>OU343221.1:217277592-217712592 GCA_910596185.1 Chrysanthemum makinoi | reverse complement strand
ACAAATTTGACCTTTTTCAGCAACTTATTTAAATCAAATCTTGACTTAGTTGAAATAGGTTTCCTATTCACACTTGTTCCTGTGCGGGTGCTTGTTAATTAACTGAAAGGTGTTGCCCCAGCTATACGTAATTCAATATCAGATTTGAGTGAGAAAGTGAATAGTATCCCCACTAATCTTCCTCAAGTGACAAATTAGCATGGAGGATCTACCTCACCTGTATGACAAAGCACTAGAAGGACTATGGTAGTTACGTTGTACGTTATTTTCTTTTTTTTATGATGATTAGCAAATATTTTAAATGCCCATTTGAGTACTAAACTGCACATTTGATGTATGAGTATCAGAAGTCAAATCAAGACACATCAGGTAGAGCTTCGTTTGATTTATGTCTGAAATTCATTCACTTGACCAAACAGGTGCACTAAAGTGACTCAAACAGATGCACTTAAGTTCATCAAACATGTGCATTAAGTTGCGTCATATATTATCATGTGTTCCCTTTCGTGTGTAATTGTCATATTTTATGGATGTTTATTACAAATGCATATAGTTTACTGATCTTCTACTTGTATGTTTAACAGTGTCTGGAGTGGATGCTAAAGTGCAAAACCAAATACCAAACGACACGGAACGTTAATACATAAACGTTATCCCACTTTTGAAAATAGCGCACATGCATTGGTTTTGAATAAGTGTAACATGATAAGTAGATACTACCATTTACATCTTGTGTTATAAAATCCCTATAGTAAAGAAGATATAAAATCTATATATTGTATATGTTAGTATTGTGGTCAGAAATATGAATTAACTTTAGATTCAAGATTTCATTATAATAAAGCCCATATTCTATATTTGTGGTTTTAATATAAATATGTTTATTTATCACATTCATTGCTTTAGAATGTTGTTAACAGTTGATGATGTAACAGGTGGTATCTCCGTAGAGTCTTTCTTTGAAGGCTTGTCAACTTGAATCTTTGCTTGGTCGTTAATCGTGTTTGTCTTATCATTGTTTGGAGCCGCCTCTTCGTCAATTTCATGAACCTAAAAGTATTGCACTTGTTTTGCTTTTATGATACAAACGGATGCACTAATTACATCAAACTAATGAACTAAAGTTCTTCAAATAGATGCACTAAAGTGCCTCAAACAGATGCAATAAAGTAATATATGATAATGAACACATCCATTAATGTAAATAGTAACAAAAAAATGCACTGAATGTAATGGAGATGAATGGATAAAACTGTATATTAAAAAGAATATATTTATTGTGCGATTGGGAGTAAAAAATATCAAACAACAAACATAGTTGAACAAAAAATATCAATAAACATACAAATAAGTAGTCATGTTATGAACGAATTAATCTTATTATAAACTTAACTTTCCAATCAGAATACAAGAGATGCATTTTGTATTGATGAGTGATGCTACAATAAGAGTACAATGTCTCCTAAGATATAATAAGCTAAACAAAAACTGAAAAATAATATTTTTACAAGCTAAGGAATGACTATCTTCAAATTCTTGCAAATTCTGAAACATCCAGAGAAGCCTCTCCAATCATTTACCTTTCGACGCCTATAAAGTTATCACCTTGTAACAAACCAACGTTCAACCAAGAACAAATGTCATATTCTCGACTGACAAAATCATCTTCGTCATTAAATTCATCCATTCCATGAAGTTGCAGATGGGGAAAGGTCAAATGTTTATTTCTAAGTAGAACCTGAATTAGTTGAACAATCATTATGAATTGAACAATCGTTATGTAATATTCCATATAGATGCCTTATTTTTTAATACATATGCCCTAAAATGTACACAAATTAGTATATTGTCAAACACCACTTAATAATCATCATGAAATATTTCATACAGATGCCTTATTTTTCTAATACAGATGCACTAAAAATTGTATAGAAATTATTATATTGCCAAGCACCCCAATGTTTACTACATCGCTGGATAATCTTTATGCAATATTAAAAAATTGTAACGTATAATGTTGGTGCACTAATGTATAACATAGATGCAATAAGATGTTACCATTTGGCAGTCTTGACGTGAGTCCACCAATGCCCATTGCTAAAGACTATAACGTGAGCATTATAGTCTTAGTATTCAACTCTCTTCTAATAACGTAATTAAAAAGAAAAGAACATGTCAAGATACCTCACGAACAGTTGTAACTTGAAGTTGAGCATAAGGCAAGTTGATTGAAATCCCTTCAAATATAAATCTCATCAATGGAATCTTTGTGTCCTTAACAGAGTGTATACCCGACACCTCTATTCTATTTTCAATCATGTTGTGTAGACCTATGAAAAATCCTCCTGCATAACGTAAAATAATAATTGTTATCAGAATGTTGCATTTCCATGTTTTCTTTCCTAAGTGTATGCCAAAAAATGAATTTAACAGATGAGATGACGAGGCACTGTCAAAATGGCAAACCATGGGCCAACATAAAGAGCATCAATGTCGTATTCTGCATTATATACCTACACAAGTTTTAAAGAAAATTTAGAGCCAAATAAAATCTTGCTGCAACCAAAATGAAAAAATAAGTAACATAAAGAGAAACTCACGCCAAGACCATAAGATCCAATAGATTCACAAAACTCTTTCATAACATATTGAGACGCATCAAGAGAAATTACACCAAGCATACAAACAGACGCCCAAGTATTTCCAATGATGCACTAAACATACAAATGGATGCCCTACTATGACAACCAATTCACTAAAGATACAAACGGATACACTATAAAAATACACAGATTCCCTAATATCTTTGACGATGCACTAATCATACTCACTGATGCCCTAATATGTTCATCGATGCACTAAACATACAAGTATATGTTGAAGTATTTCTAGCGATGCACTAAACATACAAATGGATGCCCTACTATGACTAACGATGCACTAAACATACACACTAATACCTTAATATGTCTGATGATGCACTAATCTTACTCACTAATGCAATCATATTCACTGATGCTCTAAGATGTTCAAGGATACAGTAATCATACTTATTGATACCCTAATATGTCCATCGATGCACTAAATATACAAATAGATGTCCAAGTATTTCCAAGAATGCACTAAACATACAAATATATGCTCTAGTATTTCTAGCAACCACAAACACAAATGCACTAATACAATCTGATGCCCTAACTTGTAATTCTGGTGCTGCAAATATACACACAGATGCCCTCAGATGTCATATATTTCAATATTAAGCTCGTATACTGAAAATTAGTGCATCACAGCTTTAAAATCTTATTCAGACATTTTATCAAACACCTGGTGTGCAACTTTCATAAACACATTTTATATGCATTTTTTCATCAAATTTGTTCCAAATCTTGTAGAAAACATGATGATATGATTATAAACTTTAAACAAAACTTAAAAAATTATTACATCAGAGTTAAAAACTTATAGATTATATACAATTAAAAGTTACATAACAAAAAATTTAAAAATATGTAATTAAAAACTTACAATTGTTTAAATCTCTGGTTCGATTTCAATGTTCTTTTGATGTACGAAGGATGTATGACGGATGGTATGGTGTGCGGATCATGTGGCGATGGAGCTGATGGTGGCGATATGGAGTGGGTGGCGATGGAGATGATGGTGGCGATGGAGATGGTTGCGATGGAGATGGTGATGATGGAGATGATGGTGGCGAAGGAGATGGTGGCGACGGAAGACGGTGTTGGTGGTGACGGTGAGTCTGTGTGTTTACACCGTGATGTCTGCTTGAATTGTGAGAAAGAAAGTAGATTCCTTTATTTTAGTTTGTTATTTTCATTTGTTTACCCTAAAATTTATATTGTTTACATAATCTACCCTATAACTTTTTTTTTCTCACTTTTCTCTCTAATTACACTTTTCTATATATATATATATATATATATATATATATATATATATATATATATATATATATATATATATATATATATATATATATATATATATATATATATAATATGTTAACAAAATGAGAAAAATGATTTGAAAATATTGTAAATATAGATTTTTTATGAGTTTAAGGGTTAGTTTTGAATTTTTAATAACTCGAGGGGCTATTTAGACAAATATCAAGCTTATACGAGTGTAGGAGTAAACTTGTTATTTCAATAAACTTGTTTTACAAAACTATTAAATAATTTATTTTGGTACTGTAGAACTAGAGTAAATTTAAACATGACAAATGTTATTAATTAAATTAAATTAAATGGTAGTAGGATAATATTACGTACACAGAAGATCTTATAATTTGGAAGTGAATAGTAATTCTTTTGTTTCAAAATAAGAGTTTGGTTTAACATTTTAATTTTATATTTTTTTCAATTTGATTTTAAATAGTTTTTTTTGTGTTATATATTATACTTGATGAAAATCATACTAATAAAAATACATTTAAAATTTAATTCATTCATATTTTGCATCAAGTATTATATAACAAAAAGAAAATAATAATAATAATAATAATAATAATAATAATAATAATAATAATAATAATAAAGTTAAAGTCAAAGTATTAAAAATTAACGGGTCCAATGCGTTCTCTCTTTTTTAGTCTACATCAAGGATTGAACAAAACAAGTTGTGTAACAAAACTCTACTAATTATTTATTCTATTTAGAAGAGCAGCCAGCTTAAAAGCATACTGAAACCAGGATCAGAATCTCGACTTCAAACCTGGAACTTATTTAAAAGATTTAGTAGTAAAGTCTTGCCAATAATGTCTGTTGTTTTTGTTCTGATTGTTTCATTGGAGGTTATCGAGTCAGGGTCCCTCATTAAGACACTGTCAGGCTTTGATGGTGATCTTCCTTTTACACTTGAAACTGGGTAACCTACTAAACTCGTGCTCTTTTTACTAAAAATCGGTTGATATAATTTTCCTTTATCTTTTATTATGGAGGTAATTTTTAGTCTAACAAATTTACTAACTCGTGAGTAAACAATGTGGTTTAAGTTACACTGGACGCCCGGGTTGTTCTGGTAGTTTTTTTTATGAGATAGGTAATTATTATGTATTTATTACTTCATATGTTAAGCTCTAGAAATGATAGAAAAACTTCATGTATATATCTACGTAGAACTTTGGCCATGTAAACTAATACATTTGAATTCAGTTCTGGTTTGGAATGGTATTATGGTTGAAGTTTGTATATTACATTTCATAATATTTTCCTAACCAGTCACAATTTATTCAATAGGATACTTCACTGCACTAAGTATTAAAAAATAGTAAAACCTTATATGCTATGATTTTTATGTTATCACTGGTCACATCAGCAACGCCTGCTTTACTGGTTCTTTGCAGGTCCAATTACCATTAACTATGTTAATTCCACATCAAAGAAGGCAATACTTGAGATGAACCCTTACAGATGAACAAATGTATATAACTTTTATGGTTTTACCCTATTTTTGCTTGTATTTGTAAAATATACAATCATTAATACAAACTACACTATCACTTGACTGCAAAATTGCATTCACTTTCCCAAAAATATGGCTACTTACTTATTAATGATGTAAGAATCCCATGGCAGTATGATAATTTCTTTGGAATGAGTGGAATAGGTGTTTCTGTAGAAATTTCAAAAAGAAATTAAAGAGAGAGGTATATGAATTTGAGATGGGCTTATTTTAAATCATTGTACTTAATAATTACATAATGTAAGGTGGTAAGTTCATTATAAAAAGCGTGAATTATATGCGATGTTAACATACTTACAAGAACGGGTTATTTTAGGTTGCCAGCATAATATTCCTTGATCAACCTGCCGGGTTTGGATTCTCATATGCAAGAACTCCCGAAGGTTACGTAACTAATGATACATCATCAACAATAGACACTTACAACTATGTGAGGAGGGTATGGTGGTTTTCCTGATAAAAGGGCTTATTTTTCCCTCTCTTTAAAAATTTATCAATATTTGAGGTATTTGATGCATCTCATGTCACTCTATTATCAGGAGCAGATTGCAGTTTACCTGTTTTAGATAAAAACTAAGATGTATGTTTGGTTACTATGTGTTTCCTTACAGTGGCTTGTGGATCATCCAAAATTTATTAGCAATCCGTTGTATGTTGGTGGTGATTCCTATGTTGGCTTAGTGGTGCCAATGATCGTTCAGGAAATATCTAATGGTACTTTATGGAAGCTTTTAGTCCTTGGCATAGAGCTAGTTTACAAAATAAAAGCAGAATTCATCTTATTTGGCATATTATTGTTCGTTCTTTTTTAGGTAATGAAGTTGGAGAAGGGCCATATATAAACATCAAAGTACGAATTTGTCAATGACTTGACTTTATTCTTTATCAGTCGCTAACTACTTTTAATACGCAAAGAGCAAACAAGTGTGGTGCATTAGCTTGATTGGTTGCATTGGATTGATCATTCCAGCACATAAAAAGGTCTACCTAATATATTCATGGATTACTAATTTGATAATATTTTTTCCATCTCAGGGGTACGTGATTGGTAATCCTGTTAGAGCAGGAGGTATAATGACCTCAAGTTAAACTTTAACCTTTGTCACGTCAGCGCCACATCAGCTTTAACATTTCATCTTAACTCACCAAAAAAACACCTCTTATCATAACATTACCAAGGTTAAACATTAACTCAAATATTTTCAAATTCAACCCCTAAACTAAAACAAACACTTAATTTATTAAAAAAACATAACCTTAACTTAAACATATTACAATAAGAAATATAAAATAACTAAAAAAAATTGCAACGAAAAAAAAATAACAAAACATAGCAAAGACTTATTCATCATCGTCGCTCTCTTGTTGTTTTCATTGTCGTTCAAGATTGTTCTGCCAAACATGCTCCATAAGGTCCATTTGGAGTTGGGTATGCGTTTCTCGGTCGCGTATTTCTTTTGCCTTATGAAGGTGAGTATCACATCTTTCGACCCATCTTTGTTGCCTCAAACGTGCTGACGGATCCACTCACATTTCATTATAGTTACGTTATGCAAAATTTTTATCTTTTATAATCATGTTATGCAAAATAATGCACGAATACATGATTCTACGTATCATGACAATTTCCATTTAATGTGCCGGTTGTTGTATTATACCATAACGTCCTTGACGCACACCAAAAGCACGTTCAATATCTTTTCAGGCACTTTCTTGTTTCCTTTTAAAGTAAGTATGTTTTCGGTCAGTTGTTGACGAGAAGGATTTGACGAAAGTTGCCCACTATGGGTAAATTCCGTCAGCCAAGTAATAACCCTGTTCATACCTAGTTCCATTGACCATATAAGGGGCTCTTGGGGCATCGTCAGAAAGAATGTCGTCGAATAACGGAGAGTTGTCTAAAACATTAATATCGTTATTCGCCCCTGCCATCCCAAAAAATGCATGCCAAATCCATAAATCTTGAGAAGCAACAACTTCAATCATAATTGTTGGGTGTTTTTTATCATTCCTACCAAATTGCCCTTGCCAAGCCACCGGACAATTTCTCCATTCCCAGTGCATATAATCAATGCTACCAAGCATTCCCGGAAAACCATGACACTCTTCATGTCGTTGATAAATATTTTGAATGTCAGCCCAAGTTGGTTTTCTTAAATACTCCGGCATAAACAAATCAATAATGCATTTGTTAAAATTATCAAGACAATCACGCCAAGTACGCTCACCCATTTGCAAGTATTCATCAAATGCATCGGGTGAGGTGCCGTATGCTAATTGGCGTTTGGCAGACGTACACTTCATAAGAACACTTAAACTCATTCGACCCAAACAATCGGGTGATTGCTTAAAGAATTTAAAATGATCCGTAATATTTTTGAAAGTATAAGATTCAATACCTTCGACTATTTGCAGAAATAGTTTCCGGCTCATACGAAATCTTCTACGAAAATTCCGGTTTGAATACTTACAACCTTGAACGAAATAGTCGTTACGTAGACGTTCTTCTGCAATCTCACGTTCACGATATATATGGGTACGAGTTACGCGAGTTTGAGATGCTTCTTGCTCAAACTGTTGCTGATACTCGTACGCGGCCGCCATAAATTCGAAGTCAGTTTCGTCATCAACGTCTGACCATTGCTGAGGTAATTCATCAATTTGATTCGGATCCATTGTGAATGAACTTAAATTTGAATTATGGAAGTGTGAGAGAAAGTACATAAACTTGAATTTGAATTATGGAAGTGTGAAAAAATGGTGTTTTAGTTGGGTATTTATAGTGGTAAAAAATGATTTTGATTTTTTTTAAGTAGCCATTTGAAACGGGGGGGGGGGGGGGGGGTAAATGAATTTTATTAAAACCCCAACGGCTACTAGCCGTTAGGGGGGGTGTAAAGTGATTTTTTTTAATATTAAACTCGTCCCTCTAACGCACGTTATTTCTTTAACGTGTAACGTTTAACGCTCGAATAACGTGGACCTTGGTGTGGGTAACGAGCAATAACGCTCGAAAGTTAAAGGTTAACCGGGGGGGGGGGGCGTTATTATACCTCCTGCTTTTACAGATACAAGTAGCGACAATAATTCAAGAATCCCATATGCTCATAATATGGCACTCTTATCATCTGGAATTTACAAGGTATCTAAATATGTAAGCTATGGTTATTTGAACATTATTAATAAGTGCAGTGCACCAATCAAATTTGCAATATGTCCTAGAATTAATCAAGATGCATATTTTTGTAGTCAGTTCATGAAAGTTGCCATGGAGAGTACTTGAATGTAGATCCGAACAACAGTATAAGTGTACATGATCTTGATCTGGTAGACAAGGTACACGAGCTAGGATTCAACCTTAACTATCAGCTTATAATATCCTCATCCTCATCTGTATTCACTCTAATGATTTTTTTTACCTGTAGTGCCTTGGAAGAATTTCCGTTTTTTCCATATTTTAGAGCCCTATTGTGACTCTACAAATACCTTAACATCTGATGTCTTCAGGAGGGGCTTAGGAGCTTTAGTTAAGACCTCTGTAGATATTTCTTCGTTACCACAAGTTCAGTCACAATGGTGCCGAGTAATACTCTTTCTTTGTCTCTTTATCTGAATTATATTCTTCCAATGAGTCAAAAGGGGTAAAAGCTAATCCATGTATACTGGCAAAGGATACAACACCCAATATCCATTGGATTCAAAGATTCAGGTTATTCTTGTAGCAATATTGTTTTTAAAGCATGATTATATGCATAAAGTACTTACAAAAGTGGACTAAAACTGTTTGCATAAAGTACTTAGGATTGACCAACTCGCTGAACAGAAATTATACTTGACTAAATTAACATCGTGTTCAGGTCTCAAATAATTTCATATCTAGTTTGGAAACCTATTGGTGGATAATTACACAACATGTGAAAATCAGGCTAATGATTAACAAAAGGAAGAATCGAAGACGATAAACATTAAGACACAATTAGTGAAGTTACCAGCATATAATTAGAATTATTCTAGTGTTGGACCTGTTACGGATCTATGATCTAACCGTAGTCCCAATATACCAAAACACAAGATAAAGATTTTCTAAACGTAAAATGCTTTATATTAAAATGTCATCATCTTGGTTGTTTACATGTTCTAACTATATAAACCTAGTGAAACGGTATGATTAAAAGGGTGTGTTGGTTCGTTGAATCCAACAGGCATGACCCTTCAAAGTAACTGCCATAATAATTGCTTTTGTAACTAACTTCCTAACTGTTTATAACTATTTTGTAACTGATGCATGACCCTTCAAAGTAACTGCCATGATAACTGTTTTTGTAACTAACTTTCTAACTGTCTATAACTACTTTGTAACTGCTTGTTCAGCAGATTGGGATTAACCCAATATTCTTCCCCTTAATCACAATCGCTTTGTCGTAGATCTTTAACTCCAATAAGTTGTCTCATTGTTAGAAACTTGATCTTCGGTAGTGCTTTCGTGAGTATGTCAGCCTTTTGATATTCTCCACATATGAACTCGACTTGTAAGTCTTCTTTTTCAATGCATTCTCTTATGAAGTGGTACTTTGTATCAATGTGTTTACTTCTTCCATGATATACGGGGTTCTTCATCAGTTCTATAGCAGATTTGTTATCAACCATTATTGTAACCTTTTCTTCCTTTGAGTGTGTAAGCCTGCTTAGTAGTCTTTTTAACCATAATGCTTGTGTTGTTGTTGTTGTTGCTGCAATAAATTCAGATTCGCATGATGATAAAGCTACGGTGGCTTGCTTCTGTGTGCTCCAGCTAATTGGTGATTCACCATAGTAAAATATTATTCCAGTAGTTCCTTTTCCTTCTTGAGTGTTGACTCCATAACTACTGCCGCTGAAACCTTGTATCTTGTTTCCTCCATTATGCTTGTAGGTGATACCATAATCCTTTGTTCCTTTTAAATAGAGTAATACTTGCCTTACGGCCTTCATATGTTGCTCTTTTGGTTCCTGCATAAAACCACTAAGTAAACCAATAGGATAACTTAAGTCGGGTCTTTTGTGAAGCAGATATCTTAAACATCCAATTAAGCTTCGATATTCGGTTGAGTTGACCAGTGTTCCTTCAGTGTTCTTTGTCAATCTTGTTCCTGGATCCATTGGTATTAGCGTCTCATTAAAGTCTAACATTCCAACTTCCTTCAAGATCTTGCTTGCATAGACGGATTGCTTTATTGAAATGTCACCTCCAATTTGTGTGACTTTAATTCCTAAATAGTAAGCTAATAAGACTAGGTCACTCATTTTGTTTTTTTCCATTTGAGCTTTAAACTTGTCGATCTCCTTCTATGGTGTACCAGTGATGGTTAGATCATCTACATAGACTCCTATTTGTAGTATTGAGTCTTTTGTTGCCTTTGTGTAGATCGCTTGTTCCAGTGTACATTTCTTGAAATCTAACAACTTCAAGGTGTTGTCTAACTTTATGTTCCATGCACATGGTGCTTGTCTTAGTCCATATAAAGCTTTTATAAATCTATAGACTTTTCCTGAATTCTCTCTCTTTATGAATCCTTCGGGTTGAGTAACGTACACTTCTTCCTTTAAATCTTCATGAAGAAATGCAGATTTGACGTCGAGGTGATGTACTTCCCATTTGTTGTTAGCAACTATGGCTTGTAATAGTCGTACAGTTTCCATCCTTGCTACATGTACGAAAACTTCTTCAAATTCTATGCCATGCTCTTGTTTGTAGCCTTTTGCTACTAGTCTTGCTTTATGCTTGATTGTGTCTCCATTAGCATCTTTCTTGGTCTCGAATACCCATTTTAAGCCAATTCTTTATGTCCTTTAGGTAGTGTGGTTAATTCCCATGTGTTGTTCCTATTGATGGAATCTAACTCGACCTTCATTGCTTCGATCCATTTTTGATCGCTTGATGCTTCCTTGTAGTTCTTGGGTTCATCTTCAGCCAATAGTAATTCCTCGGTGTTCTCGTATAAATCATCTAATGTTCTAAAACCTCTCAACGGTGTATGATCAAATTGTGAGTGTGAATTTGTGGTTATGTTTGAACCATTGCCACTTTGATCGATTGATTGTGTTGAGTTATTGGGTATAACTTGAGAATTTACTTGCGATGAATTTGTTGCTGGTGTGTGAAGTGTTTGTGATTAGGGTGAGCTTGTTGCTGATGTTGTATATCCATCATCATCATTGTTAGGGAAATCGTTGTCTTCGTCACTTGGTTGGATTTCTTGATCATGATGTTCATTTATGGCTTCAAAATTTTCTACTTTGAAGTCAGTCCACTCGGGTTCGTCACTAATGTGCTCAGTTATGTAATCCTTTCAATCCCATGTTTCATTCTCCTTAAACTTCACATCTCTACTAACACATATCTTTTGTGTTGTTGGATCAAATAGTCAACAAGCTTTTGATCCTTGTTCATTTCCTAAGTATACCATTCTACTGCTTTTATCATCTAACTTCGTTAAACGTTGGGATGGTACCTTTGCATATGCTATGCAGTCAAAGACTCTTAGATTCTCTAAGTTTGGATTTCTTTGTTTAATTGCTCCATATGGAGTAATGTCTTCTAATGCTTTTGTAGGAACGCTATCTAAGATGTATATAGCGTGTCTAAAAGCTTCAACTCAAAAATTTTGTGGCATGTTCGTTGCTTTCATCATACATCTTGTTGTAGACATAACTATCCTATTTCTTCGTTCAATTACTCCACTTTGTTGCGGTAAGTTGTCGTGCTATGCCTTTTTCTTTGCAGTATTGAGTGAATTCATTATATGTGAATTCTCCTCCACGATCAGTTCTTAACATCTTCAATGTTGTCCTTAACTCCTTTTCTATCATATTCTTGTATTCCTTGAAAGTATCAAATGCTTGATCTTTCATATTTAGGAAATACACCCACATATATCTTGAGTAATTGTCTACTAACAACAATATGTATTTCTTTCCAGAAGGTGTCGGTGGTATGATTGGTCCGCATAAATCTCCATATACTAAATCTAAAGGTGATGTTGATCTAGCTTTTGCTTTTTCAGGAAATGGCGCTCTGCTATGTTTACCAATTAAACAAACATCACAGATTTGTGTTGTGTGTTTGATGGCAGGTATTCCTTGAACTAAATCTCTTTGAGCCATTGATTTTAGTGACTCAAAATTGAGATGTCCTAGTCTTGCATGCCATAACCAAGCATTATCCTTTAAATTTTCTAATAGGCAAACAGGTGTGCCTATCCTTAGACTTGCTTTGTATAGTCGGTTTCTTTGTCGCTTAACTTTCATGAAGATTTTGTCATCCATGTCATAAAATCGTAACTTGTCGTCTTCCATTACTACTTTACAACCAATTTATACTTTCCACGTCCACGTCCTTTAAAATACTTTCCTCTATTCTCATGTCGTGTGAACATCAGTTTCTCTTGATTGTCCACTTTTTATCATTTCTTGTGCCTAATTCTTTCCTCATTTGTCTTAAGTCTTCCAATTTCTTCTTCTATCATCATTTCATTGAGATCAGAATATTTCTCTATTGATGGAACTATTTGCAGATACCTATCGGGTACAACATTTAATAGTTTTCTAACTATTGTTTGATCTTCATCTGTGTGTCGTAGACTAGCGGCTTTGTTTACTAAGGTTGTTATTTTTGCGGTGAAGGTGTCGATTGTCTCGTCTTCCTTCATATGTGACATATCAAACTCAGATTTGAGTGTTCGCAACCTTGCTTGTTGAACTCTTTGTTCACCAACGTATCTAGTCTTCAGAGCATCCCATATGGCTTTCGCGCTTTTGTGCTTTGTTATTTGAAGTAATTGTTCTTCGGGTAAAGATTGGTAAAGGAATGCAATAGCAGTTTTATCTTTCTTGTTATCGCTTTGAGTTGTTTCTAAAGGTTCTATCATTTCCCACAAACCATTCGCTTCGAGGATGATTTGCATTTGAATTGCCCATAATGAGTAATTCGAGGGTTTCATCATCGGACATTGGAACTGTGGTGTACTAGTAGTACCCACTTCCTTCTTTGAACTTTCTCCACTTTCTTTCGTCATATCTCTTGGATATTGACTAAAATCTCCAAAATACCTAACACTAAGTGTGACGGAATTTTCTTTCTGGTGAGCTCTTTCGGTTAGTGCCTTAAAGGCTATCAAAAACTTATCGGGACTAGTTTTATTCCAAAAACTATCCTAGGAGATTTTTATACTCTCAAATGAATAGACCTAAGGTTAATTACGTCTTAAGTTATTCCTAATAATATAATAAGCAGTGTAAACAACAGGTTATTATATTTTCTAAACCTCGAAAAGATACTAACTTAAAAAATAAGGAAGGGTAACTTTTCTAAAGTAATCTATACAATATATATCAAACTTTATATATACTATATAAAAAAAATGAAAGTGGAAGGGTTGTAGTTGTTCTTTTTGGAACCTGATGGGTTATAATGAAACCCGTAGCCCTAATATTGTTAGTTCCTCTTGATGCTCTTATATCTGCGCCTCTCTTCTCCTTTCTGAGATGAAGCGCGTCTCTCCTATTTCTCTGAGAGTTAAAATTAACCCGTCTTCTGATTCTTGATGGTTGACCGCCTATTTGTATGGCTTGGTTAACCTTCTCTACTCCACGGTTTGGTGTTCTTCTTGAACGCTGGAATCCTTCTGAGGAGAAACTAAGGTTTCTTCAGTTTGGAGATTTTCTGAATCGTGAGTAATTTTGGGCTTTCTGATCAATTGAATCAATTTGTGATTCAATTAAGGGTGTAAATCTCTGATCTTTAAAAAAACATGTGTGTTTGTTCCTTGTTTTTGATTTGATTGATTTATGCCCTTCTGATGACTTTGTGTTATCTGTTGGTATGGTTTTTTTGTTTTGTGAATCAATTGGTTATTAGGTTTTTTTGCAACCTATCTTAACCGGATAATTTCTGGGTTGGTTTTTGTTTTCGGATTGGATGTCTTTTTGACAGATTCTTTTCAAAACTAAAAACGAGATGAAACTGTTTTCTGATGCCGGTTGATTGATCACTGTATGTGAATGATCCCTCGGTGACAGATATAGTTCTTCTGATAAAAATCAGGAAACACAAAAATGATATTTTGATTTGTGTTTGTTGGGTTTGCTGAAAAGTTTACCGAAACAAAACTAATTCCTTTGATTCAAAAACAGAAAAAAGAACTTGGTATATGATGATTTGGTTAAGTAACCAAACCTGCTTTGATACCAAATGTTGGACCTGTTACGGATCTATGATCTAAACCGTAGTCACAATATACCATAACACAAGATAAAGATTTGCTAAACGTAAAATGCTTTATACTAAAATGTCATCATCTTGGTTGTTTACATGTTCTAACTATATAAACATAGTGAAACGGTATGATTAAAAGGGTGTGTTGGTTCGTTGAATCCAACAGGCATGGCCCTTCAAAGTAATTGCCATAATAACTGTTTTTGTAACTAACTTCCTAACTGTCTATAACTACTTTGTAACTGCTTGTTCAGCAGATTGGGATTAACCCAATATCTAGTAGTGTATAACGACGAAACAGTAAAGATTAGGGGATTTAAGTACTTATTGATGAACAGAATGAAAGAGCTTCTGATGGCTCTAAGCAACATACTGTTCTTCCTGATGCAATTTTGTAAGCAGAAGTTCATAGATTCAGAATTTAGGAGCGGTTAAAGATTAGAGATCTTGACTTTGCTTATTTAGTTAAACATTTGGTCATGTTACTCATGTATATATACTTGATAGAATTTTTGGCCATTATATGATGTTTCTAACGGTTGGCATTTATCTACTGATTTGGTAACAGATGATATGGTGAAGTTTTGGTCTCGTTTTTTGTATCATATATTGTGTTTTTGCTGTACATGTTGTGCCAAGTAACTTTTATTGTGTCACATGTCTGTGTCAGATGTGTCTCATCAACCAAGTTTGATTCTGAATGGAACAAGTGAACACGGTAATTTCTAATATGAGATCATCTCAGCCATGGCCACCTGTGCTACAATACAACTGGTTATATTGATGGGCTTTAGTACATGTACAGTTTATACACTTACAGTATCTCTGTGTTTGCGGTAGGAGGACGAACACTCAAATTTGATCGATATTGAAGATCATGAAATTCACATGTAAATCATTTGTGATACAATTAAAGTTCCACAGTTAATAGGTTTGGGGTTGCTGAAAAACAACCTTTTGGTACTTGAATTTTTCTATTAAAAGTTTTTAAAAAAAAAGCATGAGACCAGTTGTTATAGGCCTTAAAGATCAATCTTTGGCAGTTTGGCATAATCAACTTTATACATCTTAACTTATACTCTTCATGCATCAAAAAAATAAAAATAATATCTGTTACTATAAATGAAACTACATTCTTTTTCCAAACAAGCCAACATAATATATCACATGTAAACCATTTGCCCATGTCTGCTCACGACTCCCCCAAACTCACAAGGCTTATCTTCATCAATTCTCTCAAGTTCCGCTCCTCTAGTGCTGTAACCCCTTTTAAACAAACCAGTTCCACGAATCCTCTTAGAGGATAATGCCCGTGCCAGCTCCCTTAGATCTTCATCCGTAAAGTCTTTGATGGGTGACATTTGATATTGATAATACGGTATCGGATCATAGCAGCCGACACTACTTTTGTCAAATCTTTCAACACAGCCAAGCACACTTTTGACATAAAGCTCATTCACTTTGTCAAGAATCCTCAGGGGGGCAGTTAAATATGATAGAAACTTGTTCCGACTCTTTTTTCCGGTTTTCATTATACAAAGTAAGGAAAAACAGTTTATGGCAATACTGGTTTAATAGTGGCTTATATATTTGCAAATTGTATTATGTTAGTTTTGGATTTACTTTGAAAAGTGTCAAGGGACGGCCAAAAGAGATAAATTGCCGGTTAAGAGGATGTAAACCAAGTCACCATTTAGTTATGTGTGTGGACTTGTTCATATTTACAAGCACAAAAAGACACTGGTACATAAAAAAATAATAAAAAAAAATCACTCAAAGTGCTTGTCTTGAAGCAATATAGAATTAGTATTGTTATGTAACATTAGATTAGATTCTCTTTAACAAACTCTTTGATATGTATTAAATACAAATCTTGAGCATTTTCTTATTATGGAGTTATACTTGGGCAAAATTGACCTGTCACATTTAACATCTAAACAAATTTTTTGATTGGTTAAAACTTGGAATTGAACATTTGTGATTAATAAAACACAACATGATTCTCAGTCAAAACACAAAACATATTGACTAAAACATATCATCAAACAACTAGTGAGCACAAAAACAAACATCCTTAAACCCCTAATTCATAAACCCTCAAAACCCTATTCATCACATTCACCATCATTAAACCCATCCCCTTCATACCCATTACCCATCTCACAAATCTTCACCCAAACGCCCTCCTCAACCGGAACAACCGACAATCTCGACTGCTTAAACAACCCAAATTCCTTAAACCCCTTAACCCCTAACAGCTCTTTTTTCATTTCCTTCAAATCCACGATTCTTCTCATCTCACCAACTTCTTTAACATCAACAGCACCTCCACCACTCTCCTCGTCCTCGTACCATTCGCGAATAACCGTTACGACACCGACAATGCAGCGGCTCTTGGTACCCGAATGGTAGAAGAAACATAAGTCATTTAAATGCATGGATTTTAAGTTTTTTATCGCTTGGTGGTTTTTGACTCCGTCCCATTTTGATATGTTGTTGTTGGATTTTTGGTCTTCCCATGACCATGAATTTGGTTCGGTTTTTAGTAGCCAGTATTGGGTTTTGGCAGTGTTTGGTTTTGGCATTTTTGTTGTGTTTTGAAAGAGTGTGTGGTTTTGGGGTTTTTGTTGTGTTGGTTTGTGGCGGGAATTGGGAATTAGTTTTGGATTTTCGCGCCAATTTTTATAAATATGTGTTTCGTTTTTGGTGTTGTCACATTTTAATCGTAAAGTTGGTGTCTGTATTAGAGCTCCAGGCGCAGCAACACCCTTAACATCAAAAATATCATATCGACGTCATATCATCATCTTCACTTTTAACATTAACACCTAAAAATATTTCACCGCTCATAAAACTATTAGGATCACCTTTTTTGAGACCCATAATATCATTTTCTTCAATTTTTTCAAATAAACTAATTTTTATTCATTATATAAAAATACAAATTACAATTAAAAATATACGAAAATTAAAAAAAATACGATTTTTTTTTTAAAATACGAGAATTTAAAAATACATCACATTGTCATTAACCCAATTTTTTTGTTGTTGATGTCGTTATCAAGTATGCTCCAGAAGATTCCATTGAAGACTTGTGTGTATTCCTCTATCGCGTAATTTTTTTTTTTTTCCGTCAGTGTATTTCGCACCTCTTGATCCAACTATGTTGTATCTTTGGTTTCGGACTAATGTAAGTCGTTGAAGTCATTTATTGCGAACGTTTGATATGTCAAAATCATGTTATGCAATATGATGCACGTATACATGATTCTTCGTATTTTGTTGACTTGGTATTGACGCGTCGGTTGTTGTATAATAACCCAACGTTCTTGACTTGTTGGAGGACACCAAAAGTTGGTTCGACATTCTTTCGTGCACTTTCTTGTTGCCTTTCAAAATGTCCACGTTTCTCATCTTGTGCTACCGTAAATAATTTGACAAAAGTTGCCCACTGTAGGTAAATCCCGTCAGCTAGGTAATACCATTTGGCATATGTAGTTCCGTTTATCTAAAATGGAGCTTCAAGGGCGATGTCATCGATTAGGTCGTCAAATAAAGGAGAATTATCTAAAACGTTAATATTGTTATTCGCACCCGCTACCCAAAAAAATGCATGTCAAATCCGCAAATCGTATGACGCAATGATATGTGTCTAAATACACATATATTTTATATTATTTAAACCCACAAAAACGACCAAAAACACACAAATGACTATATAAATGTTAAAAATATCCTCGGAGTGTGTTTTATATCTTTCAGGTACAAAAGGATTGAAAACAGAGCGAAATCGAGCAAAAATCAGAAAAGTGCTAAGAAGCCGGTGCCGGGATGTGATTTTCTACGATCATTGATCAATTGAAGACCCGGACACGTTTTTAGAGTGGGTTTGGGAAAACAGCCTTAAAACCTAACCAAGAACCCAAAATTACCTAATTACCTTTCCCCGATACCCAAAATAACCATTTTGCCCGTCAAAACCAAAAATCCAAAAAAATTCCCATTTCATCCTTAATAACCATTTTTGTTAAAACTCATTTTTATTTAAAAACAATTTAAAAAAAAATAAATAAAAAAAAAAAAAAAAAAAAACCCACCAGACATAACCACGACCCCTATACACTCTTTTCCCTCCTCTTTTCTTCTTTCTCTGAAACACTCAACCTCCATCCCCTCATTACCCTGTCCATCCCAAACCCACTCTCAATCCCCACTGATTCCCAAGCAACCCTCCCCCACAACCCACATGGGTCTCATGCCAACTTGGCTGGTTTTCCACTCACACAAGAAACACAGCCAAAGGAAGAGAAGAAAAAGAAGACCATATAGCATTTAGTAGTATAAATAGCTTGTAGCCAATCTATAAGGGCAGTTATTTTTTTTTAAGTTTTAATTTAGTCTTTAGTTTTCCTTTTAGTCCAGAATTTTTAGTTCTAGTTCCATGTTTAAGTTCTTGTCATTTACAAATCTTGTACCCCTTAATTTTATTGCAATTTAAATTCAGTTTCAACTCAGCTTATTTTAGTCTATGCACTTGTTAATTTATTTATAAAACCTGTCTCACCTGAAGGGTAGTTAAAAGTTAATTGAAGGTGTGTTATTAAGCTCATATGAGCTTGTTTTCAAGCTTATCAATCTGTCTTTTAAAAAACTAGTTCTAAGTCTCAGTTCTATGAGGATGTCTTCTGCCTAAAGGGAATGTTTGGATCAGGTTGTCTTAGCGTTGGAAGCCATTTCTCAGCTCAAAAATAAGCTGCAAAAGGCCTCATCAGGCTGTTTTCAACCCGCACATCAGTTACGCAGGTCAGTTTTACTTTAGTACTTATCAGTAGGAATGGATAGCTTAATTAGGAATCTTATTGCTTAATAGGTATGCTTAGACTAGAATAGGAGAGTTTTAGTTTATTGAGTGTTGGTTTGTAAAATCTAGGAGCTCATGTTCATTTGTTAGCTTAAGATTTCCCTAGAGTGGCCAACTTAGCAAATTGCTTATTCCCTCGTTTAGTTAGTCTATTTCAGTTATTAATTGCTTATTTAGTGTGCTTGCTGAATTACCCTTTAGTGTTGCTTATCTAAAAGCTTTTCCTAGTTCACTTTTTGCTTGATGAAACTGTTAAAGGGTGTTTGGTTAGTTGCCTATTGTGATTTCAAAAAAAGTGTCAAGTCAGTTTTTAACCAAACTTTGTGGATTTTTAATTCACTCAATTCTGAGTCAATCTTGCTGAAATTTAGGACTTAAGCTCTTTGGTTGGTTGTGGACATCAGGGCCATTTTAGTTTATTTTTAGGAATTTTTCTAGCTGGCTTAATGTAAGCTCAAAGTAGGTGATTAAGGGCCGTTTGGCATGTTGAGAGTTGAAATCTGGTCTCGAGCTTTTTTTTTTTTTTTTTTTTTTTTTTTTTTTTTTTTTCTTTAGCTTGTACTTTTTAGGTCCCAATCAGTTGCATTAGCTCATTTTAGGTTAGATTTAGGCTGTAGTAGCTTATGGTAGCTTTTGGATAGCTTATTGCTTATTTCAAGTGCTTATTCAAACTACTTATTTGCCCGATTCAGCTTATTAGTGGGCTTATCTAACTTTTTATATTTTTCCCAGGCTTAGTATAATATTTTAGATTTTCCATAAAATTTCCAGATTTTTCCTAGCTCATTTAGTCCTTTTCTTATTTAATATTAGTTTTAAGTATTTTTAAATCATTTTTAATTAATAATAAACACATAAAAAGTCTAAAAAATATTTTTTCAGTTTTAACATTAGTTTTATAATATTTTAGATTTTTCCAATTTATAATTTCATTTTTTTTAGGGTAATTTCCTATTTTCTTGTATTCTAATATATTTTTAAATAGTTAAAAATAGTTTTTAATTAATAATAATTAGATAAATAGTTTTAAAAATAATTTTCTTTTTCTTAAAATTTTCTTTTATTATTAGAATTGTTAAAAAGTAATTTTCATTTTCATGAGTCTTTTAGTTTTCTGATTTCACATTTTTATTTTACACGTTTACGTTTGTTTTAGTTTAAGTTTTACGTTTTAATCGTTAAACGTTTTTAAATATAGAATTAGAAGGACTTCAAAGTCTTTATTAGATTTAAATTCCTTAGTATAAATCAATCATAACCCCTTTCCTGTTCAATATCACTCGATCACATATTCGTTGTATTACAGTGTTCACACCTCGTTGGGACTTAACGACCCGGGGAAACACTATACTCCTCTGGACTTAATTGCATTTTGTTCTGAGCTGTTTGACTTTTATGGTTGACCATTCACAAGTGGTTGACTAATAAAAGATAGACCGTTCGGAGCGGATCAAAATTTGGCGCCGCTGCCGGGGAGGTGTGTTGCGTACTACGAATTTGAAGCATCAGTAATTGTTGAATATACACCCATTGTATATTTACCATCCTTGTTCATATTTTCTTATTATTATCATATAAAAACAAAACGGTTCCCGAAAACATTTTAAAATCGGTTTTCAACAAACACAAAAACCCAAAAAGATTTTCTTTCTTATATTTACAAAATGTTTATCCAAAAATCCAAAAATATCCATCTTTACCCTCTCACATCTTTGATTCTTCATCCCAACCCTCTGTAAACCTTTGATTCTTTCCTATGTCATATCCACACCATTTTGGTTGCCAATGGTGTGGTGGTCCTCATAATGGTGGGAATTGTCCCTGCTGTAGCATGGTAGAATCAGGAGATGGGTCTGTCTATAACCAAGCTCCCTATCCTTACCAAGACACATCTGATTCATTCTACCAGCCACCACATCATGATATATTTACATATCTGTGTGAGTTTTGTGGAGGTCCTCACCAAGGATTTGAGTGTCAATCCGGAAACGCGTTTGTCTATGAACAGGTTTTACGGTAACACTCAGGACTTTGGAAATTACCAAATTCCATATTATTCACATGTCCAACCACAACAATCATTTTGTTGTGAGTACTGTGGAGGTCCACACGTCATTTCGGATTGTCAAACGGGGAATACATTTCCTTGTGACAATTTTGACACATCATTTCAAGACCAACCTCCACAGTACCAAATGATTCAAGCAACTCCTCATGAAACTACGACAGACCTTCTACTGAAGAGTCTGGAGTTATTAAAAGAATTTAAGGAGGAGTCGGCTATGTCGTTTCAAAACTCTCATGAGGAATCTATGGCAGAATTACTTGCAAAAGAACGAGATGCTAGAAACGAAAAGAGCATGGAAGAATTACTTGTCGAAGAACAAGCAGCTAAAACACGTGCTATATTTCGCAATCCTGCTCTTCTCGATGAAGATGATGATGAAGTTACCCTTGATATTCGTCAATTTTGTACGGGTTCATCAAGTTCATCAGTTGAAATTCCTTCCATGAAAAATCAGGGAGAAAAGACTATGATGGAATTACTAGCAGAAGAACAAATGGAAAGTGTAAAACATATGTATGCTAGTCCTTCTCAAATCCCTCAGTCTGTTGCTATCACACCCAATATTCCCACTCACTCTCTAAACATGGGGGATGAGCATCTTGACACTTGTTCACGAAAAGGAATCGGACGAATTCATAAAGTCTAGTGTTGAGAACCTTGTCCCAATCCCGAGAGTCACAGGGAACTTCTGATCATATGTGTGATTCTCTTTCCCCTCTTGAGTATTCTCTAGATCATTTTGAAACTTTCTCCGATTTTAGCGACGATTGTGCTTCTTATGGAAACATCAAGTATGTTGAGGCATCACTCCCACAGTCTGATCCTCTTCTTGAGGAGTTCACCGATGAACTCACTCACATCAGTCCACTTTCATCGGAAAGTGATGATAATCTCTTTGATTTGAAGCGACCTAGGAGAAATTGAAAGTCTCCTTTATAATGATCGTTCACTCACTTCTTATCCCAACAGTCCAATAGAGAATGTTGATCACTTTGTTCTTGAAGCGTTCAAAACAACTCTCACTAATCCTCTATTTGAATTCGACTCTGAATTCACTTTAATTTATGAGAATCCACTCTTTGATACTCAGATTGAGGATAGTGATGAGTCTATAGTGGAACAAGAATTCACATATTTACATCTTGTGATTGATTCTCTTCACGAGGAGTTCTCCGGTGAACTCACTCATATCATATCTCCGCCGGAGTATGATAACTTCCACTTAGATCATGACACACCCGGGATTTGTCTTGATCACGTGAGCTTAAATGATGAGATTCATAATACTGAAATTATGGATTCTCCTATGGATGAAGATGAGTTAGTCATGATTTTCATCATGACTTTCTTTCTTTCTTCACCTATCCCGTGACTTCTTCTCTTCTTCACTCATTCGAGAGTGAAGATACCATCTTTGACCCCGGCATTTCCATGTACCAGTTATGAGCCGGGTCTGTCTATGTATACCTCATCGGTGTGGAACTTTCACGTACTTCAATGTTTATACAAACATCTTGAATGAAAGTCCGATGGAGATTGTCTCTTCCACTTACTTCCCCAAGAACAATTGAATATGGGGTCGAGTCAAGCTAGCGACTCGGTAATCAAAAACAGTAGTTAAACATGGGTTTTCACCCGTGTGTACCACCCTAGTGTGGGGGAGTTGCCCCCCGCTGTTGTATATAAGTTTTTTTTAAAAAAATAAATAAATAAATAAATAAATAAAATAAAATAAATAAAATAAAATAAAAAATCATCACAAAAATAATGGCCGTAGTATTTCCCTTTTACGTTCTATGTTTCGGCATAACCGCCGGTACTTTGAATATTGAGGGCAATATTCATTTCTAGTGTGGGGGGAATTCTCACGAATTTTATCATGTAATTATACCACCCATTTCCCCCATTTTTGGCCAAAATTTTTTTTTGGAGTAAGTGTTTTTCACTTACTCAGCTTACTGTTATCGATCCGCCATGTCTAATAAACAAAAGGATTGGCTAATCCAGGGGCAAACGGCTCTTGGTAAAGATTTATCAAATCCGTTTATGGCTTACAATTTGCCTAAAATTGTATGGTAATCAACTCCCCATATCTTTAATTAGTGAAGAGTTGGCTAGCCCGCAAGTTTATGGCTTGTGGTAAAGGCGATTGGAAAACCATAATAGGTAATCGACTCACCAAAGATATTTTATCTAAGAGTTGGCTAGTCCAGAAGCAAACGGCTTCTGGTAAAGACAAATCAAAACCGTTGAAAGCTAGTGATTTGCTCAAAATCATTTGGTTATCATTGTACCAAGGTTCTTACTTGAACTGAAACAATTGGCTACTCCAGAAGTAATGGCTTTTGGTAAAGAGATTAAAATCCATTAAGTTTTCATAAAATATTGCTAGGGACTAGCAATAGTTTAGTGTGGGGGATTTGATATGTGTCTAAATACACATATATTTTATATTATTTAAACCCACAAAAACGACCAAAAACACACAAATGACTATATAAATGTTAAAAATATCCTTGGAGTGTGTTTTATATCTTTCAGGTACAAAAGGATTGAAAACAGAGCGAAAAAGAGCTAAATCGAGCAAAAATCAGAAAAGTGCTAAGAAGCCGGTCTTCGGGATGTGATTTTCTACGATCATTGATCAATTGAAGACCCGGACACGTTTTTAGAGTGGGTTTGGGAAAACAGCCTTAAAACCTAACCAAGAACCCAAAATTACCTAATTACCTTTCCCCGATACCCAAAATAACCATTTTTCCCGTCAAAACCAAAAATCCAAAAACATTCCCATTTCATCCTTAATAACCATTTTTGTTAAAACTCATTTTTATTAAAAAACAATAAAAAAAAAAAAAAAAAAAACCCACCAGACATAACCACGACCCGTATACACTCTTTTCCCTCATCTTTTCTTCTTTCTCTGAAACACTCAACCTCCATCCCCTCATTACCCTGTCCATCCCAAACCCACTCTCAATCCCCACTGATTCCCAAGCAACCCTCCCCCACAACCCACATGGGTCTCATGCCAACTTGGCTGGTTTTCCACTCACACAAGAAACACAGCCAAAGGAAGAGAAGAAAAAGAAGACAATATAGCATTTAGTAGTATAAATAGCTTGTAGCCAATCTATAAGGGCAGTTAGTTTTTTTTAAGTTTTAATTTAGTCTTTAGTTTTCCTTTTAGTCCAGAATTTTTAGTTCTAGTTCCATGTTTAAGTTCTTGTCATTTACAAATCTTGTACCCCTTAATTTTATTGCAATTTAAATTCAGTTTCAACTCAGCTTATTTTAGTCTATGCACTTGTTAATTTATTTATAAAACCTGTCTCACCTGAAGGGTAGTTAAAAGTTAATTGAAGGTGTGTTATTAAGCTCATATGAGCTTGTTTTCACGCTTATCAATCTGTCTTTTAAAAAACTAGTTTTAAGTCTCAGTTCCATGAGGATGTCTTCTGCCTAAAGGGAATGTTTGGATCAGGTTGTCTTAGCGTTGGAAGCCATTTCTCAGCTAAAAAATAAGCTGCAAAAGGCCTCATCAGGCTGTTTTCAACCTGCACATCAGTTACGCAGGTCAGTTTTACTTTAGTACTTATCAGTAGGAATGGATAGCTTAATTAGGAATCTTATTGCTTAATAGGAATGCCTAGACTAGAATAGGAGAGTTTTAGTTTATTGAGTTCTGGTTTGTAAAATCTAGGAGCTCATGTTCATTTGTTAGCTTAAGATTTCCCTAGAGTGGCCAACTTAGCAAATTGCTTATTCCCTCGTTTAGTTAGTCTATTTCAGTTATTAATTGCTTATTTAGTGTGCTTGCTGAATTACCCTTTAGTGTTGCTTATCTAAAAGCTTTTCCTAGTTCACTTTTTGCTTGATGAAACTGTTAAAGGGTGTTTGGTTAGTTGCCTATTGTGATTTCAAAAAAAGTGTCAAGTCAGTTTTTAACCAAACTTTGTGGATTTTTAATTCACTCAATTCTGAGTCAATCTTGCTGAAATTTAGGACTTAAGCTCTTTGGTTGGTTGTGGACATCATGGCCATTTTAGTTTATTTTTAGGAATTTTTCTAGCTGGCTTAATGTAAGCTCAAAGTAGGTGATTAAGGGCCGTTTGGCATGTTGAGAGTTGAAATCTGGTCTCGAGCTTTTTTTTTTTTTCTTTAGCTTGTACTTTTTAGGTCCCAATCAGTTGCATTAGCTCATTTTAGGTTAGATTTAGGCTGTAGTAGCTTATGGTAGCTTTTGGATAGCTTATTGCTTATTTCAAGTGCTTATTCCAACAGCTTATTTGCCCAATTCAGCTTATTAGTGGGCATATCTAACTTTTTATATTTTTCCCAGGCTTAGTATAATATTTTAGATTTTCCATAAAATTTCCAAATTTTTCCTAGCTCATTTAGTCCTTTTCTTATTTAATATTAGTTTTTAAGTATTTTTAAATCATTTTTAATTAATAATAAATACATAAAAAGTCTAAAAAATATATTTTCAGTTTTAAAATTAGTTTTATAATATTTTAGATTTTTCCAATTTATAATTTCATTTTTTTAGGGTAATTTCCTATTTTCTTGTATTCTAATATATTTTTAAATAGTTAAAAATAGTTTTTAATTAATAATAATTAGATAAATAGTTTTAAAAATAATTTTATTTTTCTTAAAATTTTCTTTTATTATTAGAATTGTTAAAAAGTAATTTTCATTTTCATGAGTCTTTTAGTTTTCTGATTTCACATTTTTATTTTACACGTTTACGTTTGTTTTAGTTTAAGTTTTACGTTTTTAGGTTTTAATCGTTAAGCGTTTTAAATATCGAATTAGAAGGACTTCAAAGTCTTTATTAGATTTAAATTCCTTAGTATAAATCAATCATAACCCATTTCCTGTTCAATATCACTTGATCACAGATTCGTTGTATTACAGTGTTCACACCTCGTTGGGACTTAACGACCCGGGGAAACACTATACTCCTCTGGACTTAATTGCATTTTGTTCTGAACTGTTTGACTTTTATGGTTGACCATTCACAAGTGGTTGACTAATAAAAGATAGAACGTTCGGAGCGGATCACGCAACAACTTCAAGCATTATTGTTGGGTATTTTTTTATCACCTCTTTCATATTTCCCTTGCCATGATTTCAGACAGTTTTCCATTCCCAATGATCTTGAAAATCATGTGCACAATGTGCATCCATTTGTAGATATTTATCAAATGCATCAGGTGTTATGCCATATGCCAATTGGCGTATGGCGAAAGTGCATTTCATAATAACACTAAAACTCATTAGACCCGTACAATCGGATCAGACTTTAAAAAATTTAAATGGTCGGGAAGAAGATCGGAAGTATAAGTTTCAATACCTTTAACTATTTTTGAAAATAGTTTCATGCTCATATGATATCAACGTCTCAAATAGTACTATGGATATTTTGGATATTCATCAAAATAGTCGTCCATCAAACGTTTTTCAGCAACATCACATTTACGATAAAATCGGATTATGGGTAAGGCGTATGTCACAACCGTGAAATTTCAGGTCATTATTTTACTATTTTTATTTATTTATTACCCTACATTAAGTAAATTTACATTTACCGAGAAAGTTACTCGCGTACATCGTAACACGTACATTTAACTCGTAATCAATTCTAGACTATGCTCAATCTACTTTTCTATGCATTTTAATTCACCCCACGTACTTATTTTCATAGGGAATATTTTAATTTTCCATTTCTATGCGAAATTTACACTTTTTACATTTTACGCGTTTACGGCTCGCGTTTTAAGTTTCAACGACATTTAACACTCCAGAAGGCTCGGGAAACACATAAAGTACCACATTTACTCATTTTAAGCTAAGTATAATATTTTATGGAACTATTACTTTTATGATATTTATTTTGACATTTACGCTTAAAACCTTAACGAAATAGCTCTGTTGGCCTTTAACGTGCACTCCATATCTTATAAATTCTTGTACAAAATAAAATGACTATTCCCTTCCCCTCCCTCTTATGGTGGCCGACTGATGCAAGTTTTACTGACCAGGTTTTAATATTTATAATTACTCGTTATACCTATGGTCTACCCTAATGCACTAACGGGCAGTGTACCCGGTCGTGTGTAGTGTAGTATTCGGTAAAACCGAGGTCGTCTTAAGAGCTATGTGTGTGGATTAATACTAAGTCTAGGTGTCACAGATTTTAATATGATTTCGATAAGAAATTTAATTAATTAATTACTAAAGAAAATAAAGGCAAAGGATGTGATCAATAGAAGAGAGCAGTGTTGCAAAAATCGGCCGAAATCGCCGATTAATCGGTAATCGGCCATACACCTTGTAGAATTTTGAAAATCGGTCAAAAAATCGGCCAGGTAAAAAAATTGACCAAAAATCGGCTGAATCGGTCAAAAATCGGCTGAATCGGTTAAAAATCGGCCGAATCGGTCAAAAACTCGGTCGAATCGGTCAACTTTAGAAAAATAATAATTTCACTTATGACGCACAATGGGGATCGTTTATTTCACTTATAACGCACAATGAGCCTCAAAATCATAATTGGAGCCTTTTATTGAGATTTGGAAACATAGTAGGCTTGGAATCAGTTAAGATCTTTAGTTTGGTCTCCAGAAATACCCAAAACTTGCAGGAAATGCCAATCCGATTAATCATCGATTAATCCTGCCTTGACCGATTACTCGCTGCAGCGTGGTCGACCGCCCGACTACCGATTCACGATTTTTGCAACATTGGAAGAGATTGGTACTAACCTAGTTACTCATCCTAGCTAGTAATGTTAACGTCTAATTACTTTCAATTACTTCAGGTGGGTCAAAGTCGAGAGGGACAACATTTGGTCAATTCGTCCTAACCTATCAGCAAAGAGCCACCACTAGAGAAGTCAGGTGTACCTTCATAAGTCCAGTTGTTCCTGGTCCCCTAGGTGTACCTTCATAAGCTAAGTCATTAAGTTCCGCTACATGCTAGACTTATAATAGTGAGTGCCCGGGCGCTAGAATCTTAAACACTGACCCCCTAATTCTTAAGTTCATCCAAACGGTAGGTGATCAGTTGGTCAAATCGCACAAGTAGAAAGGGTCGTCAGTTGGTCATATCTTACCCTTCCGTCTCCGGTCTACTCACTTAGGGTCATTTGGTCATATCTCTAAGCAACTAGCCTCTACCGCCATTCAAAACTACCGAAACAAGGGTAGCTACCAAAAACTATGCATGCATACACTTAGAAATAATTATACGGAAGCAATGTAAACGCAAACAAAACAATTAAGGAATCATAACTAGGCGAGCACCAAGAGGTGCTTAGCCACTCATATTAACCATACAAATCAATTCAATGTTTAATGTTACGAAGTACATGAATCGAAAGTAAGGAAAAGATAAAAAGCTAATGCTTATCGTAGGGGAGTGATTTCTCCCTTGGAGATAGCTCCATATGCTCCTCTAGATCTGCCTTTGGCTTCTACTCACGTTCTCTGATTGTTGTGTGTGAAATGGGATGCTTTGAAATCTTTGGAAATTGTGGGTATTTATAGGCGGATCTTGGTTTGCTGGCGTAACTATTAAAAGAGTTACGGCGTAACTATTAAAAGAGTTACGCCGTAACATATAACTCTTCGTAAATTGCACTAGAAATGCTGGTTACGGCATAACCTCAGGAAGGGGTTACGCCGTATCTTCAATAAATCTTGGTTACGCCGTAGTTGATGCATGAGTTACGGCGTAATTATCAGCGGCGCAGAACCTCATTTGACCTAATTACAAGCATTATCGGGGGATTTTGACACTTAATATTCAGGATAATATAAGTTTACAAATCCCTTATGCTAGAATAAAACAAAGCCGAACACCTCACGAAATGGGAACGAAACACTCAAATCTCTCAACTATTCTAAGTGTCCATTTTGGGGTGATCACTAAATCGCACAGTCATAGCATGTACTCTATCATAAGCTTGGCGGTTACACAAATCTCCACCACTAGAGTTAAGGACAAAACAATTCTCGAAGGCAATATGGGTAGACACGACAAGGGTTAAGGGTGATTTGTCATTACTAACATGTCATGGCGAAGTGGACAAAATCAATGATACATGACCAAATCCATGGCCAAAACACCAAAGATTGCTCGCTGCATCTGTTAATACAAATAAGCCGTAAAAATGTTTATTTATATTTTACGATCTTCTAATGTTTTGTCGATAACAAACGTAAAATCATTTTAACGAAATAAACAAAATACGTAGATGGTTTGAGCCAATAGTTTACTAACACACTTACGTTTTCACATAAAACACTAAAATAAGTATAAGTGATTTTATGATTTAGTAATACATATGTACAACAACTAATGTCTACATATTGGGTAAATATATACATAACCAGTATGTATTATAATGGGTAATATAAATGGGTAGAAACTTAAGTATTTGACCCATTGACCAAATACATTGAATATAGTTGGGTATAACCCAAAGTCCATGACCCATACCCATGGAGCAATGACCCATAACCCATTGCATGACGTCATGCATAAGTCATATATGGATATTATCCATGACCCATGGACTAGATGCATTGCATCTTGTAGATATATTGTATCTACTTGGATACCCATGAACCATAACCCATGACCCATGACCCAAAACCCATTGGCAAAAGGGAGCGTCCCACGGATCCCCAGTAATACACTGGACGGATCCCTCAAGTGAGGGATCCGTGGAACAGTAGCTATTTTTCCTTTATAAATAGTGAGTCATTTCTTCATTGTTTCACCACCCCTTTCACATATATTTTCTCTTTGAGTTATAAACTCTCTAACATTAGATCCAAGTGATCTATGTATGTAGTTTTGTTTTTGTGTGATTCTCTAGGTTCCTCTTAATGGCGAGATCACCACCTTTTGAAGTCGAGCAAGCCCAAGTCCATGAGTTGCCATGCTTCGTCATCATCAAGACTACTGAAGTTCTCTTGTTGATGGTTCTCTTCTTTCTTGTTAGAAGTGTAGTGTCGAAGACATAAGTGAAAGATGTTTAAAGGGTCAAGACGAAGACATTAGTGAAAGGTGTCAAACGTCCACATTAGAAGCACTAGTGAAGAGTGCTTAGAAGTCAAGGCTAAAGGCATTGAGCGTGTCTAGAAGTATACTCTCAAGGCATTTGTGAAGGGTGCCTAAAAGACAAGCCGAAGGCATTAGTGAAAGGTGCCTAAGGTGTACATTCGATATGGTGTGATTTGATGTACAAGATAGAGTAGTATTGGCTCAAAGGATATTGTTATCCTTGTTGATGTTGTTATAAGGAGTGGATCTCCTTTGGGGTTAGTTGTAGGTGTAGTGTTGGGTAGTAGTTCCTCCATTGTAATAGAACTCGGTATCTAGCCTAGTACCAGATAAAGGGTAGGCGACGTTGTGATAGGTTTGGTTCTACCTCGTGGAAGAACCCGGTATCTAGCCTTGTACCGGATAAAGAGTAGGCAACGTTGTGAAGGCTTCTCCGCCACAAGGAGTTGGTGTCGTGTAGTCTTTACAAACTCTCGAGTAGGTGACTCGGGGAGTGGAGTAGGGAAAGGAAGGTGTCCTTGTAGCCGAACCACTATAAATACTTGCGTTGTGGTTTTGTGCTTCTTACTCCCTATTTCTTCATTACATATTTATTTATGCTTGTCTATCAACATCCAACACACATGTTTAAATAGATTGACATAAGTCAATCTAAATAGTTTAAAACCAAGTTTTAATCGGTAAAACTATTCAACCCCCCTTCTAGTTTTCCAAAATTGGCATCAGAGCTTTGTTACCAAGTTTCTTAGAGTATGTTGTACTTTAAAAACTTGATACTATCCGTGTTAATTGAAAACTACAAAGAAGGTTTTTCTTTTCAAAAACAAACACCATGTTTTTAAAAAAAAATATCTTGTTTAGATGTTGATTGGATGACAACATTTTTTTTCTTTTTTTTACTAAATTGCACTAACCTTCTTTGTCATGTTGCTTAGTTAAAGCTCATACTTATCAAGCCATAAGAATTGCTTGGTAACAAGAATACCTTCCCTAAGATGGTATCTTAAACAAGAAGGAACCAGAGTTGTCTAGTGACATTTGTTGTGTCATTTGTAAAGACATTCCTAAGTGCATTAGAGGTATGATTTCCCACTTATCTCTAAATAACATTAGTTTAAATAATAGTTATGCTTACATAGGAATTTATATGATTATCTTTTTCACATACTCATATTTTACACGTAGCTTCCTTAGGAAACTTTTCTTGCATACGTGTTGCTTTTTCATCTAAAGTCTAGATTTATATAATGTGTGTTTTATTTCAATTAATCCTAAAATCATATCTTTCTAATAATAAAAAAAAACACAAATCTCAAAAATTCCTCCTTCCCCATAAATATCCCTTCTGATCGCTTCCTCCACCAAACCATCATTTTTCAAATCTTCCACTTTCAAAAATTACCTTTCATTCAAACTTCATCTTCCTTCTCATCTCATCTCATCTCAAACCAAAGCCAAGAAGGATCTTCATCAACATGGTGTACATCGCCCTCATACTCATCGCCTTAACACTCATAGCTCTCATGTTCTCCATGACTAAGTTTTCTTATGGAGACATATACTTTGTGTTGTTAATCTACATTGGTGTTATATACCCAATCCTTTGTATCGTTCTTAGCATTGAAATGAAATATTACCAATGTTCTAGTTTATCTAGTTTATTTCTCATAATATGTTTATCATTTCGTTTATTTTTTTTTCTTTCGTATTTTTCTGGTCTTGAGATACATTAGAAACCGTCAATGCTTGATAAAGTAAACATTGGCTAATAATACATATCTTTGTATAAACATATAAGATGCAAAAATCTCTTTTCATCAAAATTTTGTGTCTGTCACCACAGATCCACGGATCCCTGTAGTTCTACTAGCCGGATCCTTCATGGAAGGGAATCGTGAGAACCGTCCTTCTGGAAAATAGTTTTTCATGCAAATTAAAAATCGTTTTCTTCCTAAAAGAAATATTCCACTAGAATGTCAAACATTAAGTCAGATAATTATCATTGTGAATAAATATATAGTAAAAACATTAGGTAATCATTGTTTTGCCTTAAATGCGTCTCATCTTATTAACTCTTCACTTCTATAGGTTTCGTCATGTTGCATGAGTATGAGTTCGACTTTCCACTCACTTGCGTTTACACCCCTAACATCTCTCTTGAACCCAACACACCTGGCAATCATGTCCGTGGGTTCAATAATCTTGAAACCCGTCACTTCCATGAAGGACGTATTGTCGACACTCCTCTACAATACGAAGAAGGTATCAATACTTCCTTCTGAACCATAGGACTAGAATGACTTCTCGAAATTAATGAGAAAATATGTCTGAGGTTTGTATTGGAATTCTTCCGTCAAGTTGAACTCGTTCGTAACGAGGATCACTCTCTATCTCTTTGGTTTTGGATCAAAAACCAAAAGTTTGTTCTAACCCTTGGGCAATTTGCTCACATCTTTCGAATACCAAATCATGGACAATGTGCCTTCACTGAAGATTGGTATCTTGATTCTCTCTTCATCTATCGTGAAGAAAATGGTCCATATTGTTCACACATACCTTCCCCTCAAGACCTGAATCGCATGATATGCAAACCTCTACCCTATTACTCTGATCCAAACATTATCTATACACGGGATATCCGAGAAGAGTACAAGCCTCTCGCACTCATCCTACGTGAAAATGTTTGGAGTCTTAGGGGAAATCGAGAAATCCTTCCCGCTTGTTGTGCTCACATAATGGATTTTTTGCTAACACAACAACCATACAATCTCGCCTACTTCTTCGCAAGGCGAATTGTAAATCTTCAAGGCTCCAAGAACAAACTAATTCCTTATGGAATGTTCTTGACACGCCTTTATCATCACATCATGTACTTCCACCCTCAATTTCAAAGTCTGTTGTACGTACTTGTGAACAATATGATGGAACCTCTAAACACATCTCTCATGAAGACTTTCTTCATCCCTGAATCGGCAAACACTCATCAACCATTTGATGATCTATCTAGCGAAAACGCTCAAGAAACTTAGTTTTCTTTCAAAATAGGGTCAATCCTTAGTATTTATGCTTTATCAATGTAATGCAATTTCTTTCATGAAACAAAACATCTAACATTTGATATCTCTAATATAGTAGTGTTAGAACTTCTTAGAAAACACTATAATATGATGCCTTGTGCAACCCTTGCATACCTTTTGTAAAGGTTTTGTTAAGCAGGGAGAAGGATCCCTAAGTTTGTGCTAGACGGATCCCTACTCTTAGGGAACCGTGGGATCCGGAAAACAGAAATGCAGTTGCAATCATTATACTTCAAAACCATGTCTTTAGATCACTTCACACTAGTTAAACATAGTACCCTAGGACCAATTGAATCATTATCAAGCTGAGTAAAAGTTTCATACTCACGTATAACTCACCTAGATCACACTCAAGGTGCTTGTAGATCTATCTTTTCACCAAAACTCATTACTCTTCTGCTCTTATGCTCACACATCATCCCTCACATGTTAATACATCTAGCTCTAGAAATCTTTCAATTTTAGCAAATTGATTTTAGTCATCCTTACCTCAAAATGGGTCAAATTCTAGTTTTTCAAGTTTCTTTAAATCTTTAGGATATCTTCCAAAATATTATTTAAGTTACTATCTGGTCTCTAGGATCATTTTGCTCCATTGGACACTCTCAAATTTTTAGTGTCATCTTTGATCATTCATTGGTACTAAAAAAGGTTCCATTTTCTTCCATAAAAGGCAATCATTAGCTACGTCACTCATTTCCCTTAAACATTTATGTACCCTTTCATTTAAGATACTTAGGAGAACTGAAACACTCAAGATGGTATAGGCATTAGAACTTAGAAACATCATTTTACCCTTTCCTAGCTGCTGAGAGCCGGATCCCTAGGATTAGCCTAGACGGATCCCTCATTGGAGGGAACCGTGGGATCCGGGTGACAGATTCATGTCAAATATAGCTAAAACAATCATTTCAAGCTCATCTTGCTAACTTGAACACTCCATCTTATCTTAATTAAGATCCTAGATCAGTACAACTCTGAAGTTGACTCTTGTGCATGCTAATCATCACATTCCAAGGGATCTTAGCGGCTTAAGTCTTGAATGCACTTACCAAATCCCTTTCTTTATAAACCACATTGTTAAGACTCTTAAAGTCATCATCTTCATCCTCATTTTTAGCAATTAGAAACCTTTACAAATCTTTTTAATCATCTCATCATGAGGAAAGCTCCTAGTGATAATTCATCCTCCAATGGACCACCCAAGAAAATTGCTCGTGTTGTACACAAAATTTCCTCAACCAAATCATCCCCCGTTAAATCCACTAATGGTAGGATCTCCCCTCCACCTATCATACCAATCCCAAAAACGATTGTTCCCACAAAACTACCAATGTCAAACACCCTCCTAAACTAAACAAACCCATTTCCATTAAACCATCACCATTGGTGCCTAGAGCCCTATCATTCACCACTCCACTCTCATCACCACACCTCTACAATCTAGAGGATTTGCTTCCTAGGCCATCTCATCCTCCACCACCAACAACTTTCTCCTCTTTAGGAGGTATAGTGGAACAAAATCAAGGTGTTGAGTCAACACTAGCTCCGGCTTCTTTTTATCCATCACCATCAAATAATCCCTTTTGGATTATGAGAAATCATCAAAGTCGACCACCGACCACATGGAAGTTGACACCTCTCTACCACCACCATCATTCTTAGTTGAACCATCCTCGAATGCGCCTCCGCCAATCCCTCCTTCTTTTGAGGCTCTTCAACCCGCTTCACTTGATCCTTCACATCAAGCAATTTCCTTTCTTCCATCACCACTACCGATCCATGACATAGATTGTTATGATTGTCAACATGTTGAAAGTTTGATACATGAAGTACGTGAAGATCAACGTTTCATGTTTTATCACCTCCTCGAATGTTTCGACGAGATTAAACCTAAAAAAAATTTGAGCTAGAGGATTCTAGTGGTGTCCTAGTATCAAGCGCGACTTAGATAGTCTTGTAATTCAAAGTCATGTATTGCTCATTTTCTTAGTTTTTAGAGTCATGTATATCATATCTCTAGTTTTATTAAATGAAATTACATGATATTTACTAATATTGTTCTGAGTATATGATTATTGCTCTAATACATATCTCATTTTGATGCTAACATCCTTTGGTACATCACCTTTGCTGTATTTTAGTTACAGATAGACGGATCCCTATGTTTTGCTTAGATGGATCCCTCCAAGGAGGGAACCGTAGGATCCGTGCAACAGAAGACTAGTTTTCTACTAACTTGAGTCTTATTTGCAGGAAATTATGTATTATATACTTGTTTTCTAACCTTTGTTTTGTAGATTTTCAATTTACACATGAAGACTTTGACACACTAAGCTAGGGGGAGCTTTGTGTCAAAGCAATATATTGCAAAATCACTTGCAATATTAGGATTACATTTCATGACGTCTCTTTGCAAAGTTGCAATCATCAAGGGGGAGCATATTCGTCACATAGACGAAATCTTTTGCAAACTTAGTTGCAAATGAACTAGCTTTGGATTTTTTTTCTTGACGCCCTCATAAAGGAATAGACTCGTCAAGGGGGAGTTAAGACGAGAAATCTTCATGTTACTTGCTCTCTACTTTTTATATTATCTTTTTCTTTCACATGTTTTTTTTTTCTTAAAACAATGTGTTAGTTTCTTTTCGAAGCTCTTTTTGTTTCGACAAAAAAGGAAAGAAGAAAGTAAAAACTACAATTCAAACTTTTACGAATTTTAGTTTTTCCTTAGAATAATTTTATGTTTTGTCATCAACAAAAAGAGGGAGATTTGTTAATACAAATAAGCCGTAAAAATGTTTATTTATATTTTACGATCTTCTAATATTTTGTAGATAACAAACGTAAAATCATTTTAACGAAACAAACAAAATACGTAAGTGGCTTGAGCCAATAGTTTATTAACACACTTACGTTTTCACATAAAACACTAAAACAAGTATAAGTGATTTTATGATTTAGTAATACATATGTAAACAACTAGTGTTTACATATTGGGTAAATATATGCATAACTAGTATGTATTATAATGGGTAATATAAATGGGTAGAAACTTAAGTATTTGACCCATTGACCAAATACATTGAATGTAGTTGGGTATAACCCAAAGTCCACGACCCATACCCATAGAGCATGGCCCTTAACCCATTGCATGACATCATGCATAAGTCATATATGGATATTATCCATGACCCATGGTTTTAACCCATGACCCATGGACTAGATGCATTGCATCTTGTAGATACATTGTATCTAGTTGGATACCCATGATCCATAACCCATGACCCATGACCCAAAACCCATGGGAAAAAGGGAGCGTCCCACGGATCCCAAGTAATACATTGGACGGATCCCTCAAGTGAGGGATTTGTGGGATCCGTGGAACAGTAGCTATTTTTCCTCTATAAATAGTGAGCCATTTCTTCATTGTTTCACCACCCCTTTCACATATATTTTCTCTTTAAGTTATAAACTCTCTAACCTCAAATCCAAGTGATCTATGTGTGTAGTTTTGTTTTTGTATGATTCTCTAGGTTCCTTTTAAAGGCGAGATCACCACCTTTTGAAGTCGAGCAGGCTCAAGTCCATGAGTTGCCATGCTTCGTCATCATCAAGACTACTGAAGTTCTCTTGTTGATGGTTCTCTTCTTTCTCGTTAGAAGTGTAGTGTCGAAGACATAAGTGAAAGATGTCTAAAGGGTCAAGATGAAGACATTAGTGAAAGGTGTCAAATGTCCACCTTAGAAGCACTAGTGAAGAGTGCTTAGAAGTCAAGGCTAAAGTCATTGAGCGTGTCTAGAAGTCTAGTCTCAAGGCATTAGTGAAGGGTGCCTAAAAGACAAGGCGAAGGCATTAGTGAAAGGTGCCTAAGGTGTACATTCGATATGGTGTGATTCGATGTACAAGATAGATTAGTATTGGGTGAAAGGATATTGTTATCCTTGTTGATGTTGTTATAAGGAGTGGATCTCCTTTGGGGTTAGTTGTAGGTGTAGTGTTGGGTAGTAGTTCCTCTATTGTAATGGAACTCGGTATCTAGCCTAGTACCGGATAAAGGGTAAGCGACGTTGTGATAGGTTTGGTTCTACCTCGTGGAAGAACCCGGTATTTAGCCTTGTACCGGATAAAGAGTAGGCAATGTTGTGAAGGCTTCTCCGCCACAAGGAGTTGGTGTCGTGTAGTGTTTACAAATTCTCGAGTAGGTGACTCGGGGAGTGGAGTAGGTAAAGGAAGGTGTCCTTGTAGCCGAACCACTATAAATACTCGCGTTGTGGTTTTGTGATTCTTACTCCCTATTCCTTCATTACATATTTATTTATGCTTGTCTATCAACATCCAACACACATGTTTAAATAGATTGACATAAATCAATCTAAATAGTTTAAAAGCAAGTTTTAATCTGTAAAACTATTTAACCCCCCTTATAGTTTTCCACAGCATCACCTAGACGCGCTTCGTGACTAAATGGTAGGATAAGACATGGGATATATAAATGGTGTAAAATAAAAATCAAGCAAATGTATAAATCCATAACTAAGTTATCACCACTTACCGTCCTCCCAAAGTTCAAGTTTTGAAGTTAAGAAGCCGGATCATGATATAATAGGTAGATGTGTCATTAGAGGACGTCATGATGGACACACTACCTTTTCTCCAACTGTTGGCACAATTATCAACTCCAAACTTCAAATGTGACCGAGGTGGCCTCCTCGATACTAAATCAATATTAAGCTCATAACATACTGCTTATAACATTACACTTTACAATAAACTGAATGACACAATTTTTTTTTCGAATCACATTTTTTTTACATAAACATAAACATAATAACTAAACATAACATCCCCCCACTTGAGATGAACAATGGGAATTCGGGGGGTCTTCAATGATCTTTAAGAATATGTCGTCGATGAAAGTGTGATTCCCGAACCTTTCCACTTGAACCTTGAACTTAGGCAAATGATGACTTCCCAATCACAAATAAAGACTACAGGGTAGTCTAAGGTGTATGGGTGTAACGAAACAATATATTGGGTTAACAAAATGAAAGGAATGGCTCAGATTGGTGTATCTAGGGGTATCTTGCACTAAAGGTGAGTGCAACAAAAGGGTTTCACATGGGGGTAGAGAAATCGAGGTGACTAATCGACAGACACACAATGGTAGGCTATTTGGGCGAAAATCCTATAATACCGCCTTCTTAAACTGAAAAGTCCAAATACATCGAGCTAACTCAACATACCTCGTCTATGGTCTCAAAATAATGCAAAGGCCAAGTTCTAAAGTTTAGAAGCTACCGGCACACTCATAATTTGGTGGATTAGGGGTAAAATTTTGGAAACGGATAAGGCTAATCTCACCATATAATATCAAGGGTTATATGTGCTCGGCTAAGGTCTAATCTAGTTAGGTTAAGAAAAACATGTAAAAATTTTAAAAATGCCATAATTTTTCAAAATAAACTAGAAAAACGAGAGAAAAATAAAGTTCAAGAGACAATTCTACTCCCGTCCCCCCACTTGAATTGTACAAAGTCCCTTTTGTACTAAGCGTTAAATAAAGGTGAAGAGAAAAGTAGAATTAGGCGAGAACTTCCACTGAAATTTCTAACAGAAAGAAAAGAAGGCCCACGAAAGAGAGTCGTGCCTTCGCATAAGAATCCACGAGCAAACTTCAATCCCTGAAACCACACTACCGACAAGCATAATTCTAAAAAAAATAAAAAATGAAAAACAAACCTAACTCACTTTCGTAGGAATCACGGTTGCATTTAGCATATGCAACAAGCCTTTTGTAACATATAGGATTTCACAAACACACTAAACCATAATCATATGCGGCGTACAATAAGGCTTAGAGAGAGAAAGTTTTAGAGAGATAAAGGGAGAGAGTTGGGAACTATGTGAAACAAAGAAAAATGGTATTGAAGCTCCAACCCTCTACCTTGGGAGGTAGAGGGTATTTATAGTTTCTTACAAACTAACGCCACCTACGGGCTGTGGATCAGGCATACAGTGGGTAAAGACCCGTCCGTCCTCCACGATTTAAATTGATTTTGAAAGCTTTTTAAGGAGAATTATGACTTGATTATGAAAAACGTTTTAACTGATAAGGATCGAATATTAAGACTTTAAACTCCATTGATTAAACATGCATGAATATCTTTTGAAAACAATTGAATGACAAATAACTTTTTAATTTAATTGAAATCATTCTCCCCCTCAATCAATGACATACGTTGTTGATTGAGATAGATTTTTTGACAAATAAGTCCAGATGATTATCAAAAATAGAGTCCGAGTTATTTTTCAAAGCGATTAGTTTTCAGAAAAATGTTTATAGAATTAGAGCATGGAATTTTGAAAACATGATAAAGCATGGCTCTGTTCTTTCTTTGAAAACCGGGTTATTGTGCGAAATGACAATAAACCACCATTTTCTCCTCCTTTTTTCTTTTTTAAAAAAACAAAATATATAGCATTCGAAGAACATCTAAAAACCCGTGACATTCTTTGAATGTCAGCACAAAGTCCGTAGATGATATCGAATAAGAAAAAAAACATGACAAAATAACAATATTTTTTGGAATTTTTCAAGATTTTTTTTTTTTTTTTTTTTTTTTTGAATAAATATATACAATGAGATAGATGAAGATTGACCTTTACTCCTCGTCTTCCTCCTGAAGACGTTTGAGTGTTTCTGGTTGAATGCTTTTCAAGCCAAGTCGTGGAAGAATAAACTCAAAACGTTCTCTTGGAAGAGCTTTGGTGAGGATGTGCGCTAAGCGGTATTCAGTCCTCACAAAGTAGAGTTCCACCACACCTTTTCCACTTGTTCCCTGATGAAATGATGTCGAATGTCGATATGCTTAGCTCTTGAGTGTTGAACGTTATTGCATGAAAGAGCAATAGCACTTTTATTATCACAATACAGAGGGATTTTGTTGAATACAAAGCCATAGTCGGTTAATTGAGATCTCATCCAAAGGATTTGAGCACAACAAGATGACATGGCTATGTATTCGCCTCTGTAGAGGAAATAGAAGTACTCATTTGCTTCTTTGAAGACCAGCTCACAAGCTTATCACCCAAAAGCGAGCACCTCGGGCAGGCGTACTTTGACGAGTATCTTGACACCCTTCATGATGCGCATGCATATCTTTGTTATTGACATCCGGTGTCTTTCGGGTACCAAAGTCCCATATTGATGGTTCCTTGGAATCTTGAAAGACCCGTTTAACTGCTTCAAGGTGCTTTTTAGTAGGCTTAGCCCGGTATCTAGCACACATGCAAACAGCGAACAAGATGTCACGGTCTACTTCTTTTGAGGTACATCGGGGATCCAATCATACTACGATATTTCGTTTGGTCTACCTTGATCCCTGAGTGGTCCTCATCTAGTTTGGTACGTTCAATCATGGGAGTGTCAACAGGTTCACTTGAATCAAATCCAAATTTCTTTAAAATCTCATTTGCATATTTAGATTGATTTATGAAAATGCCTCAGGGACTTTGTGAAATTTGTAATCCCAAGAAAAATGACATTTGTCCCATCATTGACATTTGAAATTTTGAACTCATTTCATTTGAAAAGCGGTCACACTCATTGGGGTCAGTCGAGGCAAAAATGATATCATTAACATAAATTTGAGCGTGAATTAAATGTTTGCACGACTTCACGGTGAACAATGTTGGATCAACTGCTCCTTTTTGCCGGGTGAGCGAAGAAACTTTGACGGTGTATCATACCATGCCCTTGGAGCTTGCTTTAAACCGTAAAGAGCCTTCTTCAAACGATAAGCGTGAGTAGGATGCTCTGGATTCACAAAGCCTTCCGGTGGCGTGAGACGACTTCTTTGAGATCTCCGTTCAGAAATGCCGTCTTAACATCCATCTGATAGACTACCATGTTCTTACTTGCAGCATTGGCTAAGAAGATTCTGATTGCCTCAATTTGAGCAACAGGAGCAAATGATTCTTCAAAGTCAATGCCATCCTCCTGACGGTATCCTTTTGCAACCAATCGAGCCTTGTTCTTTAGCACATCACCATGCTCATCAAGTTTTACTTTGAAGATCCATTTTAGAGCAATGATCATAGCACAATCTGGAGCAGGTACTAATTCCCATACATCAAGTCAATCAAACTCATGAATTTCTTCTTGCATAGCATTGAACCAGCTGTCTTTAGTCATGGATGTTTTAACATCTTTTGGTTCGATCTTAGAGAGTACGGAGTTGAAGAAGCACCATAAGGCATCGGTTGCAAGTTGTTTCCGTGTGGATCTTTGGACGAGAGGGATTTCCAATGATGTTGTCTAATGGATGATCGTGAGTCCATTTTCTGAAGATGGTTCTGAGGATGATTCAGGAGCAAATATATTTTCAAACGGAGCATCTTCAAGAGTAGCAAAGGGATTTTCTTCATTGTTGATACCAGATACATTTCCACGATGTACACTCGATGATTGATGATTTGTTGATGAGAAGGAGAGTGATCGGCGGCGCTTCTTGGGTTAATGATATTGAGACTGAAGGATCAACATCATTTACTTGGATAGGCAAAGCGACCTCTGTTGTAGGAATCGACAGATCATTAGCACTTGGCTCATAATGTTCATCAAACATAGGATCAAACAATTTTCTTAAATCATCTTCTAATGGAGGTACATATGGAGCTGCTGGGGAGGGATTTGCTACAAGGGATGAACCAATTGGGTGTTTTTGAAGTGCGGGTCCAGAACTGGATTGTCCAGGAGCCTTTTGACCGGTCAGCTCATCAAACGTAACGTGAATTGTTTCCATGATATTTTGGGTTCTCTTGTTGTAGATTCGATATCCCTTTTTGTTTGGTGCATACCCTACAAATATTCCAATGTCCGCTTTAGCTTTAAGTTTGCCTAAGTCTTGACCCTCATTAGTTGGATAACACAATGCACCAAACATACGAAGGAATGAGAGATTAGGTTTTCTGTTGTGGACAAGTTCATAGGGAGTTTTTCCATGAACAGTGTGAATCAGGGATCGATTTTGTGTGTAGCATGCAGTGGCAATAGCTTCAGCCCAGAGAAACATTGGAACCTTTGAGTAAATCAACATTGTTCTAGCGGCTTCCACAAGAGTTCGATTTCGTCTTTCAACTACACCGTTCTGTTGAGGAGTTCGTGGAACACTTCTTTGATGGTGATTCCAATGATTTCATAAAATTCACTAAGTTGTTTGTTAACAAACTCGGTTCCATTGTCTATTAGATAATTACGACCGTTTTGTTAAGTCGAACCTGCGGTTGTTTGATGAGTTTGATGATGATATCGGAGTTTCATCATTTGTCCTTAAGAACTTGACCAAGGTGAATCTAGAGTAATCATCAACCACAACTAATACATATTTCTTCCCAAAGATATTCTGCACTCTCATTGGTCCACATAAATCCATGTGAATTGTATGAAGAACTTCTGTAATTGAGTTTGTAGGTTTGGGTTTATGGGCATACTTTTTGCTTTTTCCCAATTGGCATGATGAACAAAGATGATCCTTTTCATACTTTAGTCTAGGTAAAACTACAACTAAGTCCTTTCTGGAGAGATCATTGATGGTGCCGAAGTTCAAGTGATTGAGACGACGATGCCATAACCATGACTTTGTTTTCGAAGCCTTTGACAACAAGCAAATTGGAGAAGACTTCATCATATCTTCGATAGAGATGGTGTAAAGATTTGAACCACGAGTTCCTCTTAACAGTTCCTTACCATCAAGTTCTCTAACGAAACAAGTATGTTTTCTGAAGGCTACTTCTGGATCAGAATCACATAATTGACCAACAGAGAACATATTATGACCAAGACCTTCCACATAGTATACTCTGGAGATAACACTATCACCAACAACATAATCTCCATAACCCATAATTGCACCGAAATGATCATTCCTGAATCTAACTGTCCCGATGAATTTGCTCACGAAGTTCATGAGCATGCCGGTCTCAGTCATATGCTTGGAACAGCACACGAGTCCGGTACCACGAACGATTTGAACGATCTGCAGTTGAACCAGACAAGAGTGGATAAGCGGATAATTGGGATCCTCATGCAAGAATGGGTTCCATTTGGTTAGTAACAGCGATTGGAACACCCACATCGAAATGGAAACATTCATATCGAAATAGAGGCAATGGAATTATCGATGTAATAGATGCAATCTGGTGTCCATATTTGACCTATTCAAAGTATGTTCACTTCTTAAAGGAATAATTCTTCCAGTAGGCATCCATTTTCTAGTGGGCATTGTTTTAGCATATTGAGGACAAGGCTGATTATCCTTTTGACCAAACGGTATCCATCTATATCCTATCTTACTAAATGTTCTTCACATGGGTTTCCACTGTTTTCTAACTTTCTTTCGATTTTGCCTTTTAGCCTTCTTAGCATGATTTTTAGCATTAACAATATTAGCTGGACAATTAACAGCATTAGGCAAAACATTCATACCATATTCATGATTAGAAACAGAATTCAAACAAACATCATTACAAGGTTTGCAAATAGTATCCGAATTTGAATTAATTACAGTACGCCTATGGCTAATACTAGAATCAACACGATTCATTTTATTGGGCTCAAACTTAAAGTTCCTAGGTTGGTCTTCTACTCTCTTCCAATGCACATTCTTAGCTTGCGAGGTCTTGTCATTCCTTGTATTGTCTTGAGACTTTGACCGCTTTCGCTTTAATGTCACTGATTACTCCTGTGAGGGAATGGGAACATTAGTTGGTATTCTACTCTTAAACTTCTCGTTTAGATGTCTTTGGGATCTGAACTACATGCGGAGGCACACTAAGATTCACTTTCTTAACACTAGAAGTCTTTGGGATATGTACTTCTAGAAGGCACACTAGAGTTCGCTTTCTTGGCACTAACAGATCTGGAATCTGAACTACTTGAAGGCACACTAAGATTCACATTTAAAACATCGGGCATCGAATGGATATCATACTTGGCACTAGGCATAGAACACAGAATCAAAGGATTAACTCTCTCACCTAAGGACTTAGGGCATATTGTGATTAAGCATTCTAGAATTTCTTGAAATCGTTTGGCACATGTGGGAAGGAGAGCTTGTATGTAACACCCCGACCCGACAAGGGTAAAGATATCACAATACGGTTTCATATCAGAACTTTAAATACTATACAATAGCGAAGGCCTTTACAAAATATTCAAAAAGAAAACATAAATAGCTAAACTTCAAAATAAATCTAAGATCTCTAAAGGTCAAGTCTTGCTCTTGGCTCTAATCTCAACCCGATCGGCTATCCCATAAGCTCATCTTGAATGCTTAATACCGCATGAGGAAAAGAAAAGTCTTGGTGAGCTACAAAAGCGATGAGCGGATATATGAAACAAAACTAAACAAAGCAGAATATACAAATAACTGAAATAAAATGAAATAATGTGAGAAGGATCTTTGAGGATTCCTAGAAAGAGAAAGCACAAATATCTGTAAATCGAAACAACCACCATAACATCTAGACATCTCATAGCACATTAAAGACATAAACACACAAACACATCGAACAACCAAACACATAGCACCCCGCAAAATAATAGATTCGTATAAGCCAAGCGGAGAGTCTAATGACTAACTTGGAAACACTTCAGTAAATAAACATGGCATTCATACAAATCAATTAATCAACATTTAATACACTTAATTCAATATTGCGGCTCGTGAAATAGCCAGTTCAAATCATTGCGGTCACACAACAAATAGAAACATATGACAGACAACTATAATTAAAAGACCAAACAAAACATAGCATAACCATTAGCAACTATCGAAACAACTATCATAAACTAGTCCAGGTTCGAGATCAAATCCTAACATCGTGAGAGTTCAAACATGGCGGTCATAGGCAATAAAACACCAACACATAAGCAAAGTTCCCAAAATTAAGCGGTCGGACTATGCATATTATACTTATAAAATACTAACTATCACACTAATACATTCATCCACAGTTCAATGAATTCACATAACGAGAACTAACATAACACCGGATATGACATACAAAACCCCATTTAATCATATCAATCATAAGCTAGCATTATAAACGGTAATCACATAAACATACAAAAGCATACACATATATAAGAACATATAATAAACCGAGCACATAATCATAAGCATTTGAACATACCAAATCATGGTATCGAACACTTATCATAGAAATAACAAATACAGATTTAGTTAACTACCTCGAGCCCAGAACATATCATATCAAAATCATCATAACTATATAAAAATAGTCTTAGAAAATCATTTGGAGTAGCTAGCTCACCGTGAAATTGTGTGAGAGCGTATTGCACGACATCATTCACCCAGGACAAATCATATCGGATAACAGTCGGATCTAGGATGCATCCATACCTACGGACATATATAGGTAATATAATACCAACGAGCTCATAACAAATAACAGATAAGGGGCGTGGCGAGAACATCACTCTCTGCCTAGAGAGTCATATCGAGAGGTGCATCACGTCTGGACATGGAACCCCCATGACAGCTAGTTATTATTGGCTCGGTGTCAAACTAACTTAGGTCAAATCGAGAATGTCATAACCGACATAGATCATATTTTATCAAATGTTTAATCATGTTTTCAAAATCAAAGTCTTCATATCATATAGTTCAAAATCGGATGTTTCATAATTCGAAATCAAAGTTCGAGGATAAGCAGCATTTCAAAAGACACATTAGGGTTCATAGCAAATAACATATCAGATAACTCATATCATAAGGTTCATATTCAAATATAACAAGGTTCAACTAATATGCACATCAAAGTCTTCCTAACATAAAGTTCAAATCGAGATAGCATGGTTCAATAAAACATAAGTTGAGATAAACAACAGGTCAAACAAACAAGAAAGGGGTTCATAGCAATGGCATGAAAACCTAATAAGAAAAGTAGGAAAGCTAACGAAAAGAACATCATAAGGAACCTTCTTGAACGAAGGTTAGGAATATCAATGCGATAACATAAGTGTCTTAAAGTAAGACCGGAATATCCGTACCTTAAAGCAATTGAGAGAAAGTAATAGAATGAGCGAATCTGAAGATGTAACGTGGGCGTCTCCTCCAACGAATCTACACGGATCATGATTTATTTAATATTTTAGCATCATTAATATTATACGGTTTATCGCATTAATACTTTTAGAGTTGTCGAGAATATTCATTTTAGTGTGACCAATCACAACATTTTAGGGTATTCCTCATTAATTCATCAACTTCCTATTTAAGTTCTAGGGTTTCCATACGGCTTTAAATATTACTAAATACGCATTAAATTCACATATCTTGCTTTTAATGATTTCCCAATTTAACCTAGAGCGTAAATGGTAACAAGCCGAAAAATTGACTTAACCTCATGCGTGTCTCTACAAAATCAATTTACACTTGTAGAACCCATAATTGCTCGAAATTTCAAATCACACCCTTGACCTCTTTAAGTTCACAATCTCACCTTACTTTGCTCGGATTTTACACTTTTTAACCCAAAGGTTTTAGAATTTACAAGCGTACCCTAATAAATTAAATACAATTCGAATGGCCCTAATTATCAAAATTACATGTTTAACCCCTCACTTATTTTTATACGTTTGGTACAAGTATTTTACTGTTTACAAAAATAACCCTCAAGTTTCATAATTTACAAAACCAACCCAAAACTTTTGTTTAAAACCGAATAAGTATAATTTAAGTACAAACCCTAAACCTAAGTTTAACCAATCATTAGCTCATCATTACTACTTCATTAATTACCTTTAATGATTACAAGAAAACCCTAATTCATGCAAACCCTAATCGTTCCTTTTTAAAAACCTTCCTTTTTCCATGTTTAATCGAACCATAAAACTCAAAACAATTCATACAAGCTTCGAATTCATAATTATGTATTTTATTCAGGTCTTATAACATGTAATAGCTTCTGTAAAAATCAATTCATGATCTCTAAAAATATTATACGCCATTAGTTATTAATATCACGATTTCTAGGGTTTTAGATTCCAAATAATTCCGTACGACATATTAAACATGCATGGCCAATTTTTATGTGTTCCATATGACTTATAGGACTGAAATCAACATTAGAAACATACCCTTGATGAGCTTGAATCGTTATAACAAAAGAAGCCAAAAATCTCTATTTGCCAAAACCCTAATTCACTCAAAAACTCTCCACGATCACCACAGCAACTTAGGACTTCGAACACTATTTTTCCCACCTTCTTTACCTTCAAACTTGTCCAAGAAAATTGGTCTCAAGCTCAGGAATGAATCGAATTATGAAGGGTTTTGAAGTCGGTTTGGGAATAATCGGTATTTAGGGATTATTAGGAACCGAATTTTATGTATATATATACTTTTCCAATTTTCTTGTGGGCTTAATAATGTATTGGACCTAAAATAAATGGACTCTTAATAATATAAATTTATATTGGGCTTTTATTAATTAATTTCTTTTATAAAACTATTTAATATATTCGGCTAATTATTAAAGTACATAATTGATTTTATAAAATTTTAATCTATAAAAATTAACTTTACCAAGTCATTCAAGATTTATTTGGATCATATGTGATTTTCTTATAAGTTTTCTGAATTTACATAGCTCATTTGGTATTGTGTTTATTTAATTATTCTTGCTTTTGATCATAAGGGTATTTTGGTCTTTTGTGAATTTTAGAAATTCAATATTACATTGTACATAAGAGAAGCCTTATAAAACCTTTTTACGATTATCAGTTTAAATCAATTTAAATCACAAATTTTCCCCCGATCACAAATCTCAAATGATTTGATAATTGTGATCGGGGGAGAATTTGCGATTTAAATTGGATTTAAACTGATAATTCGGTAAAAGGTTTTATAAGGATGTACAAGCTCTCCTTCCCACATGTGCCAAATGATTTCAAATTTTCTTTTTGTTAGTTTTATATTTTTGTATTTTGTTTTTAATAAATATTTACAAAGATAGAGTAGATGATATAATTTAAGAAGATGGTGATACGAGTACCGAGATAAGGATATCAAGCAGCCCCGTTGTAGAAGATAGAAGTCATCATCTCTTAAACATTCACCACCAAAGCAAATCGAGGCTCCAGAATAGAAGAATAAGACGAACATGAGCCTTTGAGAAAGAGAGACTTTGTCTTCCCAGTAACCGAAAATCCTTGTGATGGCAGATTGAAGCTACTATTTCAAGCTTGCTTTCTTTTCAGCCAGATGCACCTTGGAAATAAGTACACCATTATCATACATCCCATTTATCCTTTTAAGAACGATAATCGAGGATTTCCATTCGGGTTATATCATCCAATAGAAGAACAACAGCGATCATCCACACGCCATAAATAATCTTCTCAAATTTCATAACCATCAAGTCGGCATTGCAACAATCCATTCCAAAGGTGTCAAGAGAACACTTCCCCGTGTAGTTGAAATGATCAGTCCGCTCTCTTAGTATAATGCTCAAGAACTCTCTCGAATACACTTCATAAGGGGAATGAAGAACACCTTCCCATGTTCACATTTTTCTACCCGATGAACGTGTATGAAGCTTTCAGAACCCGAGTACACCAATATCAAGAACTCTCCCCAATCACACATCATGCAGAGAAAACACCTCCACAATGTTTGTGGTAAACAATGGCTTTCTTCCCTGATGATCGTGTATGAAGCTCAAGGATCCAAAGTACACACATTCCCCAAAGAGAGAACAACCGATAACATTGAAGAAGCTGAGGCGAATCACTGATTATCTCTCAAGGATGACAATCTCTGCGATGTCAACTCTAGGGAATAAGTGATTATATCTCTAAATCACCGATTAAGCCCTCAAGAGTGAGACAACCGACCGCATATTTAATGTATACAATTCTCTCTCTCCGATGATTGCGATAACATGAGATCATCACACACCGATGAATAATACCTCTTTTATCTTCAGAAACTTTCATTTACATCACTTCCCCCACGACGTTGGAATAAGAACACAAAACGCTTTGATGAGTAAAACCTTGAGTTTCTCTGCGGTCATGACATTTGTTTTCCAGGGATATCTTCAATCACTTAGAAGAGTTAAGTTCATCAAGTTTACTCGCCATGAGTCAAACCTTGAGTTTCTCTGCGGTAATAACATTTGTCTTCCCGGGATATCTTCAATTACTTAGAAGTATTAAGCTCATCAAGTTTACTCGCGCTTTGTGTTTAGATGTGTGTCTCCTTCCCCCTTGTTGGTTTTGACACATCAGAATCAGCAACATATTATTAGCCCAAATACTTGAAAGTTGTTGAGAAGAACATCATTAGCTCAGATAAATCTTGTGAGAATCAACTTGCTGAAGAAACGATGTGAGCAAATCTAATTGGGGATTACATCTAGATTTTCACTCTCCCCCAATTAGTGCTCTCCCCTAAACCGACAATCTTTTTGATAACAGCCCAGATTAGGAAGAAGTCTTTAGATAATCAAATGCAACTCGTCTTAAGTCTTCTAACATGCATAGAAAATGTAGAACAGACTGTAGACTCGACCTTCTTCAAGATTGTCCATTGGGATCAAAAGTTAACATCTTCATCTCACCAAAAAGGCATCCCAATTAACTTACTTCTTGTAAATCCCCTTAACTAAAATCCCTCCCAATCAAACAAGAACAGAAAGATGTTCATCAAGGAAATCAGCAATCAGGCCGCAACGAACACACACGATGGTAATACCAAACTATCAATCTCATCAAACAAGAACATTAACCAACTTCAGATCCGACTCAACAAAACGGTTCGAATAGTCCGAACTGACAATGGAACTGAGTTTGTTTCTAAAGAACAAAGAGATTTTTCGGAATCATCATGTTGATGTATTCGTGAAGCATTAACCGGAAGCACTTTGTCGATAAACTCATCAATCCGAGTGAAGATGTCAACCAACGGATCTTAGAAGAAACTCCATGTAAAGGTGACCCGATAAGAAGAAGCTCGGTTCTTACATGAGTTAGGAGCCGCATGACCATATATTCTCATATGTCAATCAACCATGCAGAATTATCACACTTTTTCTCCCCCTCAAGAATTGCATACGAAGTTGCCATTCTTGAATAAATCTTGAAAATCATCGAATGTTCTATTCACTCTTCTCTCCTTAAAATCGGCACATGATGTATGCGCTATCTTCATTATAGTCGAGCAAGTGGAATGAAAAACAATCGCTGGTAGCCCGGTTCACTTTATGACTGAAGCACATGGAAAAAGCATGAAGCATGTTGATGAGAATGGTCATAGCTGAATATTTCTCTTCTTCGAAGATAATGCGCCCGACACTGCATTACATTTCTTTTCTTTAAAGAGCGAGGCATGAACTGTTGTGTTCATACGTCATAAGAAGATTTCTCTTCTTTTGAAGATAAAACGCACTGAAACGTACACTTTTCTTTTCTTTAGAGAACGAGGCATGAACTGAAGTGGTATCAGAGCTCCAACCCTCTACCTTGGGAGGTAGAGGGTATTTATAGTTTCTTACAAACTAACGCCACCTACGGGTACGTGGATCAGGCATACCGTGGGTAAAGACCCGTCCGTCCTCCACGGTGTTACATAACAAACTACTTAATAATATAACTAGACTATGACTACGAGCTTTCTAATGAATACATATACTTGAGGTGACCGACTCTTTAATGACTGAATTTTCTAATTCCTAACAATTAATTGTAATATATAGGATTTAACAAACACACTAAACCATAATCATATGAGGCGTTCAATAAGGCTTAGAGAGAGAAAGTTCTAGAGAGATAAAGGGAGAGAGTTGAGAACTATGTGAAACAAAGAAAAATGGTATTGAAGCTCCAACCCTCTACCTTGGGAGGTAGAGGGTATTTATAGTTTCTTACAAACTAACGCCACCTACGGGCAGTGGATAAGGCATACAGTGGGTAAAGACCCGTCCGTCCTCCACGGTGTTACATAACAAACTACTTAATAATATAACTAGACTACGACTACGAGCTTTCTAATGAATACATATACTTGAGGTGACCGACTCTTTAATGACTGAATTTTCTAATTCCGAACAATCTCCCCCTAAGGGAGGTCATCTAAAATTACAATGAATACAAACAAATATTACATTAGATTGCTCAAAGATTCTTGATTAAGTTCGTTGCTCAGTAGCTCGTAGTCTTTGATTCTTCAAGTTTTGCATGTTTGGATAATTCAAGTGGAGGTCTTTAAACTGATCCATGTGATGATGAGTTTCGAGCCATCATTGAGATCATCAGCTGACATTAATCTTTGACTCTTCCATTGTGTGTTGGTATTATGTGATGTTGTGACTTTTGGACCGACATGCTCACATTAGGATCATGATGTATTCTCATCGAGTAGCGGAAGCTTTAATTGATTCATGACATTGGCGGTGGTGGCGAAGCATAAGGGTGTGAATATCGAGAGTCATTGATGCACTAATCATGATTTATTTCGAGATGAATGTGTTGAGTGAGCATGCGGCTATGGATTGACCGCTTCATTTTGAAGCAGTACAAACGCCGGTAGGTATTACCTCGCATACAACGAGTTAGCAAAAAGCGCACAAAAGTGTCTTTGAACACTTTCGTTGAATTGAGGAATACCACGCTCCATACGGTTCCCGTTGATCATTACATGTAGCCTCGGTGATGAGTATATTTGAAGAATTTCCTTGACACGGTTTAGCGGTACAAATGCTCTAAAATAGCTGCCGTTCTCAAACCGGAACGTCAAAGAAGACAACACGGAGTGAGTGAACCAGCGAATATAAATCCACTGATTGTTGAAAAGAGATTTGAAAAAAAATCGTGTATTGCTCAATAGAAATTGTTTTTGCAATACAACAAATGTTTTATTGAAAATCAATTATCAATCATAAAATACCTTTTGATTTGAAATATTCGTACACGGTCGATGTGCTAAAGAAAAGAGTTTTGAAGCACAACGACCGGTTTTTCAAAGGTATCCGTCAATCCATAACCTAAACCATGATTGATTCAAAAGAATGAATCGCCCCATTGTTTCTGTTCAGTTGTCACATGGTTGATCTAATGAATAGATCTCACATGCCATCTACCAGGAGCTTGTTTGATGATGGCTCCAGCAGGCTTTCCATCTTCATTGTGAATATGTTTACATATCACTCGGATATTCTGGCAATACCACAAGGATAATGCGTAGGACTCGAGATATAATCTCTCTTTCCACATTGTGTGAAACAGAGAGTCTTCATTGAAAGTGTCCTAATGAGATTTATTGATGATCTCGTGGCTCTAGACTCAATTTGTGCATATTTGGATCCTATATTGGAAACTAGGGAGAGGGTCTCCTTCTTCAATATCAACAAACTCTAAGAGAAAGTCGATAGATAATGTCGGTTCCCCGTGAGAATGAAACAAGACCTTTTAAGAGGTACTTGAGTGGTTTGGGAAGTTGAAGTGCGCAGTCGCGTCCTTTGGGTCCATGACGTCTTGTCTTCAATACCGATGTTACCTTGGTAACCACCATTAGCATATGAATTGAACCCGGTATTCGCCCTAAGGTTGAATAAATGGAGGGCTATTTGTTTTCACCCTTTTCTCATTCAATTCTTTTTAATTCTTCAACCCCTTCAGTGCTTACCGAGACTTTATAGCTAGAACCTTGTTGGGTTTATTCCAGTACTAGCTCAGTTTTAGTCCGCACTCTTCCCATATCTCATTTTTCTCTTTTTTTTCAATATACCTAAGAACTTCTACACTATCTAGTGGATAGTCCCTGGGTAGATCCCTCCGGTTCTGGCGGATCATGGGAACAAATACCTAACCTTATCATCCTTATATCACCGTACATAAAGTAAATTTGGTTGGTCTATTTGGTATTGTTCATCTGCCATTTGGAACCAATTGAAAACCATTTGAAAATCAATCCAGATACTTGTGATGTATTATCAAAGCATTTTGTACCTGAATTATTTTTGATATTTTTAGAAAAAGAGCTCCCCCTCAACATGTGCTTCATGTATTTGAAATCTTTTTGGCACACGGAGGCAAGAGGAAGAATTAACTTCTTTGATTACCATTTTCTAAAAGATATCATCATCACTTCCCAATCAAATCAAGTAGACAAAGCATTTTGGGGAAGGATGAGGTTTTCATAATTATGCTCCCCCTCAATATGTGCCTCGAGGTATGAAAGAGTTTTGCACATACAAGAGGTAAAGGAGTGCACATTGAAATAAAGTGATCACGTTTCATATTTTTGTGGTTTAAGATAGATGCTCCCCCTCAACATGTGCATGGAAAATTTGAAATCATTTGACACATGTGGGAAGGAGAGCTTGTACATCCTTATAAAACCTTTTACCGAATTATCAGTTTAAATTCAATTTAAATCACAAATTCTCCCCCGATCACAATTATCAAATCATTTGAGATTTGTGATCTCTGTAGATTTAAATTGATTTTGAAAGCTTTTTAAGGAGAATTGTGACTTGATTATGAAAAACCTTTTAACTGATAAGGATCGAATATTAAGACTTTAAACTCCATTGATTAAACATGCATGAATATCTTATGAAAACAATTGAATGACAAATAACCTTTTTAATTTAATTGAAATCATTCTCCCCCTCAATCAATGACATAGGTTGTTGATTGAGAGATAGATATTTTGACAAATAAGTCCAGATGATTATCAAAAATAGAGTCTGAGTTATTTTTTCAAAGCAGTTAGTTTTCATCAGATAAATGTTTATAGAATCAGAGCATGGAATTTTGAAAACATGATAAAGCATGGCTCTGTTCTTTCTTTAAAAACCGGGTTATTGTCTGAAATGACAATAAACCACCATTTTTCTCCGCCTCATTTTTTTTTTATTTATTTTTTATATTTTTTTATTATTTTTTTTAAAAACAAAAACTATATGCATTCGAAGAACATCTAAAAACCCGTGACATTATTTGAATGTCTGCACAAAGTCCGTAGATGATATCGAATAAGAAAAAAAAAACGCAACAAAATGACAATTTTTTTTTAATTTTTTTTTTTGAGATTTTCAAGATTTTCTAATTTTTATGGATTTTGAGAATTTATATTTTTATATTTTCTTTTGTGGGATTTAAACTGATAATTCGGTAAACGGTTTTATAAGGATGTACAAACTCTCCTTCCCACATGTGCCAAACGATTTCAAATTTTCCATGCACATGTTGAGGGGGAGCATCTATCTTAAACCACAAAAGTCTGAAACGTGATCACTTTATTTCAATGTGCAGTCCTTTCCCTCTTGTATGTGCAAAACTCTTTCAAACCTCGAGGCACATATTGAGGGGGAGCATAATTATAAAAACCTCATCCTTCCCAAAAATGCTTTATCTACTTGATTTGATTGGGAAGTGATGATGATATCTCTTAGAAAATAGTAATCAAAGAAGTTAATTCTTCCTCTTGCCTCCGTGTGCCAAAAAGATTTCAAATACATGAAGCACATGTTGAGGGGGAGCTCTTTTTTTCTAAAAATATCAAAAACAATTCAGATACAAAATGCTTTGATAATACATCACAAGTATTTGGATTGTTTTTCAAATGGTTTTCAATTGGTTCCAAATGGCATATGAACAATACCAAATAGACCGACCAACTTTACTTTATGTACGGTGATATAAGGATGATAAGGTTAGGTTTTTGTTCCCATGATCGCCGAACCGGAGGGGATCTACCCAGGGGACTATCCACTAGATAGTGTAGAAGTCCTTAGGTATATTGGAAAAAAAGGAGAAAAATGAGATATGGGAAGTGTCTTGGTGAGACTGAGCTAGTCTTGGAATAAACCCAATAAGGTTCTAGCTATGAAGTCTCGGTAACTTGCAAAGGGGTTCAAGAATTAAAAATAATTGAATGAAAAAAGGGTGAAAACAAATAGCCCTCCATTTATTCAACCTTAGGGCAGACACCGGGTTCAATTCATATGCTACTGGTGGTTACCAAGGTAACATCGGTATTGAAGACAAGACGTCATGGACCCAGTGACGCACTGCACTTCAACTTCCCAAACCACTCAAGTTCATCTTAAAAGGACTTGTTTCATTCTCACGGGGAACCGACATTATCTATCGACTTTCTCTTATAGTTTGTTGATATTGAAGAAGGAGACCCTCTCCTTAGTCTCCGATATAGGATCCAAATATGCACAAATTGAGTCTAGAGCAATGAGATCATCGATAAATCTCATTAGGACACTTTCAATGAAGACTCTCTGTTTCACACAATGTGGAAAGAGATATTATATCTCGAGTCCTACGCATTATCCTTGTGGTATTGCCAGAACATCCGAGTGATATGTAAACATATTTATAATGAAGATGGAAAGCCTGCTGGAGCCATCATCAAACAAGCTCCTGGTAGGTGGCATGTGAGATCTATTCATTAGATCAACCATGTGACAACTGAACAGAAACAATGGGGCGATTCAATCTTTTGAATCAATCCTGGTTCAGGTTATGGATTGACGGATATCTTTGAAAAACTGGTCGTTGTGCTTAAAAAACTCTTTTCTGTAGCACATCTACCGTGTACGAATATTTCAAATCAAAAGGTGTTTTATGATCGATAATTGATTTTCAATAAAACCTTCGTTGTATTGCAAAAACAATTTCTATTGAGCAATACACGATTGTTTTTCAAATCTCTTTTCATCAATCAGTGGATTTAAATTCATTTGGTTCACTCACTTTCGTGTTGTCTTCTTTGAGACGTTCCTTTGAGAACGGCTAAGCATTGCGAAACCCTATCAAGAAATTCTTGAATTTTACACGATCGGATCAGACATGTTGATCAACGGGGGCAACCGTGGCCGTGTACCTCAATTCAACGAATGTGTTCAAAGACACTTTAAATGCGCTTTATTGCTAATGTTGTATGCAATGCGCCCGAGCATTTCAGTTGTTGAGAATGAAGTGGTCAATCCATAGCCGCATGCTCACTTAACACATTCATCTCGAAAGAAATCAAGATTAGTGCATCAATGACTCTGATATTAACACTCCATGCTTCGCTTCATTGCTTCTGCCAATATCATGAATCAATTAAAGCTTCGCTACTCGATGAGAATACATCATGATCGAATGTGAGCATGGGTCCAAAAGTCACAACATCACATAATACCAACACACAATGGAAGAGTCAAAGATTAATGTCAGCTGATGATCTCAATGTTGGCTCGAAACTCATCATCACATGGATCAGTTTAAAGACCTCCACTTGAATTATCCAAACATGCAAAACTTGTAGAATCAAAGACTACGAGCTACTGAGCAACGAACTTAATCAAGAATCTTCGAGCAATCTAATGTAATATCTAAAGGTGATGATGAATATAAATAAACATATTAAAGTAAATAAACACAGCGGAAAACATCACCAACAACGGATCCATATTGCCATATGGTCAATCAAATAAAACATAGATAAGGTTTATACCTTTGTAGCGTGATTCCGGTTACGAGACACCAATCACCTCCACGAATGGAACCAAGAAACCAAAAGACCAATGAGGTTGGCCTTTCCCAATGTGTGAAACACACTACACGTCTAACGATCACCCTTTGATGCTAGTCTTAACCCTTGTATCAATCCTTGCACAAGACTACTCTTAGAATTATCAAGGAAGGAAAAACCAAAAACAAAACCCTATGTGTGTTTGTGTTTTTAGGCGTTCAAAGAGAGGAGGGGAGGAAGAGGTTTTTAAGACCAAATTGTAACTTACCAATTATCATCAATCATCATCAATTCTCATCAATTAGTATTAATGCTAATTGATGTCAAATCATAAGATACACATTAGGCCCTTCAAAGTCCAAATACTCCACTTTACCCCTTATGTAACAAAGGTTATACATAATGTAAATATGATAAATACATTATGACAATGGTGTCTAAGTGTATATGTGTGTGACCCCATATGCTCACATATGACTAGCCATATAATTATTTATTATGACACGAGCATACTCCAACAGCTCCCACTTGCGACGTCATAATAGATAAGTAATTATACAAGCAATGGTTAGCGTCTAGCAACACGCCAATGCCCCTAGTGATATGTGAGGTCAGTTTCTTAAACATTTCATTAAATGGTTTATATGTCATATATCCCTTTGTTTCAGATACCATGTTGAATATTAGACATGGATCAAAAGTCATTCTAATTGTTCAACTATTATGTTCTCGATCTTGACATTGAACAAGATTACCAAGTGAATTAAGATTCATCTTAATCTCATTTGGGTACGGCCATACAAACATCTGTTCAAATCATCGAGGGGCCCAATAGTATCTAACTCCAAACCATGTGGAGGAACAAATCCTATTTTGACTGCACGTGTCATTCATGTGTTTCAAATCATTCCTGATAGTGGCCTTTATAACTACCTTATTCAGGACAGCGTTTAACCATATCAAGGAATGAAACTCCACACATGCAAGACCTGCTTGCATCTCAAGCTTAAGGATAATAGACATAACCATTTTCGAGATTCACCATTTGACGCCGATCCATGCAGTGAATACTCGTAGGTTGGGTCAGTCCAATGCTCATCACCATGAACAACATGTGAGTTTGGCAAAATAGTCACCAACACACTCACAATTGCCTTAATTCGATGATACTCCCATATCGTCAACCGGCAATGGACAATTTTAGAATAAATAAATTATTCATGGATTAAACATGCAAATATAGAACACAGTAGTATGAATGAATACGATCATACCAGGTATTTCAATTCATTATATAATACGACTGCTTAATGTTCCATTATCCAAATACTAAAAACAGATATGCATAAGACTACATATAGGTCAGAAAACCACTGTTCCCACCATGATCAAATTATGTTGTACAAGACAACAAGTAGTCATCTGAGTAAACCTTGAGAATACTTGTTTCAAAATCCATGAAAGGTATGATGATTGTGCTTTTGTATGTGTGCATTCAAGTACAATACTAGTATTGCAACAATGCATTCCATAAGGTGTTTGAAGCTAGCAAAGCACCTACTTTAGACATTCATCTAAACAATTTTTCAAACTGTCAAGTATTCTTATTCTTTTAATGTATAATGCATTAATGCTCTCAGTCGAGCACATCTAGTCAACAATGTCATCATTCATGATGATATGCTACCATGACTAGGTTTGAGCATCATTTCAGTTAAATAAGCATCAATGTATGCAAACAGAACAGAGATCCTCAAATATCCGTAAATGTTGAACATATATATTGTCCTTTGCAAGGTCCATTAGAATGTTCGTTTAACAATTATCTAATGACATTCACTTAGATATTTGTTGTTATCAACTCATCTTGCATTCGTGCAAATGATATAATTAGTCTAATGCATAATATGATATACATAATGAATCCTTTAATTAAAGTTAAGGTTTCTATTCATGCTTTCAATCTCATCAGGTAAGATTGATTATTGAGATTCCCCTTAATATTATGTCATATTGTGTCAGACTTAATAACCGCTTATGTTTATTCAAACAAACATATGTAACAAGGTTGCATGTTTTATTTTCTAAAACTCTCAAGAGAAACTTCATTCCAAACTAAGGAATAAAGTCTAGCTTAGATGGAATAATGTTTCTAATATGTTATCAACATATGAGATTTAAGAAAATAAATATATTGCTCCCACTTGCTCTTAGTGAACTTCGTACTGGTCTTATTTTAATCAAAATCAAAATAATAAAGATCTCAGCTCGGAGATGCATGATCTAATCCACACTTGGATTCTTGTATCTTGTAGACATAATAAAGATTATATAGATTCATAAACCCTTTTGAATACACCTCGTCCTCGCAAATGTATTTAATAAGAAAAGAGTTTTGAAATCCTATTGTCATATTTCATTTTCATGAAGACAAGTATGACGATTCATCATCTTTATACATTTAATATCTGCAGTTAGGAAGATTTAATCATAGTCAATTTCTTGAGCATGAGTAACTCCTTTCACTACTCATGAATTAAATGTGTGTACAAGTTTGTCCTTTTGAGACTTCTCATTGAGAACCTCATTTTTAACCTCACAGTCTAACTGATTGGTAAGAGATCAATCAAGCTTCATGAGTGATTGTCTTCCATGGACTGCATCTTATCATTCATAGCTTTGAGCCATTCATCAAATTCAAAATCTGATAATGCAGCTCTTAGTTAGCAGGTTCACAATGACCCTCTAACTTATATCCCTTAGCATTGATATAAGACTATATCATTCAGGTGCAAGAAGTTTCCTTCCGGATCTATGAATGAGAGATATCATACTATGGTTTAACATATGCATGTTCAACCTTAGAGTGACATCAGCAAGTGTACCTAGAAGGTTGTGTATATTAAATCTTGAACAACTTCAAGATCTAAAGGTGCTCCCACTTGCTTTGTACATAGAGACTAATCTCTAGATACACAGCATCTTGAGAAACAATAAATTGTTTTCAATTGGGACATCCAAAATACATTAGTAGTTCTTGACTCCGGTTTGTTAATTACTTACTCTAAGGTATTTAACAAATTAAGAACTTCAATCAAGACATAATGGAATTCATCCCATTCCATAACACAATGGCGTCTTAAATACCTTCCAGATTGGAACCATATTGAGTGTACCCATGGTACATTCAATTTTCTAACCTTAATAGCTTTGGAGGTAAGATAGTTTAAGTCATCAAAGATCAAACAATATCAATAGAGCTTGATTTTCCATGATGGACATACCATAATGATGTGGTATTCCATGAGGATTGATGTTGTGAGACTATCCCACAACTCATTAGATGAACTTATACTCTTTGGCTTACGTATCTGCCAACCAAGTCAAACCAGATGGCATCAACAGTGTTTTCAGCCCATTGCATACTTAATTTATAAGTTTTTGACCAAGTCAATAACTTCATGTGCATGTTTTGACTGGAAAAGATAAACATTTAATATTTTACTATACGTCATACGTCATTTACAATTTAATGACTTCATGTACATGTATTTAACAAGAATACATAACAAGTTAACGTCTTACTTTACGTTATAAGTCTTTCAACAATTAACAGACTTGATGTTTAAGTCTTTACAAGAGACCTAAACATATTCAAGTAAAGCAATTTAGAGTGCCGGCTCTTGGCCTCAATAGTAATTTCAAGTTAATTTCATACTTCAAGATTATGAATTTACAATAATACATAATCATATTTACTGAACAATTCGGTGAATATGTTGAAGTAGCTTTTCATATTATCTTGACATTTGTTCTAATTAGGGCAACTTACATTTTATGTGTAGAAGTCCTAGTAGAATATTAGTTTTCTTACCTTGCAGTCAAGAAAAACTATTTGTTATATGTTGTACCTTGCACACAATGAAGATTTCTCCCACTTGTGCACGGCACAACATCATGCGTAATATGATAGTGTCACAGATATGATTTTATACAAAATAAAAATATAGATATGTAGAACTTTATTGTTTTAATAATGAATCATGAATAACAATTTATTGATAACATTTCAGGAAGCAACATCAGGAACGCGACAAGTTATCTAATAAAATTAATGCAATGGTTCTTATATAAACTATGATGCTTCACGTGTGGAAAGTAATGTATTATTTCAAGACAATCAAGAAATAATATGGGCAGCCTGCAAGGTAATAAAGATTACGGCTCCCACTGGATTAGACAACATTACATGTGTTTCGTCACCATAATTAAAGTCACATAGCTCCCATTGGATTATACAACATTATAAATGTTATGTCACCAGTGGAGTGTCGATTGGATACTTTCCTTCTTTCTTTGAACATCTACACATTATTGCTAATGTGAGTCACTTGGACTAGTAAACATGTACCTAGATATTCAATGAAGTGCATCAAGTTCTAACATATAGATGACGGGCTAGCCATCATTGTTATTTTAACTTGAAAATAGTCATGCAATTCCTCCATAAGGTCTATTTTACCACAAGGGTGTATAGTACCTTATTAGGTTTATTGGGTTAAGATAATTGCTAGGTAATCATGCTAGTAATTGTCTTTACCATTTTGCGGTTTATTGATATTTCCATCTTCTAATTATTAAAACTCATATTATTTTGGTAGCTATAGAAAACGTGTTCTCTAGTTATCCAAATATCTTATCTTACTTCAATGTTTCAGAACCGGAACTAGGGTTATAAAACAAACTTGAAAGAATAAGATGTGCAAGCATACTTAACCGTTTTGACTTTTGCAAGACATCACGATTTCTAGAGTAGGTGTTCTTTGAGTTTGATTAGATTTAGGACAATTCAAATATTCCTATTATGCCATTTCCTCATAAAGAAAACAGATAGGAACAAGTCTCTTTCTTACAAGAAAGAAGTACTTAGTTTGTCTTTTTAACAAGAAAAGAACAAACTTTTGTTTACGGATGTGATGCATTATATCATTAATATGAATTTACAAAGTTCAATTTTTAGTATTTTCGATAATTATCCTTTTACAAATTAATTGCCCCATGTTTAAAACAATTAATTTACGAAAAAAGGCTAAGATCCACATTGTGCTTCTACTATCACATCAGTTGATCTGCTAGCAATAGTAGATTCAATTGGTAGGCGACGATCACCAATTGCATTACATGTGCAACTCTTAGATCCTTATGGGACTCATGGCACTAGTGAACAAGCATCTAGTGTCAAGTAGGCATGTTTAGTCCCATCCTTGCCTCGGGTCAAGGTCTCACCGCTTAACTCGATTAAGTCATCCAATTTGAGAACGTGCGAAAATATATCTAGGTCCCACGCATAGACAATAATCACCTTGGGTTACAATTCAACCTAGGTCCCACGCATAGGCAAAAAGTAATTGCAAGTGTTCTCAAGCGATTGGACGGCATGACTTAAATTTGTGACGGGTAAAATATTTTGATTTGAATCAAAAAAAGGTGTACGAAGAAGCATGCATTCATTATTCGTAGCACAAGTTAAAAACTTTTCTTAACTTAAGTCTAATCATTGTTTTAATTTATGTGTGTCAAGTTGTCCATTTTCAAGTCTAATATAGAACCTAAGTGGATTATAATAGAGATTGGACAATACATAAATCGAATAACATACATAACAAGTTAAGTGTTATTTTTAAAACAATGATTTTAAGTTAAATCCGTATTTAAACTTAGTTAAACTAAATCATAATATTTAGTTTTAAAAAATGGTTTGTGTTGCGTTTTAAGTTTTAGAAAACAATTTGCAAGTTATATACATTCACAACATACATAATAAGCAAACAACCAACACACAACCACAATATGCAAAGCCTCAACCGATGAAAGAACCTATGCTTGGTCTCGTGAGCCATCACGAGAACCAAGAGTCAACTAGGGACATAAACCACAACCACACGGAGGACTCCCACTTGCTCCAAGACCAAGCTAGGACAAGTAGAAGCCCATTATGCACATGAAAAGTGAATCTGCCAGCCCAGAATTTATGCATTCGGAGGCCCAAATGGCCTAGAAGGAGTCATCCCCGAGCTTAGCACCAAACTACAAAGTTGTGGGCCCATGAGTTGTCTACCTGCAGTAATAAATTGGTTAAAAAATACGCCACCAATCACCGGGAAACGCCGTTTTACTGCAGCTTGTTCGAGCAGCCATTTTGTGTCTTTATGTCTTTTATGCTTCGCCATTCCATTCCAAGCATCGGTTACAATATATAGAATGTAAAATAAATCTAATCTACTATCTATCTATTGTAAAATGCCCAAACAATGGCAAAAACCAAATTAAAACTCATACATAAAGGCCGAAACAATGGCAAACCCCAAAAAACAAGAAATAAACGACAATCACAATCATTCATAGCACAAGTGGTCTAGGTTTTCATCGGCTTTGCATATACACAAAATAATACCATAAAATTATGAACATAACAAGGTGTTGGCTAATCCCATGAGCAAACATGCATGTATTTGCCATGGGAACAATTTAAATGACATGAAATAAAAGAATTAGCCAACGAATCGAAGAAATAATCAACAAGAATTAAAACCCCGATTGGTACGCGAGTAAAATGGATTTAGGTTCTCAAACCTACTGAAATTAGACCTTCTAAAAATCATTTTACCACAGAAAATTAAGCCTTAGGGGCTGTTTTCAAATCGTTTCAAGAATCGATTAAAACAACGCGATAAAAGCCATTTTTTGCGTACCGAACACATTGTTTAATTAACGTATGCGAAACCAATGGCCATAGGAACAAAAATCACAGATATTTATATTACTAATAATATTCCTAATCCATGAAAAATAGAGCCCTCGGGGCTGTTTTGAAAGTGGTTGCATAAAACACTTAAAAACACGCGTTTTTGACCATTTTTTCGCATACCCGATAATCATATGGCACATATGATGGCTCGTGATACCACTAAAGGTGATGATGAATATAAATAAACATATTAAAGTAAATAAACGCAGCGGAATCATCACCAACAACGGATCCATATTGCCATATGATCAATCAAATAAAACATAGATAAGGTTTATACCTTTGTAGCGTGATTCCGGTTACGAGACACCAATCACCTCCACGAATGGAACCAAGAAACCAAAAGACCAATGAGGTTGGCCTTTCCCAATGTGTGAAACACACTACACGTCTAACGATCACCCTTTGATGCTAGTCTTAACCCTTGTATCAATCCTTGCACAAGACTACTCTTAGAATTATCAAGGAAGGAAAAACCAAAACCAAAACCCTATGTGTGTTTGTGTTTTTAGGCGTTCAAAGAGGGGAGGGGAGGAAGAGGTTTTAAGACCAAATTGTAACTTACCAATTATCATCAATCATCATCAATTCTCATCAATTAGTATTAATGCTAATTGATGTCAAATCATAAGATACACATTAGGCCCTTCAAAGACCAAATACTCCACTTTACCCCCTTATGTAACAAAGGTTATACATAATGTAAATACGATAAATACATTATGACAATGGTGTCTAAGTGTATATGTCTGTGACCCCATATGCTCACATATGACTAGCCATATAATTATTTATTATGACACGAGCATACTCCAACAATATCTGTTTGTATTCATTGTAATTTGAGGTGACCTCCCTTAGGCGGAGATTGTTAGGAATTAGAAAATTCAGTAATTAAAGAGTCGGTCACCTCAAGTATATGTATTCATTAGAAAGCTCGTAGTCGTAGTCTAGTTATATTATTAAGTAGTTTGTTATGTAACACCGTGGAGGACGGACGGGTCTTTACCCACTGTATGCCTGATCCACAGCCCGTAGGTGGCGTTAGTTTGTAAGAAACTATAAATACCCTCTACCTCCCAAGGTAGAGGGTTGGAGCTTCAATACCATTTTTCTTTGTTTCACATAGTTCCCAACTCTCTCCCTTTATCTCTCTAGAACTTTCTCTCTCTAAGCCTTATTGAACGCCTCATATGATTATGGTTTAGTGTGTTTGTGAAATCCTATATCTTACAATTAACACGCTAAACCATAATCATATGAGCGTAGAAAGAAAAAAGATATGTGAACGAAAAATGGTATTGGCTTCAACCTACCTTGGGAGGTAGAGGTATTTATAGTTTCTTACAAACTAACAAAAAGACGTCCGTCCTCCACGGACATAACAAACTACTAATATAACTAGAACTACGACTCGAGCTTTCTAATGAACATATACTGAGGTGACCGACTCTTTAATGACTGAATTTTGTAATTCCTAACAATCTCCCGCTAAGGGAGGTCACCTCAAATTACAATGAATACTATTACATTAGATTGCTTTCGAAGATTCTTGATTAAGTTCGTTGCTCGATGCTCGTTGTCTTTGATTCTTCAAGTTTTGCATGTTTGGATAATTCAAGTGGAGGTCTTTAAACTGATCCACGTGATGATGAGTTTCGAGCCATCATTGAAATCATCGGTGACATTAATCTTTGACTCTTCCATTGTGTGTTGGTATTATGTGATGTTGTGACTTTTGGACCAACATGCTCACATTCTGGATCATGATGTATTCTCATCAGAGTAGCGGAAGCTTTAATTGATTCATGATATTGGCAGCAGCGAAGCAGAAGCATGGAGTGTTAATATCAGAGTCATTGATGCACTAATCATGATTTATTTCGAGATGAATGTGTTGAGTGAGCATGCGGCTATGGATTGACCGCTTCATTTTGAACAGCTGAAAACGTCGGGCATACCTGCATACAACAGTTAGCAATAAAGCGCACGAAAGTGTCTTTGAACACTTTCATTGAATTGAGGTACACGGCCCACAGTTCCCCGTTGATCAGTACATGTACTGCATGTGATCAGGTAAAATTCCGAAGAATTTCCTTGACAGGGTTTCGCAGCTGCTCTAGCTGTTTTCAAACCGGAACGTCTCAAAGAAGACAATACGGAGTGAGTGAACAAGCGAATTTAAATCCACTGATTGATGAAAAGAGATTTGAAAAACAATCGTGTATTGCTCAATAGAAATTGTTTTTGCAATACAATGAAGGTTTTATTGAAAATCAATTATCAATCATAAAACACCTTTTGATTTGAAATATTCGTACACGGTCGATGTGCTAAAGAAAAGAGTTTTTAAGCACAACGACCGGTTTTTCAAAGGTATCCGTCAATCCATAACCTGAACCAGGATTGATTCAAAAGATAGAATCGCCCCATTGTTTCTGTTCAGTTGTCACATGGTTGATCTAATGAATAGATCTCACATGCCACCTACCAGGAGCTTGTTTGATGATGGCTCCAGCAGGCTTTCCATCTTCATTGTGAATATGTTTAAATATCACTTGGATGTTCTGGCAATACCACAAGGATAATGCGTAGGACTAGAGATATAATCTCTCTTTCCAGATTGTGTGAAACAGAGAGTCTTCATTGAAAGTGTCCTAATGAGATTTATTGATGATCTCGTTGCTCTAGACTCAATTTGTGCATATTTGGATCCTATATCGGAGACTAGGGAGAGGGTCTCCTTCTTCAATATCAACAAACTCAAAGAGAAAGTCGATAGATAATGTCGGTTCCCCGTGAAAATGAAACAAGTCCTTTTAAGAGGAACTTGAGTGGTTTGGGAAGTTGAAGTGCAGTGCGTCACTGGGTCCATGATGTCTTGTCTTCAATACCGATGTTACCTTGGTAACCACCAGTAGCATATGAATTGAACCCGTTTCTGCCCTAAGGTTGAATAAATGGAGGGCTATTTGTTTTCACCCTTTTTTTTCATTCAATTCTTTTTAATTCTTCAACCCCTTCATTGCTTACCGAGACTTCATAGCTAGAACCTTGTTGGGTTTATTCCAGTACTAGCTCAGTCTCAGTCCGCACACTTCCCATATCTCATTTTTCTCCTTTTTTCAATATACCTAAGGACTTCTACACTATCTAGTGGATAGTCCCTGGGTAGATCCCTCCGGTTCTGGCGGATCATGGGAACAAATACCTAACCTTATCATCCTTATATCACCGTACATAAAGTAAAGTTGGTCGGTCTATTTGGTATTGTTCATCTGCCATTTGGAACCAATTGAAAACCATTTGAAAACCAATCCAAATACTTGTGATGTATTATCAAAGCATTTTGTACCTGAATTGTTTTTGATATTTTTAGAAAAAGAGCTCCCCCTCAACATGTGCTTTATGTATTTGAAATCTTTTTGGCACACAGAGGCAAGAGGAAGAATTAACTTCTTTGATTACCATTTTCAAAAAGATATCATCATCACTTCCCAATCAAATCAAGTAGATAAAACATTTTGGGGAAGGATGAGGTTTTCATAATTATGCTCCCCCTCAATATGTGCCTCGAGGTTTGAAAGAGTTTTGCACATACAAGAGGGAAAGGACTGCACATTGAAATAAAGTGATCACGTTTCAGATTTTTGTGGTTTAAGATAGATACTCCCCCTCAACATGTGCATGGAAATCTTCATCTCTCTAGAATTTCTTGAAATCGTTTGGCACATGTGGGAAGGAGAGCTTGTACATCCTTATAAAACCTTTTACCGAATTATTAGTTTAAATCCAATTTAAATCACAAATTCTCCCCCGATCACAATTATCAAATAATTTGAGATTTGTGATCTCTTGTAGATTTAAATTGATTTTGAAAGCTTTTTAAGGAGAATTGAGACTTGATTATGAAAAACGTTTTAACTGATAAGGATCGAATATTAAGACTTTAAACTCCATTGATTGAACATGCATGAATATCTTTTGAAAACAATGGAATGACAAATAACTTTTTAATTTAATTGAAATCATTCTCCCCCTCAATCAATGACATAGGTTGTTGATTGAGAGATAGATATTTTGACAAATAAGTCCAGATGATTATTAAAAATAGAGTCCGAGTTATTTTTCAAAGCAGTTAGTTTTCAGCAGATAAATGTTTATAGAATCAGAGCATGGAATTTTGAAAACATGATAATGCATGGCTCTGTTCTTTCTTTGAAAACCGGGTTATTGTCTGAAATGACAATAAACCACCATTTTTCTCCGCCTCATTTTTTTTTTTTTTTTTTTTTAAAAAAAAAAACAAAAACTATATGCATTCGAAGAACATCTAAAAACCCGTGACATTATTTGAATGTCATCACAAAGTCCGTAGATGATATCGAATAAGGAAAAACATGACAAAATAACAATATTTTTTGGAATTTTTCAAGATTTTCTATTTTTATATTTTCTTTTTGAGGGTTTTTCAAGTTTTGTATTTTGCTTTTTGAATAAATATATACAAGAGATAGATGAAGATAGACCTTTACTCCTCGTCTTCCTCCTGAAGACGTTTGAGTGTTTCTAGTTGAAGGCTTTTCAAGCCAAGTCCTGGAAGAATAAACTCAAAATGTTCTCTTGGAAGAGCTTTGGTGAAGATGTCTGCTAACTGGTATTCAGTCCTCACAAAATAGAGTTCCACCACACCTTTTTCCACTTGTTCTCTGATGAAATGATGTCGAATGTCGATATGCTTAGCTCTTGAGTGTTGAACGTTATTGCATGAAAGAGCAATAGCACTTTTATTATCACAGTACGGAGGGATTTTGTTGAATACAAAGCCATAGTCAGTTAATTGAGATCTCATCCAAAGGATTTGAGCATAACAAGATGACATGTCTATGTATTCCACCTCTGTAGAGGAAATAGAAGTACTCATTTGCTTCTTTGACGACCATCTCACAAGCGTACTTCACGAGTATCTTAACACCCTGCATGATCTGCATCTGCATATGCTGTTAGTGACATACCGGTGTCCTTCGGGTACCAAAGTCCCATGTTGATGGTACCTTGGAGGTACCGAAAGACCCGTTTAAACGCTTCAAGGTGCTTGATGAGTGTCTAAATACTCATCATTTTTTGTACCATTTAAACTGCAAAACGGTTAAAAATGCTCAGAAATGCATCAAAATACTGAAAATATCTCAAAATTGTATTTTATATGTTTCAGATGCAAAATGTTTAAAATCATATGAAAAATGAGCTAAGTTTGCATAATTGGCAGTTTCAGTCCCCCAAGTTTCAAAAATCATCAGAAATAGTCCCTAAGCACTTATTTCAAAAGAAAAGTCACCAAAGGTCCTTTTGGAATCATAAATTGTCATAATTAGTCCTTTGGTGAAAAGTTCCAAAGTTTTGAGAAATTACAGTTTTGATCCTTGGACTTTAAAAATGGTCATGTTTAGTCCTTGGAATTTCACAAGTGGCAAAAATGGTCCTTAACTTATTTGAGATTTACAAGTTTGACCCTTGGACTACATTTTCATAATTTACAGTTTGGTCCCTGGATTTTCAGAATATGCACTTTTGGTCCTTAGATTGATAAATGGGTTCAATTTTAATCCTAAATCCAAATCCAAACGGATCCTTAAAATACCCAAGCCCAATCCAATATCTAACCCAACTCCCACCCAAGTCCAACCCGTTACCCCTTTTAACCGTTTACCCACTACGGGTTTAAAATAAAACCGCCATAACACCCTCCTTTTCCTCTGTCTTCCCAGACCACTTTGTTTGCAACACCTCCAACTCCAGACCCTACCACACCATGTCCCTCCACCTCAACAACATCCAAGCAGCATTTAATGTACCCCTCCCCTGTCCCAACTGGCATATATCTCTTTCCCGCCAAAAATCTCATCAATGGTCAATACGAGCTCCACTCATCCAATGGCTCAGAATAGAGGTGGGAAACACTCAGAGAGGTGAGAGAAAGCTTCTTGGGTATAAAGAGAAGGAGAGAAGAAAAAGAAAGAAAGGAGAGTTAGTTAGTTTTAAATTCCTTGTATGTTCGTTTTTTAAAGTTATCTCAATTAGTGTCTTAAACTGTAATTTTAAGTTTTATTGTATCAAAACTAAGTTGTTTAGTTATTGTAATTCATTTTGAGCCTTAAATCAAAGTTTCATTTAAGTTTCAAGTTTCATGATTTCTTGTTTCAAATTTCAATTTCAAACTGTTACATCCAAGCTTCAACTAGCTTATTTTTAAGTTCAAATAAGCTCATTGAAGCCTCTTATAGCTTTTAGTGAGCTTATCATTCAGTTTCAAGCAACATTGGTTGTTGGTCAACAAAAATCAACTGAGAGGCAAGATGGGCATGGAAATGGTATTTGGTAATTGCAGAGCTTGGAATGGGTTGGAAATGGATTAGAATAGTGGTATTGGGTCTGGTTTAAGCTACATCATAGCTGGGACACTTGTGAGTTTTTTATCTCATTTCCATTTCTAGTTCATTTTGCATATTGTGCTTGTGTTTAAATCTGTGGTCATTAATGGTTTAAACCTGTTTAAATAGTGGTAACTAGGGTAACTAAAGTCATATTAAGCATTGGTTTGTACTAGTTCAGTAGTTTACTCAGTTTAAAGTTCAAAACAGTTTCTAAAATAGTGTTTGGATCAGTAGATTTGTATGAGTTTGAGCTTTTGTTAGTGCTTGAAACTTGTCCACTTAGTCTCAATATAGGTCTCTGGAATCATTTGAGTAAGTTATCTGTGCATTAGAACACTTCAAGTCAAAATCATATCTAATCTGTCTTAATCTGCCGAATCTTTGTTGATTTTGTGAAATCAAAATCTAGTTATGTGTTTAGAAATGATAGATTAACCTAATAAAGTTTCATTTCACCATAACTCATCAATATCATCCACAAATCAGGTTGCAAAGTTCAAATAAGTCAACATCTCATAATTGTCAAAAAGTCAAAAAGTGAAAATCTAGTTTTCACCCAACGTAAGGTGATTTTTCATTTCTTCAATTCTGGGTCAAATCAAGTCAAACTCTGGGTTTTATAAGCTCAACTGTACGTTTTCTTATCACCATTTTAGTAGATTTTTGTAATTTTTTTTATAAGCTCAAAATGGCTTGTCAAAATGGGCACAAATGCCTTGTGACTCGGCATCAACTGAGTCGCACAGGCATGGAATGTGCGAGGCTTTACAGAGCTCATCTTAGCTCACCAAGGTCTGGTTTTTGGCTTATAAGCACTTGGCCAGGTCTTCTTTAGGATCCTTCATCTGTTTTTTTAGTTTCAGCTTATCTAGGTGCTTATTTTTAATCCACAAGTAGGCCTCAAATCTGTTTTTATAACTTGGTCTCAAATCATCCAAATCATAGCATCTTGTGTTTTGAGGTGTAGGACAGTTGTAACTTGTTTCATTTGGATACTTTTAGCCTTTTGTAGCTTCTGTATCAGGTTGGTAGCTTATTGTGGTCTTTGGCTTATTTAGAGTGCTTATTCATAAGCACTTGCCATAGCAGTTGCATTTTATTACACATAACCCACTGTTTTTATATTTTTACTAGATTCACAATATTATTTTAGACTTTTCTTGAATTTTTCATATTTTTCTAGGTCAGTTTGCTATTTTTCTTAATTTAAAACAGTTTTTAAGTCATTTTAATTAGCTTTTAATACAATTAATTCAGAAAAGTTTCAAAAAAATAAGTTTTCATTTTTCTTAAGTTAAGATAAATATAAAAAGTCAAAAAAATATTTTTCCAGATTTTTCTTAGTTAAATTTGTATTTTTAAGCAATTTAAGTAGTTTTAAATAGTTTTTAATTAATAGAAAATAGAAAAATAATCAGAAAAATATAAAATTAGTTTTGAAAATTCTATTTTGTTATTTTAGATTTTTCCAAGTCATAATTTCATTTTTCTAGCTTTATTTCATATTTTCTTGTATTTTAGGTTAATATTTAAATAGTAAAAATAGTTTTTAATTAATAATAATTAGATAAATAGTTTTAAAAATAATTTTCTTTTTCTAAAAATTTTCTTTTATCATTAGGTTTGTAAAAATGTCATTTTTATATTTTTAGGATTTATATTGTTTTAGTTTCACGTTTTCTTTTGTACGTCGCGTAGTTTTTAATTCAAATTTATAAAAGAAAAATCAAAAACATCATTTTGCAAATAGTGATAGCGTTTATTTAATATTTTTTATCTTTTTAATTCTCTTTAATTTGCATTTAAACCCCTGTAGTTTATGTACTTTTTCTTTAGTTGTAATAATTCAAATCCCTATTTTCCGTTCAAATCTCTCGATCACTACACGTTTGGTGATTCTTCGCATAGCTCGCTGGGACATAACGACCCGGGGAAACACTATACTCTCCTGGACTTCATTGCATTTGCTTCGAAATGCTGTTTTAAGTTTGTTACGGTTGGCCATTCACAAGTGGTCGGTTTGAGTGATTAAACTTGACGGTTTGGAGCGAATCAAATTTTGGCGCTTGCCGGGGGCTGTTGCTGATTATCTTCCTTTTAGCAGATTAGTAGTTTGAATATTCACTCTTTGTTCATACCATCCATCTATATATATATATATATATTTTTTATAAAAATCCAAAAAAAAACCAAAAACATCCAAAAACGTATAAAACACAAAAATATTTTCCTTTTGTTTCTATATATATATCAAAAATAAAAATACAAAAAGATTTGTCGTTTTCTTTGTTTAATAATAACAACATAAAGGATTACCACCGCAAACCAAGGCAGTGTACTACCTAACTGGGGGTACGACCATAATAAGTTCCCGAACCAAAGATTTAAAACTTGCCTTTGTGTCCTTGTGATTGGTGTACCTTTTTCAAAGAAGCCACTCATCTTGTGATTATTGGTTTAAGTTCACTGTTGTTTTGCCTCGATTTTGTTTTAATTGGATTTGTTGTTATATCTACTTATCAGAACCAGAAAACCCATAAAGATTCTTCTCACCCAATTTTCATAAAATATCTTCATAATTCCCATTCCTCTCCTTAACTCTGAGGTCTCTTAGAGTTAACTCTAGTGTATCTTTTCGCACTTCTAGATCTGTGAGCCCATTTCGTGAGCTTGTCAAGATTCCAAGAAGGCGTGTCCGTAGACTTTCTGCTCCTTCAGTCGGATCTGAGATCCGGACTGCTCACACTACTTCCGTTGTCATGGCGGAAGAACGTCCTATGTGTGAGCTTCTCCGGCACCATTGACGGGTATGGAGATGCTATTGTGATCCCAGGCCATTGTGGTGAAAATTTTGAACTCAAAACCGGGTTATTGAATCTTGTAACCTCAAGTCAATTCTATGGTTTTGAGCGGGATGATCCTCATGCTCATATTCGATGGTTTAACAAGATTGCATCTACCATCAAATACAAGAATGTCCCTACAGATCTTTGTCAAGCTTCTTCTTCCCATTTTCTCTTGAGGGCAAGCCGGATTTGGCTTGAAAAACAACCCCTAAATCAATTGAGACATGGGAAGACACGGTGAAGAAATTTGTGAACGAATTCTATCCACCTTCCAAAACCACGAGTCTTAAAAACGAAATCATCAAGTTCACACAAAAGTTTGATGAATCCTTCAGGGAATCGTGGGATCGTTTTAAGGAGTTGCTCCGCAAATGTCCTCACCACGGTTTCTCCGAGTTAATGCAACTCGATACTTTCTATAATGGAGTGAGTCAATCTAATCAAGATTCTCTCAATTCCTCCGCTGGAGGAAATTTCTTGAGCAAAACTGTCAAAGAAGCTTTAGCGATCATTGAAAACAAGTCTAAAGTCCGCACGGCACGAAGCAAGCCGGTTGTTTCCCAAGTCAGTGTTGGTCCTTCTTCTTCATCGCCAGTGAGTCAATCTAGCACCGATGCTAAGATTGACAAACTCACGGAAGCTATTCAAGCTTTGGTTCTCTCCAACCAAAAGAAAGTCTCTTTTCCACAAACTTCACCTCCTGATGAAGTTAAGAAAGTGGAAGTCTGTGTTACTTGTGGTGGCCCCGTGCTTATTACAATGTATGGCCACCGATGGTAACCCTTTTGAAGCTAATCTTTGTGGTAGGGATTTCTAATCAAGGAGGCAACCAATATCGTGCTCCTATAGACCGAACCACCGTCTAACCACTACCACTGGACCACCGGTTTCAACCAAAACAGTAATCAAAATCAGAATAGACCAAACCAAGGTTTTCAAAACCAAGGTAATTTTAGTCCAAACAACGGTTTTCAAAATCAAAATCAAAATTTCCAACACCAAGGAAATTTCAATAGAAACCAGTCGGGGAAATTTCAACCCAGGGTATTTTCATGGCAATAATCAAGGAAATTTCCAAAATCAAGGCCCTAATCCAAACAATAGAGGCCAGAATTTTCGTGCAAAATCAAGCCATTGTTCCAACGGACCATCATCGATGAGTTGTTGAAACAATTCATGAAATCCCAAGAGGAAATGAATAGGTTGTTGGTTAGCAGATTTCGACATTAAGAAGTCTTAAAATGATCGACCCTCGGGCTCAGGTACTTTACCTAGCAACACGATCGCTAATCCGAGGGCGATGCAAAGGCGATCACAACCAGAAGTGGTGCTTCATATGATGGACTCGCTATTCCTACTACCTCTTCTTCTTCTCTCCCGAAGGTAGTGGGAAGTGAACCTGAGGCGACAAAGGACCAAGTGCAACCTACTAGCTCACAAAGTACAACACATGTCCATCCTCAAGTGGTCCAGAAACCCAAATCAAATCCTGGAGTTGTTTTTGAACCTCCAGTAGCTCCCGTTGAAAACCAGAAATCCAAATCTTCTATTCCTTACCCCTCACGTTTAAATGAGCAAAAACTCCGCGAAAAAGCCAGTCATCAAATGGAAAAATTCTTTCAAATTTTCCAAGAACTTCATTTTGACATAAGCTTTGCGGATGCCATCATGTTGATGCCCAAGTTTGCATCGACTCTTAAACACATGTTGAGCAATAAGGAAAAGCTGTTTGAAATGGCTAAAACTCCTTTGAACGAGAATTGCTCAGCAGTTCTGTTAAAGAAGCTTCCCGAGAAGCTAGGAGATCCCGGAAAATTTCTTCTTCCTTGTGTTTTTCCTGGGATGATTGAGTGCTTTGCCCTTGCCGATCTTGGTGCAAGCATCAATCTGATGCCTTATTCAGTATGGAAGAAACTTTCTCTTCCGGAACTTATTCCTACCTGCATGACTCTTGAGCTTGCGGATCGTTCTATATTGCGTCATCTTGGCATCGCCGAGGATGTATTCGTGAAAGTAGGAAAGTTCCATTTTCCAGCTGACTTTGTGGTTGTTGATTTCGATGCCGATCCTCGGGTCCCCCTCATTGTTGGACGAGGATTCCTGAGAACGGGCCGTGCTCTTATTGATGTATTTGAGCAAGAAATCACGTTACGTGTGGGTACTGAAGATGTTACCTTTAACCTTGATCAAACTTCGAGGTACTCCTCAAATTATGATACTGAATCAGTTAATCGAGTCGATTTAATTGATATTGCTTTAGAGGAGTACTCTCAAGAGTTTCTTGGTTATCTTCATAATTCTGTGAGTGGGGATTCCACCACATCTTCTAAACCTATCATTGCCGACTCTTCCCCCTCTCTCACTCCGTTTGAGGGAGGTGACTTCTTTCTGGAAGAGGTCGATGAATTTCTTGCTAGTGATGAATCAATTCCGCCTGGAATTGATGGTGTTTATGATCCGGAGGGGGATATCCTTTATCTTGAGCGATTGTTAAATGAAGATCCATTACCTTCACTCCCTCCGAAAGAGATCACGATTGAGGAAATCAAGTCATACAAACATCTCTGAAGAATTTCCGAGGTTGAACTTAAAGACCTACCTCCTCATCTCGAGTATGCATTCTTGGAGGGTGATGATAAATTACCCGTCATAATTGCTAAAGACTTGACTGAGGAGGAAAAGACTACTCTCATAAAGGTCTTGAAGTCACACAAGCAAGCAATTGCTTGGAAACTCTCCGACATTAAGGGTATCAACCCTGAGTTTTGTACTCACAAAATCTTAATGGAGGATGACTTCAAACCAGCGGTCCAACATCAGAGAAGGGTGAATCCTAAGATTCATGAGGTTATCAAACAAGAGGTTCTCAAACTTCTTGATGCCGGTTTAATTTACCCTATCTCTGATAGTCCTTGGGTCAGTCCCATTCATTGCGTTCCTAAAAAGGGTGGCATAACTGTTGTCACGAATGAAGAAAACGAGTTAATTCCAACTCGATTGGTTACGGGATGGCGTGTGTGTATTGACTATCGCAAGTTAAACGAAGCCACCCGTAAAGACCATTTTCCTCTACCCTTCATGGACCAGATGCTTGAGAGATTAGCAGGGTACGAATACTATTGTTTCCTTGATGGTTTCTCAGGTTACTTTCAGATCCCCATTGATCCGCTGGATCAAGAAAAAACCACATTTACCTGCCCATACGGAACATTTGCCTACAGACGTATGCCTTTTGGCCTATGTAACGCTCCTGGCACGTTCCAACGATGTATGATGGCAATTTTCCACGACATGATCGGGGAAACAATGGAGGTGTTTATGGATGACTTCTCGGTCATTGGGGACTCATTTCAGACATGTCTCTCCCATTTAGATAAAATGCTAAAAAGGTGTGAAGACACCAATCTCTGTCTAAATTGGGAGAAGAGCCACTTTATGGTCAAAGAAGGCATAGTCCTTGGCCATAAGATTTCAAAAAACGGGATTGAGGTAGATAGAGCAAAAGTTGATGTTATTGCTAAATTACCTCATCCTACTACCGTCAAAGGTATTAGGAGTTTTCTTGGTCATGCCGGGTTTTATCGTAGATTCATACAAGATTTTTCTAAAATCGTTCGGCCTATGACTCATCTTCTTGAAAAAGATGCTCCTTTTATCTTTTCTCCTGAGTGCATCGAAGCTTTTGAAACACTAAAGAAAAAGCTTACGGAAGCACCCATTCTAGTTGCCCCCGACTGGGATTTACCCTTTGAGCTCATGTGCGATGCAAGTGATTTTGCTATCGGTGCAGTCTTGGGGCAACGAAAAACCAAGCATTTTCAGCCTATCCACTACGCAAGTAAAACTATGACTGAAGCTCAAACCCATTACACCACTACAGAAAAAGAATTATTAGCTGTGGTGTATGCGTTTGAGAAGTTTCGGCCATACCTTATCTTGACCAAATGCGTGGTGTATACGGATCACTCGGCTCTCAAATATCTCTTTGCAAAACAAGATGCAAAGCCGAGATTGCTCCGTTGGGTTCTCCTCCTACAAGAATTTGATATCATTATACGTGATAAAAAAGGAGCTGAGAACCTGGCTATCATCTTTCCCGTCTAGAAAACCCTCACCAGGATGTGTTCGAGAAAAAGGAAATAAACGAAACATTTCCTCTCGAAACACTCAATGTGGTTTCTTTTCGTGGAGACTCTTCTACCCCATGGTTTGCTGACTTTGCAAATTACCATGCGGGTAACTTTGTGGTGAAAGGGATGTCGTCCCAACAGAAAAACAAATTCTTTAAGGATGTAAAACACTAATTCTGGGACGACCCCTACTTGTTTAAAATTTGCGCGGATCAAGTCATCCGGCGATGTGTGTATGGTCAGAAAGCCAATGACATTCTTAAGGCTTGCCATTCTGGACCTACTGGGGGACATCATAGCCCCAACTACACCGCCAAGAAGGTGTTTGATTCCGGATTCTATTGGCCCGATTTACAAGGATGCCCATGAATTTGTCAAAACCTGTGCGCTTGTCCGTCACGGAACATCTCACAAAGGAATGAAATGCCACAAAACGCCATTCAAGTGTGTGAGATTTTTGACATCTGGGGCATTGACTTTATGGGGCCATTTCCTTCTTCTCACGGTAACAAATACATACTCGTGGCCGTTGACTACTTGTCAAAATGGGTTGAAGCTAAGGCTTTACCCACCAACGATGCCCGAGTTGTTGTGAAATTCTTAAAATCTCTTTTTGCTAGGTTTGGAACTCCACGAGCCATAATCAATGATCGTGGTACGCATTTTTGCAATGACCAATTTGATAGAGTCATGCAAAAGTACGGTGTAACTCACCGTCTCTCTACTGCGTACCACCCCCAAACAAGTGGGCAAGTGGAAGTTTCCAACCGAGGGATTAAAAGAATTCTGGAGAGGACGGTTGGCGAAAACCGTGCCTCTTGGTCGGATAAGCTAGATGACGCACTTTGGGCCTTCCGTACAGCTTATAAAACACCCATCGGGTGCACTCCATACAAGCTTGTATACGGGAAGGCATGTTATCTGCCGGTTGAGCTTGAGCACAAGGCATACTGGGCCTTGAAGCATGCCAACTTTGATATTCAGACAGCTGGTGATCACCGGAAAGTTCAAATGAATGAATTAAATGAACTCCGTGATCAAGCATACGAGAACTCTTTGATCTACAAAGAAAAGACAAAGAAGATTCATGACTCCAAAATCAAGAACCGCGTTTTCAACGTCGGTGATCGAGTCCTTCTTTTCAACTCAAGATTGAAGATTTTCTCGGGAAAATTAAAATCCCGCTGGTCTGGACCATTTACCATCACTAAAGTCTTTCCATATGGAACCATTGAGTTATCTCAACCCGATGGTCCAAACTTTAAAGTGAATGGTCATCGGTTGAAGCATTATTTTGGAGAGGACATTCCTCCTGTGGTTGTCCCGGATTTACAAACTTTCCCCATGAACCAATGAATGCGGGGATCGAGTCAAGCTAGCGACTCGGGAATCAAAAACAGTAGCATGCCATATGGGTTTTCACCCATATTTCTTACTTCTTTCTATTTTCTACCACCCTAGTGTGGGGGAGTTGCCCCACATGTTGTGTATATATGCAAGTTTCAAAAAAAAAAAAAAACGTTTCTGATAATGGCCGTAGTATTTCCCTTTTACGTTCTATGTTTCGGCATAACCGCCGGCACTTTGAATATTGAGGGCAATATTCATTTCTAGTGTGGGGGGGGAATTCTCACGAATTTTATCATGTAATTATACCACCCAATTCCCCCATTTTTGGCCAAAATTTTTTTTTGGAGTAAGCGTTTTGCACTTACTTAGCTTATGGTTATCAGTCCGCCATGTCTAAAAAACAAAAGGATTGGCTAATCCAGGAGCAAACGGCTCTTGGTAAAGATATCTCAAATCCGTTGACGGCTTGCAATTTGCCCAAAATTGTATGGTATTCAGCTCACAATATCTTTAATTAGTGAAGAGTTGGCTAGCCCGCAAGTTTATGGCTTGTGGTAAAGGCAGTGGAAAACCATAATTGGTAATCAGCTCACCAAAGATATATTATCTAAGAGTTGGCTAGTCCAGAAGCAAAAGGCTTCTGGTAAAGACAAATCAAATCCGTTGGAAGCTGGTGATTTGCTCAAAATCATTTGGTTATCGGTGTACCAAGGTTCTTACTTGAACTAAAACGTTTGGCTACTCCAGAAGTAATGGCTTTTGGTAAAGAGATGAAATCCATTAATTTTTCTCAAAACATTGCTAGGGACTAGCAATATCTTAGTGTGGGGTATTGATGAGTGTCTAAATACTCATCATTTTTTGTACCATTTAAACTGCAAAACGGTTAAAAATGCTCAGAAATGCATCAAAATACTGAAAATATCTCAAAATTGTATTTTATATGTTTGAGATGCAAAATGTTTAAAATCATATGAAAAATGAGCTAAGTTTGCATAATTGGCAGTTTCAGTCCCCCAAGTTTCAAAATTCGTCAAAAATAGTCCCTAAGCACTTATTTCAAAAGAAAAGTCACCAAAGGTCCTTTTGGAATCATAAATTGTCATAATTAGTCCTTTGGTGAAAAGTTCCAAAAGTTTTGAGAAATTACAGTTTTGATCCTTGGATTTTAAAAATGGTCATGTTTAGTCCTTGGAATTTCACAAGTGGAAAAAATGGTCCTTAACTTATTTGAGATTTACAAGTTTGACCCTTGGACTACATATTCATAATTTACAGTTTGGTCCCTGGATTTTCAGAATATGCACTTTTGGTCCTTAGATTGATAAATGGGTTCAATGTTAGTCCTAAGTCCAAATCCAAACCGGATCCTTAAAATACCCAAGCCCAATCCAATATCTAACCCAACTCCCACCCAAGTCCAACCCGTTACCCCTTTTTAACCCGTTTACCCACCCACGGTTTAAAATAAAACCGCCAAACACCCTCCTTTTTCCTCTGTCTTCCCCGACCACTTTGTTTGCAACACCTCCAACTCCAGCCAGCCTACTCCACACCATGTCCCCTCCACCTCAACAACATCCAAGCAGCATTTAATGTACCCCTCCCCTGTCCCAACTGGCATATATCTCTTTCCCGCCAAAAATCTCATCAATGGTCAATACGAGCTCCACTCATCCAATGGCTCAGAATAGAGGTGGGAAACACTCGGAGAGGTGAGAGAAAGCTTCTTGGGTATAAAGAGAAGGAGAGAAGCAAAAAGAAAGGAGAGTTAGTTAGTTTTGAAATTCCTTGTATGTCGTTTTTTTTAAAGTTATCTCAATTAGTGTCTTAAACTGTAATTTTAAGTTTTATTGTATCAAAACTAAATTGTTTAGTTATTGTAATTCATTTTGAGCCTTAAATCAAAGTTTCATTTAAGTTTCAAGTTTCATGATTTACTGTTTCAAATTTCAATTTCAAACTGTTACATCCAAGCTTCAACTAGCTTATTTTTAAGTTCGAATAAGCTCATTGAAGCCTCTTATAGCTTTTAGTGAGTTTATCATTCAGTTTCAAGCAACATTGGTTGTTGGTCAACAAAAGTCAACTGAGAAGGCAAGATGGGCATGGAAATGGTATTTGGTAATTGCAGAGCTTGGAATGGGTTGGAAATGGATTAGAATAGTGGTATTGGGTCTGGTTTAAGCTACATCATAGCTGGGACACTTGTGAGTTTTTTATCTCATTTCCATTTCTAGTTCATTTTGCATATTGTGCTTGTGTTTAAATCTGTGGTCATTAATGGTTTAAACCTGTTTAAATAGTGGTAACTAGGGTAACTAAAGTCATATTAAGCATTGCTTTGTACTAGTTCAGTAGTTTACTCAGTTTAAAGTTCAAAACAGTTTCTAAAATAGTGTTTGGATCAGTAGATTTGTATGAGTTTGAGCTTTTGTTAGTGCTTGAAACCTGCCTACTTAGTCTCAATATAGGTCTCTGGAATCATTTGAGTAAGTTATCTGTGCATTAGAACACTTTAAGTCAAAATCATATCTAATCTGTCTTAACTGCAAATCTGTTGTGATTTTGTGAAATCAAAATCTAGTTATGTGTTTAGAAATCAGTAGATTAACCTAATAAAGTTTCATTTCACCATAACTCATCAATATCAGTCCACAAATCAGTTGCAAAGTTCAAATAAGTCAACATCTCATAATTGTCAAAAAGTCAAAAAGTGAAAATCTAGTTTTCACCCAACCTAAGGTGATTTTTCATTTCTTCAATTCTGGGCCAAATCAAGTCAAACTCTGGGTTTTATAAGCTCAACTGGTCTGTTTTCTTATCACCATTTTAGTAGATTTTTGTAATTTTTTTATAAGCTCAAAATGGCTTGTCAAGATGGGCACAAATGCCCTGTGCACTGACTCAGCATCAACTGAGTCTGCACAGGGTGTGTGTAGGGCTTGCACAGAGCTCATCTTAGCTCACCAAGGTCTGGTTTTTGGCTTATAAGCACTTGGCCAGGTCTTCTTTAGGATCCTTCATCTGTTTTTTTAGTTTCAGCTTATCTAGGTGCTTATTTTTAATCCACAAGTAGGCCTCAAATCTGTTTTTATAACTTGGTCTCAAATCATCCAAATCATAGCATCTTGTGTTTCAGAGGTGTAGGACAGTTGTAACTTGTTTCATTTGGATACTTTTAGCCTTTTGTAGCTTCTGTATCAGGTTGGTAGCTTATTGTGGTCTTTGGCTTATTTAGAGTGCTTATTCATAAGCACTTGCCATAGCAGTTGCATTTTATTACACATAACCCACTGTTTTTATATTTTTACTAGATTCACAATATTATTTTAGACTTTTCTTGAATTTTTCATATTTTTCTAGGTCAGTTTGCTATTTTTCTTAATTTAAAACAGTTTTTAAGTCATTTTAATTAGCTTTTAATACAATTAATTTAGAAAAGTTTCAAAAAAATAAGTTTTCATTTTTCTTAAGTTAAGATAAATATAAAAAGTCAAAAAAATATTTTTCCAGATTTTTCTTAGTTAAATTTGTATTTTTAAGCAATTTAAGTAGTTTTAAATAGTTTTTAATTAATAGAAAATAGAAAAATAATCAGAAAAATATAAAATTAGTTTTGAAAATTCTCTTTTGTTATTTTAGATTTTTCCAAGTCATAATTTCATTTTTCTAGCTTTATTTCATATTTTCTTGTATTTTAGGTTAATATTTAAATAGTAAAAATAGTTTTTAATTAATAATAATTAGATAAATAGTTTTAAAAATAATTTTCTTTTTCTAAAAATTTTCTTTTATCATTAGGTTTGTAAAAATGTCATTTTTATATTTTTAGGATTTATATTGTTTCAGTTTCACGTTTTCTTTTGTACGTCGCGTAGTTTTTAATTCAAATTTATAAAAGAAAAATCAAAAAAATCATTTTGCAAATAGTGATAGCGTTTATTTAATATTTTTTATCTTTTTAATTCTCTTTAATTTGCATTTAAACCCCTGTAGTTTATGTACTTTTTCTTTAGTTGTAATAATTCAAATCCCTCTTTTCCGTTCAAATCTCTCGATCACTACACGTTTGGTGATTCTTCGCATAGCTCGCTGGGACATAACGACCCGGGGAAACACTATACTCTCCTGGACTTCATTGCATTTGCTTCTGAGCTGTTTTAAGTTTGTTATGGTCGGCCATTCACAAGTGGTCGGTTTGAGTGATTAAACTTGACGGTTTGGAGCGAATCAAATTATGGCACCGCTGCCGGGGAGCTGTGCTGATTATCTTCCGTTTAGCAGATTAGTAGTTTGAATATTCACTCTTTGTTCATACCGTCCATCTATATATATATATATTTTTTTATAAAAAATCCAAAAACCCAAAAACATCCAAAAACGTATAAAACACAAAAATATTTTCCTTTTGTTTCTATATATATATCAAAAATAAAAATACAAAAAGATTTGTCGTTTTCTTTGTTTAATAATAACAACATAAAAGATTACCACCGCAAACCAAGGCAGTGTACTACCTAACTGGGGGTACGACCATAATAAGTTCCCGAACCAAAGATTTAAAACTTGCCTTTGTGTCCTTGTGATTGGTGTACCTTTTTCAAAGAAGCCATTCATCTTGTGATTATTGGTTTAAGTTCACTGTTGTTTTGCCTCTTGGTAGGCTTAGCCTAGTATCTAGCACACATGCATACAGCGAACAGAATATCAGGTCTACTGGCAGTGAGGTACATCAGGGATCCGATCATGCTACGATATTTTGTTTGGTCTACCATGATCCCTGAGTGGTCCTCATCGAGTTTAGTGCGCTCAATCTTGGGAGTGTCAACAGGGTCACTAGAATCAAATCCAAATTTCCTTCAAATCTCATTTGCATATTTAGGTTGATTTATAAAAATGCCTCCGAGACTTTGTGAAATTTGTAATCCCAAGAAAAATGACATTTGTCCCATCATTGACATTTGATATTTAGAACCTATTTCATTTGAAAAACGGTCACAGTCATTGGGGTCAGTCGAGGCAAAGATGATATCATCAACATAAATTTGAACGTGAATTAAGTGTTTGCCTGACTTCATGGTGAACAACGTTGGATCAACTGCTCCTTTCTTTGAAGCCAGTAGACAGAAGAAACTTTAACAGTGTATCATACCATACCCTTGGAGCTTGTTTTAGACCGTAAAGAGCCTTCTTCAAACGATAAATGTGAGTAGGATGCTCTGGATTCACAAAGCCTTCAGGCTGGCTGACGTAGATGACTTCTTTGAGATCTCCGTTCGGAAATGCCGTATTTACATCCATCTGATATACTACCATGTTCTTACTTGCAGCATTAGCTAAGAATATTCTGATTGCCTCGATTCGAGCAACAAGAGCAAATGATTCTTCAAAGTCAATGCCTTCCTCCTGACGGTATCCTTTTGCAACCAATCGAGCCTTGTTCTTTAGCACATCACCATGCTCATCAAGTTTTACTTTGAAGATCCATTTTAGAGCAATGATCATAGCACAATCTGGAGCAGGTACTAATTCCCATACATCAAGTCGATCAAACTCATGAATTTCTTCTTGCATAGCATTGAACCAGCTGTCTTCAGTCATGGCTGTTTTAACATCTTTTGGTTCAATCTTAGAGAGTACGGAGTTGAAGAAGCACCATAAGGCATCGGTTGCAAGTTGTTTCCGTGTGGATACTGGACGAGAGGGATTTCCAATGATGTTGTCTAATGGATGATCGTGAGTCCATTTTCTGAGGTGTTCATGTGGTTGTTGTTGAGGAACTGAAGTAGCTGAATCGATTTCTCCTGATGAAGATGGTTCTAAGGATGATTCAGGAGCAAATATATTTTCAAACGGAGCATCTTCAGGAGTAGCAAAGGGATTTTCTTCATTGTTGATACCAGATACATTTCCCTGATGTACACTCGATGATTGATGATTTGTTGATGAGACAGAGTTGGATAACACTCCAATGTCCGCTTTAGCTTTAAGTTTGCCTAAGTCTTGACCCTCATTAGTTGGATAACACAATGCACCAAACACACGAAGGAATGAGAGATTAGGTTTTCTGTTGTGGACAAGTTCATATGGAGTTTTTCCATGAACAGTGTGAATCAGGGATCGATTTTGTGTGTAGCATGCAGTGGCAATAGCTTCAGCCCAGAGAAACATTGGAACCTTTGAGTAAATCAGCATTGTTCTAGCAGCTTCCACAAGAGTTCGATTTCGTCTTTCAACTACACCGTTCTGTTGAGGAGTTCGTGGAACACTTCTTTGATGGCTGATTCCAACGCTTTCATAAAATTCACTAAGTTGTTTGTTAACAAACTCAGTTCCATTGTCTGTTCGAATAATTCTGACTGTTTTGTTAAGTCGAACCTGCAGCTGTTTGGTTTGATGATGATATCTGGAGTTTCATCCTTTGTCCTTAAGAACTTGACCCAGGTGAATCTAGAGTAATCATCAACTACAACTAACACATATTTCTTCCCAAAGATATTCTGCACTCTCATTGGTCTACATAAATCCATGTGAATTGTATGAAGAACTTCTGTAATTGAGTTTGTAGGTTTAGGTTTATGGGCATACTTTTTGCTTTTTCCAAATTGGCATGCTGAACAAAGATGATCCTTTTCATACTTTAGTCTAGGTAAACCTACAACTAAGTCCTTTCTGGAGAGATCATTGATGGTGCCGAAGTTCAAGTGATTGAGACGACGATGCCATAACCATGACTTTGTTTTCGAAGCCTTTGACAACAAGCAAATTGGAGAAGACTTCATCATATCTTCGATAGAGATGGTGTAAAGATTTGAACCACGAGTTACTCTTAACAGTTCCTTACCATCAAGTTCTCTAACAAAACAAGTATGTTTTCTGATGGCTACTTCTAGATCAGAATCACAGAATTGACCAACAGAGAACAGATTATGACTAAGACCTTCCACATAGTATACTCTGGAGATAACACTATCACCAACAACATAATCTCCATAACCCATAATTGCACCAAAATGATCATTCCCGAATCTAACTGTACCGATGAATTTGCTCACGAAGTTCATGAGCCGCGACCGGTCTTCAGTCATATGCTTGGAACAGCCTGAGTCCAGGTACCACAGAACGATTTGAACGATCTGCAGTTGAACACAGACAAGAGTGGATAACTGGATAATTGGGATCCCCATGCAAGAATGGGTTCCATTTGGTTAGTAACAGCGATTGGAACACCCACATCAGAAAGGGAAACATTCATATCAGAAATAGAGGCAATGGAATTATCAGTAATAGATGCAATGCTGGTGTCCCTATTTGACCTATTCAAAGTATGTTCACTTCTTAAAGGAATAATTCTTCCAGTAGGCATCCATTTTCTAGTGGGCATTGCTTTAGCATATTGAGGACAGGACTGATTAGCCTTTTGACCAAACGGTATCCATCTATATCCTATCTTACTAAATGTTCTTCCTGTGGGTTTCCACTGTTTTCTAACTTTCTTTCGTTTTTGCCTTTTAGCCTTCTTAGCATGATTTTTAGCATTAACAATATTAGTTGGACAATTAACAGCATTAGGCAAAACATTCATACCATATTCATGATTAGAAACAAAATTCAAACAGACATCATTACAAGGTTTGCAAATAGTATCAGAATTTGAATTAATTACAGTACGACTATGGCTAATACTAGAATCAACACGATTCGTTTTATTGGGCTCAAACTTAAAGTTCCTAGGTTGGTCTTCTACTCTCTTCCAATGCACATTCTTAGCTTGCGAGGTCCTGTCATTCCTTGTGTTGTCTTGAGACTTTGACCTGCTCACTTTAATGTCACTGATTACTCCTGTAGAGGGAATGGGAACATTAGTTGGTATTGCTACTCTTCGCTTCTCCTGTTTAGATGTGCTGGGATCTGAACTACATGCAGGCACACTAAGATTCACTTTCTTAAGACTAGAAGTCTTTGGGATATGTACTTCTAGAAGGCACACTAGAGTTCGCTTTCTTGGCACTAACAGATCTGGAATCTGAACTACTTGAAGGCACACTAAGATTCACATTTAAAACATCGGGCATCGAATGGATATCATACTTGGCACTAGGCATAGAACACGGAATCAAAGGATTAACTCTCTCACCTAAGGACTTAGGGCATATTGTGATTAAGCATTCTAGAATTTCTTGAGATCGTTTGGCATATAAGCATGCATGCCCAATTGCATTGTCAAGTGGTTTCTCTAACTTATCCTCTTCAACAATCTCACGGAGACATTCTAGACAATCCTTAAGGGATGAGAAATATGTTTGAATAGCAAGTTTGTTATTTCTGAGATGGGGGGGGAACATATTTCACAGACAAAGCATATTTATTACTAGGGTGAACCTTTGATACACTATTCTCCCCATTGGTCATTGGCATTTTCCCTTTTACCTGGCTCTTCAGATTCTCAATTTCCTTTTGCAATGAAGCTATTTGTTTGTTGTTTTTGTTTCGAGTGACCTTTATTGATTCAAATAACTCATTGAAATGACGTTTAACCTTTTCATTTTCTTCTAGAAAACTTTCGTTTTCCTTTTGTAATGCATTTACTAAGTTTTGAAGATGAAACGTTTGAGAATTCTGAGAATCTAAAGGAGGAGGCATTTGGGAGCCAGACACATTGCTCTTTTCACCTTTTAATTGAGAGATTTGGGCTTTCAACTTTCTGATTGTGTTACAATGAGCTTGAATCTGTTCTTCACGTTTGTTTATTTGAAAAACTACATCAAACTCTGGAGCATCTGAGGATGTCTTAATATTTGAAGTTTTGACATTTTCTTTAAGATGTTGATATTTTAGTTGTAAATTAAAATGCTCAACCTCTAGTTTAGAAAAATGTTTAACCAAATTGTCGTGATCATCCAGTTCAATTTTATCACTTAGTTTAGAATTAGTTTTTTCAAGCTCAATGACACGATCATGAGAGACTTTCAGAGCAACAGATAATTCATTAAATTGAGAAGCATTAATGGAGCAATTTGTAGCAGTGAAAAACACATCTTGAGCAATACATTCAGAAATTATATTTTCATTTAGTGTATGCAAATTCTTCCTCTCAATCTCATTATATTTTAATTCTCGCTCATAGTCACTAACCTCAACTATCATTGCATCAAATTCATTTTCCATTTCTTTAATATCTGAGTCCATCCCCTTTTTAAGACTCTCAAATTGATCTTTCAGTTGTTTAAAGAAAGGTGATTCGTTCCAAACTGTCAAGTTTATCACACAAGTCAACCACTTGTGAATGGTCAACCATAATAAAATTCAAACAGTCTAAAACCAATGCAATTTCCCTTGGAATATAGTGGATTCCCGGGTCGTTAAGTCCCACGGAGACTGAATGGTGTTTAAAACGTTCAGATGTCGAATGATCACTAAGGATAATGATCAGTAAGGATTGTGAATGATAATTACACTACTGATTGATTGGAATTGTATTTGGATACAGAACTGTAAAGCACAACAATCAGATTAAACAAACGTGAACGCGTACGTTTAATAAACTACGTAAACGTACAAAATAAAACGTGAGTTTTAAGAAATAAAAGACCTACAAATATGAAAATGATATTTTTACAATCCTAAAAATAAAAGAAAATTATTAGAAAATTAAAATTATTTTTATAACTATTTATTTAATTATTATTAATTAAAAACTATTTTAAACTATTTAATAATACACTTAAATACAAGAAAATATAAAATTAACCTAGAAAATTGAAATTTTAACTTAGAAAAATCTAAAATATTATAAAACTAATTTTAAAACTGAAAAGATATTTTTTATTCTTTTTATTTATTTATTATTAATTATTTAATACGTTTTAACTATTTTAAATTCTAATAAATACTAAACAAGCTAAGAAAATTATGAAATTTTTTCTATAAATATCTTATGATGACAGAAAGCTAAGAAAATTATAAAAACTAAAAGTGCTTAATAATAAGCTGAAAAGAAAAATTAAAAAGCTAATTTCTATTAAATAAACGCTATCACTATTTTAAAAATGATGTTTTTGTGTTTTTTATTTTACAGAACTATTTAACTACTTAAAATAAACAACTTTAATAAAGACAAAAATTTTGGAACTTAAAAATAAGCTGTTTAAGAGCTTAAAAGCTTAACAGTGAACTTAAGAGCTTATTTTGATATTATCAAGCTTAAATAAGCTTACAAACTGGAACCAAAGCTGAAATAAGATGCAAAAAGCTAAAAGCTACTTAAGTTAAGTTAAAAAGTACAAAGGATCACACTGATAAGCTTGAAATAAGCAAATAAGCACTTGTATTAAACCTACTATCCAAACAGTCTTGCAAAGATTTTCACAAGCAATTTAAGCTTATTAAATAAGCTTCAAAGCTCAAAATAAGAACTGAGGTGTCAAGATGAGCTGGTGGGCTTTCCAAAAAAACAAAGTATACAAGTTTTGACCCACTATTAAGCTCTGTGTGAGCTTGTGAAAGTGGCTTGTAAACACTGATTATGCAGTTTACACAGAAATGGGACAAAGTACAAGCTTGTTGCAGCCTTATTAAATAAGCTACAAAGTGAAAAACTAAGATTGGAACTTTGAGATGGCTAGGTTAGCTTTCCAAAAAGCTAAAGTTCACAAGCTGAGCCTCACTAATAAGCTCTGTGTGAGCTTGTGAAAATGGTTGTAAAACTGTGCACAGGGCACTTTTTCAGACAAGGTGTTCAAAATAAGCTAAGAAATAAGCTATTAAATAAGCTAGCTATAAAATATAAAAAATACTAGGATAAAGATGAGCAGTTATATTTTAATATTCCAAAAGCTCAAATCTTGAAACTTAATATTAAACCCTATATAAAATTATCTATTTTATTTAAAAACTGACCAAATGGAAATTTTGACTTTCTAAGTTATACTAAAAGGTTGACTTTGATGAACTTATAATCAAATTTACTAACTAATTATGTTATATTAACCTACAATAAGATGAAATTAAGCTGTATTAACTAGTTATGAACCACTGAGATGGATTTAGTTGCCTAAATCCTAACAGTTAACAAGTAGGTTGAGATTAAATGTGATCTTGACTTTTACACTAACAAGCACTGGTTTTTATGGTATATATGAGTTATTATGAACTAATGAGACAAAAAACAACAACAAGCAACAATACAAACAACCTATATCACAGTTAACTAAGCAAATCCAAACAATCCTTTACTAGACTGTTTTGAAACTTTTAAAAGCTTAACACTGATTTAAGCCATGAAATCTATTGAATAACTTATACTAACTATATTGAGACAGATTTAAACTAAAATTAACAAGAATTAACCACTTATACTAAGAAATGCAATCTTTTAAGAAATGGCTTACAAATGGTGTCCAAGCATAAAACTGAGAACCACAGACTGAAACCACTTCCTATAGCTTCCCAAGAAGCTCTAAACCAAAGGGCAATCCAATATTCACCCTGCTCCAGCTTTCATCTTCATTTCCATGGATTTTTTATTTTTCACTAATTTTTTTTATTTTTTTGTAATTTTTTCTTTTTGATACTAAACTGAGTTTTAAAGGTTTCTAATAGCTTAAATAAGCTATATAGGAGCTTAAGTGAGCTTATGAGTCCAAGATAACAACTAAAAACAACATTCAAACTATCATGAGATTTTGAGTTTGAAAAATTGCACAAACTGAAATGAAACTTAAAACTTGAAATTGATTATTAAGAAAGATTCACATACACTTAAATAACTTAAACAAAGTGCTTAGAAGCTAAGTTTTACACTGGAAAGCTTAAAATAATAAAAACGTCTAAGAAATTTAAAAGTTACACTAGATTTATTCTACATTGCTTCTTTCTTCTCTTATAATGATCTCTTTTGGCTTTGTCGACATCTCTGAGACTTTCCCACTTGATTTCAACCCTTGAATTCATCACTCTCTTCATAATCGTACATGTGGCATTTTTGGCGCCAAAAAGTCTTAAGCAGGTTTTTAGCATTTAATGAAGTTTGGGAGGATGTGGAGGTGGAGGGAGAGTGGGTAGATAGGTGGAAAGGTGGTGGTGAGGTGGAAAGGTGGTGAAAACCACCCTGGTTTTGGTTTTCAGGCTTGGTGAGGGAGAAGCACAGTGCTTCTGGTATTTTGGCGCGCGTTGACCGTTTGACTGAGTTTAATTAATAACGGGTGAGTTCAAAATTGGGTTTTGGCAGGGTCAAGAGGGATTTTGAACTGGCTCAGGGCTCATGGGTCAAGGTTCAAGGGTCAAGTAAATTGGGCTTGGGTTGCAAGTTGGGCCAGCTGGGATTGGGCTTGGGTTTGTGTTTAATAATAACAAAGGAGTCCGTTTGGTTTGTTTAATACACAAGGACCATTCATGTAATTTCGGATTTTTGAGGGACCAAAACTGCCAACATTCCAAAGTTATCACAAGGACCTATCCTGCCATTTATGAATAGTACAAGGACCAATTTTGATTATTTTCACTTTTTAAATTTCCAAGGACCTTTTATGACACTTTTTTAAACTTTAGGGACCTTTTCTGCCATTTGACCAAAGATTCATTCAAGGACCATTTTTGACAACTTAGAATATTTCAGGGACCTTGAATGATAAAACTCCACATTTTTGGATTCCAGGGACTAGATTTGACAAGTTTCCAAACTTGGAGGACTAAAACTGCCAATTATGCAAACTTGAAACGTTTTTCATCTGATTTTGGTATTTTTGCATTTGAAACACATAAAACACTTATTTGTGATATTTTCATCATTTTGATGCATTTATGAGTGTTTTCAGATGTTTTTGGCATTTTAAACGGTACAAAAATGATGAGTATTTAGACACTTATCAATCCCCCACACTAAGATATTGCTAGTCCCTAGCAATGTTTTGAGAAAAATTAATGGATTTCATCTCTTTACCAAAAGCCATTACTTCTGGAGTAGCCAATTGTTTTAGTTCAAGTAAGAACCTTGGTACAATGAGAACCAAATGATTTTGAGCAAATCACCAGCTTTCAACGGTTTTGATTTGTCTTTACCAGAAGCCGTTTGCTTCTGGACTAGCCAACTCTTAGATAAATTATCAATATTATCTTTGGTGAGTCGATTACCAATTATGGTTTTCCAACTGCCTTTACCACAAGCCATAAACTTGCGGGCTAGCCAACTCTTTACTAATTAAAGATATGGTGAGCTGAACGCCATACAATTTTGGGCAAATTGCAAGCCATAAACGGATTTGAGATATCTTTACCAAGAGCCGTTTGCTCCTGTATTAGCCAATCCTTATGTGGGTTAGACATGGCGGACTGATTACCATTTGCTGAGTAAGTGTAAAACACTTACTCCAAAAAAAAAAATTTCGCCAAAAATGGGGGAATTGGGTGGTATAATTACATGATGAAATTCGTGAGAATTCCCCCCCACACTAGAAATGAATATTGCCTTCAATATTCAAAGTACCGGCGGTTATGCCGAAACATAGAACATAAAAGGGAAATACTACAACCATTATTTTATTTTTGATATATACACTTTTTTTTTTTTTTTTTTTTTTTTTATGAAACTTTATATATAACAGCGGGGGGCAACTCCCCCACACTAGGGTGGTAGAAAGTAGAAAGAAGTCAGAAATATGGGTGAAAACCCATATTGTGTGCTACTGTTTTTGATTACCGAGTCACTAGCTTGACTCGATCCCCGCATTCATTGGTTCATGGGGAAAGTTTGTAAATCTGGGACAACCATGGGTGGAATGTCCTCTCCAAAATAGTGTTTCAATCGATGACCATTCACTTTAAAATTTGGACCATCGGGTTGAGATAACTCAATGGTACCATAAGGAAATACTTTAGTGATGGTGAATGGTCCAGACCAGCGGGATTTTAGTTTTCCAGAGAAAATCTTTAATCTTGAATTGAAAAAAAGGACTCGATCACCGACGTTGAAAACGCGGTTCTTGATTTTGGAGTCATGAATCTTCTTTGTCTTTTGTTTGTAGATCAAAGAGTTCTCGTATGCTTGATCACGTAGTTCATTTAATTCATTCATTTGAACTTTTCTGTGATCACCAGTTGTCTGAATATCGAAGTTGGCATGTTTCAAGGCCCAGTATGCTTTGTGCTCAAGCTCAATCGGCAGATGACACGCCTTTCCGTACACAAGCTTGTATGGAGTACACCCGATGGGTGTTTTATAAGCTGTACGGAAGGCCCAGAGTGCGTCATCCAGTTTATCCGACCAGGATGCACGGTTTTCGCCTACTGTCCTTTCAAGAATTCTTTTAATACCACGGTTGGAAACTTCCACTTGCCCACTTGTTGGGGGGTGGTACGCAGTAGAGAGACGGTGAGTTACACCATACTTTTGCATGACTCGATCAAATTGGTCATTGCAGAAATGCGTACCACGATCACTGATTATAGCTCGTGGAGTTCCAAACCTAGCAAAAAGAGATTTTAAGAATTTCACAACAACTCGGGCATCATTGGTAGGTAAAGCTTTCGCTTCAACCCATTTTGACAAATAGTCAACAGCCACAAGTATGTATTTGTTTCCTCGAGATGATGGAAATGGCCCCATAAAGTCAATGCCCCAGATGTCAAAGATCTCACACACTTGAATGGCGTTTTGCGGCATTTCATTTCTTTGTGAGATATTTCCGTGACGTTGACAAGCGTCACAGGTTTTGACAAATTCGTGGGCATCCTTATAAATAGTGGGCCAATAAAACCCGGAATCAAACACCTTCTTGGCAGTGTAGTTTGGACTATGATGGCCCCCGGTGGGTCCAGCATGGCAAGCTTTGAGAATGTCCATAGCTTCTTGTCCATAAACACACCGTCGGATGACTTGATCCGCACAGATTTTGAATAAGTAGGGGTCGTCCCAGAAGTAATGTTTAACATCTTTGAAGAATTTGTTCTTCTGTTGGGTCGACATTCCTTTCACTATGAAGTTACCCGCATGGTAATTTGCGAAGTCAGCAAACCATGGGGTAGTAGAGTCTCCACGAAAAGAAACCGCATTGAGTGTCTCGAGAGGAAATGTTTCATTTATTTCCTTTTTCTCGAAAACATCTTGGTGAGGGTTTTCTAGACGTGACAGATGATCAGCAGCCAGGTTCTCAGCTCCTTTTTTATCACGTATTATGATATCAAATTCTTGCAGAAGGAGAACCCAACGGAGCAATCTCGGCTTTGCATCTTGTTTTGCAAAGAGATATTTGAGAGCCGAATGATCCGTATACACCACGCATTTGGTCAAGATTAAGTACGGCCGAAACTTCTCAAAAGCATACACCACGGCTAGTAGCTCTTTTTCTGTGGTGGTGTAATGAGTTTGAGCTTCAGTCATTGTTTTACTTGCGTAGTGGATAGGCTGAAAATGCTTGGATCTACGTTGCCCTAGGACTGCACCGATAGCAAAATCACTTGCATCGCACATGAGCTCAAAAGGCAAATCCCAGTCGGGAGCAACGAGAATGGGTGCTTCAGTAAGCTTTTTCTTTAATGTTTCAAAAGCTTTGATGCACTCGGGTGAGAAGATAAAAGGAGCATCTTTTTCAAGAAGATGAGTCATAGGCCGGGCGATTTTAGAAAAATCTTGTATGAATCTGCGATAAAAACCGGCATGACCTAAAAAACTCCTAATACCTTTGACGGTAGTAGGATGAGGCAATTTAGCAATAACATCGACTTTTGCTCTATCAACCTCAATCCCGTTTTTTGAAATCTTATGGCCAAGGACTATGCCTTCTTTGACCATAAAGTGGCTCTTCTCCCAATTTAGACAAAGATTGGTGTCTTCACACCGTTTTAGCATTTTATCTAAATGGGAGAGACATGTTTGAAACGAGTCCCCAATGACCGAGAAGTCATCCATAAACACCTCCATTGTTTCCCCGATCATGTCGTGGAAAATGGCCATCATACATCGTTGGAACGTGCCAGGAGCATTACATAGGCCAAAAGGCATACACGTCTATAGGCAAAAGTTCCGTATGGGCAGGTGAATGTGGTCTTTTCTTGATCCTGTGGATCAATGGGGATCTGAAAATACCCCGAGAAACCATCTAGGAAACAATAGTATTCGTTTCCTGCTAATCTCTCAAGCATTTGGTCCATGAAGGGTAGAGGAAAATGGTCTTTTCGGGTGGCGTCATTCAACTTACGATAGTCAATACACACACGCCATCCCGTTACCAATCGAGTTGGAATTAACTCGTTTGCTTCATTTGTGACAACAGTAATGCCACCCTTTTTCGGAACACAATGGATTGGGCTAACCCAAGGACTATCAGAGATCGGGTAAATTAATCCTGCATCAAGAAGTTTGAGAACCTCTTGTTTAATAACATCATAGATTTTTGGATTTACTCTTCTCTGATGTTGAATTGTTGGTTTGAAGTCATCCTCCATCAAGATTTTGTGAGTACAAAACTCAGGGTTGATACCCTTAATGTCGGAGAGTTTCCAAGCAATTGCTTGCTTGTGTGACTTTAAGACCTTTATGAGAGCAACTTTTTCATCTTTATTCAAATCTCGAGCAATAATGACGGGTAATTTATCATCACCCTCAAGAAATGCATACTTGAGATGAGGCGGTAAGTCCTTAAGTTCGACTTCGGAAATTCTTCGCTTTTCTCAACCGACTTGACTTCCTTATTATAAAGCTCGACGGGAGGGAGTGATGATGGATCATCATTGAGCATCTTCTCGATGAGAAGAATATCTCCCTCGATGTCAATTGGAGCGTGATCAATTTCCCATGAAACCGAATCACTAGACAAGTATGCTTCAATCTCTTCCAAGATGAAGTCACTTTCCTCAAACGGAGTGAGAGAAGGAGTAGAATTGGCAATGATGGGTTGAGATGAATGAGTGAGATTATCACTCAAAGAATTATGATCATAACCGAGAACTTCTTGAGAGTACTCTTCAGAAGCAACATCAATGATATCTATTCGTTAACCGATTCGTAATCATAGTTTGGAGTACCTCGAAGTTATATCAAGGTTAAAGGTGACAGCTTCATTACCCACACGTAATGTGATTTCTTGCTCAAATACATCAATGAGAGCACGGCCCGTTCTCGTGAATCCTCGTCCCAACAATGAGAGGAACCCGATGATCAGCATCGAAGTCAACAACCACAAAGTCAGCTGGAAAATGGAACTTTCCTACTTTCACAAATACGCCCTCGGCAATGCCAAGTGGACGGGATATTGTACGATCTGCAAGCTCGAGAGTCATGCATGTAGGAGTAAGATCCGAAAGAGAAAGTTTCTTCCATATCTGAATAAGGCATCGATTGATGCTTGCACCAAGATCTCGCTAAGGCAAAGCATTCAACCATCCCCGGAAATACACAAGGTAAGAGAAATTTTCCAGGATCTCCAAGCTTCTCGGGAAGCTTCTTCAAGATAACTGAGAGCGTTCTCGTCAGAGGAGTTTTAGTCATTTCAAACAGCTTTTCCTTGTTGCTTAACATGTGTTTGAGAGTTGATGCAAACTTGGGCATCAAGCATGATAGCATCCGCAAAGCTTATGTCAAAATGTAGTTCTTGGAAAATTTGAAAAAATTTGTCCATTTGATGACTGGCTTTTTCGCGGAGCTTCTGCTCATTCAAACGTGATGGGTAAGGAATAGAAGATTTGGATTTGGGGTTTTCAACGGGAGCTACAGGAGGTTCAAAAACAACTCCTGGATTGGATTTGGGTTTTGGGACAACTTGAGGATGGACATTGTTGGTACCTCCGTTATTAGTAGGAAGTTCCTTGTCCTTTGTCGCCTCAGGTTGACTTTCCACTACCTTCGGGAGAGAAGAAGAAGAGGTAGTAGGAATAGCGGGTCCATTGTATGAAACACCACTTCGGGTTGTGATCGCCTTTGCATCGCCCTCGGGTTAGCGATCGTGTTGCTCGGAAGTTTTCCTGAGCCCGAGGGTTGATCATTTAAAGACTTCTTAATGTCGAAATCGGCTAACCAACAACCTGTTTATTTCATCTTGGGATTTCATGAATTGCTTCAATAACTCATCAGATGATGGTCCAGTTGGAATAATGGCTTGAGTTTGATTAGGAAAATTCTGGCCTCTATTGTTTGGATTAGGGCGTTGATTTTGAAAATTTCCTTGATTAGGATTCATATTCCCATGAAATTGATTCCCTCGATTGAAATTGTTTTGATTAAAGTTTCCTTGATGTTGGAAACCTTGATTTGGTCCGGGATAGAAATTACCTTGGTTTTGATAACCTTGGTTCATTCTAGGTTGGTTCGATTCGGTTTTGCATGTTAAGATTCTGGTTAAAACCGGGTGGTCCCTGATAAGTATTAGCACGGTAGTTTGGTTCATTTTGAGGACGGTATTGATTACCTCCTCGATGTGAAGTACCGGCTATAGCATTGGCTTCAAACGGACTACCATCGGTGGCGGTACAGTTGTAGTATGCATGAGGGCCACCACAAGTGACACAGACCTCGACTTTCTTCACTTCACCATGTGATGGTGTCTGTGTGAAAGTGACTTTCTTTGGGTTAGCAAGAACCAAAGCCTGAATAGCATCCGTGAGTTTGTCAATCTTAGCATCGGTGCTAGATGTACTCACATGAGATGAAGTAGAAGGTCCCGCATTAGAATGAGACTGATATGTCTTTGTTCGGAAAGGGCGGACCTGGGACTTGTTTTCTATGATTTGCAAGGCTTCTTTTGTGGTCTTGCTCAGAAATTACCTCCGCGGAGGCATTTAAAGATTCTTGGTCACTTGGCTCGACCATTGTAGAAAGTATCCATTTGCATTAACTCGGTAAAACCATGATGTGGACACTTCCGGAGCAACTCTTTGTAACGATCCCATGCCTCACCGAATGATTCATCAAATCTTTGAGCAAATTTCATTATCTCATTCTTAAGACTTGTTGTTCGGGATGGAGGATAGAATTCGTTAACAAACTTAGTGACTAAATCCTCCCATGTCTCAATGGAACGAGGGGGTTGTTTCTCATGCCAAATCCGGGCTTGTCCCTCTAGAGAAAATGGGAACAGAAGAAGCTTAATTGCTTCATGTGGGACATTCTTGTATTTGATGGTAGATGCAATCTTGTTAAACCATCGAATATGTGCATGAGGATCGTCCCGCTCAAAACCATGAAATTGGCTTTGGGTTACAAGATTAAGCAACCCGGTTTTGAGCTCAAAGGTATCAGCCACGATGGCTGGGACAATAATGGCATATCCGTAACCCTCGATGGGTGCTTGGAGAAGCTCATTCATCGGTTTATCTTCTGCCATTATGACAGGGGGTGGTGGTGCTAGACGTTCCTCAGTCACGGCTGAAGGAGCAGAACGTCCTCTACGTCTACGCGGAATTTTTGCAAGCTCTGAAAGTGGACTTGTGAAGCTGGAAGAACGAAAAGCGCATGCACTAAGTTTAAAAATCAGTTTCAAAAACAAATGCGAGGCAAAACGACAAGTGAACTTAAACCAATAATCACAAATGAAATGGCTTATTTGAAAAAGGTATACCAAATCACAAGGACATAAAGGCAAGTTTTGATCTGTAAGATTGGGAACTTATTAATGTTCACACCCCCAGTTGGTAGGTGTTCTGCCTTGGTTTGCGGTGGTTGATTTTTATGTATTAAGTACCACTAAAAAGACGTAGGTATGGATTTGTGCTAAGGGTTTAAAAACTTTTGGACAATATTTTTGGTATCGTCTCGTTTAACCAAATCGTACCTCTTTAAGAATCACCTTAAAGAAAATACAAGATAGAAAACGTTACGATTGTTTTGTTGTTTTTATATATTTTTTGGCGTTGTTAACACTTTAGGAAAAGTGTTAATGAACTTTTTGATATTGATAACTTTACAAAAAACTGTTTACAAAAGGTGGTATATGTGCAAGAATGGGTCTGAGAATGCTTAAAACACGCTAAAGCCTCCCCGGCAGCGGCACCAAAATTTGATTCGTTCCAAACTGTCAAGTTTATCACACAAGTAAACCACTTGTGAATGGTCAACCGTAATAAAATTCAAACAGTCTAAAACCAATGCAATTTCCCTTGGAATATAGTGGATTCCCGGGTCGTTAAGTCCCACGGACACTGAATGGTGTTTAAAACGTTCAGATGTCGAATGATCACTAAGGATAATGATCAGTAAGGATTGTGAATGATAATTACACTACTGATTGATTGGAATTGTATTTGGATACAGAACTGTACAGCACAACAATCAGATTAAACAAACGTGAACGCGTACGTTTAATAACTACGTAAACGTACAAAATAAAACGTGAGTTTTAAGAAATAAAAGACCTACAAATATGAAAATGATATTTTTACAATCCTAATAATAAAATAAAATTATTAGAAAATTAAAATTATTTTTATAACTATTTATTTAATTATTATTAATTAAAAACTATTTTAAACTATTTAATAATACACTTAAATACAAGAAAATATAAAATTAACCTAGAAAATTGAAATTTTAACTTAGAAAAATCTAAAATATTATAAACTAATTTTAAAACTGAAAAGATATTTTTTATGCTTTTTATTTATTTATTATTAATTATTTAATACGTTTTAACTATTTTAAATTCTAATAAATACTAAACAAGCTAAGAAAATTATGAAATTTTTTCTATAAATATCTTATGATGACAGAAAGCTAAGAAAATTATAAAAACTGAAAGTGCTTAATAATAAGCTGAAAAGAAAAATTAAAAAGCTAATTTCTATTAAATAAACGCTATCACTATTTTAAAATGATGTTTTTGTGTTTTTTATTTTACAGAACTATTTAACTACTTAAAATAAACAACTTTAATAAAGACAAAAATTTTGGAACTTAAAAATAAGCTGTTTAAGAGCTTAAAAGCTTAACAGTGAACTTAAGAGCTTATTTTGATATTATCAAGCTTAAATAAGCTTACAAACTGGAACCAAAGCTGAAATAAGATGCAAAAAGCTAAAAGCTACTTAAGTTAAGTTAAAAAGTACAAAGGATCACACTGATAAGCTTGAAATAAGCAAATAATCACTTGTATTAAACCTACTATCCAAACAGTCCTGCAAAGATTTTCACAAGCAATTTAAGCTTATTAAATAAGCTTCAAAGCTCAAAATAAGAACTGAGGTGTCAAGATGAGTTGGTGGGCTTTAAAAAAAACCAAAGTATACAAGTTTTGACCCACTATTAAGCTCTGTGTGAGCTTGTGAAAGTGGCTTGTAAACACTGATTATGCAGTTTACACAGAAATGGGACAAAGTACAAGCTTGTTGCAGCCTTATTAAATAAGCTACAAAGTGAAAAACTAAGATTGGAACTTTGAGATGGCTAGGTTAGCTTTCCAAAAAGCTAAAGTTCACAAGCTGAGCCCCACTAATAAGCTCTGTGTGAGCTTGTGAAAATGGTTGTAAAACTGTGCACAGGGCACTTTTTTCCGACAAGGTGTTCAAAATAAGCTAAGAAATAAGCTATTAAATAAGCTAGCTATAAAATATAAAAAATACTAGGATAAAGATGAGCAGTTATATTTTAATATTCCAAAAGCTCAAATCTTGAAACTTAATATTAAACCCTATATAAAATTATCTATTTTATTTAAAAACTGACCAAATGGAAATTTTGACTTTCTAAGTTATACTAAAAGGTTGACTTTGATGAACTTATAATCAAATTTACTAACTAATTATGTTATATTAACCTACAATAAGATGAAATTAAGCTGTATTAACTAGTTATGAACTGATCGAGATGGATTTAGTTCCCTAAATCCTAACAGTTAACAAGTAGGTTGAGATTAAATGTGATCTTGACTTTTACACTAACAAGCACTGGTTTTTATGGTATATATGAGTTATTATGAACTAATGAGACAAAAAACAACAACAAGCAACAATACAAACAACCTATATCACAGTTAACTAAGCAAATCCAAACAACCCTTATCTAGACTGTTTTGAAACTTTTAAAAGCTTAAAACTGATTTAAGCCATGAAATCTATTGAATAACTTTATACTAACTATATTGAGACAGATTTAAACTAAAATTAACAAGAATTAACCACTTATACTAAGAAATGCAATCTTTTAAGAAATGGCTTACAAATGGTGTCCAAGCATAAAACTGAGAACCACAGATTGAAACCACTTTCTATAGCTTCCCAAGAAGCTCTAAACCAAAGGGCAATCCAATATTCACCCTGCTCCAGCTTTCATCTTCATTTCCATGGATTTTTTATTTTTCACTAATTTTTTTTATTTTTTTGTAATTTTTTCTTTTTGATACTAAACTGAGTTTTAAAGGTTTCTAATAGCTTAAATAAGCTATATAGGAGCTTAAGTGAGCTTATGAGTCCAAGATAACAACTAAAAACAACATTCAAACTATCATGAGATTTTGAGTTTGAAAAATTGCACAAACTGAAATGGAACTTAAAACTTGAAATTGATTATTAAGAAAGATTCACATACACGAAAATAACTTAAACAAAGTGCTTAGAAGCTAAGTTTTACACTGGAAAGCTTAAAATAATAAAAACGACTAAGAAATTTAAAAGTTACACTAGATTTATTCTACATTGCTTCTTTCTTATCTTATAATGATCTCTTTTGGCTTTGTCGACATCTCTGAGACTTTCCCACTTGATTTCAACCCTTGAATTCATCACTCTCTTCATAATCGTACATGTGGCATTTTTGGCGCCAAAAAGTCTTAAGCAGGTTTTTAGCATTTAATGAAGTTTGGGAGGATGTGGAGGTGGAGGGAGAGTGGGTAGATAGGTGGAAAGGTGGTGGTGAGGTGGAGAGGTGGGGAAAACAACCCTGGTTTTGGTTTTCAGGATTGGTGAGGGAGAAGCATAGTGCTTCTGGTATTTTGGCGCGCGTTGACCGTTTGACTGAGTTTAATTAATAACGGGTGAGTTCAAAATTGGGTTTTGGCAGGGTCAAGAGGGATTTTGAACTGGCTCAGGGCTCATGGGTCAAGGTTCAAGGGTCAAGTAAATTGGGCTTGGGTTGCAAGTTGGGCCAGCTGGGATTGGGCTTGGGTTTGTGTTTAATAATAACAAAGGAGTCCGTTTGGTTTGTTTAATACACAAGGACCATTCATGTAATTTCGGATTTTTGAGGGACCAAAACTGCCAACATTCCAAAGTTATCACAAGGACCTATCCTGCCATTTATGAATAGTACTAGGACCAATTTTGATTATTTTCACTTTTTAAATTTCCAAGGACCTTTTATGACATTTTTTTAAACTTTAGGGACCTTTTCTGCCATTTGACCAAAGATTCATTCAAGGACCATTTTTGACAAATTAGAATATTTCAGGGACCTTGAATGATAAAACTCCACATTTTTGGATTCCAGGGACTAGATTTGACAAGTTTCCAAACTTGGGGGACTAAAACTGCCAATTATGCAAACTTGATACGTTTTTCATCTGATTTTGGTATTTTTGCATTTGAAACACATAAAACACTTATTTGTGATATTTTCATCATTTTGATGCATTTCTGAGTGTTTTCAGATGTTTTTGGCATTTTAAACGGTACAAAAATGATGAGTATTTAGACACTCATCAAAAGGCATGACTTCAGTTAAATAACATTCTTTAGTTTGCTCAAAACCCCTTTCTCCTTCAGTTATACCAGTGGGTGTGATCCTTTTCTTGCAAGTTTTCTCAAAATCAACAAATAGTTGAAAGATAACATATTGACTGATTAAGGTCTTGCTTTTAGTGTCAATGGTTCTAGGGACTAGATGCATTGGTGCATTGGGAGGATACACAGTTGCTTTAGGCATTTTCCAAAGGGGAGGGTTTGTTTCAACAATATTTTCCGCTTTCTGCTTATCTAAGTCCTTTTTCCAGAACACTTGTTCGGGTGTTAACAACATTTGAGGCTTAAACTTGTTAAAGGCAATCCAATTTTCCTTAGAATAGTTGGGTGCTTTAAAACTGATTCTTTTCTCTATGCAAGAAGGGCTCTTAAGTTTTTCATCCAATTTCCTTTTAGTGACATCTTCTAATTGCTTATCTTCTTCAGTGCTCTCAGTGCAACTAGGTTTTTGTCTAGGCTTAAGGATCTCATTGCCATCATAGATTACCTTTTGGGCTTCTTTAGCTTTCTTAACATACTCAGGATTGGATTCCTTAATAATGGGGATACTATGCTTGTCGCTTAAAACTCTATGCTTAGTGATCATGTGAGCAGTCTGAATGGTGTTTCCTTGTACGTACAATTTGTTTTCAAGTTTGTTTTCCAAAGTTTTCAGATTTGAAAAATCATTCAAAAGTTTTGATTCCTTAGCATTGAATTCCTGCTTAAGCATTTTGACATTTCACTACAAGAAAAGTGGCTTTTTAGGACCCCCATAAGCGTCATAAAATGGTACTTTTTAGGACCTTTCATTTAATAGGACCAAAGATGAAAGCGTTTCATGTAAGGCGATTGTAATAGGTCCAAAGCGTCCTAACCCTTATGAAACCAATTTTATGGTCGTATTATATGTCTATGAACAACACAAATAGCGTCCTAATAAAACCATATTAGGACACTTTTACAATGTTCTAACATGTGGTAACCTACTTTTAATCTTTTGATACACATACAAACGTCCTTTAATGTTAATTCTTAGGACGGTTATCATATACCATTATAGTTACTTTAACACCAAGAAAAGGGTCCTAATATCCCAAACACGATTATGAAACCAAATTTATGGTCGCATAATATGTCTATGAACAACCAAATAACGTCATAATAACAACATATTAGGACACTTTTACAATGTGGTAAAACGTTGTTACCTAATTTTAATCTTTTGATACACATACAAGCGTACTTAAAAGATAATTGTTAGGACGCTTATCATATAACATTATAGCTATTTTAGCACCAAGAAAAGGGTTCTAATATCTCAAAGAAGATTATGAAACCAATTTTTTGGTCGTATAAAATGTCTATTAACAACCTAAATAACGTCCTAATAACAACATATTAGGACACTTTTACAATGTTAAGTTAATTGTTAGGATGGTTAATAAGTTTAATAGGACAATTTCAAAGTCCGGACAAGTCATATGATAGGACGCTATTTTCACCATGCACACTCTATTATTACGATATGAATAAAACATCAACTAAATATTAAATGAATAAAACGAAATTGTATTTCAAATTAGCAATTGTCATAACAAAATCACTAAACATAAATAAGGTAGACAGAATCTAACATAAAGTCTGTTAACATTAAACAAGACATTAACGCAACAAGAAGCTTAGTCCGTGGTCATCATGCATCATCTCTCTCAATCCTCACGGACCACCTACAAATAAACACCCATGTATAAGCATTAAGCTCCATGTTAGTAAAATTATTGGTATCACAAGATTAACAAAGACATACCGAGATAAAGGGAAAAGGCCATGTTATGGTTGCACCAACACAGTCTTCAATTGTGGCAAATAACCCATAGGGTCTCACCAACACTTCATCTCTTTTTGTTGGTACTTGAACGTTTACCTCACACCATCCTCGTCCAATCTCTGTACCACCAACTATATCATTTGGGTTCAAGCTCCTCACCCATCCTTTTGCTACAGTCTCGGTTGAGTTTAGAATGCTTTTAAGGACAACTTCATCCCCAACCTAGATTTCAGTTTTCAACAAACATTTATCAATTTATAGTCAAGACACATGTATTAGGTTAAACAGATGTAATACTGCAGGTATGGAGGTTGGGGTATACAAAGGAGGTCAAAAATTGATCAGTGTAATACTGCAGGTGTGGAGGCTGGTGTATACTAAATAAGTTACAAATAAGCTACAATAAGCTAAATCAGCTGTAACTACATGAGTTGTAACTAGATTAAGCTAAAAACTACCAGATAAGCTAAAGGAATAAGCTATAGACCAGAATAATCACTTGATCAAATATCACAGGCCAAACAGGCCAAAACCAACAACCTTGCAGTCCTTGTGGGTCCCACTAGGGTTGACAGGGATCCAAAGTGAGACTTGATATGAAAAGGTGACTTACTGAGGTTTCTAACAAATGGATCAACCTTAAACGAACGCCCTGACTCAACCTGAAAACAGAATTATATGGTTAGTTACTATCATTATCAGCAGAATTAAACGAGTCCAGAGTGTGAATTTACAAGCAGAGGTGGTAAATCAGAAGTATCAGCATTATGATTATCAGCTAAAGAACTCATAGGCTCAGCCACAAGCTCGTCGTTGTTGGACTTGGTAGTCTACAAACACCAACAAACAAGAAATAAATTTATTTATGTTAAAACAGTAGACCTTAATAAGTTATACATTCATAGATCAAGATTGGACAAAATTCATTGAGACGGATCGAATAGCTTAAGAAGTGTGCGCAGGGTCATTTTCCGTCTCTATTTTATGGAGTCCAAAGATACGACCCATTCGCGAGTTTTGCATAAAAGTAAATTGGGTTCAACATGTAACCCATTCGCGAGGAGCTGCATCAAGGCTCATGTAAATGCAATCCCATAAGAGCAGCATCAAGACTGATGCTAATACGAGCTCAAAGGAACTAAGCCTAGAGAAGCTAATCAAATAAGGCCCTAGCTTCTAAGAAACCCATCCTAGGACCAATTCCTTAAAGCTTGGCAAGCCAAAAGCAGAGCCGAAGCCTAACTTCTTCATGTGACCACCAAGAACGAGACTAGATCAATTCATATACAAAACCCTAACAGCCAAAGTCCATACTCCATACAGCACAGACATCATAATATTGCAAATTAAGATTAATGTTCCCTTGGTAACCAGATCCCATTCTTTGGAAAGGAGAAGAGACATTAGCCCAAGAGATGCAGGTCTAACAGATTGAGTACAGATACTTACCCAAAGGTTCCCATGACACGAGTTGTCACGTGTGTATTTTCATCCATTGCTAACTTTGCTAGCCCAAAATCAGCTACCTGTTGATGACAAATATGCATTTCAAACGGAGTTATTAATTTCAGCTCGATGTAGCAAAAAGCAGAGAGTGCTACTTTTTGGTAGAACAAGTGATTTCCACGTAAATTGTAGAAATTATACATTGTCATAAGCTCAGTGTCATCTCTTTTATATAAAATTTCACAAAAGCAAGAAGTTTAATTTGCAACAAAAAACCAAGTACAAGTTATTCACACGGTTAACCACTCAATCTTAGTGAACTAAAAGATAGACTTAAATTCAACTGCTGAATAAAGTCGAAAGTATTAGATACCTGGGCATCAAAGTGTTCATCCAATAAAATGTTGGATGACTTAATGTCCTTGAGAATGATGTGTGTGGATGACCTGATTCCCAATAAATACGTCAAAAGAAATATACTTGAACAAAAGAAACAGAAAATATTAAGATTATGAACTTACAATCTTCGTGCAGGTAAGCCAAACCACGAGCTGCACCAGCTGCCACTTTAATTCTTGTCGGCCAGTCCATAACCGGCCTACCTTGGCCTACAAATCAAGAAAAAAGAATCATTATATAGCATAAAAAGCAATGAACTTATAAGTAAGTTAGACAAGAAATGGACTATAGAAATCCAAAAGTTACCATGAAGATGGTAATGAAGGGTATCATTTGCGACAAACTGATAAACGCTATGCAGAAGGTTGGTGAGTGGTTGCTTAGTCCTTTCTATAACGATCATTATTTCACTCGCAATAATAAGTTATTACCTAATCCTAACCTCCTTCAAGCGTCAAAACTACTTAAACATCGTATCAACACTCAATAGGCAGATAAGTTGATTACTTCATTATTCCAATTACAGGTGTAATCGAGCTCGAACATGCCTACCTTTCAAACTCAAGCACGATGAATACTCGACATATTTTACTCGACTCTAAATAGTCATAACTAACTGATTACATGCGTATAATATAATAAAAATCTAACTTAATCAACGCTCAATAAGGCTCACGAGCCGAGTACTTTGAAACTCGAATTCGACTCACTTGTCTCGTTTACAACTCTAATTCCAATTCTTTCATCACCTAACCATAAACACAAACCCCAAAACCTAAAAACCCCAATCTAAACTACACGGCCAGCCCGAAACCAACCCGACACCAACCCCGAACACGCGAGAGCTCAATCGCGTTAATCCTAAACACATCTAATTCAAACAATTCAATCATAACATCAATACAAACACAAAATTTACATAAATCAAACCCTAATTCATAACAATCAATCAATCAATACAATTATACCTTAGATGAAGAGCCTTTATTAGGCAACCAATTAGAGCGTCATCATTCGAATAATCTCGATCAGATGAATAACAATCCAATTCATTCTCATCATCGCTACTTACAGTTATATACGCCATTAATCGAATTATTCGATTACTAATTAATTTAATTTAGGGTTTGAAGATAAATAAATAAATACTCCGTAATAATTTGGGGGGATTGATTGAGTGAGTTGAATGAAGAGGTGAAATGAAAAAGGTCTGTTTGGTTTGGGTAAAGTAAAGTAAAGGCTTGACAAGTAGGCTGTGTTTGGCAGCGGGCTTATGAGGGGCTTATGGGGCTTGGGCTTCTAAAATAAGCCGGCTTATAAAATAAGCCTCGTTTGTCATGCGGGCTTATGAAATCATAAGCCCCTAATAGGGGCTTAAAACTTTAGCCCCATAAAAGGGGCTAAAAACTTTTGCCCGGGGCTTATGAACCATAAATTACATATTTACCCACAAAAATATCTAACATATACCATAAAACTCATTTAATTATATCATTTTTAGTAATTTTGCAATAATAAGCCCCAGCCCCAGCCCATTTGCTAAACATGTGAAATCGAATGAAAACGTATGAAATTATCAAAAAGCGGGCAAAAACGTTTGAAAATGAATGAAAACGTTTGAAAACGGACGAAAACGTATGAAAATGGACGAAAACGGCCGAAGACTTATGAAAACAGACGAAAACGTATAAAAACTGACAAAAGCGTATGAAAAGGGACAAAAACATATGAAAAGGGGAGAAACGTATGAAACAAAATGGAAGTGTTTGAAAATGAATGAAAACAGCTGAAAACTTATTAAAACGGACAAAAATGTATAAAATCAGATGAATGCGTATGCAAAAGGACGAAAGTGTATGGAAACGGACAGAAACGTAAGGAAACGGACGAAAACATACGAAAACGGATGAAAATGGATGAAAACAGAACACATGAAAATTGACGGACTTGTATGAAAATAGATGAAAACGTAAGAAAACGAACGAAACATGTGAAAGCGGACAGAAACGTATGAAAAATTAGAAAGCGGCCGGAAACGTATGAAAACGAACAAAAACGTATGAAAATGGACGAAAACATTTGAAACGAAACGGGTGAAAACTTATGAAAACGGTCGAAAACATATAAAAGTGGACGAAAACGTATGAAAACGGACATAAACGTATGAAAACGAACGGAAACGTAAGAAAATGGGCGAAAACGTATGAAAGCAGACAAAAACGGACGAGAACGTATGAAGACGTCTAAAAACGGCTGAGAACGTATAAAAACGGACGTAAACATGCGAAAACGGATGAAAACATATGAAAATGGAAGGACACGTATGAAAATGGATAAAAATGTAATAAAAAGGACGAAAACGTGTGAAAGCGGACGAAAACGTTTGAAAACGTCTGAAAGCGGCCGAAAAAGTATGAAAACAGAAGAAAACATGTGAAAGTGGACGGAACGTATGAAAACGTCTGAAAGCGGCCGAAAACGTATGAAAGCGAACGAAAGTGCATGAAAGCGGATGAAAATGGACGAAAACATATGAAAACGGACAAAAATAGACAAAAACGTAAGAAAACGGATGAAAACGTATAAAAACAGACGAAAGCGTATGAAAACGAACGAAAACGTATGAAAACGAACGAAAACGTATGAAAACGGACTGAAACGTATGAAAACAGACATAAACGTGAGAAAACGGGGGAAAACGTATGAAAGCGGACGAAAACTGACGAGAACATATGCAGACGTATGAAAATGGCACATAATGGGCGAAAATAGACAAAAACGTAAGAAAATGGACGCAAACGTGTTAAATTGGACGAAAACGTATAAAAACGTCTAAAAGTGGCCGAAAATGTATGAAAATGTACGAAAACGTATGAAAACAGACGAAAACGTATGCAGACGGACGTATCATTGATAGATAAGGACAATACAAAGACAGATAACCCATACATAACTTCCAAAAGATTGAGACATATAACAATACAAAGACAGATAACAAGTGTCCTATTATGGTGTATCAAGTTTTGATACCCAAGTATCAAGTGTCATACTAACTAATGTTTAAATAAAACTTTTGTAAATAAGCGTTCTAAAAAACTGATGTTTTATGACTCAAATAAAGGAGTGTTCTATTATGGCGTAGGATAATAAAACCACAACAAATAAGCGTACTATAAAGGTTAATGTTAAAAGACACAGTTGTCAAGGGTCCTGTTAATTTTTTTCAAATAAAACTTTTGCAATTAAGTGTTCTATAAAACTGAATAAGCGTTATAAAAAGCGGATGTTTTACGACTCTAAAAAGATGTGCCATATTGTGGTGTATCATAAACAAACCATTATGAATAAGTGTTCTATAAAGGTTAACGTTATAAGACGCTATTGTCAAGGGTCCTATTCACTTTTCTTATAAAAAACGTTATGAATAAGTGTTCCATAACACCGATGTTTTATGACTCAAATATCAAGTGTCTTATGATGGTGTATCAATCTATGGGACCCAAGTGTCAACTGTCATATTAAGTTATGTTTTAATAATACGCTTGCGAATAAGCGTTTTAAATAATTAATGTTTTATGACTTATATATCAAGTGTCCTATTATGGTGTATTGTAATAAAACCATAATTAATATGCATCCTTTAAGGGTCCTATTAAGTTTTGTTATAATAAAACTTTTGCAAATAATCGTTTTAAAAAATGATGTTATAAAACCATTGTACATAAGCGTCCTATAAAGGTTAACGTTATAATACCCACGTGTCAAAGGTCCTATTAAATTTTGCTATAATAAAACTTTTTGTGAATAAGCGTTTTAACTAACTGATGTCTTATGACTCAAAACTCAAGTGTCCTATTATGGTTTATTATAATACAACCATAATGAATAAACATCTTATAAAGGTAATTTATTAGGATCCATATTTTAAGTGTCATATTAAGTTATATTATAATAGGACCCCAAATCATCGACCATCCTATTATATACCTTTTTAGGACATCGCCTAAGTAGCAAATATTTAAAAAGGACCCTAAACGCTCATATGTCCTATTAAACAGTTTTTTAGGACTCCATTATCATACCGTCCCACACAAAGGGTCCTAAAAAGCCACTTTTGTTGTAGTGTTTTCATGAAGTTCTTGTTTTTGCTTAGCAGTTTTAGAAAGCTTTTCTTGTAAGGAGTTTAACTCTTGTTTTAGGATTTCTTCTCTAAAATTACTTTTTCTAATAATTGTACGCATTTGGTCATCCATTTCCTGCTCACGAGTGGTTAACTCAAACTTAGCACGTTGTTCATAAATAGCAACACGTTCTTTATAGGCATTGAGTTCAGAGATACCAGAGTCATCAGGGGCACATGGAGTGTATTCATTAAAAGCATAGTCATCATTGACTGTGGAAGATGCATTACTTGGTACAACCTCACTTTCATTTTGCTTCACATATTGATCATATGGGACAATGTTGCTATTACCCACATCATCAATATCTGATTCATAAGTCTTGAGAGATTGTACTTCATTATGCATCTTTCGCTCATCAACATCATCATATAGTTTTAATACCTCTGAGATGATTGATTCTTTGGATGGACCAGCTTGCTGTGAAGATGAGACCTTAGGAGAGACCATTGGAGAAATGCTAGCCATGAAAATTGTTTGTGCAGTAGGTCCATCATCGACGTCAGAGTCGTATGCATCACAGTCAGCGACTTGGAAGGCATTCTGATGATTGTGACCTATCTCCTGAATTGGTTGCTCATCCACATCTGCATCATAGGTCTTTGCATTGCCTTCAGCAAGAAACAATAGCTCCTCTTCATCTAAAGCTGCTCCATTATCCTGAGCTTGAACCAGCAACATCTTTTCTCTGAAGTATTCTGCATTCTGAGGACGTTTTGGCAATGTGCAGTTCCTTGCAATGTGTCCCTCACCTTCACAGTTATAGCACTTAACCGGCTTTTCTTGTCCCTGATTTCCATTCCTTCCCCTATTCAGATTTGCCACATATCCTCTACCATCTCCACCTCTTCCTTGTTCGAACTGCCTTTCTTGAACTGGCTGCACCACAACCTTCCCATCTCTTACGGTGGCTTGATTTTGTGGATTGGATGATGCTCTGAGGTTGTTGTTGGTGTGTGGAAGAGAGTTCATGTTTTGACTAATCATGAGAGCCAGTTGATTAATGAAGTTTCCTACATTTGCATCAGCATCAGCTTGTTTGAACATTGGATCGGGAATGAGTTTGTGTTTACCATTACCCATGGGTATGACTTGAGATGCTTTGGTGGTTATACCAACATTGGTGTAGAAAGCTGTAGAATCATTTGGTGAGCTTGATTCTCCCTGATTCTTTTTGAACTGATCCAAAATCCTTTTCTCAAACATAGCATGCCTCTCATTCTGAAGAAGAAATGCATACAATTGCTCATAGTTTGTATTCTTCAATCCTTTAGTGAGCTTCACAGATGTGACAAACTTGTGCCATTCAGGATTCATGTTGTTAACAAACTTTGAGTTCAGCTGAATGTTAGGCATGGTCATTCTGATGTTCCTCATGTCATTTACTAGCTTATGGAATCTCACGTAGTATTCGTAGACACTCTCATCTGGTTTCATCTTGAAGTGCTCAAATTCATCATATAGTTTTGATTCTTTGTCTTCAACAGTTAATTCAGATCCAGAGAGAAGCATCTTGACATTATCCCATACAGCCTTTGCTTCAGTGTTGTGATTGATAAGCTTGTAGATGTCTTTTGGAAGACCTTGAAGTACAATGTTTGAAGCCCTGATATCTGCATCAAATCTCTTTTTCTCCTTATCATTGAGCTCATCATACGTCTTTGGTCTGTCTATTCCATAGATCATTGTTCCATCTGCAGCTGTATCAATTAAGTCTCTGGTAGTCTCAATCTGATAAGGTCCTTCATCGATTGACTTGAGGATGTTGACTCCGTTTTCTTTTCCCAAACAGTACAAACGGATTCGTTGTGCCCATGAATCATAATCAGTTCTGTCAAGCATAGGTGGACGAGTATCTGACCCTGCTGCTTGAACGTCCTCAGCTACGGAAGAAGCAATAGTAGGAACGATGTTTGCCATGATAACAAGTTCTACGGGATTTTTACTATTCTTTGATTAAACCGGGAAATTGATTCTTTCACGGGATTTTACTAAACCAAAATAACAACCGTAAGAATGTAGTACGAAGAAGTAACAAGCCTCAATAGACAAGTCGCAAAAACACTCAACTCGCTTAGTAGACAACTCGCTAAACACCCAACTCGCTTACAGGAACAAGTCGCTTAAGTAATCAACCTGCTAAATAGCTAAGTCGCATAAGTATCAACTCGCACCACCACAATAAACTCGCTTAATGAGACAAGTCGCTAAATAGCCAACTCGCTTTAGTATAAACTCGCAACACAATCAACTCGCTTAAAGAAGCAAGTCGCTTTAGAACTAAAGTCGCTTAAAGAAACAACTCGCTTAGAACCCAAGTCGCATGAAAATCAACTCGCTAAATAGCCAAGTCGCTTGTACCAACTCGCATCCAATAACAAAGCAAATCGATTTGAGGAACAAACTATCCGAGACTCAACTCGCTTCGTACAAACTTCAAAAGTAACCACTTTATCAATAAAAAACAACCAAACCACAATGATTTAAGCCCTCCAATTCAAAACATAAACACATATGATGATCCTAAACACAAAAGTACAAGCAAAATTAAAACTTTAACACTAGAAATTGTCCAAATTATTCAAACTCTCCTAAACCCTTAATACCCCAAAAACCTTATGAAATCCACCAAAACTAAGAGCATGAAAGATGAATGATCAAACCATGGCTCTTGATACCAATTGTAAGATATAGGATTTCACAAACACACTAAACCATAATCATATGAGGCGTACAATAAGGCTTAGAGAGAGAAAGTTCTAGAGAGATAAAGCCAGAGAGTTGGGAACTATGTGAAACAAAGAAAAATGGTATGTTGGAGTATGCTTGTGTCATAATAAATAATTATATGGCTAGTCATATGTGAGCCTATGGGGTCACACACATATACACTTAGACACCATTTATTATAATGTATTTATCGTATTTACGTTATAAAGAACCTTCGCAACTCGGGATCTATAACGGGCCATTAAACATCAAGTTAGACTTTGTGTTTCGGGACTCGGGCTAACAATGGGCATGCCCATTGAAGGCTTTATGTATGGCCGGCCACATAGGGGTAAATAGAGGAGACTTTCGACTTTGAAGGACCTAATGTGTAACTTGAATATTGACATCAATTATCATTAATGGTCATTATGATAATTGATCATGAATAAGGAGGTTACAACTAGCTTCTTAATACTTCTCCCCTCCCCTTGAATGTGACGCCACACACATCTCCAAAATAGGGGTTTTTTGGTTTTGATCTCATTCCTTGCTAATTCTATTGTAGTCTCTTGCAAGGTGTTGGTGAATGGTTAGACTAGCATCAAAGTGGTGATTGCTTGACGCGTAGTGTGTTTCTATCATTGGGAAAGGCCAACTTCATTGGTATTTTGGTTTCTTGATTCCTTTCGTGGTGGTGATTGGTGTCTTGCAACCGGATTCACGCTTCAAAGGTATAAACCTTTTGTTTGTTTTATTTGATTGATCATATGGCTATATGGATCCGTTGTTGGTGATGTTTTCCGCTGCGTTTATTTACTTTAATATGTTTATTTATATTCATCATCACCTATAGTGGTATCACGAGCCATCATATGTGCCATATGATTATCGGGTATGCGAAAAAATGGTAAAAAACGCGTGTTTTTAAGTGTTTTATGCAACCACTTTCAAAACAGCCCCGAGGGCTCTATTTTTCATGGATTATGAATATTATTAGTAATATAAAGATCTGTGATTTTTGGTCCTATGGCCATTGGTTTCGCATACGTTAATTAAACAATGTGTTCGGTACGCAAAAAATGGCTTTTATCGCGTTGTTTTAATCGATTCTTGAAACGATTTGAAAACAGCCCCTAAGGCTTAATTTTCTGTGGTAAAATGATTTTTAGAAGGTCTAATTTCAGTAGGTTTTAGAACCTAAATCTATTTTACTCGCGTACCAATCGGGGTTTTAATTCTTGTTGATTATTTCTTCGATTCGTTGGCTAATTCTTTTATTTCATGTCATTTAAATTGTTCCCATGGCAAATACATGCATGTTTGCTCATGGGATTAGCCAACACCTTGTTATGTTCATAATTTTATGGTATTATTATGTGTATATGCAAAGCCGATGAAAACCTAGACCACTTGTGCTATGAATGATTGTGATTGTCGTTTATTTCTTGTTTTTTTGGGCTTTGCCATTGTTTCGGCCTTTATGTATGAGTTTTAATTTGGTTTTTGCCATTGTTTGGGCATTTTACAATAGATAGATAGTAGATTAGATGTATTTTACATTCTATATATTGTAACCGATGCTTGGAATGGAATGGCGAAGCATAAAAGACATAAAGACACAAAATGGTTGCTCGAACAAGCTACAGTAAAACGGCGTTTCCCGGTGATTGGTGGCGTATTATTTAACCAATTTTTTACTGCAGGTTGACAACTCATGGGCCCACAACTTTGTAGTTTGGTGCTAAGCTCGGGGATGACTCCTTCTAGGCCATTTGGGCCTCCGAATGCAGAAATTCTGGGCTGGCAGATTCACTTTTCATGTGCATAATGGGCTTCTACTTGTCCTAGCTTGGTCTTGGAGCAAGTGGGAGTCCTCCGTGTGGTTGTGGTTTATGTCCCTAGTTGACTCTTGGTTCTCGTGATGGCTCACGAGACCAAGCATAGGTTCTTTCATCGGTTGAGGCTTTGCATATTGTGGTTGTGTGTTGGTTGTTTGCTTATTATCTATGTTGTGAATGTATATAACTTGCAAATTGTTTTCTAAAACTTAAAACGCAACACAAACCATTTTTTAAAACTAAATATTATGATTTAGTTTAACTAAGTTTAAATACGGATTTAACTTAAAATCATTGTTTAAAAATAACACTTAACTTGTTATGTATGTTATTCGATTTATGTATTGTCCAATCTCTATTATAATCCACATAGGTTCTATATTAGACTTGAAAATGGACAACTTGACACACATAAATTAAAACAATGATTAGACTTAAGTTAAGAAAAGTTTTTAACTTGTGCTACGAGGAATGAATGCATGCTTCTTCGTACACCTTTTTTGATTCAAATCAAAATATTTTACCCGTCACAAATTTAAGTCATGCCATCCAATCGCTTGAGAACACTTGCAATTACTTTTTGCCTATGCGTGGGACCTAGGTTGAATTGTAACCCAAGGTGATTATTGTCTATGCGTGGGACCTAGATATATTTTCGCACGTTCTCAAATTGGATAACTTAATCGAGTTAAGCGGTGAGACCTTGACCCGAGGCAAGGATGGGACTAAACATGCCTACTTGACACTAGATGCTTGTTCACTAGTGCCATGAGTCCCATAAGGATCTAAGAGTTGCACATGTAATGCAATTGGTGATCGTCACCTACCAATTGAATCTACTATTGCTAGCAGATCAACTGATGTGATAGTAGAAGCACAATGTGGATCTTAGCCTTTTTTCGTAAATTAATTGTTTTAAACATGGGGTAATTAATTTGTAAAAGGATAATTATCGAAAATACTAAAAATTGAACTTTGTAAATTCATATTAATGATATAATGCATCACATCCGTAAACAAAAGTTTGTTCTTTTCTTGTTAAAAAGACAAACTAAGTACTTCTTTCTTGTAAGAAAGAGACTTGTTCCTATCTGTTTTCTTTATGAGGAAATGGCATAATAGAAATATTTGAATTGTCCTAAATCTAATCAAACTCAAAGAACACCTACTCTAGAAATCGTGATGTCTTGCAAAAGTCAAAACAGTTAAGTATGGTTGCACATCTTATTCTTTCAAGTTTGTTTTATAACCCTAGTTCCGGTTCTGAAACATTGAAGTAAGATAAGATGTTTGGATAACTAGAGAACACGTTTTCTATAGCTACCAAAAAAATATGGGTTTTAATAATTAGAAGATGGAAATATCAATAAAACCGCAAAATGGTAAAGACAATTACTAGCATGATTACCTAATAAGGTACTATACACCCTTGTGGTAAAATAGACCTTATGGAGGAATTGCATGACTATTTTCAAGTTAAAATATCAATGATGGCTAGCCCGTCATCTATATGTTAGAACTTGATGCACTTCATTGAATATCTAAGTACATGTTTACTAGTCCAAGTGACTCACATTAGCAATAATGTGTAGATGTTCAAAGAAAGAAGGAAAGTATCCAATCGACACTCAGTCTCCACTGGTGACATAAAATTTATAATGTTGTATAATCCAATGGGAGCTATGTGACTTTAATTCTGGTGACGAAACACATGTAAGGTTGTCTAATCCAGTGGGAGCCGTAATCTTTATTACCTTGCAGGCTGCCCATATTATTTCTTGATTGTCTTGAAATAATACATTACTTTCCACACGTGAAGCATCATAGTTTATATAAGAACCATTGCATTAATTTTATTAGATAACTTGTCGCGTTCCTGATGTTGCTTCCTGAAATGTTATCAATAAATTGTTATGCATGATTCATTATTAAAACAATAAAGTTCTACATATCTATATTTTTATTTTGTATAAAATCATATCTGTGACACTATCATATTACGCATGATGTTGTGCCGTGCACAAGTGGGAGAAATCTTCATTGTGTGCAAGGTACAACATATAACAAATAGTTTTTCTTGACTGCAAGGTAAGAAAACTAATATTCTACTAGGACTTCTACACATAAAATGTAAGTTGCCCTAATTAGAACAAATGTCAAGATAATATGAAAAGCTACTTCAACATATTCACCGAATTGTTCAGTAAATATGATTATGTATTATTGTAAATTCATAATCTTGAAGTATGAAATTAACTTGAAATTACTATTGAGGCCAAGAGCCGGCACTCTAAATTGCTTTACTTGAATATGTTTAGGTCTCTTGTAAAGACTTAAACATCAAGTCTGTTAATTGTTGAAAGACTTATAACGTAAAGTAAGACGTTAACTTGTTATGTATTCTTGTTAAATACATGTACATGAAGTCATTAAATTGTAAATGACGTATGACGTATAGTAAAATAATTAAATGTTTATGTTTTCTAGTCAAAACATGCACATGAAGTTATTGACTTGGTCAAAAACTTATAAATTAAGTATGCAATGGGCTGAAAACACTGTTGATGCCATCTGGTTTCACTTGGTTGGCAGATACGTAAGCCAAAGAGTATAAGTTCATCTAATGAGTTGTGGGATAGTCTCACAACATCAATCATCATGGAATACCACATCATTATGGTATGTCCATCATGGAAAATCAAGCTCTATTGATATTGTTTAATCTTTGATGACTTAAACTATCTTACCTCCAAAGCTATTAAGGTTAGAAAATTGAATGTGCCATGGGTACACTCAATATGGTTCCAATCTGGAAGGTATTTAAGACGCCATTGTGTTATGGAATGGGATGAATTCCATTATGTCTTGATTGAAGTTCTTAATTTGTTAAATACCTTAGAGTAAGTAATTAACAAACCGAAGTCAAGAACTACTAATGTATTTTGGATGTCCTAATTGAAAACAATTTATTGTTTCTCAAGATGCTGTGTATCTAGAGATTAGTCTCTATGTACAAAGCAAGTGGGAGCACCTTTAGATCTTGAAGTTGTTCAAGAACTAATATACACAACCTTCTAGGTACACTTTCTGATGTCACACTAAGGTTGAACATGCATATGTTAAACCATAGTATGATATCTCTCATTCATAGATCCGAAAGGAAACTTCTTGCACCTGAATGATATAGTCTTATATCAATGCTAAGGGATATAAGTTAGAGGGTCATTGTGAACCTGCTAACTAAGAGCTGCATTATCGATTTTGAATTTGATGAATTGCTCAAAGCTATGAATGATAAGATGCAGTCCATGGAAGACAATCACTCATGAAGCTTGATTGATCTCTTACCAATCAGTTAGACTGTGAGGTTAAAATGAGGTTCTCAATGAGAAGTCTCAAAAGGACAAACTTGTACACACATTTAATTCATGAGTAGTGAAAGGAGTTACTCATACTCAAGAAATTGACTATGATTAAATCTTCCTAACTGCAGATATTAAATGTATAAAGATGATGAATCGTCATACTAGTCTTCATGAAAATGAAATATGACAATAGGATTTCAAAACTCTTTTCTTATTAAATACATTTGCGAGGACGAGGTGTATTCAAAAGGGTTTATGAATCTATATAATCTTTATTATGTCTACAAGATACAAGAATCCAAGTGTGGATTAGATCATGCATCTCCGAGCTGAGATCTTTATTATTTTGATTTTGATTAAAATAAGACCAGTACGAAGTTCACTAAGAGCAAGTGGGAGCAATATATTTATTTTCTTAAATCTCATATGTTGATAACATATTAGAAACATTATTCCATCTAAGCTAGACTTTATTCCTTAGTTTGGAATGAAGTTTCTCTTGAGTGTTTTTGAAAATAAAACATGCAACCTTGTTACATATGTTTGTTTGAATAAACATAAGCGGTTATTAAGTCTGACACAATATGACATAATATTGAGGGGAATCTCAATAATCAATCTTACCTGATGAGATTGAAAGCATGAATAGAAACCTTAACTTTAATTAAAGGATTCATTATGTATATCATATTATGCATTGGACTAATTATATCATTTGCACGTATGCAAGATGAGTTGATAACAACAAATATCTAAGTGAATGTCATTAGATAATTGTTAAACGAACATTCTAATGGACCTTGCAAAGGACCATATATATGTTCAACATTTACGGATATTTGAGGATCTCTGTTCTGTTTGCATACATTGATGCTTATTTAACTGAAATGATGCTCAAACCTAGTCATGGTAGCATATCATCATGAATGATGACATTTTTGACTAGATGTGCTCGACTGAGAGCATTAATGCATTATACATTAAAAGAATAAGAATACTTGACAGTTAGAGAAACTGTTTAGATGAATGTCTAAAGTAGGTGCTTTGCTAGCTTCAAACACCCTATGGAATGCATTGTTGCAATACTAGTATTGTACTTGAATGCACACATACAAAAGCACAATCATCATACCTTTCATGGATTTTGAAACAAGTATTCTCAAGGTTTACTCAGATGACTACTTGTTGTCTTGTACAACATAATTTGATCATGGTGGGAACAATGGTTTTCTGACCTATTTGTAGTCTTATGCATATCTGTTTTTAGTATTTGGATAATGGAACATTAAGCAGTCGTATTATATAATGAATTGAAATACCTGGTATGATCGTATTCATTCATACTACTGTGTTCTATATTTGCATGTTTAATCCATGAATAATTTATTTATTCTAAAATTGTCCATTGCTGGTTGATGATATGGGAGTATCATCGAATTAAGGCAATTGTGAGTGTGTTGGTGACTATTTTGCCAAACTCACATGTTGTTCATGGTGATGAGCATTGGACTGACCCAACCTACGAGTATTCACTGCATGGATCGGCGTCAAATAGTGAAACTCGAAAATGGTTATGTCTATTATCCTTAGACTTGAGATGCAAGCAGGTCTTTCATGTGTGGAGTTTCATTCCTTGATATGGTTAAATGCTGTCCTGAATAAGGTAGTTATAAAGGCTACTATCAGGAATGATTTGAAGCACATGAATGACACGTGCAGTCAAAATAGGATTATGTTCCTCCACATGGTATGGAGTTAGATACTACTGGGCCCCTCGATGATTTGAACAGATGTTTGTATGGCCGTACCCAAATGAGATTAAAATGAATCTTAATTCATTTGGTAATCTTGTTCAATATCAAGATCGAGAACATAATAGTTGAACAATTAGAATGACTTTTGATCCATGTCTAAAGTTCAACATGGTATCTGAAACAAAGGGATATATGACATACAAACCATTTAATGAAACGTTTGAGAAACTGACCTCACATATCACTAGGGGCATTGGCGTGTTGCTAGACGCTAACCATTGCTTGTATAATTACTTGACTATTATGACGTCGCAAGTGGGAGCTGTTGGAGTATGCTTGTGTCATAATAAATAATTATATGGCTAGTCATATGTGAGCCTATGGGGTCACACACATATACACTTAGACACCATTTATTATAATGTATTTATCGTATTTACGTTATAAAGAACCTTCGCAACTCGGGATCTATAACGGGCCATTAAACATCAAGTTAGACTTTGTGTTTCGGGACTCGGGCTAACAATGGGCATGCCCATTGAAGGCTTTATGTATGGCCGGCCACATAGGGGTAAATAGAGGAGACTTTCGACTTTGAAGGACCTAATGTGTAACTTGAATATTGACATCAATTATCATTAATGGTCATTATGATAATTGATCATGAATAAGGAGGTTACAACTAGCTTCTTAATACTTCTCCCCTCCCCTTGAATGTGACGCCACACACATCTCCAAAATAGGGTTTTTTTGGTTTTGATCTCATTCCTTGCTAATTCTATTGTAGTCTCTTGCAAGGTGTTGGTGAATGGTTAGACTAGCATCAAAGTGGTGATTGCTTGACGTGTAGTGTGTTTCTATCATTGGGAAAGGCCAACTTCATTGGTCTTTTGGTTTCTTGATTCCGTTCGTGGTGGTGATTGGTGTCTTGCAACCGGATTCACGCTTCAAAGGTATAAACCTTTTGTTTGTTTTATTTGATTGATCATATGGCTATATGGATCCGTTGTTGGTGATGTTTTCCGCTGCGTTTATTTACTTTAATATGTTTATTTATATTCATCATCACCTATATGGTATTGAAGCTCCAACCCTCTACCTTGGGAGGTAGAGGGTATTTATAGTTTCTTACAAAATAACGCCACCTACGGGCTGTGGATCAGGCATACAGTGGGTAAAGACCCGTCCGTCCTCCACGGTGTTACATAACAAACTACTTAATAATATAACTAGACTACGACTACGAGCTTTCTAATTAATACATATACTTGAGGTGACCGACTCTTTAATTACTGAATTTTCTAATTCCTAACACCTTTTAAACCACTTGGTGTCCCAAGTGGACGAGTGAAGTCTCGGGAGGGTTTACAAGGAACACACCCACAAAGTTCATTTAAAATACTAATAAAAGGTTATTGTGTTTAAAATGAAAGAAGTAATTCAGAGGATAGTTACGTCATAACTCTAGAAGGAGTTACACCGTAACTAGGCAAAACCTGGCATACACTGCAAAAGTATAGCTACGGCGTAACCACTGAGATGGGACTACGCCGTAATTTGTAGTGCATCTGAAGTTCTACTGCAAAGGGGCCAGTTACGGCGTAACCATTAGAATGAGTTATGACGTAACTCTGTTTAGATCAACATGCTGCAGCAGCAACTTTTCTTCGTTTCCTGCAAAAATGGTTAAAAACGCAAAACCCAACAGAAATGGAAATAAAACAAAAGAAAGGGATAATTCGGGTTGTATCCCGAAAGAGCACTTTTCTTTATTTATGAGTCTTTAAGTTAGACTCAAAGCCTCGAGGCTTTATGCACGGGCGAAGAACTCATCTCCCGAAAGCTTACTAACATTCTGTCCATAGTAAATTTTTTCTCGGTGCCCATTTACCTTAAAAATTCCCATTCCTTATTATGAACCTCAATAGTCCCATAAGGGAATACCTTACTTACTGTGTAGGGGCCAACCCAACGAGATCTCATTTTTCCAGGGAATAATTTGAGTCTTGAGTTGAAAATGAGTACCTCTTGTCCTACTTTAAAATTTTTAACCTTAATTCTCTTATCGTGCCATCTTTGGGTCCTGTCTTTGTATGCTTTGGCATGATCATATGCTTCGTATCGTAATTCGGCTAAGCGATTTATTTGGGAAAATCGGTGTTCCTTGATCATATCTGCCTCTAAATTAGCATTTTTGAGAGCCCAATATGCTTTATGTTCCAATTCTACGGGAAGATGACAGGCTTTTCCATAAACGATCTTAAAAGGGGTGCTTCCAATAAGAGTTTTGAAGGCTGTTCTGAATGCCCATAAAGCTTCGTCGATTTTGTTGGACCAGTCTTTTCTGTTACTGTTGACGGACTTCTCTAAAATTCGCTTGAGTACCCTATTGGTGTTTTCTGTTTGCCCATTAGTTTGTGGGTGATAAGGTGTAGAAATCCGGTGGAGTACCCCATATCTGTTGAGAACTTTCTCCATAATAGTATTACAAAAGTGCGTCCCTCGATCACTTATGATGGTCTTAGGGATCCCAAACCTCGAGAATAATCTTTTCAAAAAGCGAATGACACTTCTAGCATCACATGTTTGCAGAGCTTCAGCTTCGACCCACTTTGAAACGTAATCGACAGCTACAAGGATATAACTTTAATTCTTTGATGGGGTGAAGGGTCCCATAAAATCAATCCCCCAAACGACAAATACCCCACATACCATAATGTTGTTAAGCGGCATCTGATTACGAGAAGAGATGTTCCCTGTCCTTGGACAAGCATCACAATCTCTCACATGTTTTGCGGCATCCTTGAAAATGCTAGGCCAAAAGAATCCTACCTCATACACCTTTCGAGCAGTATTATCGTCCCCGTAATGTCCTCCAGCAGGTCCGTTGTGACAATGTTCCAGAATTTGTTTCTGCTCATTTCCAAAAACACATCTCCGAATAATACCATCTGGGCATGATTTAAATAGGAAAGGATCATCCCATAAGTAATGTTTAAGATCTGAGAAGAACATTTTCTTTTGATCATAAGTTTTGTTGCTAGGTAATACTCTGGCCGCGAGGTAATTAGCAAAATCTGCATACCATGGTTCGGGACTGGGATCTTTAAATGTTACTGCCATAAGATGTTCATCAGGGAAGGAATCACGAATAGTTTCTTTGTCAAGTTGTTCAAGCTCAGGGTTCTATAACCGAGAAAGGTGATCAGCTGTTAAGTTTTCTGCCCCTTTCTTATCTTTGATTTCAATTTTAAATTCTTGTAGCAGCAGCACCCATCTTATTAGTCTTGGTTTGGCATCCTGTTTATTGAATAAGTACTTCAAAGCAGAATGGTCCGTGTAGACAACAGTTTTTGACATTACTAAATAAGATCTAAATTTATCAAAGGCATAAACCACAACACGGAGTTCCTTTTTAGTGGTTGTGTAATGCTCTTGTGCCGCATTTAAGGTTTTACTAGCATAATAAATAGGTGTGAATTTTTTATCCACCCTTTGTCCTAAAACAGCTCCCACAACATAATCACTAGCATCGCACATAAGTTCAAAATCGTTGCCCCAAATTGGAGCAATAATAACAGGGGGAGTAGTCAATTTTTCTTTTAAAATATCAAAAGCTCTTTTTCACTCATCATTAAAGTCAAATTTTGCATCTTTCATGAAAAGTTGGGTCATAGGTTTAGCAGTTTTGGAAAAGTCTTTTATAAATCTCCTATAAAACCCAGCGTGTCCAAGAAAACTCCTAATTCCTTTTAGAACGTCAACCTTAGCTTTATCAACTTCGATCCCTGTTTGTGAAATCTTATGCCCCAAAATAATCCCTACTTTTACCATAAAATGACACTTCTCCCAGTTAAGGACAAGGTTGGTTTCTTCACATCTGGCAAGCATTTTAGATAAATTATTAAGACAAGATGAAAAAGAGTTACCGAAAACTGAGAAATCATCCATGAAGACTTCCATAAAATCTTGGCACATATCCGAGAATATTGCCGTCATGCACCGTTGGAATGTGGCAGGGGCGTTGCATAGTTCAAAAGGCATTCTTCGGTAAGCGAATGTTCCGTAAGGGCAGGTGAAAGTAGTCTTTTCTTGATCCTCCGGGGAGATCGTAATTTGAAAATATCCTGAAAATCCATCAAGGAAACAATAATACTCATGTCCAGAGAGCCTTTCTAACATCTGATCGATAAATGTATGGGGGAAGTCACCCTTCCGCGTTGCATCATTTAATTTTCTGCAATCAATGCACACCCTCCATCCAGTAAGCGTCCTAGTAGGTATCAACTCGTTATCTTCATTCGTGGTCATTCCTCCTTTATTTAGCACAACATGAATATGACTAACCCAAGGACTGTCGGAAATAGAGAAAATTAGACCTGCATCCAGGAGTTTAATGATTTCGTCTTTTACCACATCTTGGACTTTTGGGTTTAATCTTCTTTGTGGCTGCACTACTGGTTTGAAATCATCTTCCATCAATATCTTGTGAGAACAGTATGAAGGGTTGATCCCTTTTATGTCAGAAACTTTCCATGCAATAGCCCCTTTGTGCTTGCTTAAAACCTGTAATAGCGACTTCTTTTCCTCGTCAGATAACAAAGAAGAAATCACCACAGGAAAATTAGGGTCATCATTAATGAATGCATATTCTAAATGAGGAGGGAGCTCCTTGAGTTTGGGGGTAGTATCAGCTTCTTCTGGGGTGTTTGCTGAACATAATGTTTGGTTGTTCACAGCGTGTTCTTCCCATTCGCCTTCTCCATCGTTAGACATGCCATCATTATCTTCAAATTTCAATGATTTCAAAGGGTCAGGTAGAAAGCATTCCTGAGCATGTTTCTGAGCATTAGCTTCGATTAGGTCGAGATCGTCAAGGTTGTCGTCAGTGAAAGAAACATATCTCATTGATTTTTCAAGATCGAAGGTAATCTTATTATTTCCAATCTCCAAAGAAATCTTCTTGTTAAAGACATCAATCATAGCATGCGCTGTCGCAAGAAAGGACCTCCTAAGTAAAATTGGGACATCATCCTCTTCCATTTCAAGGACCACGAAGTCGACCGGGAAGACAAATTTATCAATCTTCACAAGGACATTTTCAGCAATTCCTTTAGGATATTGAGTTGTTTTATTAGCTAGCTCAATGCACATTCTAGTTGGTTTCAGGTCCCCCAATTCCAGACGTGAGTAGAGTGAGAATGGCATAAGACTAATGCTCGCCCCTAGATCGGTAAGGGCCTTATCGAACATAATACCCCCGATGGTGCAAGGTAAGGTGAAGCTCCCTGGATCTTCTTCTTTGAGAGGCATGTCTTTTAGTAGGGCGGCAGAACTCCTTTGATTCAAATTAATCTGCGTCAGATCAGAAAGTCTTTTATGGGTGAGGAGATCCTTCATGAATTTAGCATATTTGGGCATTTGCTCAAGGGCTTCAACGAGAGGAATATTAATGCTGAGTTGTTGTAATTTTTCCATAAATTTCTGAAATATCACTCATTCTTGTTCCTTCTTAATTCTTCCTAGAAATGGTATTGGAGGAACATAGGGACGAACGTTTTCCACAGTTGGTTGAGTGTCTTCGGTTTCCTTGTTGCTGTTTTGAGGCATATCTTCATTCTGATCATTCAAGCTTGAAGGGTAAGCTGGTTCCTTATAGTTTAATCCACTTCGGGTTGTTATAGCATGAGCTAGATCCTAAGGATTTGGTTCAGTTGTGCTAGGTAGTTCCCCTTCATCTCTCATTCTGATAGATTCTGCAAGCTTTCTGACTTGATTTTCTAGTCTTCTTATAGCAGCTGCTTGAGTTCTCAGCACATGGTCGTAATCTTGCTTGATATTCCATACCAAATTTTCACTTTCTTCTTGCTTTCTGATGGATTCCTTAACAAGCTTTTTTATAGCCTTTTCGAGATCCGTTACTCTTCCTTCAATAGGTTTTTCGAACTTGTGTTTAACCATTTTTACTTCTTCAGTAAGGGATTGCATATCTACTTCAAATTCCTCCAAATTCTTGATTACCGATTGTAGCTCGATTATGTCTTCATTCCAATCTTGATTCCAAGATGAAGAGTGGAGAGCCAAGGTCGTCCCAAGAGCTATGTGTGTGGATTAATACTAAGTCTAGGTGTCACAGATTTTAATATGATTTCGATAAGAAATTTAACTAATTAATTACTAAAGCAAATAAAGGCAAGGATGTGATCAATAGAAGAGACTGGTGCTAACCTAGTTACTCATCCCCAAGAGCTAGTGTGTGGATTAATACTAGTAGGTGTCATTTTAATATGTTAACTAATTAATTACTAAGCAAATAAAGGCAAGGATAATTACTTCCAATTAATGTTAACTTGTGGGGTCAAAGTCGAGAGGACAGCATTTGGTCAGTTCGTCCTAACTTATCAGCAAAGAGCCACCACTGGAGAAGTCAGGTGTCCCCTCATAAGTCCAGTTGTTCCTGGTCCCCTAAGCCAAGTCATTAAGTTCCACTACATGCTAGACTTATAATAGTGAGTGCTCGGGCGCTAGCATCTTAAACATTCACCCCCTAATTCTTAAGTTCATCCAAACGGTAGGTGATCAGTTGGTCAAATCGTACAAGTAGAAAGGGTCGTCAGTTGGTCATATCTTACCCTTCCCGTCTCAGTCTTAGGGTCAGTTGGTCATATCTCCTAAGCAACTAGCCTCTACCGCCATTCAAAACTACTGAAACAAGGGTAGCTACCAATAAACTATGCTTGCATACACTTAGAAATAATTATACGGAAGCAATGTAAACGCAAAAAAAACAATTAAGGAATCATAACTAGGCCAGCACCAAAAGGTGCTTAGCCGCTCATATTAACCATACAAATCAATTCAATGTTTAATGTTACGGAGTACATCAATCGAAAGTAAAGAAAAGATAAAAAGCTAATGCTTATCGTAGGGGAGTGATTTCTCCCTTGGAGATAGCTCCGTGTGCTCCTCTAGATCTGCCTTTGGCTTCTTCTCACGTTCTCTTATTGTTGTGTGTGAAATGGGATGCTTTGAAATTCTGGAAATCGTGGGGTATTTATAGGCCAGATCTTGGTTACGGCGTAACTATTAAAAGAGTTACGCCGTAACATATAACTCTTTGTAAATTGCACTAGAAATGCTGGTTACATCGTAACCTCAGGAAGGGGTTACGTAGTATCTTCAATAAATCTTGGTTACGCCGTAGTTGATGCATGAGTTACGGCGTAATTACCAGCGGCGTGGAACCTCATTTGACCTATATGGTTACGTCGTAATCTTTGGGAGAGTTACGCCGTAATCTTCTGATACGTTGGTTTTCTGAGCCACGCTTTAGTTACATCGTAATGTGAGAGAGGAGTTACGCCGTAAGTTCTTCAAAGTGAGCATACTATGATAAATCTTCAATAAACTCTCCAATTCCGCGTCTCTTTAGCTCCAATGCTCGTAATTTTCCTGAAAGTGAAATATAATGGAAAACAAGCGTAAATCCATATAAATGATATAAATTACAAGCATTATCGGGGAAAATTGACACTTAATATTCAGGATAATTTGATGTTATCACCGACCAAGGGCTAGTGTCCCATTGGGCACTTCTCTTGGTTGCTTACAAACTCATCGTATTACTTACTTATACATGCATATCCCTTTTTAATAAATCAGTTGGTCATAACTCTTCACTTAACTCTCAAAGTTTTCTCTCCTCTTCTTGGTTTCCCTTTTTTGCCATACAACATCAACACCACCATCACCATCTCCATTGATTTTCTTGCTTCAAAAATCTTGTGCATCTCTACTAATCTTTGACCTTGGTAAGTATCTTGTGTCTTTTTAATCTCATTTTGGGTTATTAGAGTTTTCACTAGGATTAAGCTAATCAACTTCTGCATGCACTACTTTGGATGATTTGATCAAGTTTTCATAGGATTATTAAGTGTTAGATTAGTTATTTTACGCTTGATTGGGTTTTGATTGCAAGAGTTGTTGGGTAATGTGATTTCTATTCTTGTTTTCATCTTAGTTATGCATGTTAAACACCCTCATTTTTATTTAAAAATCATTATTCTCCTGGACATATTAATTTTGTTGATGCCTAAAAAGATTCTCATGGTTGGTCTTTATAGTTTATACGCAAAAACTAGTTTAAGAATCAAAAGAAAACAAGCTTTTGAAAGATGAATCTGTCCAAGTTTGTACATGTTGCAAAACGACCACACCATTTTGCCTAAGTGGGGTTTTTGGTCTAAAAGAAAAATATAAGGATGTAGCCCTATGTCTCAGGGTAAGTTTTTCGAAAGGTTCATGTCTTAAGACAACACGATGAATTAATAAGAAGGATTAATTTCATATATCACCCTACTTTCAACATAAATTTCATATATACCCAAAGTGCAAGTATTGAATGCATAATGTACAATGTTTTTTATGCATGTTTGGGTATATATGAAATTTTCAATAAAAAAGAGGGGAGATATGAAATTGCCCCTAATAAGAAAATAAATGGTAAAACATGTCGGAAAACGCACACCATATTTCTCTTGGGAAAAGCTCATAGATCTGAGCCTTTTTGGAACTTGACCCTTGTTTATGAAATGTATATAAACCTTTAACTTGAATTTTTCCAAAAACCTCACATTAATCGGGGCTCAAAACTCTAGATAAATCCATTTTAGTGAGACTAGTTAGTTGTTGTCAAAATCAGACTTGTGTACATTGGGATAAATCTATTTTTCTAGTCAGGTTATGAAATTTTTAGTACATTATGACCCACCAAAATGGTTGTACACTCAGATACCTTTCCAATGACATGAAGAACTTAATTCTATCACTTACGGTTTAGAAATGGCGGGCCAATGAGGTCGGGATTTCTAGTAAATTTCTAACAGCACTACATATAAACTTGTGTAACCTTATAAAAATGTCATATTTGATCTTTGACTTTATAAAAACTATATGACGAACTAATATTATGATATAATAAACCTAAGAAACTATATAAACTTAATTATAAGATATTACTTATTATTTCCCCGAGCCTAAGACGTGTTATGTTTTCTATATAGGTTCCTTGTGATTTTTCGTGGTTTCTTGATCATTCAAACGTTCTGATCACTACTACTTGTTACGGGTGAGTTCATAGCCTCGAATTTACTTAGTTAATTTCTCTATAAAACCCCGCGAGTGAAATTCATGCTAGTTTTACAAATTGAACACAAGTGATTTATGGTATGCTTGACCCGAATATATGCTTTATAGACATTGAGTACCTCTTGCCTGAGAAGTCCCTAATTTTATGAGCCGTTAATTACACACTTGGTAAATGCTAGTATTACAAATAGATCTTTTGGGTTTAACATACCATGTCCGGGTGAGTAGCGCTCACTTAAATACATGTCAAACTGACACATAATATTGAGAATTAAAGTAGATGGCAATTATACCTTCGATGGGCACTATTACATTATTAGTTAACGTTCAGGGTCATGAGCTCAATGCTATAATTTTATTTACTGACTTGTATGCGTGGCAATGTCAATCGATGAACAATATTTATGTGCTACTTATCACTTATTAAACTCTATGGATTTGCTTAACCTTCGTGTTGACTTTTTAGCATGTTTTATCTCAGGTCTATAAGGCGATAGAAGGTTGGGAAGCATTTTGAGTCTTTAGCATGTTTGAACACTTTTATTATCATGAATCATTCGATAAACTTTTAAACTTCTTATGTTTATGTAACTGGATACTTGGGACCACTTCATTTTGTAAACTATGATTTCACTTATATTTATGGAATGGTGTATTTTCGAAAACGTCTCAATATAAAGGTCGTTTTCTATGATTTGGACTGTGAAACTAGGAAGTAACACCCAATTACCGCTCCGCTGTTACTCCAAATTTGTGGGTGTTACAACGTACAACATAAGTTTGAGCTTGTTGATGCAACACATACATATGCTAATACGATTGTGTCATGAAGAAAATGTCGACTCCATTATCAACATCGGAAAAGTTAATATTTTTATTATTTGGATTTGGATCCATAATTTATAAGAAAGTGTGTATTGATAGAGAGTTGTATCAAAATTAGTTAAAAGGGATATAATACATATAGAGTGCGATTTAAAAACAAAATTTAGTTTGCAACAGCTTGCAAAGCCAATGGCTATATTTTTCCAAAACAAAACAATCCAACGTGTGTTGGTGTATCAATGCCAAGACCAACGACATTGGTTTCGTGCATGGGTCGGTGTGGTAACGCCAGTAATGCGAGAGCCACGTCTCCATAATGTCGATCTCCGCGTTACCGTACCTTGAACTCTTAGTTTATTTAGAAACTTAGAATTCGAGCTAAAAGCATGAATACAAGAAATGGATGACATTGAAAATTTAAAAGGAATGCAATGACAATCAAGCAAATAATAATCGTAGTTTTTTTTCTCAACAAACATCAATGATAACATCAAATAGTCTTGAATATTAAGTGTCAATTTCCCCCGATAATGCTTGTAATTTATATCATTTATATGGATTTACGCTTGTTTTCCATTGTTTTTTCCACTTTCAGGTAAATTACGAGCATTGGAGCTTAAGAGACGCGGAACTGGAGAATTATCTAAAGATTTATCACAGTATGCTATTTTGAAGAAGTTACGGCGTAACTCGTCTCTCACATTACGCCGTAACTATTGCGTAACTCAGAAAACCAACTTATCATAAGGTTACGGCATAACTCTTCCCAAAGGTTACGACGTAACTAAATTAGGTCAAATGAGGTTCCACGCCGCTGATACTTACGCCATAACTACTGCATCAACTACGACGTAACCGAGCTTATTAAAGACTACGGCGTAACCACTCATTAGGTTACGCCGTAACCAGCAGATCTAGTGCATTGTTCGATGAAATAGAAGGTTACGGCGTAACTCCTATATTGGTTACGCCGTAACCCAGATCTCGCCTATAAATACCCCACGAATTCCAGCATTTCTATTCATTCCATTCCACACACAACACTTAGAGAACATGGGAAAAAGCTCAATGTCACACCCCCAAATTACCTGTTTTGCAGCGGAATGGAATTCCTGGGGGATGACTGTCATAGCATCACAATCACAGTTATATTGAACGACCTAAAGTGTCGTTTGAAAAGAACATCGTTTGATATATTAAAAACATTCAGAGTTACAAAGATAGGTCCCAAATGAAAATCAACATGCGCGGAAAACAAGTTTGGTACAAGTCAAACGATGTTTTTAAAGTTCATAAATCCCGTGTGAGACGCGTCGTCACCGCGACTCTATGATATGTCCACATTCATGCCATGAAGTGAATGCCTTAGTTACCTGAAAATACATTGCTAAAAGTGTCAACACAAAGGTTGAGTGAGTTCATAGAGTTGTTGAAAATGTTTAATACGACTACCATAAGTATAGGCCATGTATGACAATATGTCACAAAAATGATACAATTGCTTAAGCACATGACACCGAAGCTTGATTGATCATGATGTTCGCCCCAACAGAGTGTTTTGCCAAACAACTCAAAAATTCTGACATGAAGTGAAATGCATCCGTTTAACCAGTTGGAATCCACCAACCCGGATGGAGGAGTCACCCTCAATAGATCTATCCACTCACCCTCGCTTCTTTCGAAATTAACGGTTCATGATTCGTGAAATGGGGACATTTAATTGGCAATGAAGTAACTTAAGCAATGTAATGAATTTGATATACTTGGTATCGTAATAAAAATGATGTGCAATGTATTCTCCCCCGTAGGTTTGAAATAATGTATAAACTTGAATAAATCGGGGCTATGAAAACTCACCTGTTGCAATGATAATGATGATATAATGGCAATATCTTGAAATAAGGCGCAACCTCTAACCGTGACCTATTATGAATGATATGTTCTAATGTAAATCATGAAACAATGTCGTGCATGCAAACTCATATGATATCCATACCACTTGTACATTTGAAAATAATGTTTATCGTCGAAATATATATTTATGACATCTCGTCATATTATAAAATACTTTACAAGTATTTACGTTGAAATGATATCCTACAATAATCATTTAGTGATTTATTATGAAATTATAACTTTTCGTCGTAAAATAATGTCATTGAAAATTTCATAAAAGTGAATATACGGCCTCGAAAAGCTAGTCGTAAAATGGTGCACGTCGAGTGTTAGGAAACGAACTCAACGGTTTTGGAAAGCTTGTATCATTATCTCAAAGTTTTAGCATTTAAGTTTTCATCCTAGAGGTCTCGATCATGGAGAAAAATATAGGTAAAGTATGGTACTTGTGTCCAAAATATCGTTTTAGGGTGGTTTCCGGCAAAGTTTAAGTGTCCGTATTTTATTCATTACAACTCCGCTTGACGAACGGTCGGACATTTTAGAAAATATGCTAGGCGTACTTACTTTTACTAGAAGACATCATGTTATAAAAAGTACTACATCCATGTTAAAAACGACCCTCAACATGGTCCTTCGTGGCCGATATGTTTGTCTATTAGAAAATATATTAGTTATACTTATATAAAATAGTTACGGCAACTTGTTTAAAATGTGAATAACTTAGTCGTTATAAGTCCGTTTTCTACGTTCTTTATATCCACGGTTTCGTATTAACATATACTAATATATTTTTGATAAGTCGACACATTTAATAACGCTTAAGACCCATTTCTGACTCGTAAAAAGTTGAGAATACATGCTGAATTTTCTGAAACAAATAGTTTTCGTCGTCAAACTTGAAAAATTCATATCTTCTTCGTTATAACTCCGTTTTAACCCGTTCAAGCGACCACGTTTTCGTTTTAAAGTATATTTTCTAAATATCTAGCCCAAAATTTTTTACCTACTGTCGAGAATTTCCAGATTTTAAAATAAGATCAGACCTTTAACTAGAGTTGTCGAAATGAGTTTTTCTCGCGCAAAACCTATTCTAACCAATTCAAAACAACTCCAAAACTATTCTAAACCTACCATACACCTTTTTAGGGTGTCATGGGTTCCTAGACATCATAAAAAATGATATATTTCAAGGGATAAATTATAGGATAGTATATAATAATTATAAGTACTAAAAACGTTAAAAGTGATATAAATACTCATATAACTTGCGTGTTTTCTTGCAAAAATGATGAAATAACATAAATATGAATATGAAAGAGTTATAAAAATCATGAAATGCTTACTTGAATGATTATGAATTTTTGAGCAAAGTATCCTTAATAATCTTGAGGTTTTTATTTCAAAACCTAAACTAGATTACTACATGAACTTGTTAAACACTAGAGCTTGAAGAAAATATTATGTCTCTTCTTTCTTCTTTGATGAGCCGAACACCACAAGGAGGATGATGTTGAGAGTGATTACTAACTTTTTCACATAGAAAATATAGTATGTATGTTTATTTTGGCAAAGTGATAATTCAAGAATACTAAATATCTAGTAAAAGGGCTCCTTGGTAATTTTCTTGTCAAAGTAAACTAGTCAAATGATGACAAGGGGGAAACAAGGTCGGCAAGGCAAAAGGGGAAAAAATATTTTGGTGCTTAGTCATAAAAATGTATTATTGTTATGTATATAGTTTATTTAGTATTAATTAATTAGTTATTAAGTGTAGCGTTAGCTAAAAATCGATTTTTACGGAACAAAATAAATATGTCGAAGTCATAAAAATTATAAAAAATACATTTCTCGCAAGTATTGAGTGAATAAATAATTATCGAGTTGAATTTACGAAAACCGTCGTAAATATATATATATATATATATATATATATATATATATATATATATATATATATATATATATATATATATATATATATATATATATATATATATACAAAATAAATTCAAAACATCGGGTAAACTAATAATATAATTTTTATAGTCTTAAAATGAGTATAAAAATATATTAGAATAATTTTTGGAAGTGTCGGATCAAATGTTCAAAATAAATGATTACGCGATAGCGTTTATTTAATAGGAAATTATACGTTTAATGAAAAATGCAAAAACCATGCATGAACTAATATGAAATGATGTTATTGATGATATGTAGACTAAATCTACTCTATATGAAATGTCCTTGATGATATGTTCATGAATACGCAGCTTAACCCTCCAGGTTACGCGTATTTGATACTCGTAAACCTAATTTACGTAAAATAATAAATAGTGACTAATGAATAGTGATTTTCTCCTGGAATGATTAGTGTTTCTTGAATAGTAAAATTTTGAAATACGTTCTCAGAATATCAAATCGACATAAAAAACGGTGAATAGTAAAATGATGAATAGTAATCGGTGAATAGTAAATTCCCGAGATGAATAGTGAAATTTTCAAAGTTTGTAAAATGACCTGAAATTACGAGTTGCCACACTCAAGGCAGGTCTAGAGGAGCATACGGAGCAGTCTCCAAGGGAGAAATCACTCCCCTACGATAAGCATTAGCGTTTTATATTTCTTTTAATTTCGATTCATGTATTTCGTACCTTTGAATATTGAAATGGTTTGCATGATTAATATGAGCGGCTAAGCACCTCTTGGTGCTGGCCTAGTTATGATTCCTTAATTGTTTTTTTTGCGTTTACTTTACTTCCGTACAATTATTTCTAAGTGTAGGCATGCATAGTTTATTAGTAGCCACCCTTGGTTCGGTAGTTTTGAATGGCGATAGAGGCCAATTGCCTAGGAAATATGACCAACTGACCCTAGGTGAGCGGACTGAGACGGGAAGGGTAAGATATGACCAACTGACGACCCTTTCTACTTGTGCGATTTGACCAACTGATCACCTATCATTTCGATGAACTTAAGAATTAGGGGGGTGCGTGTCTAAGTTCCTAACGGCCGGGCATTCACTATTATAAATCTAGCATGCAGCGGTATTTAATGACTTGGCTTAGGGGACCAGGAACAACAGGACTTATGAGGGGACACCTTATTTCTCCTGTGGTGGCATCTTTGCTGATAGGTTAGGGTTAATTGACCAAATACTGTCGTCTCGACTTTGACCCCACCTGAAGTAATTGGAAGTAAGTAGACGTAGACATAACTAGCTAGGAGGATTAACTAGGTTAGCACCACTCTCCTCTACTGATTTCCCTTTATCCTTTATTTGCTTTTATTTGCTTTATTCTGCATTAGTAGTTTAATTAATTAAATCCCTATCGAAACCATTATTAATCTATGACACCTAGACTTAGTAATAATCCAACACACATAGCTCTTGGGACGACCTCGGCTTTACCGATTACTACACTACACACGACTGGGTACACTGCCCGTTAGTGCACTAGGGTAGACCATAGGTATAACGAGACACTATAAATTTTAAGACCTGGTCAGTAAAACCTGCATCAATCAACGAACACCGAGTCATAATACATTAACTGTCTCTATTACACATATCTTATGAATAGGCATGGATGTTAACAGTTGAAACAACTATGGCTAACAATGTATTTCTTAGTCCTATGTTTATATAAATCATTGCAATCACTCATCTTCAAGAACTTGCAACTAACCAGAAACAAATGCTGATAATTCAAAGTAAAAACATGGTAATCCCAGATACAAGAAAAAGGAAATTTTACATGAAATCAATAAATATCATCTGTTAGCAAGTTCGTTTAGTTAGGGCAACCCATTAGGAAGTGTGAGATTGAGTCAAGAGTAGTTGATTTCCTTCACCTCCAAGGTGTTAGAAAAAACAATCTAATCTTTGAGAGATCATTGAGGTAAATGATAACGATAATGATGTCGACATCTTTATCATCAAGAGCACCCTTATCATTTAACTCAACGATCTCGCAAAACCAGGACTCTTTTTCCTCAAACCCTGAAAGTGGAGGATTATACGAAGCTGATGACACTTGTAGAAGATGTTCCAAAAATGATAAGAATTGTGATAGAGAAAGTGAAGAAGATGATGTTGGTTCTTGCTCTAAAAATTTGGAGACACTTGAAAAAGAAAAGCATCTTCTTTGTGTCGGGTGAAAGTGAATTGTACAGCTCGATGCCCCTTGAGTCATACATTAACGCTTCTTCCATTGTTTTGTCCAAATCGCCTCCATACGGTACATTTATCATAAATTGTGAAGCATTATATAACATGAAATACTTATAATTACATATTATACCAACTGTTAAAAAGACGTGTCAAATTTTAGCAAACAAATAGATTCATAAAGAATTGAGAAGTCTAAACCTCCATCACTCTCGGCATTTGGTTGAGTGTGATTCAATGGGTACCCATGTATCCAAAATAATTTTAGTACATTTGTGGCATACTCCTTTATTTACGTCAAGTGTTTAGATAAGCACGTCGCCATAGAAATGTGTCTTTCCATTCGCAACTTCATAATTTTATGCTACATGTTTTAACATCCTAACGCCAGATAATTCATCTTATGGCTTCATGTAAAGCCACTAAAAATAGCTAGACCTTTACCATTAAAGTATACTGATGCAGGTATTCCGACCATGATTTAATATTTATAAGTCTCGTCTACCTAAGGTCTATCTAATGCAATAACGAGCAGTGAACCCGATCGTGCCCAGTATAGAGGGTGGTAAAGCCGAGGTCGTTCCTAAGAGCTATGTAGATGAGGATCCTATTAAGTCTAAGTGTCACTTGTTTTAACTGGTTTTGAGGTTGAACGATTAATTAAACTAAAGACAAGAAATAAATGCGCAAATAAAATGTGGTGCGGGTTCATCTCTCTCGACCAGTTCAGCTTCAAGGGAGGGTGATCGAGGGGACCCAAAATTTAGATCTCTTCTCTATGGCGGGAGGTCTCTTTCGTATCAAGAGTGTTTTGGGGAGGCCAGGAAAGATGGATTGGATCGAGAGGCGATGCTTATACCTCTTCTTTATCGATAGGATTCCCATCATTTGCATTCTCCGGTGAAGGAGATAAGGGCGAGGGACCGAACATGTTCTATCCTCAACCTCCATCCGTCATTAGTAATCTCAATTCGCTTTTCCGATTCACTAGTACAATGCGCGCTACAACTAGCAGCCCCTTACTAGTAAGGGAAAAGGCTAGCGCGTAAGGGCTGATGAAAAGCCAACAACTTGTTAGGACTAGGTTTTGGCTTGCCCCTTTCTTCTTATTAAGAAGGTAGGTTTGGAACCCTATACAAGGGGCTGCTTGCTGCTCACCCCTATCTCTAAAGGGGCGCACACTCGTTACCACTAAACGACGAAGCCGGGAGCGGAAGGAGGGACTTGAACCCTCAACCTCAGCCTTGGCATCGCTATGCTCTACCAATTAAGCTATTTCCACCAGCTACGGTAGTGGCGAAGAACTACTGAGCAATTCACATATCACTTGATACGGACGACTTTTGTTTTTCCACCGTACCACAGTCTTGACCTCCGATCGAGCTACGAACACGAGTAGGTAGGCGGCTAGGGGGCGGCAGGGCTGCGCCTTTTCAATCAATCTCCGGCCGCTCCGCTATTGGTGTGAGCTGTAAGGAGTCTTGATCTCGAGTCAAGCTGGGGCGTCATCTATCTTTTAAGTTCAGTCATTTCCTAAAACGGATCCTCTTATTCATTCTACGATAATCCAAACTGCAGCTCCACGAGTGCTTTCGGAACCATTGATTCTGAGCCATTCTTTCTCTTTCACATTCGAGCTATTTCATTCCTCTCGGTTGGCCTTTGCCATCCACTAGAGCAAGTAAGAGAACCTAGAGTGAATGAACTTAAAGAACCGCATGACCGGATTGTACACCGGCTATGTATATGGATGTGCATAAAGAAGGGACGGGGCCGAGGAAGAGAGAGGGAAGAAGCTGCAGCGGCACCTCACGAACTTCTTACTAGAGCGACTATAGGCATTTTGAGTGTTTGGATGCACGTCTTTTGTTCATATTCTGCAGTTAAGAGAGAAATTGCCCCCAAGGAAACCACTTGTGTCTTTCTTGGATATGCTCAGTCCGGGTATAGACGCTATGACGTGAAATCCAAGAGACTCGATGTATCCTTGAATGTTTTATTTAATGGGGGCGCTTCATATTTTCCTTAACCTAATTAATAAGCCCCAGGGGAGAATGATGATGGAGAAATATTGCGGCCTTCTCCTGTTCATCAACTCTAACCGCATTCTTCTGCAGTTGATGTTACGGATCAGCCTCACGCTTCAAGCAACTTTGCTCAGCATCTTCTGCCGATTGTCACTGTTGGTGACCTCGAGAGGATTCCAGTCACCCAGCACAACATGTTTATTCTCGGCAGCGATTACAGTTTCTTTCCCAGGGTCAGACTACTCCATAAGATCAGCAGTCTAGCCCAGTTGCTTCCCTTTTAGGCGCTTCCTCTAGTTAAAGAGTGAATTTAGGAGTTCCAGGCAGGCGATAGGGGCTTCGGGGGGATAACATGAATCGTATAAGCCTGAACCCTATTAGTTATGTGCTTTCCCCTTCAAGAACTGGGCTACTACCCTAATCAAGTTCTTCCTAGCGTATAGTATTGGGCAGATTGAGTCTTTCTCTAATATAGTACCTAATAGTTAGATTAAGCATTAGGCGCAACTTCGACTATAAAGCACCCCGTTAATCTCTTCTCTTTCTGTCTTCAAGCTTCAAGCTTTTGCCTAGGAGCTCGGTTGTAAACAATGGAGAAAAAGTGTGCTAACCTAATTAATCATCCTATCATGTAATGTCTATGATTTCTAAATCACTTCCAATTGATTCAAGTGGGGGTTTAAGTCGCTAGGACAACATTAATGGGTGATGATGAATATAAATAAACATATTAAAGTAAATAAACGCAGCGGAAAACATCACCAACAACGGATCCATATAGCCATATGATCAATCAAATAAAACAAACAAAAGGTTTATACCTTTGAAGCGTGAATCCGGTTGCAAGACACCAATCACCACCACGAAAGGAATCAAGAAACCAAAAGACCAATGAAGTTGGCCTTTCCCAATGATAGAAACACACTACACGTCAAGCAATCACCACTTTGATGCTAGTCTAACCATTCACCAACACCTTGCAAGAGACTATAATAGAATTAGCAAGGTAGAAGATCAAAACCAAAAACCCTTCTTGGATGAATATTGGGGCGTTCACTAATGAGGTGGGAGAGGGATTAGGAGAACATAATTGTAACCTACAAATTATAATCAATTATCATAATCACAATTAATGATAATTGATATCAATATACAAGTTACACATTAGGTCCTTCAAAGTCCTAAGTCTCCCCTAGATCCCCTTCATGAGGCCGGCCATACTAAGGCCTTCAATGGCCATGCCCATTGTTGGCTCGAGTCCCGAAACACAAAGTCTAACTTGATATTTAATGGCCCATTATTGATCCCGAGTTGTGAAGGTTAGTTATAACGTAAATACGATAAATACATTATAATAAATGGTGTCTAAGTGTATATGTGTGTGACCCCATAGGCTCACATATGACTAGCCATATAATTATTTATTATGAAACGAGCATACTCCAACAGCTCCCACTTGCGACGTCATAATAGATAAGTAATTATACAAGCAATGGTTAGCGTCTAGCAACACGCCAATGCCCCTAGTGATATGTGAGGTCAGTTTCTTAAACATTTCATTAAATGGTTTATATGTCATATATCCCTTTGTTTCAGATACCATGTTGAATATTAGACATGGATCAAAAGTCATTCTAATTGTTAAACTATTATGTTCTCGATCTTGATATTGAACAAGATTACCAAGTGAATTAAGATTCATCTTAATCTCATTTGGGTACGGCCATACAAACATCTGTTCAAATCATCGAGGGGCCCAATAGTATCTACTTCCAAACCATGTGGAGGACCAAATCCTATTTTGACTGCACGTGTCATTCATGTGTTTCAAATCATTCCTGATAGTGGCCTTTATAACTACCTTATTTAGGACAGCGTTTAACCATATCAAGGAATGAAACTCCACACATGCAAGACACCTGCTGCATCTCAAGTCTAAGGATAATAGACATAACCATTTTCGAGATTCACCATTTGACGCCGATCCATGCAGTGAATACTCGTAGGTTGGGTCAGTCCAATGCTCATCACCATGAACAACATGTGAGTTTGGCAAAATAGTCACCAACACACTCACAATTGCCTTAATTCGATGATACTCCCATATCGTCAACCGGCAAAGGACAATTTTAGAATAAATAAATTACTCATGGATTAAACATGCAGAACACAGTAGTATGAATGAATACGATCATACCAGGTATTTCAATTCATTATATAATACGACTGCTTAATGTACCATTATCCAAATACTAAAAACAGATATGCATAAGACTACATATAGGTCGGAAAACCACTGTTCCCACCATGATCAAATTATGTTGTATAAGACAACAAGTAGTCATCTGAGTAAACCTTGAGAATACTTGTTTCAAAATCCATGAAAGGTATGATGATTGTGCTTTTGTATGTGTGCATTCAAGTACAATACTAGTATTGCAACAATTCATTCCATAGGGTGTTTGAAGCTAGCAAAGCACCTACTTTAGACATTCATCTAAACAGTTTCTCAAACAGTAAAGTATTCTTATTCTTTTAATGTATAATGCATTAATGCTCTCAGTCGAGCACATCTAGTCAACAATGTCATCATTCATGATGATATGCTACCATGACTAGGTTTCAGCATCATTTCAGTAAAATAAGCATCAATGTATGCAAACAGAACAGTGATCCTCAAATATCCGTAAATGTTGAACATATATATGGTCCTTTGCTAGGTCCATTAGAATGTTTGTTTAACAATTATCTAATGACATTCACTTAGATATTTGTTGTTATCAACTCATCTTGCATTCATGCAAATGATATAAGTAGTCCAATGCACAGTATGATATACATAATGAATCCTTTAGTCAAACTTAAGGTTTCTATTCATGCTTTCAATCTCATCATGTAAGATTGATTATTGAGACTCCCCTCAATAATGTTTCATATTGTGTCAGACTCAATAACCGCTTATGTTTATTCAAACAAACATATGTAACAAGGTTGCATGTTTTATTTTCTAAAACTCTCAAGAGAAACTTCATTCCAAACTAAGGAATAAAGTCTAGCTTAGATGGAATAATGTTTCTAATATGTTATCAACATATGAGATTTAAGAAAATAAATATATTGCTCCCACTTGCTATTAGTGAACTTCGTACTGGTCTTATTTTGATCAAAATCAAAATAATAAAGATCTCAGCTCGGAGATGCATGATCTAATCCTCACTTGGATTCTTGTATCTTGTAGACATAATAAAGATTATATAGATTCATAAACCCTTTTGAATACACCTCGTCCTCGCAAATGTATTCAATAAGAAAAGAGTTTTGAAATCCTATTGTCATATTTCATTTTCATGAAGACAAGTATGACGATTCATCATCTTTATACATTTAATATCTGCAGTTAGGAAGATTTAATCATAGTCAATTTCTTGAGTATGAGTAACTCCTTTCACTACTCATGAATTAGATGTGTGTACAAGTTTGTCCTTTTGAGACTTCTCATTGAGAACCTCATTTTTAACCTCACAGTCTAACTGATTGGTAAGAGATCAATCAAGCTCCATGAGTGATTGTCTTCCATGGACTGCATCTTATCATTCATAGTTTTGAGCCATTCATCAGATTCAAAATCGGTAATGCACTCTGTAGTTAGCGAGTTCACAATGATGCTCTAACTTATATCCCTTAGCATTGATATAAGACTATATCATATAGGTGCAAGAAGTTTCCTTCCGGATCTATGAATGAGAGATATCATACTATGGTTTAACATATGCATGTTCAACCTTAGTGTGACATCAGCAAGTGTACCTAGAAGGTTGTGTATATTAGTCTTTGAACAACTTCAAGATCTAAAGGTGCTCCCACTTGCTTTGTACATAGAGACTAATCTCTAGATACACAGCATCTTGAGAAAAAATAAATTGTTTTCAATTGGGACATCCAAAATACATTAGTAGTTCTTGACTCTGGTTTGTTAATTACTTACTCTAAGGTATTTAACAAATTAAGAACTTCAATCAAGACATAATGGAATTCATCCCATTCCATAACACAATGGCGTCTTAAATACCTTCCAGATTGGAACCATATTGAGTGTACCCATGGCACATTCAATTTTCTAACCTTGATAGCTTTGGAGGTAAGAAAGTTTAAGTCATCAAAGATCAAACAATATCAATAGAGTTTGATTTTCCATGATGGACATACCATAATGATGTGGTATTCCATGAGGATTGATGTTGTGAGACTATCCCACAACTCATTAGATGAACTTATACTCTTTGGCTTACGTATCTGCCAACCAAGTCAAACCAGATGGTATCAATAGTGTTTTCAGCCTATTGCATACTTAATTTATAAGTTGTTGACCAAGTCAATGACTTCATGTGCATGTTTTGACTAGAAAACATAAACATTTAATATTTTACTATACGTCATACGTCATTAAAATTTAATGACTTCATGTTCATGTATTTAACAAGAATACATAACAAGTTAACGTCTTACTTTACGTTATAAGTCTTTCAACAATTAACAGACTTGATGTTTAAGTCTTTACACGAGACCTAAACATATTCAAGTAAAGCAATTTAGAGTGCCGACTCTTGGCCTCAATAGTAATTTCAAGTTAATTTCATACTTCAAGATTATGAATTTACAATAATACATAATCATATTCTTGAACAATTCGGTGAATATGTTGAAGTAGCTTTTCATATTATCTTGACATTTGTTCTAATTAGGGCAACTTACATTTTATGTGTAGAAGTCCTAGTAGAATATTAGTTTTCTTACCTTGCAGTCAAGAAAAACTATTTGTTATATGTTGTACCTTGCACACAATGAAGATTTCTCCCACTTGTGCACGGTACAACATCATGCGTAATATGATAGTGTCACAGATATGATTTTATACAAAATAAAAATATAGATATGTAGAACTTTATTGTTTTAATAATGAATCATGCATAACAATTTATTGATAATATTTCGGAAGCAACATCGGAGGCGCGACAAGTTATCTAATAAAATTAATGCAATGGTTCTTATATAAACTATGATGCTTCACGTGTGGAAAGTAATGTATTATTTCAAGACAATCAAGAAATAATATGGGCACCGCAAGGTAATAAAGATTACGGCTCCCATGGATTAGACAACATTACATGTGTTTAGTCACCAGAATTAAAGTCACATAGCTCCCATTGGATTATACAACATTATAAATGTTATGTCACCAGTGGAGACTGAGTGTCGATTGGATACTTTCCTTCTTTCTTTGAACATCTACACATTATTACTAATGTGAGTCACTTGGACTAGTAAACATGTACTTAGATATTCAATGAAGTGCATCAAGTTCTAACATATAGATGACGGGCTAGCCATCATTGATATTTTAACTTGAAAATAGTCATGCAATTCCTCCATAAGGTCTATTTTACCACAAGGGTGTATAGTACCTTATTAGAGTAATTGTCTTTACCATTTTGCGGTTTATTGATATTTCCATCTTCTAATTATTAAAACTCATATTATTTTGGTAGCTATAGAAAACGTGTTCTCTAGTTATCCAAATATCTTATCTTACTTCAATGTTTGAGCGGAACTAGGTTATAAAACAAACTTGCAAGAATAAGATGTGCAACCATACTTAACCGTTTTGACTTTTGCAAGACATCACGATTTCTAGAGTAGGTGTTCTTTGAGTTTGATTAGATTTAGGACAATTCAAATATTCCTATTATGCCATTTCCTCATAAAGAAAACAGATAGGAACAAGTCTCTTTCTTACAAGAAAGAAGTACTTAGTTTGTCTTTTTAACAAGAAAAGAACAAACTTTTGTTTACGGATGTGATTCATTATATCATTAATATGAATTTACAAAGTTCAATTTTTAGTATTTTCGATAATTATCCTTTTACAAATTAATTACCCCGTGTTTAAAACAATTAATTTACGAAAAAGGCTAAGATCCACATTGTGCTTCTACTATCACATCAGTTGATCTGCTAGCAATAGTAGATTCAATTGGTAGGCGACGATCACCAATTGCATTACATTTTCAACTCTTAGATCCTTATGGGACTCATGGCACTAGCGAACAAGCATCTAGTGTCAAGAAGGCATGTTTAGTCCCATCCTTGCCTCGGGTCAAGGTCTCACTGCTTAACTCGATTAAGTCATCCAATTTGAGAACGTGCGAAAATATATCTAGGTCCCACGCATAGACAATAATCACCTTGGGTTACAATTCAACCTAGGTCCCACGCATAGGCAAAAAGTAATTGCAAGTGTTCTCAAGCGATTGGACGGCATGACTTAAATTTGTGACGGGTAAAATATTTTGATTTGAATCAAAAAGGTGTACGAAGAAGCATGCATTCATTCTTCGTAGCACAAGTTAAAAACTTTTCTAAACTTAAGTCTAATCATTGTTTTAATTTATGTGTGTCAAGTTGTCCATTTTCAAGTCTAATATAGAACCTAAGTGGATTATAATAGAGATTGGACAATACATAAATCGAATAACATACATAACAAGTTAAGTGTTATTTTTAAAACAATGATTTTAAGTTAAATCCGTATTTAAACTTAGTTAAACTAAATCATAATATTTAGTTTTAAAAAATGGTTTGTGTTGCGTTTTAAGTTTTAGAAAACAATTTGCAAGTTATATACATTCACAACATACATAATAAGCAAACAACCAACACACAACCACAATATGCAAAGCCTCAACCGATGAAAGAACCTATGCTTGGTCTCGTGAGCCATCACGAGAACATAGAGTCAACTAGGGACATAAACCACAACCACACGGAGGACTCCCACTTGCTCCAAGACCAAGCTAGGACAAGTAGAAGCCCATTATGCACATGAAAAGTGAATCTGCCAGCACAGAATTTCTGCATTCGGAGGCCCAAATGGCCTAGAAGGAGTCATCCCCGAGCTTAGAACCAAGATACAAAGTTGTGGGCCCATGAGTTGTCTACCTGCAGTAAAAAATTGGTTAAAAAATACGCCACCAATCACCGGGAAACGCCGTTTTACTGCAGCTTGTTCGAGCAGCCATTTTGTGTCTTTATGTCTTTTATGCTTCGCCATTCCATTCCAAGCATCGGTTACAATATATAGAATGTAAAATACATCTAATCTACTATCTATCTATTGTAAAATGCCCAAACAATGGCAAAAACCAAATTAAAACTCATACATAAAGGCCGAAACAATGGCAAACCCCAAAAAACAAGAAATAAACGACAATCACAATCATTCATAGCACAAGTGGTCTAGGTTTTCATCGGCTTTTCATATACACATAATAATACCATAAAATTATGAACATAACAAGGTGTTGGCTAATCCCATGAGCAAACATGCATGTATTTGCCATGGGAACAATTTAAATGACATGAAATAAAAGAATTAGCCAACGAATCGAAGAAATAATCAACAAAATTAAAACCCGATTGGTACGCGAGTAAAGTGGATTTAGGTTCTCAAACCTACTGAAATTAGACCTTCTAAAAATCATTTTACCACAGAAAATTAAGCCTTAGGGGCTGTTTTCAAATCGTTTCAAGAATCGATTAAAACAACGCGATAAAAGCCATTTTTTGCGTACCGAACACATTGTTTAATTAACGTATGCGAAACCAATGGCCATAGGACCAAAAATCACAGATCTTTATATTACTAATAATATTCCTAATCCATGAAAAATAGAGCCCTCGGGGCTGTTTTGAAAGTGGTTGCATAAAACACTTAAAAACACGCGTTTTTTGACCATTTTTTCGCATACCCGATAATCATATGGCACATATGATGGCTCGTGATACCACTAATGGGTGGTGATGAATATAAATAAATATATTAAAGTAAATAAACGCAGCGGAAAACATCACCAACAACGGATCCATATAGCCATATGATCAATCAAATAAAACAAACAAAAGGTTTATACCTTTGAAGCGTGAATCCGGTTGCAAGACACCAATCACCACCACGAAAGGAATCAAGAAACCAAAAGACCAATGAAGTTGGCCTTTCCCAATGATAGAAACACACTACACGTCAAGCAATCACCACTTTGATGCTAGTCTAACCATTCACCAACACCTTGCAAGAGACTATAATAGAATTAGCAAGGTAGAAGATCAAAACCAAAAACCCTTCTTGGATGAATATTGGGGCGTTCACTAATGAGGTGGGAGAGGGATTAGGAGAACATAATTGTAACCTACAAATTATAATCAATTATCATAATCACAATTAATGATAATTGATATCAATATACAAGTTACACATTAGGTCCTTCAAAGTCCTAAGTCTCCCCTAGATCCCCTTCATGAGGCCGGCCATACTAAGGCCTTCAATGGCCATGCCCATTGTTGGCCCGAGTCCCGAAACACAAAGTCTAACTTGATGTTTAATGGCCCGTTATTGATCCCGAGTTGTGAAGGTTATTTATAACGTAAATACGATAAATACATTATAATAAATGGTGTCTAAGTGTATATGTGTGTGACCCCATAGGCTCACATATGACTTGCCATATAATTATTTATTATGACACGAGCATACTCCAACAAACATTTGGTCAATTCGTCCTAACCTATCAACAAAGGCTCCTACTCGATGTCATAGGCCAACTCTTTGGGGAGTCGAGGGTCTTAAGTCACCTAAGCCAAGTCATTAAGTACCTTACATGCAAGATTCAAAATAATGAGTGCTCAGACGTTAGCATCTTAGACACTCATCCCTAACTTCTTAAGTTCTTCCATACGAACGGTGATCATTTGGTCAGTTCGCACAAGAAGGGAAAGTTCGTCAGTTGGTCAATTCTTACCATTCCCTACTCTACCTACTTACTTAGGGTCAGTTGGTCAATTCTCCTAAGCAACTAGATACAACCGTATTTCAAAACAACCGAAGCTAGGATAACTACCATCGAACTATGCATGCATACACTAGAAATAATTATATGGAAGCATGAAAACAACAATACATTCAAGGAATCATAACTAGGCTAGCACCAAAGGTGCTTAGCCGATCATATTAAAAGATACAATAACTTCAATGTTTAACATAATGAAATACATGCATTAAAGTAAAAGATAGAAATGATCGCTAAAGCTTATCGATATTGTATGATTCCTCCCTTGGAAATGGCTCTGTATGCTCCGTGTGATCTGCCTTTGGAACCCTCTTCACGTTCTCTGCCTTTGAGGTGTGAGTGAATGATCTGAAATGCAGATTTAAGGGCTTGTATTTAGAGTGACTATGGCGTAACAATAAGGAATGGTTACGTCGTAGTTTGCAGCTCCACCGTAGAGTTGATGTGAGTTACGCCGTAACCTTTTAACAGAAGGTTGTTACGTCGTAATGCTTGTGAGAATATTACGGGGTAGTTGATGGAGGCGCGAAATACATCATGACCTAGATGATTACGGCGTAACCTTAGTTGAAGTTATGCCGTAACTGCAGTTGAGTTGGTCTTCTGAGATAAAACGCTAGCTACGGCATAATTTAGAATATGAGTTACACCGTAGCTTCTTCATAAATAGCATACTATCATAAAAGCGTTAGAAAAATCTCCAAATCTGCGTCTCTAAGCTCCAATGCTCATAATTTACCTGGAAGTGAAATATAAAGGAATACCAGCGTAAATCCATATAAGTGACATAAAATATGAGCATAATCGGGAGAAATTGATACTAAAAAGTCAGGACTATTTGATGTTATCAAATATCCCCCCACTTGAACTCTACTTGCCCTCAAGTAGACCTTATTAGAAAATTTTCTAAGTAGATATCCCCCAATACCTAGAAGATATGAGTTTAAAAATCCCTTATGCTAGAATAAATCAAAGCCGAACACCTCACAAAATGGGAACAAACACTCAAATTCTATCATCTAGTCTAAGTGTCATTTTCGGGGTGATCACTCAAAGCACAATCATAGCATGTATTCTATCATAAGATTGGAGGTTACACAAATCTCTACCACTAGAGTTAAGGACTAAAAAATCTTTGAAGGCAACATGGATGGACACAAAATGAGGTTAAGGGTGAAATGTCATTACTAACGTGTCATGGCAAAGTGGACAAAATCAATGATACATGACCAAATCCATGGCCAAAACACCAACGATTGCTCGCTTCATCACCTAGACACACTTCATGACTAAAAGGTAGGATATGACATGGGAAATAATTGGTGTAAAATAAAAAATAACAAATAATTGGTGTAAAATAAAAATAACAAAACAAATTATCTTAACCTATAACCAAGTTGTCACCGCCTACCATCAATCCAAGGTTCAAGTTTTAAGATGAAGAAACCGGATCATGATAAATCAAGTAGATGTGCCATTAGCGGACATCATGATGGGCACAATACCTGTTCTTTGAACTGTTGGTGTAATATTATCACCAACTCAATTCTTCAAATGTGACCAAGGTGGCCTCCTCGATGCTTAATACCCGAAGCTATCATAGTGCTTATAACATTGCACTAAACAATAAACAATAAACTATTTTTTTTTCGAATCATCATTTTTTTTTAATCATAACTAAATAAAAACATAAATATCCCCCCACTTGAGATGAGCATATAATGTGAATATGGGGGGTCTTCTATGATCTCCAAATATAAGTCTTTGATGAAAGCGTGATTTTCGAACCTCTCTAGTTGAACCTTGAACTTGGGCAAACAGTGACTTCCCGATTACAAATTAAGACTACACGGTAGGTTAAGGTGAATGGGTGTAATGAAACAAACATAAAGGGTATGAAATGAAAGGAAAGGCTCTAAAAGGTGTATCTAGGGGTATCTTGTACTAAAGGTGAGTGCAACAAAAGGCTTTAACATGAAGGTCGAAGAGTCGAGGTGACTAATCGATAGACACACAAAAATAGGATGTTTAGGTGATAATCCTAAAAATATTGTCTTCTCAAACTGATTATTCCATATATATCAAGCTAAGTCAACATACCTCGTTTATGGTCTCGAAATGATGTAAAGACCAAGTTCTAAAGTTAACAAGCTACCGGCACACTCATAATTTGGTGGATTTGGGTAAATAAATGGAAACGGATAAGGCTAATCTCACCATGAAATATCAAAGGTTATAATGTGCTCGGCTAAAGTCTAGTCTTGTTAGGTTAAGAAAAACATCTCAAAATTTTAAAAATGGCATCATTTTTCAAAATAAACTAGAAAAACGAGGGCAATTAAGTTCAAGTTATAACTCTACTCCCGTCCCCCAACTTGACATGTACAAAGTCCCTTTTGTATTAAACGTTAAATAAAGGTGAATAGAAAGTAGAATTAGAGCGAGAACTTTCCTAAAATTCGCTCCTAAAAAGAAAGAAGGCCCATGAAGAAATTCGTGCCTTTGTTAAGCATCCTGAGCAAACTTCGATCCCTAAAATCAAAACTAACCAACAAGCATAATTCTAAAAAAAAGGAAAACAAAAACAAAATAAATATAACTTACTTTCGTAGGAATCACGGTTGCATTTAGCATATATAACAAGCCTTTTAAACCACTTGGTGTCCCAAGTGGACAAGTGTAGTCTCGTGAGGGCTTACAGGGAACATACCCACAAAGTTCAATTAAAACTAATACAAGGTTATCGTGCCAATATTGGAAAAAAATTTAAGACTGCATGATAAAATACGGCGTAACCTCAAGAATAAGTTACGCCGTAATTTTGGTAAAACCTGGAATTTGTCTACAAAAGACTGTTATGGCGTAATGAGTGTTGGAGATTACGCCGTAATGGTTGAAAACCTATAGAGAATTAGCTACTGAAGAGCTATTACGGCATAACCATTGAGAGTGTTACGCCGTAACTTCATAACAGGACATAATCAAGACACCATTTTAATCGCCGTGATTTCATCTCCAATTCCTGCAAAAATGTTAAAGCACAAAAACCAAGAAATAAAAATGAACAGAAATAGAAATAAAAAGGATAATTCGGATTGTCTCCCGAAAGAGCACTTTTCTTTATTAACGAGTCTTTAAGTTAGACTCAAAGCCATGGGGCTTTATGGGGGCCTTCGAACTTGGCCAAATTCTTCCATCTCCCTCATTAAGTTGTGTCTGACCCATGCGACGTTAAGAGAGGTGCGAAGAAACTCCTTTCTTTCAATTTTACGAATCTTGGAAAATTTTTCATCTGGCTCCAAGTGATATTTTATAACTTCAAACTTTTCAGCTATAATGGGTGGGGGGTCTCTTGTAGGGAATACCAAGAAGTTTACATCTCCGCTGTTCGTATGCCTCCTCATCCAAGTCCGTGAACCCTTCATGACCTTGTAGTTCAAGGTAATCCATAATTCCTTCAATATCATCGTCATCGAACTCCGTTCCTTTAAACCACTCATCATCAAGCAAATCCTCCACAAGCTCACGCTTACAATGATCTTTTTCTTCTCCCCATGTAGCCTTGTAATCATCTTTCATCTCGTCACTAGTGTCGTTATGAATCTCTTCTTCACTTGGGTCATCTTTACTCATGCAACCCTTCCAAATTTTTTCTTTAGTGGAAGCATCCACTTTTTCGTACTTTATTTTGACCCAATCATCGATTCTAACTTATCTAACCAAGGAAAATCAGTTCTTTCATTGTCGTTAGTTGAGGTACATAAAAAATTGTCATCCACAAATCTAGCCATGCTACTTCCCCCGTTATAATCTTCACCAAACGGGTTACAAGAAACCCAAAATATTTCGCCTTCGGTTTTTATCTTTTCACACCAATGTTTTCATGCAGCTTTTACCTTAGCATCGCTTGAGTAGTCATCGTTACAAGAGGTATTGTTCTTGATTGATCCTTCATCGACGAACTCTTCATGCTGAAGGCGATGTTCGTCATAATCGAGCTTGAGCTTTTTCATCAGAATTGCATTAATATTAGCGTCCCCAAATTGAATCATATACCAATCTTGGAAAGATAGGTTCCCAAACTTGATATCATGTCTTTCAATCTCATGGGGGCATGTCCATTCTTCAACTTATATATTCCCATTAAAATATTCCTGAAATGGAGTACACGTGGGCCATGCTTGCATAGATTTATCTTGCACGACCATTACCGGATTGCAGTAGTGTTTACTAGGCGGTTCTTCTACGTCCTCGATCGAGAAGCTCGTCTTCCTTTCTTCATCATTTGTCGAAGACCACATGTACTTATTATTCTTCACCCTTTCTTTGTCATCCCCACCATTGCAAATGTCGTCATAAGGGTTACATGAAGCCCAAAGGTCATACCATTTATCATTGTCCACCGGTATTGCCTTGCACCAATGGTATTTCTTTTTAAATGAGGATTTCCGGACCATATTCGGATTACCGGGCCAAGTGTCTAGGACTTTAGATCCTGATTCATCAAATTTAAGGAACTCATCGGGCCAAGTGTTTAGGTTACGCCGTAATTCATATGGGGAGTTACAGCGTAACTGGCTTCTGTCAAAACTTTCAACTTTATTTTCCTGCACAATGCTAGAACTATCGTTAGATTTACCTTTTTTAGAAAAGATAGCCTTGCATGCTACCATCAGTTTGCTTTCTTGTGCTTCATTTCTTCTTTGTACTTCATCACCAAGTTTACCAATCATTGTTTTCAAATTCTTCAGCGATTCATCATGGCTGAAAAGGATTTTGATCGTATCCTCGATATTAGACCTTCTTTCACCATAAGGTCTACGATTGTAATACGCCGGAGGTCCTCCACGATATTCGTTACCATTTCCATTTGACCCTTGGAACGGTCTATTGGCTTCACCATACTTAACCTCTTCGATTATGCTATCTTCATCATTAAGAGGGAAATTTTAGTGAGATGTTCTCCACCACAACTTTCGCATCCAACATGAATAGCGTGCACACTTTCCTTGAGCTTCAGCATGTCGCGACCAAGATTTTCAAGTTTGTTGGTAATGGCGGCAATACTATCAAAGCTTCCGCTTAAACTTCTATGGCTTCCTCCTTCGTGCCACTTTTGAGAATGGGTGGCCATATTTGGTATAGCTTCCAAAACAAGTGTAGGAGTCATTCCAGGGATCGGCCCCTGAGAATCGAGCATTTAACTTGTAGCAACCCCAATACCCTTGTAGAAAATGCTGAGCTTTTGTTGATTATTGAGGTCATTAGTAGGGCATTTGTATAAGAGATCATTATACCGATCCCAAGATTGGTATAATGTTTCGCCATCTTCTTGTCTAAAATTGTGGATTTCTTCTAATTGTTTTTCCATTTTTGATGGAGGGAAAAATCTTTGAATGAAAGCTCTTTTGAGAAGATTCCACGTGTCAATGGTTCCACCGGAAAGTCTATCAACCCATCATCTAGCTAATCCCGTAAGTGTCATAGGGAAAACCCGAATATCCGCATCATAAGAAACACATGGGATCTTGAAGAGGCTTGCGATGTGCTCGTAAGCATATTCGTCTTTATTTCCAGAAAAAAGGGTTAGCACGTAGCTCCCTCATAAACTGGTCCTTGATCTCGAAACGGACCTCTGCTCCAATATTTGGCCTAACGAGCCCTGACCCTTGTTCATCCCGAGTCATAGCAAGGTACTCCTCGAGAGTGAGGTTATCAATTTCTACAACTGCCATGGGTAACTGAAACTTAAAGAAGATCGTGAGAAAACAAAAGTTAAATAAACAAAAACAAAAATAAAAGACTTAACAAAAAATCCTAATATAGCTCCCCGGCAGCGGCGCCAAAATTCTAATGCAGATATTCCGACCAGGATTTAATATTTATAAGTCTCGTCTACCTAAGGTCTACCTAATGCACTAAGGAGCAGTAAACCCGATCGTGTGCAGTATAAAGAGTGGTAAAGCCGAGGTCGTTCCCAAGAGCTATGTAGATGAGGATCCTATTAAGTCTAAGTGTCACTTGTTTTAACTGGTTTTAAGGTTGAAATGATTAATTAAACTAAAGACAAGAAATAAATGTGGAAAATAAATCAAGGTTGTAAACAATGGAAAGAAGTTTGCTAACCTAATTAATCATCTTATCATGTAATGTCTATGATTTCTAATTGATTCAAGTGGGGGTTTAAGCCGCTAGGATAGCATTTGGTCAATTCATCCTAACCTATCAACAAAGGATCCTACTCGATGTCAAAGGCCAACTGTATGGGGAGTCTAGGGTCTTAAGTCACCTAAGCCAAGTCATTAAGTACCTTACATGCAAGATTCAAAATAATGAGTGCCCAGGCGATAGCATCTTAGACACTCATCCCTAACTTCTTAAGTTATTCCATACGAACGGTGATCATTTGGTCAGTTCGCACAAGAGGGGAAAGGTCGTCAGTTTGTCAATTCTTACCATTCCCTACTCTACCTACTTACTTAGGGTCAGTTGGTCAATTCTCCTAAGCAACTAGATACGACCGCATTTCAAAACTACCGAGGCTAGGATAACTACCATCGAACTATACATGCATGCACTAGAAACAATTATATGGAAGCATGAAAACACAAACAATACATTCAAGGAATCATAACTAGGCTAGCACCAAAGGTGCTTAGCCGATCATATTAAAAGATACAATAACTTCAATGTTTAACATAATGAAAGACATGAATTAAAGTAAAAGATAGAAATGACCGCTAAAGCTTATCGATATGCTGTGATTCCTCCCTTGGAGATGGCTCTGTATGCTCCGTGTGATCTGCCTTTGGAACCCTCTTCACGTTCTCTGCCTTTGAGTTGTGAATGAATGATCTGAAATGCAGATTTCAGGGCTTGTATTTATAGGCCCGGTCACAGTTACGACGTAACTAAAACTGCAAGTTACGTCGTAACTTAATTATCTTCAAAACATATGCCTCGTTAAAGTGACTACGATGTAACAATAACGAATGGTTACGTCGTATTTTGCATCTCCGCCGTAGAGTTGATGTGAGTTACGCCGTAGCATCTTAACAGAAGGTTGTTACGTTGTAATGCTTGTGAGGATATTACGGCGTAGTTGATGGAGGAGCAAAATACTTCACAACCTAGATGATTACGGCGTAACCTCAGTTGAAAGTTACGCCATAACTGTAGTTGAGTTGGTCTTTTGAGATAAAACACTAGCTACGGCGTAATTGAGAATATGATTTACGCCGTAGCTTCTTCATAAATACCATGCTGTAATAAAACCGTTAGGAAAATCTCCAAATACGCGTCTCTATGCTCCAATGCTCATAATTTACCTGGAAGTGAAATATAAAGGAATACAAGCGTAAATCTACATAAACAACATAGAATATGAGCATAATCGGGGGAAATTGACACTAAAAAGTTAGTACTATTTGATGTTATCATGTATGTGTAATAAAATGATATTATCATAATGGTAATTCGATCTCAGTTTTTAGAAGATGAAGGACTCAATTTATTCTTTAATAGCAGTTCATATTTAGATGATCAAAATGCCAAGCCCATTGATAAAATGGACTTAGCTAAAGAAAGGTGGGAACTAAAGAGGATCTGGTGATATAATTTGCACCCAATGTCTTTCGTTACATCATCTTTTTTTTTCCATGTTTCTTTAGATAAGTGCATTTTACTAATGATTCTGTCTTTTTTATCACATGAAAATGAAATGCTATAAAAACACAAAGTCTTCTCACCATCGACACATCTTCTATTGTTTCCCAAATTTCTTTAGGTAAGCGCATTATATCAAGATCTATATATAAATGGAACCCCCGTCAGGCAAGAATTCCACCGACACGAACGATTTTCGCAAGAAAAAATATCCCCTGCAACATGGAGCCTAAGACGACAGTGAACTTGAGTTTTTTTTATGACAAAGCATCAACAATAAAGAAACTATTCTCTGCAGCATAAGAAAATTCTTTATCACTTATATACATCGTAGATTCGATCAATCACTTTCCGTGTCATATGTTTTATATTAACTATAAAAGCAGTAATGAATGTAACCTATTGTAGAAACAAGTTAATATAACTAAGTCACAGACATAAATACACAAATAAATTTACATCAAAGAACATAACATAACCGTTTTTACTAGAGCATATATAGAAACCACATGTGTTCTAAGTAATGCATAATAAATAAATGAATGTTCAATGTTAAGAAGAAGAAGAGATACATGATAAGCATACCTAATAGCACTTAAGAAATTAACCAACAATCATGACTACATCTCATGTCAGCTATATTAATGACCACATATCATACACAACGTATAAACAACATATAGAAGAAAAGAACATCTTCAATACATTTGGACTAATTATATATGTGCCTCGGTTCCGATACTGTGTCTACTAACATGGTTGCATTATATGCAATCCAATTTTTACCAAGCCAGATTCACAACTTACCAGGTGGCCGAATCATCATAGTTTGCGAAGTAGTATCTAAAGTAATTCTTTATACACCTCTACTCTGGCCGGAATCGTTACCAGAAATAAAAGAGTCGGACAAAAATGCATCCATAAAACATTCAATGGTTTATACATTTACATTTCAAAACAATGGTTTTAATGTTGAATCCAAGTAACGCCTGGATTTCTTTTTTCTTTTTTTTTTCTTTTTTTTTTAATTTTCTAATTAATGCGCAAAACACTCAATAAGCATTGAGGTTGCTTGATATAATCTTAACAGAATGGGTAGCATTGGTTAAAGTCGTTAACAACAATGCTTAAAACATGCTTAAGCATTTATAACAAAGCACATACAGAAACGACATAAAATCTGAGAAACGCATAGTAAAATATAGGAATAGCATTGACATTTTTGACGTTCAGTGTTCAACCCAAAAAGAAATACACGATGCATATGGTGCCACATGATAATATCAAACTTGTGTGACTAATGAGCATGTCACCAACTATTATACCAACAAACGAGTTTTCCTCCTTAGCATTACTTATAAATGTATTTTTTTGCTAAACACTGAACGTCACATAATCATGACAACCATACAAAACATATTGTTTAGCACTTATGAAAGAAATCAAACATTAGAATAACACCTAACAACACTTATATTTATCACTGCAAATTAGATACACCACATTGACAGCCTATAGAAAGAAATCAAGATTTTGATACATTGAGGATGCCTGACTGTAAAACACTTAAAAAGGGTTGAGGTTGCTTCATACAATGGTAACATAATACACAGTATTGTTTAAATTATACAAAGCCCCTCCACGCTTCCTAACCACTCTCACAATCCTCGGGTCTTGAGGCATGTGTAGTGGTCTTAGGCAACCCTTAAACACAATGGGCCTCACGAATTCGTTACACTCAGAATATTTGTGCATTGGCTAAGATATATAGCATCGACTGCAAAAAAAACATATGCATTTCATGCCATCTAGTTTTTGCCACGCCATCTAGTTATTCTCAAATTTTGACTGACTTCACTCAGACAATAGATATTAAATAGAATTATCATCACCGCCTTCAATAGCCTTTTTCAAAAAAAGGCGCAGTTTTCAAACAAGATGAGGCTGAGATTTGTAAACAATGGAAAAAGGAAGATCAATCTGCCACGGTTGCATACTTAGCGGCTTTCCTTGCCAAGCAAAGCAAGAAACACACTACAAAATTACAACAACAAAGCAAACGAAAGCTTTTAAGGCAGTGAATGAAACCTTTTCACCACTTGGGTAACGCTGGTTCCAAGTTTGCTAACGGTGGTTCCACGTGATAAAACCATTGGACCCTGACTAAGATATCATAATGGTTGCAAAACACAACAGAATTTTATGCCTAACGACTGATCGGGTTACCAAAGCATAATTTTGAAGAAAATATTATGCAAATCAAATCTACAAAGCATCACCATAACCCATAAATCGAAACATATTGGCCATGAAGCAAGATGTAACACCCCCAAATCTCGGTACAACGGAAGAATTAATCAAGTTTTCGGGGCGTTACAATTGGATTGGTGTCTCACACAAGTATAGCAAACAAGATAGTCATTTAACATTCAAAACCAATCCCAAATTTAAATATTCAAAACATTAATCCCAAAGTGTAAATATTAGGCCCAAACATGATTAAATAAAGTAGGTCCCCATAAATTATCAGAGTCGATTATGATCCTTGACCATGCCTCCTTGCCAAGCTTCCACCGAACACGCACTCCAAACATGACTTAAATACCGGAGAAAGCATGCTAAAAGGTCAGCTAACGCTGGTGAGTTCATAGGTTTAAATTCAAGTAAAAAGTAGTGGACCTGTAGGAGTTAATTTGCTATGCGAGACTTAAGATAGATACACATCAATCACAAACCATATCATATCCGATATCACAACGGGCCCCAGCGACTCTAGCCGACTTTGTAGCAAAGTCTAGAATGATTGCTAACCCTGGACTAGGTCAAGGTAGAAGTCTACTCTTAGCTAGGCAACGTGTTATAGCAATTAGGATTGCTACCCTAGACTATGGCAACAGCTACCACATATCTATTTAAACAGTCAAGCACATAAGCAAATCAAAATAGTTTTAAAGGTCCAAAAACAGTAGCATGATTCTCACCCCAATTTAGTTAAAAACGTAGATAAAAGTGGGGCTATGAAACTCACCTCAAGCAAGCAACGCACAAATAAACAATAGCAGAAGATAAAATCTAATCACGGTACAGCAACTACCGACTCGGCACAACCTATTAATGTAAACCAATTTTAATGTATATTTCCCAAAATCAACGTTATCTACCCCCAATGTATTCCTTTTCATTATCTCCAAAAATGTCTTGTTTCACCGTTTAGTCCTAGTGTTTGGTATCCTCATATGAGTGTATCGACTCAATATGATGCCTGAATGCACTCAAACAACTAATATGTGACTCAATGCAACACAATGAGACGTCTAAGCGAGAAGCTCCAGAGTCCAATAAGTTTCAGAATAAATAGTAGACCTTATCGAATTCGAAAACTCGATAAACTCAATTATTTATTCGTGTCGCTTATTATCCCATAAACCGGTCGCATCCTAACGAGTCATAAGGATAATTCACCAATTAATAACTTTTTCCTACGTACCTAGCGGTCTCTTATTAGATTCGTCAACCTAATAAGTCCGCTACCCACGTGGATCGACGCTATTAGTGTTAGGTCATCCGTAACCCATGCACACAACGTAAGTAAATAAATGCTTGAAACTTCATGTTGAATGCCCATAATTGGCATATTTCGATAAACGTGCACTCGAAACATTAATTACTCATTTATTAGAAAACCTTTCCATTTTTAGTCTTTAGTTTCCATTTAAAATTGTAAATAACAAGACAAGTCTTGTTATCGATATTTTTAGTATAAAAGCCTTTTTATTATTTATGTTTCATAGTTTATTAGCATTTTCATAAATATATATATTTCGTCAAACTTCAATATTAGTTTCATATCGTTATTCGTTTCGAGTCAACAAGCACGAGTCATGACTTCTCGGCTTTTAATCAATCAATATTCCAAACTATGCTAAAGTCCATGTTACGGCGTTGTCGGGGTCAACTATTGACTAAAAAGTCAAAGTAACACCGACGTTGCTCAAAGTTGACAATTTATATATTAAGTCCAAATAAAAGTCATAATAGCGCAATTCAATCTCAAATCAACCCAATCAATCTCGCCAACCAATCAACCAACCAAATATACTCGAAACCATTGTTATGACCCTAATGGTCATGACACGGTCACGTTTAAGACCACGTGAACCAAACAACCTCTAGAAGCTTTTCGGCTCCACGCGTCTCATCCAAACGCCAACAACATCAACCCACAAGCTACCACAATGACCCGACCCGGACCCTTGGTCCATGTGGGTCTTGTACGCCACCAAGCCATGACCATCATGGGTCATGGTGGCTTGTACGCCCCATATTCACATCCAAACACTCCCCAAATCACTTCCACTACAACCAAACACAATCAATCAACCTCCAATCATTAACCAAACATCAAACCCATCAACTATTCCTAATCAAAAACATGAAACATGACCTAAAATGCAAAAACTCAACAATATGATACACCACATGATACCAAATCACTAGCTACATGTTCATTTAAGTGTAAATTAGTTTTAATCCCAAGTTTCAACCAAAACCCCTAAAATTCGTCCCATGTACGAATAAAAAAGAAGCCATACGTGGCTTTCCATGGCCAAAACAAGCTTGACCCATGTTCCATTTACCTTTCTTACAACCCGATCTACAAGATTTAATGAAAATCCTAGAATCACGAATCTTATTTTCAAGATTTGGAGGTGTTAACGTAGGATTTTGTGAGAGTTTTATATATGGATAGAAAGAGGAAAGAAAGATATACAAGATGGTGGTAGAGGTGTAATTTCACTCATCGGAAAATGGCCGGAAAATGGCCGAAAAGTGGCCGGAAGTGGGGCGGCGATGGTGGTGGTATTTTTAGGGTTAGGGTTTGTTTGGTGGAGAGAGAAATATTAGAGAGAGAAAGTAGTGTATGTGTGTGTTTTTAGTGAGAGAAAGTGGAAGCAAAAATGAGGCTAGAAGTGGGTTTATATACATAGGCATGAGGGACTTAAAAATAATTATTTTGGGGAGGAGGGGTCGCCGGCTCAAGCAAAAAGGGAGGGGCCGAAGCCGTCATTTTTCGTAAACTATCTCGTTTACCCATCCCTGAGCTCATATATGGTCCTACGAGTGTCCCACGATGTTCTTTCGACTTTCTATTATCGTTATTTATGTTTTTCCACGAGTTTTGACTATTTATTTGCCAATTTTCGAGTTACGGTTTAAAAGTTACGTTATTTCTAGTTTTAGGCTTTTATAGTGCCGAATCGAATAGTGCCTATCAAAAAGAGTTAAAACTCACACGATAACTCATCCAATAATAAAATAAGTCATAAAAACCAATAAACGATATCAAATCAAGTCATGGTCGATGGAAATAGTGATAAAGGCAACAGCTCGGTTTTGTTTAACGTAATGCGGTTACCTAAAATAGACTCCCTAAATTGCCAGTTGTCACACAAGCGTCATATTTTTTTGTAAAAAGCAGCACTTGTACGCAACTAACAAAATCCTTAGTTTAAGCATGGTCTCACACATAGTGGCTTATCTTTAAACGGTGTCGTTTTACCTTCAAATCCAATTTAAAGCTTAAACAGTCCAACGCAAACCTTAAACGACATAGTATCGACAAGACAAAATATGCAACGTTTTATACTCCATCTATATTTTGATTATTCTATATTGTATTGGCTGCAAAATAAGGCCGACTTTTGTATCAACCGTTTTTTGTCAAGGAAACATTACAAATTACCAGCTGACCAAATAATCAAAGCCAATCATGTATTAAACACGTTCGATTGGTCTCATATTATATAAAAGCATAATTAAATCAACAAATAAAATGCAAAACCACAACATGCAACAACTACATTCAACTTAGCTACAATAGCCTAAAAATTACAGCATGTGTTAGCCTTAATAGTTTTTATTAGAAGTGATGGTCATTCACATTTAGGAACTTTGTAACGTGTGTTAGATATCGTGCTAGAATAGTCAAAGGGCTCGTGGATTGGGCTAAGCTAAATGGTTAGACGTTTAGTTAAGTTAGCCTTGTATAAGTTCATGTAACCAAATCCATGTCCAAGCCCATACAAGGCCCATAGCCAAGCCTTAGGGCATCATCTCTTTTACCTATATATACCCCTCAAGTATGTCATTTGAGGGGTGTGCTTGAGTGTGTGTGTGTGTGTTTTCCTTTGAAGCAATATACAACTTATTGTTTCATCTTTCTTCTCTCTACCTCTCTAAACATACACGAATTCTATCATTCAAGTCACCAAGTTCTTCATCTTAATCTTTCTCTACGCCTACTGTTTGTATAACGTGGGTGTTTGTGTGTGGTAAAGGTTGCTATTGTGATAAGGTATACGTGATATCAAAGGTCATAACAATTGGTATCAATCGCCTAACAATGGTTTAGGAGTGTTTGTGTTTGTTTTGAAGGGTTACGCGTATAAGCTCACGTTTTACATATTTGAAACGCTTAAAGCTTTCATTTTTTCACCAAAAAATTCAAGATTCTTGTGGTTTAAGGTTTATTTGGTGCTAAAGTTTCAGTTCTTTGCAAAAAGTTCGTAGCTTTACGTGTTTTTCTTCATTTTTAAGCTCGTATTTGGTTATTGGTCATTTCTACTCATAACTTTTCTAAGCATTTTGGGTGAAAAAGGTCAACATTTTTGTGTTATTGGAGTGTTTTAAGGATATACATTGCAAGCGAAATCATTTGAATCGTTGGAAATTTCTTACGCGTAGAAGTCAAAAGTCAAAACCCTAGTTTTCTACTCGTAACTTTTCTAAGCACTTTGGGTGAAAAAGGTTAACATTTTTGTGTTATTCGAGTGTTTTTAAGGATATCGTAAGCGAATTTGTTTGAATCGTTGGAAAATTTTTACGAGTAAGTCAAAACCCTAGTTCTACTCGTAAGAAAGTCAACTACTCATAAGTTTTCTACTCATAACTTTTTGGTGAAGAATCTTCGAGCTATAACGGTTACTCAATGCTTCCCTCACTTGGATAAGTGTGTGGAACACTTCGACTTGTGGATATCCCTTACTGTGGCGGTGTAAAGGATTTTTGGTTCTTAACCATAGTTTACGCATAAGCTAAAAGCTTACGGGTAACTCTACGCATAACTTCACAATTACGCGTAAGGTTTACGAGTAACTTTTTGTCTACGAATAAGCTTAAGGTTACGCGTAAGATACTTTCTACGCATAAGATCCTACGCCTAAGGAATCCTACGCCTAAGCTTCCTACGCATAAGATCCTACGCCTAAGCCATTCTACTCGTAACCACATCCTACTCGTAACCACATTCTACTCGTAACCACATCCTACTCGTAACCATATCCTACTCGTAACTTCTGTTTCTACGCCTAAGCTCTTTCTACGCATAAAGGTTTTTTTTTTTTTTTTTTTTTAAATAAATAAAAAAAAATTCAAATTTAAATTTTTGGCGGGAAAACTTGAGTAAAATTTAAAATTTTGAGGATACTAAACGTTCAATTTTTACGCGAGATTCAAATTTTGGTTTAACAGTGAAAATTTTGGTCAAAAATTCAAATTTTTGGGCCTAAATTCAAATTTTTCGGGTCAAATTTTGCGTCAAAATTGTCATAACTCAAATTTTTCATACGTCCTTAGAATTGATTTTTATAGTGAATTTCAAATTTTGGGTGAAAATTTTTTAGAACCAAGGTTACGAGTACGACTTTCAGAAAAACCTCAACCGAGCTTAATCTTCATCAACCACAACTCCTTTATCGTTGAATCGATCCTACATCAACTTTATCATCACATACCTTCATCAATGGCAACTCTGGCAGATCGTCTCAGAACTGCTTTCTTAAAAGGATTCTTCAATGAAGAAAACATTAGTCCCACTACACCAAATAACAACAACCAATGGATTTCATCGTATAATCCGCAGTTTGCTCAACCGAGTATTCATATGGGTCAAGAAGGACAAATGGTTGATGTTATTGGGAATCAGAATGGATTTGCTACGGGTATACAAATGGGGAATCGGATGCAATATGCGAGGCGGTTTGTTGGACATCAAGGGGTCAGATTATGAATCGAATATGGGATATCAACATGGGAATAAGCTGTTATATGACTTCGGTTCGAGAATGCTACCTCCGAACCTCAAAGCCAAAATTCAGTTATTTTAGTTCGAATCTTGTGTCAAACGGTGACAAAGCTTGAAAGGCTCCGGTACATGTTGATGTTAGCACGAAAGAAGAGTCGGAATTGAATTGACTGATGCGAATACGCATTCATGAATCCAAAGCGGGCGGATAAAGCAAAAATCGCAACCTCGGTCATAGAATCAATCCGCAGGACACAACATCAAGTGGTACTTTTGATACACCTCCGGTCTATGACACAGATCCACTCAATGAGGTACCAAATTATAGTAATGTTTCTAGTCGGTTTACTCATGATGAGCGGCATTCGTGACATCGGCACCTACTTATGATACATACCTGGACAATCAGAGTTGTAGCAATACGAACTCTGAAACTCCAGATGTGGATCCTAATGGAGGCTGTGTGGCACAAAATCGAGGCCGATGAGGAAACCCGTGCTAATTTTGAAAAATTAATTAATAATTGTGGTATTGAAATCGAGAAAGTTAGTAAGGTCAATCGCGAGGTTAAGGCTGCGAATAAGAAATTGACCGCTGAGCTTGAGAGTTACAAGGAGCACGCCAAAGCCTATGAATTTCATACAAACAAAATGTCCGAATTAGAAATTGGTTATCGAGATTCTGTTTTAAGAGAAAAAGAATTGCAAATCAAGTATAACACACTTGATGTGAATTCTCACTTGAAAATCAAATCTTTAAACAAGGAAATTTCTGATCTTCAAAACCAACTTTCTAAACAACAAGCAACTTATTCTGATCTTGAAAAAGAGAAGAAGCAGTTGATTCTGATTTTCAAAAGCGAGAAGATTCTCTTCTTGATGAAATTCTGGATAAAAATGAAACTATCAAAAATTGGATAATTTACTTCTTACAACGGGTCATTCTGCTAAAACAAACAAGATGCTTTCTAATCAAGCAAATCCGATTTTTCACACTGCAAATAAAATGGCTCTTGGTAACAACCCTTCTTCGTTCCTCAAGAAAGCTCAGAAATCTCAGAATGTGTTAAACAATGGAAAACCTTTGCATGAACCCATAATTGTTCGTGATTCTCTTGAAACGTTGGAACTATCTGAGGAGAGTAGATCAAAAATGAAACAAAAGAATCCAGATCTCAAACCTATTGACTATAACAAATGGAACAAACTTTCTGGAATTACTTTTGTTAATCAAAAAGAAAAGTCAAAGTTTTCCATCACACCAAGTGTTTCAAACAAAGAGTCAACACCTGTTTCAAAATCTGTTTCAAAACCAGTAGTTGTCTCAAAATCTCTTTTGAACATTGAACAAATGTCTTCAAACAATCCTTTTAACACAAGTGATGCAAGAAGCATTTTAGATGATGTTAAAACTAGAATTGGGTACCTTCAAGAGACTGTCAAATCTAAAACCAATATTACAACTAACATCTGGTTTACTCGTCATGATGACGAAACGAAAAAGTTTTTTGAAACTCAAATTGCCCCTCAGCTGACTGGCATGAGTGCGAGGGTAATTCATTTCGAACAAGCGTTTTTGAAAGAAACAGCTGACTTTGTCAAGGACCATAAATCCCTGGTAAAGCAAGCTAATGAAAGTGTTGAACACATCAAAGTTTTGGAAAATTTGAATGATTCTCTCTTGAAGATGTTCGACTCTGATATCATGTCCATTATTTTGCAAACATATTACGTTGAAGATCATGAAAGACTCGATCACGAGACCTCCGCAATTGTTTCAAAATATGAAAATGCTCTTACAAAACTTGAAAAAGAAAACTTGTCCTATTTTAAACAACTTGATCGAAAAATCGAGGAATGCAAGTATGACAAACTGTCGTATGAGCGTGCTTACAAGGACATGAAAGAGCAAAATGATCTTTTGAGTGCTCAACTGGGAAGTCAAAAAGGAAAGGCTGTGGATACTAAGTTTGCAAAACCATTGACAGGAGGAAAACAAATATTCCCAAACCGGTTTTAAACCAAAATGTCAATTTCTCAGCTTCCTCCAAAAGTCAATGAGAAAAATGATTTGTCAAAACCAGTCACTCCACAGTCCCTGCCTATTAAAAAGAGAATTGTCAAAGGTTTTGAAAAAGAAAAAGCAGTTGCTGAAAAACCTAAAGTGATTACACCTTGCATTTCTAGGAATATTACACGGAATGTGACCAAAAATCCAGTTAAAGAATCTGTTGGTTCTAACAACATGGCCAACAATCACTATCTAGAAGAAGCTAGGAAAAAGGCACAGACTCGAAAAGACGGAATTCTAGGTGCAACATCTAGGGTGATGAATTCTACAAGATCTCAAGGCACTGCTAGTAGTAGTAAACCATTACCTAGGAACACTCTACATAAGACTAGGGATTGGCTTGCATCTAAGAGTAGTTGCGCAATAGAAAATGCTATGCCCTTAGAAAACAACACTAGGAATTCTAAGTCTTTTTCGAACAAGAATCAATTTTCAAAAGACTGTAGTGACAAAGTTAAAGCTGCTGTTTTAAACAAGAATATTGAATTTGTGTGTACTACATGTAAAAAATGTATCTTTTCAGCTAATCATGATGCATGTGTCTCAAAATATCTCAAGAAAGATAATTCTCGTGCCAAGGCACAATCCACTAAGACACCAAATAGAAACAAGCCCGTTGATAAAATGTCAAACAAAAAGAAACCTAATAGGTTGATCTCTTCAGGACGTAGTTTTTCCAAAAATGAGTCTTCCGCTGCATCTGATAAGAAAACAACTCCTCGATCTTACCTTAGGTGGATTCCCACGGGCAAAGTTTTCAACAAAATAGGTCATAGATGGATTCCCACAGGAAAGATTTTTGATACTTGCTCCAACACAGATATAGTGAAAATCATTCGGATAAGGAAGTCAGATCCACTACAACCGTTGATAGTGATCACCCTCACCGTGAGGAATCATGTACTTCTAACACTGTTATTTGTGAAAATTCTTCTTCTGTGGATGCAGGTACTTGTAAAAGTGTTGAAGGTTCATACACCCCATGTGGTAAAGAAGAACTTTATGCCAAATTCGCATGTGGAAATCCTTTTCTAATTCCACTCTTAACTCCACTTTTACATGACATGACTTAATCTTCTTTCTTCAAATCTTCTTTGTAAATATTTTTTGAAAAACAAAATACAAAATTTGAAAAACCAACAAAAGCAAAATATAAAAATATAAAATTTTCAAAAATACAAAAACAATATAAAATCAAAAATACAAAAATATTCTTCTCACGACATGTCTCTCGTATAATCGATATTCTGTACGTTTCTAGAAATGTCATTCAACAATGATACGGGCATGTACAGATGCTTGAGCGAGAGTTCGTTAATTTGTTTTCTAAAACATGTCGTTTCTCAAAATTTCTTAAATAATGGCTTTCGTATACTTGATGCGAAACCGGACTTCAAAATAATGGCTTCTGGACACATCAGTTCAGGACCAGCACTTCAAAGAAAGGAAAGTGCTTATCCAAATCAATGGTTTTAAATATTTTTCAAGCACTATTCCTAAAAACATAATGGCTTGTAAGTATTTCAGCTTGCAACCCGATCTTTAAAGAAAGGAAAGTGCTACATAAAATCGATTTTCAAGTAAATATCGAGCACTTATACTAAAACAAATGAAGATAATTCTTCTTCAATATCTTCAAAAGATTTTTCAAAATCTTCATCATCTTGCGTACCATTGATTCAAAATTTTTCAAAAAGATTTTTCAAAATCTCTCACATTTGGTACCAAGATAACTCCCTCTAAACCCTTAATTGATTCTAAAATTTTCTGTATGAAAAATATTCTTTCGTTAAGGGGGAGTATAAAACAAAAAATTGTTCCAAAATTCATGCTAAATCAGTTTCTCTCCAAATGCTTTTCGAAAAACATATCTTTTAATCATTTTGTTTCAAAAACATCATGGATATGCTATTTTGAGGGGGAGAAACGTGATTAAAATGTGATCAAAAAGTTTAATGATCGTTGTTTGAATCTCAAAAGAGCTCGACTCGATCGTAACCAATGAATTGACGAGGAATCATGTACCATCTCGAGAAACTTTCTATGGACTTGACGGGGCGGGTAATAATTTCAAGCTAGTTCTCTAGTGATGTAAGCGTGTCTCGAATCGGTCTAGTTCATTTAAAGTCGATCAATTCAAAAAGTGCAAACTCTACCCTATATGTGCAGATTTCTGTCAAAACTCATAAGCACATGTGAAGGGGGAGTGTTTCTGATAATATAAAACTCTCGGAGTGTCTCAAACATGTTTTCTATCATAAACACTTTGAGAGATTTTCAAGAAAAATGGTTTTATGGCAACAATAGGACAGTCATGGAGTTATAAGGTGACTAAGGATAGGAAATTCGTCCTATGATCCGCCAGAGCCGGAGGTATCTACCCAAGGATATCAAAAATAGTTAGTATTAGAAGTCCTTAGGAATGATTGAAAAAAGGAGTAATGTGAGAAAGGAGAAAGAAGGGGTTGAAGAATTAAAAAGAAATGTAATGAAAAAGGGTGAAAAGAAATAGCCCTCCATATTCAACCTTAGGGCGGAAACCGGGTTCAATTCATCACTCTTGGTTGTCACTAAGATGACACGGTATTGAAGACAAAGGCGTCATGGACCCAGTGGCCGCACTAAACCTTCTATCCACTCAATTCCTCTTAAAAGGATTTGTTTCATTCTCACTGGGAACCCTACATAATCTATCGACTTTCTCTTAGAGATAGTTGATATTGAAGAAGGAGACCCTCTCCCTAGTCTCTGCTCAGGAAAACCAAAATGCACTAATTGAGTCTAGAGCCACGAGATTCATCAAAAGATCTCATAGGAACACATGACATGACATCGCTTGTTGTTCATCATTAAGGGCACAAGTGATATATTATAGAGTCCTACGCAGATCTTAGCAATTTGCCAGAACATTTATGAGAAGCTTCACATCTGTGATCTTCAATGATTGAATGGAAACTCTGCCGGGTCAACATCAAGCAGACCACGGCGGTCACTTCGGTAATTCTCCGTGGATTACGCTTAGTGTGTCTCAAACGGTCTATAGTCGTGGGGTGATGCTTCGGTGTACCTTAGCGACTCATCCGAACTGTAGATGTACTTCGGTACATCGCGTTATCTCACTTGTGGGACTCCGGTTCAGAACGACCTCTGTGAGAATTAGAGACGTGTTTTCACACTATCTTTGTTAACACCCTCGAAATTCAAACTTGTAAGTGCCGGAATCCGCTTATTACTAACCTTTTATATGTTTTCTTCTTATGGAAGCTCCGGAGCGGATGGATCGTGCAGATTCTCTACATGCTCATACCAACAACACATGAAAAGTTCTCATCAAAATCAAAGGCAACAAAGTTAAAGATGATTCTTCGTCAATGTCAAAGAATCCTCAAAGTAGAAAGACTAGAGAACTATGTCATTGGTAAATCAAAGTCAAATAGAAGTGTGAGCATGGTGGAGAAAGGCGTGGAGACACCTAACCAACGAAGTTGACAACGGCAGACAACCACATTAATTGATCACAAAGCATGAAGGAACAAAGAATTAAGACTATTCTATATCTACTAACAAAGTTCAAGCTCAAAAAAGATTAAAGACCTATTCAAGTGGAGCATCTTTTGAATGACCACCCCTTAGGGGGAGATTGTTAGCCTTAATAGTTTTTATTAGAAGTGATGGTCATTCACATTTAGGAACTTTGTAACGTGTGTTAGATATCGTGCTAGAATAGTCAAAGGGCTCGTGGATTGGGCTAAGCTAAATGGTTAGACGTTTAGTTAAGTTAGCCTTGTATAAGTTCATGTAACCCAATCCATGTCCAAGCCCATACAAGGCCCATGGCCAAGCCTTAGGGCATCATCTCTTTTACCTATATATACCCCTCAAGTATGTCATTTGAGGGGTGTGCTTGAGTGTGTGTGTGTGTGTGTTTTCCTTTGAAGCAATATACAACTTATTGTTTCATCTTTCTTCTCTCTACCTCTCTAAACATACACGAATTCTATCATTCAAGTCACCAAGTTCTTCATCTTAATCTTTCTCTACGCCTACTGTTTGTATAACGTGGGTGTTTGTGTGTGGTAAAGGTTGCTATTGTGATAAGGTATACGTGATATCAAAGGTCATAACAGCATGCAACAACTTTAGCTTAAAAATGAACACTGAAGAGAAACCCTAACACCACTAAATACACTATTGGCCAACTTAAAGTCCCTAAAACTATTACAACTTAAAACAGCTAAATTACAAAACCACTGAACAATTACAACATGTAACAAAGAAAATTTCAAGTGTTAAATGTATTAATTTAGAGTGCAATTTTTGTGTTGTTATCTTTGATATCATTAGTTTTTACGGAATTTCATGAGCATGTAAATTTCAGTGTTAAATCTATTAATTATGGGACGAAGGGCTCAATGAAGACAATAAATTTACGCAATTAATCCCAAAGTTGACACACTACTACAAAAACAGGCTTTTAGACCCCCTTATTTAGACCCTCTTAAGAAAGCGCAGGTCTAAATGCGGATTTTCCCCACCAAAAGGTATTTAGACCGGTGCAAATAGGAAAAACCGGTCTATATATAACTTTCTCATTTAGACCGGTTACTATGAAAAACACCGGTCTAAAAACTTTTATTTAGACCGATGCGTTTAATTTACACCGGTCTAAATAAACCGAACCATTTAGACCGGTTCCCTTCAAATGCACCAGTTTAAATAATATTTGAAAATAAGGGTGCCCAACGGCTACAAAACCAGATCTCATATTTAATACCACACAACCTTCAACTTGCATTTAATACACTCGAAAAATGTCATTAATTTTCTCATAATTGCCATATTTTCCCGCATTAACTACAATTAAAAAGGTATGTATCACTTATTATACATTCATATTAATAACACTAAGATTTTTTATGATTATGTATGTAAATTTTTTAATAAAAAATGTTATACTTATACAAATCACTAATTGCGTGTTTATGGATATAAATTTGTTGTTGTGTATAAATGAAAGCTAACATGAATATTTTTTCTATATTTATAGGAATGCTTGCGTAAATCGTCTTTATATGATATCCGAAATGTAGGTTCGTTGACCCGTGGAAGTAAGGTATGTTCTAAAATAATTACTAAAACAATTATTTTATGCAACATTCCCGTTATTAGTTTAATTCCCGTTAGTTTAATTCCCGTCCGAAAACAATCGTTCTTAATGCAATTCTTGAGCCGTTAGTTTAATTCCCGCCCGAAAATAACTTAATAGAGGTTAATTTCGGATTGTCCCCATTTGAAACTGCTTTTTGAATAATTTGTCTCATTTAGGATGTGATTGTGTATTATCGTATTGAGTGTAATTTAAGATGGATCGTGGTATATGGATGTACGAGATAGAACGTGTTAGCATCGAATACTTAGAGCATTTGTCTCATTTCCTAAAAGTTGCCGAAGATGATCGGGTGAAGAAAGGAAAATTTAAAATTCATTGTCCTTGTAGAAAATGTTTAAATTGGGAATGTTTTCCCGATTTGAAAACTATTAAAAGTCATCTTATAGAAAAAGGGTTTATGCAAAGGTATACTTGTTGGGATTTTCATGGAGAAGTCAAAGCTAAAAGTAACACGTCTGTTTCCAGTAGTAATGTCGAACATAACAATGAGTCATACAATAATGATCGTTTAAATGAGATGTTACATAATTTGGAGGATAATGTTACTGAAAAAAATCAAAAACAATTTCAACAATTGCTTGTCGACTCAGAAACACCGTTGTATGACGGTTGTGAGGATTTTACCAAACTATTTGTTGTTTATAGACTCATGAACATTAAAGCAGTTACTGGTTTAAGTGACACGGGTTTCACAACTCTACTAGAAGCGTTACATGAAATGTTCCCAAAAGCCAAGTTACATGTTTCAACATACCAAGCAAAAAAATTGATGTGCCCGATGGGAATGGAAATCGAAAAAATAGATGCATGTCCAAAAGATTGTATGTTGTATAGAAATAACGACAAGGACCTACATGCATGTCGGATTTGTGGTAAATCAAGGTACAAACGAAAAAAAGATACACCACTTAACCCCCGACGTGACTAAGAATGGTCCACCTGCTAAAATATTGTGGTATTTTCCTACAAAACCAAGATTGGAACGATTATTTTCAAATGAAGAGGATGCGAAGTTGTTACGTTGGCATGCCGAAGAGCATAAAAGAGATGGAAAAATGAGACACGTAGCTGATTCCCTTCAATGGAGGAACATCGATAATGAGTTTAAAGAGGAATTTGGATATGAGATTAGAAATATACGATTTGGACTTAGTTCAGATGGACCCAACCCTTTCGGAAACATGAGTAGTCGTCATAGCACTTGGCCGGTTCTTTTATGCATATACAATCTTCCACCATGGCTATGTATCAAACAAAAATACATCTTGATGTCATTGCTAATACAAGGTCCTAAACAACCAGGCAATGATATTGACATTTATTTGAGACCGTTAATTAATGACATGAAAGACCTATGGAGTGAGGGCATAAAAGTGTATGATGCATACAAGAAAGAGACTTTCCAATGGCAAGCCATGATTTTTTGCACTATTAGTGATTTTCCTGCTTATGGAAATTTGTCAGGATACAAAACGAAAGGGAAAATGGCATGTCCTGTGTGTCAAGATCACACTCACTCAATTTGGTTGTCTAATTGTAAGAAAACAGTATATATGGGGCATCGAAGATCACTTCAAGAGGATCACCCATATAGTAAAAAGAGAAAGTTGTTTGATAATAGCGTTGAAGATAAAAAGCTACCACCACCATTAAATGGGGAGGCTACATTCTTCCAAGTGGAAGATATCCATGTTGTGTTTGGGAAAGGGAAAGAAGGCACTTCAACTTCAAAAGAGAGTATTTGGAAAAAGAAATCTGTATTTTGGGAATTACCGTATTGGGATCGCTTGCAAGTTCGACATTGCCTTGATGTTATGCATATCGAGAAAAACGTGTGTGAAAGCTTGATAGGATTATTGTTGAACATTCCTGGGAAGACAAAAGATGGTATTAAGGTTCGAAAGGACATGGAAGCCATGCAAATAAGACCAGAGCTTGCTCCTAAAGAGATTGTTGGGAAGACTAGTACATATCGCCACCAGACTTGTTATACCATGTCTAAGGCCGAGAAAACCAAATTTTGCCAATGTTTGAGTGGAGTTAAGGTTCCATCTGGGTATTCGGCTAACATAAAAAAGTTGGTGTCAATGCAAGACTTGAAGTTGTTTGGTATGAAGTCTCATGTTTGCCATGTCTTAATGACGCAGATGATTCCCATCGCAATTCGTGGAATACTACCAAATCGCATCCGACACACAATAACAAAGTTGTGTTTGTTTTTTAACATGATTCATTCAAAGGTGATTGATCCCGAATTGTTAGATCAATGGCAGCGTGATATTATCTTAACTCTTTGTCAACTCGAGATGTACTTTCCACCTTCCTTATTTGATGTCATGGTTCATTTGGTATCTCATATGGTTGGTGAAATTAAGACTTGTATTTTCCTGCGATACATGTATCCATTTGAGAGATACATGGGAATCTTAAAAGGTTATGTTAGGAACCGATCACGACCAGAGGGTAGTATTATTGAAGGATATGCTACTGATATGTATTCTATAGGTTCAAGACTTTGAGTTTGTATCATGTACAAACATTTATCTACAGTTAGTAACATTTTGGTCTTTTGTACATTATATTCAATGAATCACTATTGTATCGTGACCTAGGAGCTTTAACTATATTTAGAAGTTACAGTGTTTTGATAGATTATTCTCATTGTATTAAATTGTAGTGCAATCAACAACAACGCGACTCGGATGCCGGTTATTATGTCATGAGATGGATGTACGACTTTGTGAACACTCATCAGTTTCACTTCCCTTCAACAGTAAGTATCCATGAGCTCTTTTTTTTACTCTTTCTGTATTGTTTATGTATAATATTTAAGTATTTTTATTTCTTTTAACATATAGATACCATGGACTTGTCGGCCTTGACTTGTTGAAAAAGATATCGATCGAACCGTGGAGCAGTTGCATACAATGTGTCCTATATGATTATGAATGAAGTGCTTGTTTTTGGAACGGGGATAAGTGCTTATTAGATACACATTATCAGCTATCATGTGGTTTTGTTAACTTAGAGGATGTTTGGATTTATCTTTAGTTTAAAGGATGTTTGGATTTCTGTTTAAATTAGACAATGTAAGGATTTCTATTTAAATTAGCAGTTCCAGGTTGTGTATTTGCTTATTCTTTGTGAAATAGCTTTGAAATAGTATTTGCTCATTCTTTGTGAAATAGCTGCTCCAGGTTGTGTGTAATAGCAGCTCCAGGTACTGTGCTTAATTTCCAGGACTAAATAATAGGTATTTAGACCGGTTGGAAAACCGGTCTAAACACTACTAGTTCGAATAAAAAAATAGGTATTTAGACCGGTGAATACTCTTTTAGACCGGTTGATCAACCGGTCTAAAAATGCAATTTCCAGATTTTCTTCGCCTATTATTAGATATTTAGACCGGTGGAAAGGTTATTTAGACCGGTTATGATACCGGTCTAAAAACTTTTTTTTAGACCGGTCGGTCACTCGGTCTAAATATCCAATACCCTTTTAGACCTCCCTCCATTTAGACCCCCCTTGTAACCGGTCTAAAAAGGGACTATAACCGGTCTAAAAGGCAGTTTTTGTGGTAGTGACAATTGATCTCCTACTCAGTCATTAGACTCTATAACATTATATAAACGACCTCTACTGATGACGTATAGTCTATATCCGGGTCACGAACCCGACTAAAGTCCAACACTAACTTAGCCCAGTATGAACTGGGCTAAGCCGATAGATGTTTGGGCTCATGAAGGCCTAAACCCAAAGTTATTCACGGAATAGATATCGGATATCTCCTAATTATGGAGATAATCATTCCCTAACCGACTTAGGCGGGATACGCCGAAGGTTGAGGAACACGGAACCAACAAGGATTCCGTGTGTATATAAAGGGAATCCCATCCCTCGTTAAAGGTACGATCTACAAACCCTAACTCTCCTTTAACCCTAAACCGATTACTTACTCTCACGCCGGAGGATAATCGTGGGAGACAATCCCACGATAAGCCTAACGGTGTTTTCTGTCTCTTAGTGCGCAGGTCTCAAGCAACAATCAGCAATTGGTACGAGAGCTGGAGCCCCGAACAAGGAACGCCCAACTTTTGTATCAACAAGTGGCGCCATCCGTGGGACCATTCACTAAGAACTAAGAACTAGAATGACGAAGCATGGAAATCAGCGATCGCAAACAGATCTTACCGGAAAGAAGCCGCACATCGGTTTAGCTTCCAAGCAGACTCCTGGGATAACCAGTACCGCTAAAAACAAGGGATTAGGCCAGGACTTGGTCTTCCCTCTGGTGGAACCGCGCTCGGGGACAACCCATGCCACTACAACCACCACCGGCAGATGGATCCACTGCGCCTGTTCTTACCACTCCTTTTCAATCGGTGCTAGAGACTGACCTGACAAAGGCACCAGATGCACCGGATAGAAACAAAGGCACAGCGGTAGAAGCGAATACCCTCGCTCTAGAAGGGGTCGCACCGGAAGTAACACCAAGGGATTTCGTATCCCAAAATTACGAAACATTGGCCGCTCTCATGCAAGAGGAAGCTAGAAAGAGGTCGAGTCGAAGCCTACAAGCCCAACTCCATTTTGACTCGGAATACGAAACCTCCCTACCGCGCCGTCAGAGGGAGAAGCGCGGTAGAGACAACCGCCGACCCCCTGTGTTTAACAGAATTGGGAAGAGAGTTGAGGATGATGAGACGTCCAACTCACAGCATCTGGAAGGAAGTGAGGAGGATGAACGGCGTAACAGTGTCCACACCAGACTTGGTAGCCGTAGAATACATGACAGACTTGGGCGACGATATTCCCCAAGTGAAAGCCCTTCGAGTACAAACTCTGAGGACAGTCGGCGCAAGCGCCGAATGAGGGAAAATTCGTCCTCTGGAAATTCCTCGGACAACGAGGATAGCGAAACCGGACACTGGAAGTCTAGAAACAGATATAATGACCAGGAGGATGAAGATATATTTCTCCCGTGGCGCCGTCAAAAGGTGGATTTCACTCGACGCATCAGTGACTTCTCAGATAACAAAAGGAGACGCATGCCTGCCAACGTAAAAACCTATGAGGAAACGGGTGATCCAGATGATCACCTCAAAATATTTAAATCAGCCGCTACAATTGAAAACTGGCCACAGCCTGTATGGTGCCACATGTTCAACTCCACGCTGGTGGGAAACGCGCGGAACTGGTTCATCAAGCTTCCACGCAGAAGCATCAATGGCTTTGAGGAATTGAGAAAGGCGTTTCGCCTAAACTTTACTCAGCGGAAGAAGTGCGCTAAAAATCTGTCGAACTTCGCTAGGGTAAAGCGCGCCGGGAGAATCTACAAGCGCATTCATGGAATGCTTCAAAGATGAATGCATGCAAGTTAAAGCATGCCTTGAAGTGCTAAAGATTTCTGGTTTCATGAATGGGATTAATAACCCAGAACTCATCAAGAGGTTGAACGACAAGATTCCCGAAACCTTTGATGAACTCATGAAACGCTCTTGGTCCTTCGTCCAAGGAGAAGCGCGCGGCGGATAGCAAAAGAAACTACTCGAACTATCGGTCACGGGAACAACACGGGAGACAATCCACCGACCGGGGTAGCAACCATAATAGGAGCTATCGCAGTCAGGGGAGCGGAAGGGATAATGACAAATACACCCCGCTAACCAAGACTCCAAAGGAAATACTCGCAACAGAAGGTGCGAACTTCCCAAGACCGCCACAAATGCGCACTCGGAGGATCGGCGCACCGGAGTGAATCTTGTGACTACCACGCACAGAAGGGCCACACCACTAACGAATGTGTCCAACTGCGCCAGCTCATTGACAAAATGGTTAAAGAGGGCAGATTGGACCATTTGGTCAAAAAGATCAAGGAAGGAAAGGATAGACAGAAGAGTGGGAACAAGAAAGAGACACCCAAAGACAAGGCCGACACCATCTACATGATACAATCATGGCAGCGGGTCACTAGGCAGAAGGTCAGCCAGGAGTTTTCTCGTGGAAGCGAAATCTCTTTCCCCACCTTAACTGCGGACAACGCAGTGGTAGAACCACTCACCATAGAAATAAGTGCGGGAGGTCACGACATCCACCGCATGTACGTTGATGGTGGAGCATCTGCAGACATCATGTATGAGCACTGCTTCAAGCGCTGAAATACGCATCAGGTTAAGCCCGGTCGGAATGGCGATGGGTTTTACGGGTGAAAAGATATGGCCTATGGGGCAAATACGATTACTAGTCAGAATCGGAAATGAAAAACACTCCGCGACGGCCTGGATGGAATTTATGGTGATCAAATCTCCCTCGCCATACAATGGCATTATCGGGAGACACAGGATATCGGCTATGCGCGCAGTTCCATCAACAGCGCACGGGATACTTAAATTCCCAGTGGAAGGTGGTATTGTTACTCTTTACAATGCCATTGTACCGCATAGAGAATGTAACACGATTACATGCGAAACGGCACCGATCGAATAGCGCAACCAAAGTTCAAAATCTGAAGGTTGCAATTCACCCTGAATACCCGGAACAGGAAATATCCATTAGAGGGTCATTGTCGGACAACGGCAAAGCAGCTGTATGTGCACTCTTGTAAAAGAACTTGGACATTTTTGCATGGGAGCCAAAACACATGACTGGGGTACCACGTTCAATCACAGAGCATAAATTGAGAATCCGACAAGGGTACTCACCCATACGCCAGAAGAAGCGCGACACTGGCTCAGAGGCGCGGTAATCTTGGCGAGGTACACAAGCTAGTAGAGGCGGGAATCATGCGGGAAGTCTACTATCATGGCGGCTTTCCAACCCGATCATGGTAAAGAAGATCGATGGTAGCTAGCGGATGTGCGTGGACTTCACCGATCTTAACAAAGCATGTCCACAAGATCTACCCATTAAGAGAGATAGACTGGAAAATAGAGTCTTTGTGCGGATATCCATTAAAGTGTTTCCTAGCTGCATACAAAGGATATCATCAAATCCAGATGGCTAAGGAGGACGAGGAAAAACGGCCTTTCACACAAGCCAAAGGCGTCTCTTTGTTACACAAAAATGCCCTTTGGCTTGAAGAATCTGGCGCTACCTATCGGTGGTTAGTAGATAATGCTTTCAAAAACGGTGGGCCTAACCTAGAGGTCTATGTTGATGACCTGGTCATAAAGAGCCATACTGAATATGAGTTAGTGCGCGATATTGAGGAAACTTTCAAAACTCTACGAGAGATCAACATGAAGTGAATCCCAAAAATGTACCTTGGCTCGAAGGCATGTTCCTTGGATACACGATAGAACACGAGGGCATAAAACCATGTCCAGAAAAGACTAAGGCCGTCATTGAACTTCCTTCACCGCGCACGTTGAAGGAAGTCCAATCTCTCAACGAAAAGCTGGCCGGTCTAAACAGATTCCTATCCAAGTCAGCAAACAAATCATTACCCCTTTTCAAAACACTCAAGAGGTGTATAAAAAAGGGTGATTTCCGGTGGACTACTGGGCGGAAGAGGCCTTCACACGGCTTAAACAACACACGGCAGCGCTCCCCACACTTGTCGCACCCGACCGGGGAAGAGTTGATTATGTATTTATCCAAGCTGATGGAGCGGTCGGCAGTGTTACTAACAAATAGAGATTCAGTACAAACCCCTGTCTATTTTGTAAGCAAGGCGCTCAAGAAGACGGAGATTAACTATAGCGCCATGGAAAAATTAGTTCTGGCATTGGTGTTTGCTGCTAAACGGCTACGCAGGTACTTCCAAGCGCATCCAATAGCAGTAATCACAGACCAACCGATCAAGCAAATCATCTCCAAGCCTGATGCATCAAGACGACTGCAAAAATGGAGTGTGTTGCTCGGAGAGCACAACATCACCTATAGACCACGAACTGCGGTAAAAGGGCAGATACTCGCAGACTTCATCATTGAAAAACCAAACACTGATGATGCACCTGCACCAAGTACAAAGGAACTATCAGATCCATGGATCTTGTTCATAGATGGATCCTCGTGCGTAGATGGGTCAGGAGCAGGCCTCATCCTCACAAACCCAGAAGGAATGGAATTCACTTACGCACTGCGTTTCGAATTCACAGCAACAAATAATGAGGCAGAGTATGAAGCCCTAATAGCTGGACTACGCATTGCTTCTTGAATGGGTGTACGAAACCTGGAAGCAAACATAGATTCCAGACTAGTAGCCAACCACGTGTTGGGTGAGTATGTAGCCAAGGAGGAAAACATGATCCAGTACCTCGACAAAACCAACGCATTAATTCAAAGCTTTGACAGGTTTACCATCAAACAGGTCCCAAGAGGGGAAAACCGCAAGGCGGACGCACTAAGCAAAATTGCATCCACAAGCTTTGCACACCTATCCAAACAGGTGTTGGTGGAAACATTGAAGAATAAATCCATCTCAGAAATGGAAGTATCCACAATAATAGAGGAAGACGGACCTACGTGGATGACACCAATAGTAGAATTTATAAGCAAGGGAGTATTACCCGAGGAGCAGAAGGAAGCCCGAAGGATATGGCGCACAGCGCAAAGGTTTGAAATTCGAAACAACATACTATACCGACGCTCCTTCTTGCAACCATGGCTCCGCTGCGTTGGCCCCCTACAAGCAAATTATGTACTGCGAGAAATCCACGAAGGTTCATGCAGCATGCACTCGGGACCACGGTCCGTGGTGGCTCGCGCCTTGAGGTCAGGATACTACTGGCCAACCATGCACCGCGATGCGCAGGACTTAATAAGGAAGTGCAACGATTGCCAAGTTTATAGACCCGTCCCGCGCCAACCACAGCACGAGCTAACACCAATCACAAGTGGGGTATCGACATTGCAGGACCTTTCCCTGTTGCAGCAGGGGGTTAAAATTCCTCATAGTCGCTATAGACTACTTCACTAAGTGGATCGAATCAAAGGCAGTAGTGACAATCACTGCAACCGGTAAAACGCTTTGTGCGGGAAAATATTGTATGCCGCCGGTTGCACGGGAAATCGTCTCGGACAACAGGAAACAATTATGCGACAACCCTTTCAAAGGCGGTGCGAAGTTGAAAATCACCACGACTTCGCGTCGGTTAAACACCCACAAACCAACGGCTTAGTGGAAAGTGCGAATCGAAGCTTAGGTGAAGGAATTAAGGCACGTCTGGACAAGCACAAAGGAAGGTGGGTGGAAGAGCTATCACATGTTTTGTGGGCACATCGCACCTCAATCAAAACCAGCATGGGAGACACTCCCTTTTCTCTAGTCTACGGGACAGAAGCCGTCATACCAGCCGAAATTGGAATGCCAACTATCCGCACTACCGAAATCAATGTGGCAACCAATGATGACGAGAGACGTGTCGACTTAGACTCGCTAGAAGAACGGCGAACGCAGCGCTATCCGGGAGGCAAAATCAAAGTCAAGGATGAAGGGATACTATGACGCTAAAGTGCGCCGTGTTTCATTCGACCGGTGACTTCGTTTACAGCGCCAATGATGCGAGCCACGCAGAAGACACAGTAAGCTGGACCAAAGTGGGAAGGACCCTATGAGGTTCTTGAAGCATTGGGAATAGGCGTGCACAAGCTACGAGGCTTGGGTGGTCGTGAACTGCCACGCACATGGAACATCTGCAACCTCAAGAGGTGCTACCTATAGGAATGGCTACGGCCCAGAGACGCCCTTGCACTTTATTGAAGTGCCCAATACACATTTATGTATTTACTTTTCGTTTTACTTAGTATAATGTCTTATTTATTCCTCATAAAAACTTGCAAGTATTAATAAAACGTCGTGGTTTCTAGCTAACTCCGCGACACATTTTCATTTGTTATGTTAGGATTTAGTAAATCCAGATTATAAAGAGTCGGTCACCTCAAGTATATGTAATCGTTAGAAAGCCCGTAGTCGTAGATTATTATAAGTTAAGTAGTATTTAGTTTAAGTAACACCGTGGAGGACGGACGGGTCTTTACCCACTGTATGCCTGATCCATAGCCCGTCAGGTGGCGTTTTATGTAATGACTATAAATACTCTCTACCTCCCAAGGTAGAGAGTTGGAGCTCATAATAAGATTTTTCTTTCTCTCACTAAAGTTCCCAAACCTCTAACTTTCTCTCTCTAAAACATATTATACGCCTACTTGATCTTATGGTTTAGTGTGATTGTGAAATCCAATATGTTACAAATGGTATCAAAGCCATGGTTTGATCATCTCTTACATATCTTTGGATTTCTTGTGACTTTTAGGTGGTTTTAGAGTTTGAAAAAAGTTTTGTGGTTTTTGCATCATTTGATTCATTTCTAGTGTTAAAGTTTGAATCTTGGGTGTGGTTTTGTGTTTAGGATCATTTTATGTGCTTGGGTTTTGATTTGGTAAGCTTGAATCATCGTGGTTGGGTTGTTTTTGGATTGAAAAGTGGTGTTTATGTGTTTTTTCCAGCTAGCGACTTGAGCCTCGGATAAGTTTCTTGCTAGCGACTTGCTTTGTAATTTGGTAGCGAGTTATACTTGAAGGACGTAGCGAGTTGAGTTAGCGACTTGTCTATTTAGACAAGCCGACAAACAGTACACTTAGTGGATTCTCCACTACGGGTAGCGACTTGCTGAAAGTTAGCGACTTGTACTTAAATTGGTTAGCGACTTGGTGTTAGCGATTTGGTGCTTAGCGAGTTGCTCTTTAGCGACTTGACAATTTAGCGACTTGGAGCTTAGCGAATTCTTTGTCAAAATTTTGCTAGCGACTTGAAATCTTAGCAACTTGGCATTATAGCGACTTGGTGCTTAGCGACTTGGTTCAGAGTTACTTAGCAACTTGGTGGACTCTTTCTGTAATACAGTTTTCTCTTGATTTAATAAAATCCCGTTTAATCTGTTAACATGTCTACCAACGTTCCTTCAATCATCTCCACTGTTGCCGAGGATGTTCAAGCAGCTGGTTCAGATACTCGTCCACCCATGCTTGACAGAACTGACTACGACTCATGGGCTCAACGAATCAGATTGTACTGTCTTGGAAAGGAGAATGGGGTCAACATTCTCAAATCCATTGATGAAGGACCTTATAGGGTTGAGACTACTAGAGACATAATTGATACAGCTGAAGATGGAACATTGGTTTATGGAATGGACAGACCAAAGTCGTATGATGAGCTCGATGATAAGGAGAAGAAGAGATTCGATGCAGATATCAGGGCTTCAAACATTATACTGCAAGGTCTTCCAAAGGACATCTACAAGCTTATCAATCACAACACTGAAGCAAAGGCTGTATGGGATAATGTCAAGATGCTCCTCTCTGGTTTTGAATTAACTGTTGAAGACAGAGAATCACAATTGTACGATGAATTTGAGCACTTTAAGATGAAACCGGAAGAAGGTGTCTATGAGTACTACGTGAGATTCCATAAGCTTGTAAATGACATGAGGAACATCATAATGACCATGCCTAACATTCAGCTGAACTCAAAGTTTGTTAACAACATGACTCCCGAATGGCACAAGTTTGTCACCTCTGTGAAGCTTACCAAAGGATTGAAGAATACAAACTATGAACAACTCTATGCCTTCCTTCTTCAAAATGAGAGACATGCCATGTTTGAAAAAAAGATTCTTGATCAGTTCAAATCTCAAGGTGAAACAAGCTCAACAAATGATTCAACTGCCTTTTACACAAATGTTGGGATTACCACCAAAGCTTCTCAAGTTGTACCCACGGGATATGGTAATCACAAACTCATTCCTGATCCAAGGTTCAAGCAACCAAATGCCGATGATGTCATGGGACATTTCATCAATCAATTGGCCCTCATGGTTAAAGAGAACATGACATTTTCACCTCACACTAACAGACTTCACACCAACAATGAAATCAGAACCGCATCCAATCTTCACAATCATGCTTTGATCAGAGATGGGAAAATTATGGGGCAGCCAGTTCAAGAAAGGCAGTTTGATCAGAGAAGGGGTGGAGCAGGTGGAGGCTATGGTGGAAATCAGAACCGAGGAAGGATTGGAAATCAAGGACAAACAAAGCCTATCAAATGCTACAACTGTGGTAGTGAGGGACACATTGCAAGGAACTGCACATCTCCAAAGCGTCCACAGAATGCTGAGTACTTCAGGGATAAGATGTTGCTAGTTCAAGCTCAGGACAATGGAGCGACCTTGGATGAAGAGGAGTTATTGTTTCTTCTTTGAAGGAAATGCCAAAACCTATGATGCTGATGTTGATGAACAGCCGATTCAAGAGATAGGTCATAATCATCAGAATGCCTTTCAAGTAGCTGATTGTGATGCATTTGATTCTGATGTAGATGATGAACCTCTTTGCTCAAACAATCTTTAAGGCTAGCATCTCTCCTATGGTGTCTCCAAAGGTCTCTCCTCCACAACAAACTGGTCCATCCAAAGACAAAATCATCTCAGAGGTATTAAAACTATATGATGATATTGATAAGCGAAAGATACAAAATGAAGTACAATCTCTTGAGACTTATGAATAAGATATTGATAATATGGGTAATAGCAATGTTGTCCCATATGATCAATATGTGAAACAAAGTGAAAGTGAGATTGTACCAAATAATGCATCTTCTGCAGTCAATGATGACTATGTCTTTGATGAATTCACTGCATGTACCCCTGATGATTCTATTGTCTCTGAACTGAATGCCTATAAAGAACGTGTAGCCATTTATAAACAACGTGCTAAATTTGAATTGACCACCCGTGAGCAGGAAATGGATGACCAAGTGCGTACAATCATTAGAAAAAGTAATTTTAGAGAAGAAGTACTAAAACAAGAGTTAAATTCCTTGCAAGAAAAGCTTTCTAAAACTGCTAAGCAAAAACAAGAACTTCAAGAAAATGTGAAAATGCTTAAGCAAGAATTTAATGCTAAGGAATCAAAACTCTTGAAAGATTTTTCTAATCTGAAAACTTTGAAAAACAAATTTGAAAGAGTTTTTGCACATACAAGAGGGAACATGCACATTGATATAAATTGATCACGTTTAAGATCTTTGTGGTTTAAGATAGATGCTCCCCGTCAACATGTGCATGGAAAATTTGAAATCGTTTGGCACATGTGGGAAGGAGAGCTTGTACATCCTTATAAAACCATTTACCGAATTATCAGTTTAAATTCAATTGGAAACAATTCACGTTACGTTTGATGAGCTGACCGGTCAAATGGCTCCTGGACAATCCAGTTCAGGACCCGCACTTCAAAAAAGTCCCATTGGTTCATCCCTTGTACCAAATTCTTCTCCAGCAACTCCATATGTACCTCCATCTGAAGATGATTTAAAGAAATTGTTTGACCCTATGTTTGATGAACATTATGAGCCAAGTGCTAATGAGCTGTCGATTCCTACAACAGAGGTGCTCATATTCCCGTGAATGAAGTCAATCCTTCGGTCTCAATATCATTAAGTCTAGAAGCTGCGATGATCACTCCATCTCATCAACAAATCATCAATCTTGAATGTACATCATGGAACTGTTTCTGGAATCAATGATGAAGTTAATCCCTTTGCTACTCCCGAAGATGCTCCATTTGAGAACATATTTGCTCTGAATCATCATCGAACCATCTTCTTCGGAGACATCGACTCGCTACTTGATCCCCAACAACTGCCACATGAACACCTCAGAAAATGGACTCACGATCATCCATTAGACAACATCATTTGAAATCCCTCTCGTCCAGTATCAACACGGAAACAACTTGTAACCGATGCCTTATGGTGCTTCTTCAACTCCGTACTCTCTAAGATCGAACCAAAAGATGTTAAAACTGCCATGAATGAAGACTGCTGGTTCAATGCTATGCAAGAAGAAATTCATGATTTTGATCGACTTGATGTATGGGAATTAGTACCTCCTCCAAATTGTGTTATGATCATTGCTCTAAAATGGATCTTCAAAGTAAAACTTGATGAGCATGGTGATGTGTTAAAGAACAAGGCTCGATTGGTTACTAAAGGATACCGTCAAGAGGAGGGTATTGACTTTGAAGAATCTTTTGCTCCTGTTGCTCGAATCGAGGCAATCAGAATCTTCTTGGCTAATGCTGCTAGTAAGAACATGGTAGTCTATCAGATGGACGTAAAGACGGCATTTCTGAACGGAGATCTTAAAGAAGTCATCTACGTCAGCCAACCTGACGGCTTTGTGAATCCAGAGCATCCCTCTCACGTTTATCGTTTGAAGAAGGCTCTTACTGATTTAAAACAAGCTCCAAGGGCATGGTATGATACACTATCAAAATTTCTTCTATCTACCGGATTCAAAGAAAGGAGCGTTGATCCAACATTGTTCACCAGGAATTCAGGCAAACATTTAATTCACGTTCAAATTTATGTTGATGATATCATCTTTGCCTCGACTGACCCCAATGAGTGCGACCGTTTTTCAAATCAAATGGGCTCTAAATTTCAAATGTCAATGATGGGACAAATGTCATTTTTCTTAGGACTACAAATTTCGCAAAGTCCCGGAGGCATTTTCATAAATCTATCTAAATATGCAAATGAGATTTTAAAGAAATTTGGATTTGATTCAAGTGACCCTGTTGACACTCCCATGATTGAACGTACCAAACTAGATGAGGACCACTCAGGGATCATGGTAGACCAAACGAAATATCGTAGTATGATTGGATCCCTGATGTACCTCACAGCTAGTAGACCAGACATCTTGTTCGCTATTTGCATGTGTGCTAGATACCAGGCTAAGCCTACTAAAAGGCACCTTGAAGCGGTTAAACGGGTCTTTCGGTATCTCCAAGGAACCATCAATATGGGACTTTGGTACCCGGAAGGACACCGGTATGTCACTAACGATCTATGCAGATCTCGATCATGCAGGGATGTCAAGATACTCGTCGAAGTACGTGCAGGGGTGCTCGATTTTTGGGTGATAAGATTGTGAGCTGGTCTTCAAAGAAGCAAATGAGTACTTCTATTTCCTCTACAGAGGTTGAATACATAGCCATGTCATCTTGTTGTGCTCAAATCCTATGGATGAGATCCCAATTATCGAACTATGGCTTTGAATTCAACAAAATCCCTCTGTATTGTGATAATAAAAGTGCTATTGCTCTCTCATGCAACAACGTACAACACTCAAGAGCAAAGCACATCGACATTCGACATCATTTCATCGGGGAGCAAGTTGAAAATGGTGTGGTGGAACTTTACTTTGTGAGGACTGAATACCAGTTAGCAGACATTTTCACCAAAGCTCTTCCTAGAGAACGTTTTGAGTTTATTCTTCCACGACTTGGCCTTAAAAGCCTTCAACCAGAAACACTCAAACGTCTTCAAGAGGAAGAAGAGGAGTAAAAGGTTTCCTTCATCTATCTCTTGTATATATCTATTCAAAAAGCAAATAGAAAAATATAAAACTTTCAAAAAATCCATAAAAATTTGAAAAACTTGAAAATTTTCGAAAAATATTGTCTTTTTGTCATGTTTTTTTTCTCGATTCGATAATATCTACGGTCTTTGTGATGTCATTCAAAGAATGACACAGGACTTTAGATATTGTTCGAATTTTCAAAAAAAAAAAAAATCAAAAAATATTTTTGGGAGAAAGAGAAACAATGGGTTATTGTCATTTCAGGCAGTAACCCGCTTTTTAAAGAAAGAACAGAGTCATGCTTTATCATGTTTTCAAATTCCATGCTCTGATTCTATAAACATTTATCTGCTGAAAACTAACTGCCTTGATAAATAACTGGGACTCTATTTTTGATAATCATCTGGAATTATTTGTCAAAATATCTATCTCTCAATCAACAACCTATGTCATTGATTGAGGGGGAGAATGATTTCAATTAAATTAAAAGGTTATTTGTCATTCAATTGTTTTCAAAAGATAATCATGCATGTTTAATCAATGGAGTCTAAAGTCTCAAAATTTGATCCTTATCAGTTAAAACGCTTTCATAATCAAGTCACAATTCTCCTTAAAAAGCTTTCAAAATCAATTTAAATCTACAGAGATCACAAATCTCAAATGATTTGATAATTGTGAACGGGGGAGAATTTGTGATTTAAATTGAATTTAAACTGATAATTCGGTAAATGGTTTTATAAGGATGTACAAGCTCTCCTTCCCACATGTGCCAAACGATTTCAAATTTTCCATGCACATGTTGAGGGGGAGCATCTATCTTAAACCACAAAGATCTGAAACGTGATCAATTTATATCAATGTGCATGTTCCCTCTTGTATGTGCAAAAACTCTTTCAAACCTCAAGGCACATATTGAGGGGGAGCAAGATTATGAAAACCTCATCCTTCCCTAATATGCTTTAGCTACTTGTTTTTTATCAGGGAAGTGATGTTGATATCTTTTAGAAAATGGTAATCAAAGAAGTAAATTCTTTCTCTTGCCTCCGTGTGTTAAAACGATTTCATACACTTGATGCACATGTTGAGGGGGATCTCGTGTTCTAAAAATATCAAAAACAATTTAGGTACAAAATGCTTTGATAATATATCATAAGTATCTGGATTGATTTTCAAATGGTTTTCAATTGGTTCCAATGGCAGATGAACAATACCAAATAGACCGACCAACTTTACTTTATGTATGGTGATATAAGGATGATAAGGTTAGGTATTTGTTCCCATGATCCGCTGAGAACGGAGGATCTACCCAGGGACAATCCACTAGATAGTGTAGAAGTCCTTAGGTATATTGAAAAAGGAGAAAAATGAGATATGGGAAGAGTGCGAACTAAGGTGAGCTAGTACTGGAATAAACGCAACAAGGTTCTAGCTATGAAGTCTCGGTAAGCACTGAAGGGGTTGAAGAATTAAAAATAATTGAATGAGAAAAGGGGTGAAAACAAATAGCCCTCCTATTATTCAACCTTAGGTCAGACACCGGGTTCAATTCATATGCTACTGGTGGTTACCAAGGTAACTTCGGTATTGAAGACAAGACGTCATGGACCCAGTGACGCACTGCACTTCAACTTCCCAAACCACTCAAGTTCCTCTTAAAATGACTTGTTTCATTCTCACGGGGAACCGACATTATCTATCGACTTTCTCTTAGAGATTGTTGATATTGAAGAAGGAGACCCTCTCCCTAGTATCCGATATAGGATCCAAATATGCACAAATTGAGTCTAGAGCCACGAGATCATCAATAAATCTCATTAGGACACTTTCAAATGAAGACTCTCTGTTTCACACAATGTGGAAAGAGATTATATCTTGAGTCCTACGCATTATCCTTGTGGTATTGCCAGAACATCCGAGTGATATGCAAACATATTCACAACGAAGATGGAAAGCCTTTTGGAGCCATCATCAAACAAGCTCCTAGTAGGTGGAATGTGAGATCTATTCTATAGATCAACCATGTGACAACTGAACAGAAACAATGGGGCGATTCAATCTTTTGAATCAATCCTGGTTCAGGTTATGGATTGACGGGTACCTTTGAAAAACCGGTCAGTGTGCTTAAAAACTCTTTTCTTTAGCACATCGACCGTGTACAAATATTTCAAATCAAAAGGTGTTTATGATTGATAATTGATTTTCATTAAAACCTTCGTTGTATTGCAAAAACAATTTCTATTGAGCAATACACGATTGTTTTCAAATCTCTTTTCATCAATCGTGAATCTCTATTATTTGGTTCACTCACTCCGTGTTGTCTTCTTTGAGACGTTCGATTTGAGAACAACTAGAGCATTTGCGAAACCACTGTCAAGGAAATTCTTGAATTATACCTTATCACAGGCGTACTTATGCTTGATCAACGGGAACCGTGGGCCGTGTACCTCAATTCAACGAAAGTGATCAAAGACACTTTCGTGCGCTTTATTGCTAAATGTTTTATGCGATGCGCCCTACGTTTGCGATCGAATGAAGCGATCAATCCATAGCCGCATGCTCACTCAACACATTCATCTCGAAAGAAATCATGATTAGTGCATCAATGACTCTGATATTTTCACTCCATGCTTACGCTGTTGCCAATATCTTGAATCAACGAAAGCTTCCGCTACTCTGATGAGAATATATCATGATCCAGAATGTGAGCATGTCGGTCCATAAGTCACAACACCACAATGGAAGAGTTAGAGATGTATTATTGCTGATGATCTCAAAGTTAGCTCAAAACTCATCATCACGTGGATCAGATAAAGACCTCCACTTGGATTATCCAAACATGCATTGAGAAGAATCAATGACTACGAGCTTCGGAGCAAAGTACAACAACAAGAATGCAAGAACAATTTTTAATGTAATATCTGTTTGTATTCAATATATGTTTAATGTGTGTTTGAGGTGACCTCCCTTAGGGGGAGATTGTTAGGATTTAGTAAATCCAGATTATAAAGAGTCGGTCACCTCAAGTATATGTAATCGTTAGAAAGCTCGTAGTCGTAGATTATTATAAGTTAAGTAGTATTTAGTTTAAGTAACACCATGGAGGACGAACGGGTCTTTACCCACTGTATGCCTGATCCACAGCCCGTCAGGTGGCGTTTTATGTAATGACTATAAATACTCTCTACCTCCCAAGGTAGAGAGTTGGAGCTCATAATAAGATTTTTCTTTCTCTCACTAAAGTTCCCAAACCTCTAACTTTCTCTCTCTAAAACATATTATACGCCTACTTGATCTTATGGTTTAGTGTGTTTGTGAAATCCAATATGTTACATGTTATTTCCATATACTGTATGTCTTAACAATTCTTTATTTCTTGCCTACATGGCGTGCATGCACTCAATAAACCCACGATGGTAAAAGGATAAGTTAACCTACTAAACAACTTGTTGAGTAAGAGGGTTGCAAACCCATCAACACCGGATCACGTGTCCTTGTTATACATCTTGTTCTCAAGACGTTGGAATAAGTTCTGTGCGCATCCCACGACGGGTGCGCAACATCGCATATGGTGCACGTTTAACAACTTAGAAACCAAGACACTTGATTTCTTAATGTGATATTTGATACGCTGCATATCATAACATACACGACTATGATAGAAAATACTTAGAATTTATTTTCTAAGTAAACTATGATCTTCATACATGACTATGAATTTCTTATATTATTCGCGCTTGTGTACACATCTGACTCTTAGACAATACAAATGCCTTTTAGGCAAAGACAAACAGACAAGTACATACGTTACAAGTTGCAACAATATCCATACAAACTTAACAAAAGAAGATTTTATTAATAACTACGAGTTATTACAAAAGGATTGTTACTTTACAACATACAAACCTACCAACTATTACACCGCTCCAGAGATGAGCTACCTACGCGGTTGGCTGCATCTTTAACCTCACTCAGCCTCTTCAGGAGGTCGGAATCTTGGCGTGACACGGTTGCAACACTAACTGGTATCCCATCAGATCTGGGGAGATGTGCCGCGCCCACGCCACACAGGACAGCCTTACCCTTAATCCCTTCTTTTTTGGCAAGTATCGTAGCATGCGCTTCCATAACATGCTTCAAGGGCACTTCCTTCTCCAACGCAAAAGGATTCAAGATATCCTTGGGGCGCGCAAATACAGGCACGTGAAGTTGAGATTCACCAGGCTTAAGAAAATGGTCTGGCTGCGCAACGGCCTCTTCACCACAATGCCGAGCTAATGTCAATCCCTCCATAATGACCCCTATTGGGAAATCCTGATCGCGCTCTAACTCAGATATCATAGGCAGCTCCACTGACTTCATTTTATCCATAGCAGCTACCAGCTCATCATACGCTCGCGCATTATACCCAGGTACTTTGTCAAGGAGCACATTCAATAACTCTGCCCTATGAAGCTCCTCCATCGCTTCTGACTTACCCCGTGCTAAAGCGCATTGAACCACTGCCCCAAAGGCATCCACAACTTCCGGGGACTCCAGAGTACCAAGCGCGGCAAGTCGCAAACCATGCCCAATCAACCACCTGCGTTCTGCGATTATTGAAAGAAGTTGAGGATATAACTCCTCGTCATATTCCAGGCTGAGCTTCCGAAGCTTCATCTCCTGCGCTTCTAAGGCACCTTTAACAGTGGCACCAAACGTCTCCAACTGCGAGGTTAGCTCATCCTTACTCTTCTCCAAATACTTCAGTGCCCAGAGACACGAAGACTTGTACCCAGAGGACTCAGCGCGCTCTTGACTTATTTGGCCCATCAGCGCCATCTTTTCCTCGGCCATTTTCTGGGCATATGCACTCAGACTCACCATCTCAGTTTTGGTACTAACCAGCTGCGCCTCCAGCGACGCAATTTTCTGATCCCTCTGTGCGCCCTGGCTGCCTTCATCAGAAATCTTTACCTTCAACTTCTCTACTAGGGAAGCTTGATGCGCAGCCGCCTGCGCTAACTCTTCAACAAGCTGCTCCACTGGCGCATCTCCAGCCACCAATGGCTCAGATCTTTGACTATACGGCTCAGAAAAGGCAGTGTGCACAGGACTCTCCTTAGGTGGCGACTTCGCACCCTGTTCAAACCTGCATACACGGACAGAGGATTGTTAGTTCCTCATACAAACAGTTGGCGCGCAAAAAAAATGCAAACTATTGAATGCATTACTTACTGCGGGCCAGCGATATTAGCAGAGGGATGTGATGATGCAACATCACTGGAGGATGACTCCACAGTGAAGACCACCGGGCGTTTTTTCCTCGATGAGCTCGCGCCATTCTCCCCGAGCGATCTTTTGCGCTTCAGCCCGGACTCTGGCTCTTCTTCTTCTTCCTCCATAGGCTGCGCCACTGCTACGGGTGGTGGCTGCGCCACGGGGGATGGCACCCTGGGACTTGGCACGCTTTGCGGCGGCGTCGCTTCCACTGCAACCGAAGAGCTGGTCCCTGTCTCTCCTAAATTAATCTCCAGGGTACGCCCTGCGGTAGCATCCAGTATCGGCTCTTCTCCTTCTTTCAATGGCCGTATCCCTGTATTCACCTCAACTGGCTTCGCTAGGTGCACAACGGTGAAAAGATCCATCTCTGCGCAATAGAAGACAACAAATAACACAGGTCATATAATGCGCGGAAAAGGGCAGAAAGCTCTTACATTAATTACAAAAGGGGGTGCGGAAGAACGAGTACCCACCCTGGCCATTGGCGCCTAAGAAGATTGGCATCTCATCCGGCATACCAAAATAACTACGGCTGATGCCCATATGCACCAAAAATTCCTCGGGATAGGAACTAATGGGGATGCGGTTAGCATTTATCGATTCACGCATCCTCGGCGACATATGATCGGGCAAGGGGCACTCATCCCTCGACAGCGTACCGGGTATAAAATTATAATGCCATGGAAAGCATGTGTCGTCTACCCAGAAAAATGACTCCCTCCAATTTCTAAGCGGCGTCTAGTTTCTCGATATAACGAAGTCTACCGGTAGCGCTTAGCAAGGATACCCACCCATGTGACCATGTCGTGTGATAAAATGCGCGGAATAGGTGGATGGTTGGGTTAACCGCCAGTAAACGGCAGTTCACCTCAAAATTGGTAATTTTAGCCGCACCGATGCAGTGCAGCTGGGATAGGTGTAGATTGTAATAATTTAATACATCGCACAAAAATCGGGATAGGGACACACGTTGATTCGCGAATTCGAAAAAACGTGTATATACCCCCACCTTCCCATCAGGGAAGTCCGCAATAGATGCCCGCGCACCCGGAACAACCGGATGCACGTCAAGGGGTATAAAGTAATCCGAGGTGAATTCTAGAAGATCGCTCTCGGTGAGGTCAGAGGTGAAATCAGACAACTGTTTGACCATGGTATTGTTTTTTTTACAAAGCGCACGCGCGGCTACCTTTGAAATAGGTGGTTTTCTGGATTGCAAATGCAAGGATTCTTGACAATGGCGGCTTGAGTTTTCTTTTTACTGTGAGAAACACAGTGGAAATGAAGCGAAGGGTTATATAATTTTCCTCATCCACGCGATGAGTGACACGTGGACCCCACTAACCCTAACTGTGTGGCTGAGATCGCTTGATGGGACGCTACTGCAGTTACTTTCCCTCGACTTACGAGGCGCCCATTTTTTAATCCCATGTCTAGATACAATGTACTGGCGGGTATCTTTTTTATGGCTTCTTGGCTACGCTTGAAGTTTTTTCATTCACTACGATTATTAGTCTAGCATCCGATTAGTCCTTGCCCATACTAGGCTGGGGGACATGATGACGTATAGTCTATATCCGGGTCACGAACCCGACTAAAGTCCAACACTAACTTAGCCCAATACGAACTGGGCTAAGCCGATAGATGTTTGGGCTCATGAAGGCCCAAACCCAAAGCTATTCACAGAATAGATATCGGATATCTCCTAATTATGGAGATAATCATTCCCCAACCGACTTAGGCGGGATACGCCGAAGGTTGAGGAACACGGAACCAACAAGGATTCCGTGTGTATATAAAGGGAATCTCATCCCTCGTTAAAGGTACGATCTACAAACCCTAACTCTCTTTTAACCCTAAACCGATTACTTACTCTCACGCCGGAGGATAATCGTGGGAGACAATCCCACGATAAGCCTAACAGTGTTTTCTGTCTCTTAGTGCGGGTCTCAAGCAATGTCAAATTGGTGCGAGGAAATTTGGAGCCCGAACAAGCAACTTTTGTATCAACATCTACCTTCCTCAATTAATGATCGAATATTTGAGAGTTTTTATAATTCAAAATACTATTCTGAAAAATGTTAAATTTTACAAGTTATTTGATATAATGATTTTTTTAATAAACATTTGGTAAAGAATATGCAATGTTGATGTTTGTAATGCCTTGTCTATCAAAAAGATGATCGAGTATATCTGAATTAATTAAGAAAGAGAAATAACAATTTTTCTGTTTGGTTCTAGTTTAAGGTGACAAACTGAGGTTATTTATAGATAAATGAGTTCACTTTAACTATAAACTCATAAAAGATATCATTAATATTATGAAAAGATTCAAAGTCAAGATTAAAATAAACAAATTAGTGTCATGTAACTCTCAAATTTAAGGAACGGGCCTACTTTTATTTTTTTGCTTCTTTTACAACTAGACGAGTACCCGCGCCTAGCGGCAGCGTTTTCTAGCGGCAGATAATTAATAATATGCGATATTGTGGTAAGTGTTTCGTAACATGCGATAATTCAACTGAAGCAAAAATTCTTAACTTGTATCAAAGAACATATAAAAATATTTATGGCGAAAATAAAACATTACATCAATTATGAGATAACTAACAATACGCGTTACTTTCGCCGTGTAAAATTTCTTAGTACACGGCATATGAGGTGTTGAATCCTCTTTGACCGAACTCTTTGATTGGCTTCACTTTGTAGTTATCATCCATCAATGCATGGTATTTGACAATCAAAAACTTCAAACTAAGAAACTTAACATAAATATATACACGGTTGTATAATGTATTTTGACCAAATTATTTCAGAAAACTTTGTATATCTTTGAAATTACTGCGCCGGAACAATCAATGATTAAAGCACCAATCAATCACCATCATTATAGCAATATTTGGAAGCGGTTTGTATTCAGCGTATTTCGCAAGAACAAGAACAAAAAACTGAACCCCGTGACTATATAATAAATCGATACAATGCTTTGTGATTGTAAACATTCGAGTTATTCACAACAATATCTCTGCAATTTCAACTATATATAAATGTCAAAACAATATTTTTAAAAATCATATGGTCATTGCACACATTTTAATATTTAATAACTGAGATCACATATGATACACACACTATAACATAACAATAAAAAAAATAAGTTGTAATATGGTGCCTTATAAAATAAAATATGTTGATTAAATTTTAGAAATTATTAGTGTTAAGATTAAATAAATTAAAAATATATATATATTTTTTTGGGAAATTACATTAGTAAAAGTTGTCAAAATGTGTCATACATTTCTTTGAAATTTTAGGTGTGAATTGTTGTGGTAGCTATTTCATTAAGGATAAATTCTTTGAATTTTTATATAGAAATTTAGTTTGAGAGGAATTTTAGAAATTTAACATTACTCACTTTTTAAGTTTAAAAAAATGGATACATGCTTTGTATGTATAATAATAAAAAAAAGTTGTATTGAATTTCCAACATTGAATATGCCGAATCTGTTTTCATTTAATATTAGTTTGAATTTTTAATGGTAATTATATATACATATAGTTAAAGACAAGTACCCGTGCATATAATTTGACGGATCGTTTAGTGATAAAAAAATGTTTATGGGTTATAAACAAAAAATAATAAAAGTTTGAAGATTTGGGTATTAAATATAATGTTTTGAAACCTGGGTCGAACCGGGTGGTTCAACTGGTTGAATCATTTTGGTCGAACCCGTCGGGTTTGAAGCGTCCCGGGTCAACTTGGTTTTCGATGTGTATTAATAGTTTCCTTTTGAAATATATTTTTTCAACATTTTTATTTTTAGTTTTAACTTTTTACTTTTTGCTTTTCCTTTATATATAGTATACGCGGATACACGATTAAGGGAGAAATAGATCTCGATGAGGCATGATTTACCGGTTTGTATCGGTTTGGGTCCTCTTGGTTCATTTACGGATTACTTTTATTGGTTAAACTGTGGCGAAACCGGTTCTCGGTTGAACCCGTTGGTCCGATCGGTTTTCAAAACTATATGTACCATCAACTTGTAAACGTATGAAACTTTGTGTGTTTATTAATCGTATAATGTGTATAATAACATGTACTTTTCATTTTAGGGTTGTTTAAAAATAACATTAATTAGTGTGTTTAATTATTTTATATTTTGGATTTTGTTGTAGCTTGTTTAAATTGTATATTGTGAAAATTTTATTGTACTTTTTAGTATGGGGTGTTTTAATTTTTTGTATTTAATTTGGTGAATATGTTTTTAGTTGGTTGTACAATATGAATAAATCAATGTACTTTTAAGTAATGGGGTGTTTTAATAAGAGTATTAATTACATTATACATTTCTCTCACCTTTGACTTTCAACTTTCAACTTTCAATTTTCACTTTCACCTTTGACCATTTTTCTATTTTATGTAGTAAAGATATATATAATAGAGGGGTAGGTTATAACGACCCCTTCTTTTTATAAGTTGTACCCTACCCTTTCCTTTTCTCTAGTTTTTTCGATAATATATTTTTTTAATTTTTTATTTATTAAAAATTGTTTTATCCTGTCAAGAAAAATAGTAAGCCGTGTACAGGCCATATGACATTTTTTTTTCTTTCTTTTTAGTCATTGGTGTAGCTTTTGTCGACATGCTAATTTTTTCACCGGAAGTATTTTCAGATTGACAGAAACAAAAATGACCCTTAAAAGTTAGCAATATTTTAGAATATTGATTTGCCCTCCCGATTGAACTTAAGATTGATTTGACAACCGAAAGCAGATTTTTGACAAAAAAAACTAGCTTAATCGTCAGTTGAGTTGGAAGCTCGATAGGTCGATTTAGTTTCTAAAACATTAAAAATTAACAACATGGTGTTATACAAGATATTACATGTCACAAAACCAAATAGTATACAAAATGTGCAAGACATAATTTTTTACAGTAAATTATCCCGACAATGTATATATCTTTCTACATTTTCTAATATAAAAGAATTCTAGACGTTTGAAAATGTACTTGACTACTCTTCATAATACTAGTTATAATGTTCGTGCACGCGCGGGGTTTTTTCTTGTTTTTATAATATTATTTTTTCTTTAAATTTTCAAATGATTAGAGTAATTTTGGTTTTTGTAAGGGAGATGATTTGCACACTTCACAAATTGATTGACACACTATAATTTAGTGTGTATCGCCATTTATACCCTTATAGGGGTGAAGATGAGTACAAGTGATGTAAAGATATAAATGGCAATACACACTAAATTGGAGTGTGTCAATCAATTCGTAGATAGATAACTTGTTAAGATTCTGTGTCTACAACAATTGTTTCAGAATTCACTAAATAAACATTCAAAGTTCTAATATATCAGCACTTTCACATCTTAAAGGTTCACATTAGATGATGGTTTTAATGTTAGAAAGAACTATACGCTCAAAGGAAAAGGTGACTACCAATGTAAACAAACTTATAACCCCTGTTCAACTTGTCTGATCTGTGTAAACATTTGAGAGACAAAAGGAATCGTTGAATTGTCTACACATCTCAGTATCAACTATATCAAGTAATTAAGTTCAAACTATACTTAGTGTTGTGAACTTATAAACATTCCTTTTGGAATTACCACTACCTTCTCTTTTAAAGTCATTGGAAAGTCTCTTAATGGCCTTATTATCATAAACTATAACTTACAGGTCTCATTCCCTACTCCATTGGCTACCTTAGCAACCTGTCTTACTTGTAGTTGGGCAACAATCGAATCAAAAGCTCTATTCCTACTCCATTTAGGATTGCCCCAGCTTGTAGTTCAAAGAATAGTTCCAATCATTATGATCACTAGTATTTAGTTAATTTCAAACATCACATAATATGTAATCTTAATAATTAAACAAATGAAGCCATAAGTATAAAAAAGAATTTCATCACTTTTAAAAATATTAAATAAATAAATGCACCAAACGTTTTTTAAAACCAATCCTAATAGATAAAATAGCATAAAAAGAGTTCTTCAAATGTCATAACTTGTTTCCTTACTCTATGTGACTTGTTCTGTTTTTCTTCTAAATGATTTCAGCATTACTATATATCTTGATGCTCAACTTCTCAATTCTTTGCAATCTCATATGCATTATTTTCAACATTCTCACCTTTAGTTCCTCCTGTTGCTGATCTTTCAAATACCGCTTCTTCAGTTTGTTTGGGTTCCATTTTTTTCATAACTTCGTTATCATCAGCTATTTTGTTTACTGTATCTTCTTCAGGGTCTTGATGCTCGACTTTTTGTTTCTTTTCCAATGCACATTTATCATATTCAACACTCTTTCTTTTAGTCCCTCCTTCTGGCGTTTCCTTTTCCTTAGAATCAATTATGCTAGCCTGTTAATAATAAAGATTGGGAATATATGATCATTGTTATTAAAAAAAATTCATGTTAACGCAATATATGGGGAAATGATCATAAAATACCTCTTCTTTTGTTTGTTCGGAAACTATTGATTTCATAACAACTTTATCACGAGTTAATTTTTTAACCGTAAATATATGATAGTTGTTGTTCACATTGTACGCTAAAACTTGCAATTTAAACACAAACACTCTGTTAACTATACTTTCCAAATCAGGCGGGTATGAAGTGTTTTCTTCATCCTGTCCAAAATATTAAAAATATAATGTATTAAAATATAAAAGACAACAAAAACACTTTTCATTTTCATCATATAAAATATAAAAGGTTTGCAAAATAAAGTATTAACTAATGTAAAAGAAAAAGTATATGCATCATTACCTTATCAATCTTAGATATAAGATACTCAACGGATTTGCCTAATAATTTTGCAACGTCTTGTTGAAACAAACAAAAAGTAGCAGATTCAGTTTCATCTTGAACACGAATATGGATTTTAATTATGAATAATTAATCCATTTAAGTTAGGGACAAATGGCATTCTATAAATAATTCTGAATATATTAGTATTCAGACCTGGAAAAAGATTAGCTTTCTTTTGACAATTCTCACAGTTGTAGTTCTCTCATTTTGTTTACTTTCTAATGGTTTGACAATGCTATTAACAATTGCTACAAAGCATGTAATACCAACCTTGGCCATTCACAATTTTCAATACTTTTCCAATCACAACACACCCGGTTGGTTGTCAAAAAATCAGCTCTGAATAAGAAAAAGCTGACATACTTTATGATGCATAAACTTTATGACAAATAATGTATCTCTGATAAATCATAAAGTTCATCAATTGTCTTTAACGGGAATTGAGAATAGTAATCTTCTGGTTTCCTTACTATAGTGTTTGATGATAACTCCACTTTAGACTTCTCATTTGAGGGAAGATTTGTAGATTCAAACCTATTAAAGAGAATATATTAGTATAAATATTATGAACAATAACTAAATATATAGAAAGGTTTTTTCTCGTTATATAAATTCTTACTTGTCTTTGAAAGCTTTTATATGGGGATTATCTTCTTTAATAAGCAACTTGGACCCATCAAAACTATTAGAAACTTGGGATACACCTGTATATAAAATAGTATATTATATTTTTAAACACTTTAATATATAACAAAGGTTATAGAAATTTAGTAACAAAGATACTTACGATTCCATATACTTTGTCTTGCCATGATGATAAGAACAATGATTGGTTCTTCTGAGCTTTCATGATTCTTGATATATTGATGGAGTTAAATAGCAAGGTCATTCCATTAGATACATGGAATTGTTGTTGCACTATATAGATAAAGAATATACACATATTATTATTACATATTAGATTAATCTATATTCATAATACTAATAGATACTTACATTGCATCTTGTAGTTGAAATTCAAGTATGTGCTTAGGTGCGTTATTTGGATTCAAAATGGTGATGTCTTTATTTTGTATCAAACGTCTAATAACATCTGCATTATAATACAAAAGACAACATTAGCATATAATGTGGTTAAATATTGAGTGTTTGTGTATGTTTAAATGTACATTTAACAAAATAAATTACCAAACGAATAACTTTGATCAATCTTTGCATCCAATAAGCCTTTAAATGATATCAATTCCAGTACATCATCATTGCATATGAATTCAGAGCAATTACGCAGATTTTTTTTTTATAGAAGTGAATTTTGAACTCATGTTTTGATAATTTGGTAGAATCTGCATTCCTTTTAACATTAAAGTTCGATATTATGTGATAGTTATTCTCTTTTAAAAGATTTTCAAAATCAAAGACTACAGAACTGTTAATTGTAGCATGAGTCTTGGTGCCCTAAGATTAAAAACAAAGCAGATATTATTATAAAGCTATATACATATTATAGTTAGTAATAAGTAAATAAATAGTTACAAACAGTTGACTATAATTAAAGTACCTACTCATCCATAAGGATCATATCAATTCCTGCTACCTTTGATGGATTGTTGTTATAATATTGATTCTAAAATGACACAATCTTATTTTTTATATTCACTTTAGCTTTGTCAAGGGTGATTTCTTGAAGAGGTGTAATTTTCATTGTGATTCCTACAAACAAAAGTAAATAAGATGTTTGTATTGACTAACAGTAGATGAAAAAGATTATGAAAAAATTAAAATATGTTTTAAAAAGATGAAAAAGGAATCCTGATAAATAAGATCTTTATTAGATATACATCTTTTGTATACTTTACCAAAGATGGGGAAAAACTAGTAATTTGTTGAGTGCTGTTGAATGATCTGCAGATAACTTTGATTAAAAAGTTGCTGGAATAAAAAAACTTGGTCAATCAATCGAGTTTATATAATGCTTTGGTTAAGTCCGTATTAGATTAGAATTACAATTGTAATATAATTTAAATTGGTTTTCTATTAAGAAGTCTAAATTGTTTTTAAAAAACTACAGTTTAGTCCAAGAATATGTAAAAAAGTTTTTTAAAGAACATAAACTCATTAGAATAAATTGAAATTGTGATTTAAATAAAAAGAAAATAAAAAAAACTATTCCAAACACCATTTTTAGTTTATTAGAGGCTAGCAATACGTCAAGAGCAAGCAATTCCTCGTAACTCATGTCGGCAATGCCTAGTCTTAAATCTGGAAACTGATCAGGAAATTTCATGGAGTTTTGATCAGCAGTCAAGGTCTCATGTTCCAGTATTTCGTGATCCCCTATTACATCAAAAATAGTTGGAGATATCGGAACAACCATACTTGAACTTCCATTCTTTGTAACCATGGTCCCATCCTTCTTCTTCCGAATGGCTAGAATGTCCGGTAGAAATTGTCACACCCTCAAATTACCTGTTTTGCAGCGGAATGAAATTCCTTGGGGAGGACTGTCATAGCATCAAAGTTACAGTTATATCGAACGACCTAAAGTGTCGTTTGGAAAATACATCGTTTGATTTAATAAAACATTCAGAGTTTACAAAGTGTAGGTCCCCAATGAAAATCAACATGTACGGAAATAAGTTTGATACAACTCAAACGATGTTTTAAAGTGCATAAAATCCCTGTGAGACGCGTCGTCACCGCGACTCTATGATAAGTCCACATGCATGCCATGAAGTGTATGCCTTAGATACCTGGTGCAATGTTTATGATGATATAATGGCAATACTGAATTGAGGCGCAACCTCTAACCGCGACTTGAATTATGAAGGGATTTTTATTGCAAATACATAATCAACCTAGAGGTTTATATTTCAAAACCTTAAGATATATAACTAATAGAGATTGATAATCTCTTGGATCATGAAAAATATTATGTTTCTTGTTCTTCTTCATTTTGGCCGAATACCACAAGGATAGTGAAAGAGTTGTGAGATTTAGTTTGGTGTTACTTGAAGTCTATGATGAAAATGTGTAAAGTTTATGTGTTATGTACTCAAATATCTTGTTTCAATATAGTATTATAATATAGCTACTAGAAAAATGACACATATACTTGTGACTAGGTATGTTAGTCGACAACCATTAATATGAACAAGAGAAAATAATTTTTTTTTTTTTTTTTGTAATAGTCTTGTAGACATTTTGGTTATTAGTTGAATTAATGTCTAGTTTGTAGGTATAAATAGGTATTTAGTGTAGCGTTAGCTAAAAATAGATTTTAACGGGACAAAATAAAATGTATTATAGTCATAAAAATTATAAAAATACATTTCTCACAAGTATTGAGTGAATAAATATTTATCGAGTTGAATTTACGAAAACCGTCGTAAATATTTATATGTAACAATTTATATACAAAATAAATTGTAAACATCGGGTAAAATAATAATATAATTTTTATAGTCTTAAAATGAGTATAAAAATAAATTAGGATTATTTTTGGAAGTGTCGGATCAAATGTTCAAAATAAATGATTACGCGATAGCGTTTATTTAATAGGAAATATACGTTAAATGAAATATGCAAATCCATGCAAAAATTAATATGTAGACGATGTTACTGATGATATGTAGACTAACTCTAGTCTATATGAAATGTCCTCGATGATTGCTCATGAATTCGCAGCTAAACCCTTACGGTTCTGAATTTGATACTCGTAAACCTACTTTACGATAAATGATGAATAGTGATTTTCTCCGGGAATGAATAGTGTTTAGTGAATAGTAAATTTTTGAAATACGTTCTCAGAATATCAAATCGACTTCAAAAATGATGAATAGTAACCGGTGAATAGTAAATTTCCGAGATGAATAGTGAAATTTTCAAAGTTTGTAAAATGACCTGAAATTACGAGTTGTCAAATTCACCCACCCAAAAAGGAATTCAGTCCCTGAATTCAGTTCGTGTTGGTCTCTCAGGGTTAGGGTTTGATGAGGCAAGCCTTCCTATTCTCGAGCAAAACCCTCAAAAGACTTTTAGGTAACCGATTTTTACTTAATCTCACAACTCATCAAACAAGAACTGTCATGAGATTAGGCTAAATCGGTTTGAGTAACGGGTCTTTTGAAAATTTGGCTCGGTCATAGAATTGCTTACACATATAAGACTACACTCCCTTCATTGCATGATTCTTCCTGAATTAGACATAGGTGATCAGGCTATGTATAATTCAGGAGTAACTATGCAATGCTTGGACTAATCGACTCATATGATGTTTGGTGTTAAGTCATAAACCCGCATGTATAATGAGTATGCACTTATAGTGATATGATGAGATGCTATGATGATGTAGTTATAGTCTAGGGTCAATGATGCAACCTAGTTCTCTATAACCGATGCTCTGATACCAATCTGTCACACCTCCAAATTACCTGTTTTGCAGCGGAATGGAATTCCTTGGGGAGGACTGTCATAGCATCAAAGTTACAGTTATATCGAACGACCTAAAGTGTCGTTTGGAAAATACATCGTTTGATTTAATAAAACATTCAGAGTTTACAAAGTGTAGGTCCCCAATGAAAATCAACATGTACGGAAATAAGTTTGATACAACTCAAACGATGTTTTAAAGTGCATAAAATCCCTGTGAGACGCGTCGTCACCGCGACTCTATGATAAGTCCACATGCATGCCATGAAGTGTATGCCTTAGATACCTGGTGCAATGTTTATGATGATATAATGGCAATACTGAATTGAGGCGCAACCTCTAACCGCGACTTGAATGATGAAGGGATTTTTATTGCAAATACATAATCAACCTAGAGGTTTATATTTCAAAACCTTAAGATATATAACTAATAGAGATTGATAATCTCTTGGATCATGAAAAATATTATGTTTCTTGTTCTTCTTCATTTTGGCCGAATACCACAAGGATGGTGAAAGAGTTGTGAGATTTAGTTTGGTGTTACTTGATATGTACCCAAATATCTTGTTTCAATATAGTATTATAATATAGCTACTAGAAAAATGACACATATACTTGTGACTAGGTATGTTAGTCGACAACCATTAATATGAACAAGAGAAAATGATTTTTTTTTTTTTTTTTTTTTTTGTAATAGTCTTGTAGACATTAAGTTATTAGTTGAATTAATGTGTAGTTTGTAGGTATAAATAGGTATTTAGTGTAGCGTTAGCTAAAAATAGATTTTAACGGGACAAAATAAAATGTATTATAGTCATAAAAATTATAAAAATACATTTCTCACAAGTATTGAGTGAATAAATATTTATCGAGTTGAATTTACGAAAACCGTCGTAAATATTTATATGTAACAATTTATATACAAAATAAATTGTAAACATCGGGTAAACTAATAATATAATTTGTATAGTCTTAAAATGAGTATAAAAATATATTATGATTATTTTTGGAAGTGTCGGATCAAATGTTCAAAATAAATGATTACGCGATAGCGTTTATTTAATAGGAAATATACATTAAATGAAATATGCAAATCCATGCAAAAATTAATATGTAGATGATGTTACTGATGATATGTAGACTAACTCTAGTCTATATGAAATGTCCTCGATGATTGCTCATGAATTCACAGCTAAACCTTTACGGTTACTCGAATTTGATACTCATAAACCTAGTTTACGATAAATGATGAATAGTGAATCATGAATAGTGATTTTCTCCGGGAATGAATAGTGTTTTGTGAATAGTAAATTTTTGAAATACGTTCTCAAAATATCAAATCGACTTCAAAAATGATGAATAGTAAAATGCTGAATAGTAACCGATGAATAGTAAATTCCCGAGATAAATAGTGAAATTTTCAAAGTTTGTAAAATGACCTGAAATTACGAGTTGTCACAGAAATAGTCTCAGAAGGAAAGTGTAGTACACTTGTTCATGAACTATTGTCGTTCAAGTCACTAAAGTGATGACTCAGAGAACCGTTTGATTTTATACCTCCAGAATTGTAATTGTTAGCATCTACAATGGACTGAACACGGGAAACATGAGGACTTCGTCTAGAAGAACCAAGATTTCCTTGGGAAAATGGATTGTGGTGGCAGGCATTAAACTGTCTTGTCTCGTGTCTCAGACTATTAATATCAACATATCCTGTAAACTCATTTACTAACTTAAAACCAATAGCCGTAATGGCTTCTATGTTTCTTTTAGCTTTAACAACCATTCTAACCTTCTGTTCAGCCAAGGCAGCTAATACGACCCTGTTATGGGTTGTATCGGGATAAGGCACCACTTCAAGCGTGTGCGAGCTTCTTAAGAAATAGAAAGAAGAACTAGAGAATTATTGATCTTAAACTTTGATTGATTCATTCATAACAATGATTCGGTATATATAACCGAATAACCCTAGATTGTAAAACAAGCCAAACATAAAGACATATCTTAACAATGAACTTTCCTAATACGTCACAAAGACATATCCTAAATAAATATAACATGACATAAAGCCCGGGGCGTATCATTCCCCACTCCTTCGAAATCACTTTGTCCTCAAGGTGTGGTCTTGAAAATTTTCTCTTGATTTCGGGATCCCATATCCTAATCATAATCCTAGTCCTATCTTCCACTCTTGTAGTTCTCCTGCCTTCCGCTACCGCAACCAACACCTTTTTCCTCTTCCGCCTTCCAATACCTTGGACATAACACAACACCATTCTTCTGCCTTGCGCTACCCATGCCATAACACTCCTCACTCCTTAAAAAATCACCTTGCCCTCAAGGTGATACAAAGAATATGCCAATTGAGAGTCCGATATCCATTTCCAAACATTTGGTTGAACAACTTTATGGTTGCGTCCATTATCCATGTGCCCGTGAGCATCACCGATACCAATTCCTTCCCATAGTTGGCAAACCCATGGACTTTCATGAGCCACCAAAGAAGTGGGTATAGGACTAACCCCGTTGTCCGCTAATTCCTTAAATTCAAATTTATTTCACCCAAATGACCATCAAATTCAAAACCACCCAAAACAATCTCTTCCATACTTTTCTTATTTTCTGAAAATTCTTTAAACTTGCTATGAACTTCATTACTCCCACCAATATCGAAAACACTATATATCGCGTTATTAACCGCATCAACACCAATATATTCATCAGCATCTAACAACCTTTTAATCTCAGGTGAAGTGAATTCACTTTGTAACGATGGAATGGTATCTGATTTCTTTTCAAATATATGCTCTTTCTCCTTCTCTTCAATTGCCTCAAAACGAGCCTCGACTATATGGGCTAAGGAAAAGGCTTCTAAAGTTGTAGGCCTTGCCCTCAATAGTACTATTTGTAACGTCAGTTTAAGTCTGGAGATATAAAACGATTTATGTAAAGATTCAGAGATCCATGTTACTCGATTTGCAAGTACCACAAACTAACTCTCATATTCGTGTGCTTGCTCCTTAAGAAAAGATAAGAAAAAGAGACGATGTATTTGACTAAAACTTGATTGATTACTTTTTATTAATGACAGGACCTTAAATACTAGTTATGTGATAAGTGATAACTCACACAAACACAAAACTTATCCTAAAATATAACAAATACTTATCCTAAACACATATCCTAAACAATTGATAAGTATGATGGCTATCTCAACCCATCACAAAGTTCCTATGCATATCCACAGGCATATCATTCCTCACTCCTTCAAAACCACCTTTTCCTCAAGGTTTTGTCTTGAAAAGCACTATTAATTCCGGGATCCCATAATCTTCTTTAAATGGCAGCCTCCATCTTTTTTCTTCACTTGTCCTTTCAAGAAAGGTTTCAAGAAAGGAATGTATATAAACTATTCCTTTATCAACCCGGATTTACACCCTCCTCAACACCTATAACCCTTTACCTCAACACTTTGTTTGCTCGTCACTTTGCTCATTTTGCTCACGGACACCACCACTTTCACCACTTTCGCGTCATCCTGTTTACCATCCACTAACACCTTCACAAATACAACCTCGTTGACAGGTTCCTGACGCGGCACAGTAAAACGAGACATTGTCAAGTTTTGTTTTTGCAGTCCGCTATTGTCACTACTTGTTTTGTTCTTTGAAAGAAGACGACCGTTGATCCTCAAAACATGCTTATGTTGCACGAGCTAATGAAAAAGCTTCGCCTAAAGTTGTGGGTTTTGACCTTAAGAGTGCACATTGCAGAGCCGGTTTAAGGCCGGAGATGTAAAACGATTTTAGTAAGTTTTCAAAGATCCCCGTTACTCCATTTATAAGTACCTCAAACTCACTCTGATATTCGGCCACCGTACCCATTTGCAAGAGCTTAGATAGTGCATCCCAATCACTGCTGCCCGATGCCATGAACAGTAACTCGTGAATAGTGATCGATGATTTTTTATTTTTTTTAATTGGAACCCTAATTTGGTAGCCCTGTCAATGAGGACTTTCAATGAAAGCACCAATTAATACGACCCGTTTAAGTTGTATCGATAGATTTGCACCACTTCAAGCGTGTGCGAGCTCCTTAAGAAATAGAAGAGAAGAACTAGAGAATTATTGATCTTAAACTTTGATTGATTCATTCATAACAATGATTCGGTATATATAACCGAATAACCCTAGCTTGTAAAACAAGCCAAACATAAAGACATATCTTAACAATGACACTTTCCTAATACGACACAAAGACATATCCTAAATAAATATAACATGACATAAAGCCCGGGGCGTATCAGCAGCTAAACTTAAAACCTAGATTGTCCACTTAGACTCACCTAAGGGTCAAGAATTCGTTCAAAAATAAGATCGTGTAACCTGGTACAAATCCTTCTTACCACGAGCTTCAACAGGTTCGAATGAAGAACCATCCATGTTTTATGCATATCATAACGTGCTGACGGGGGTTGGAACAAACTATTTGCAGAGCAAGTTAAAGCAATGGATTATATGGATGGTTATTCTTCGCAACACCTTAACGGGTGTACTCAACACAAATGACTGATACACCAAACTTCTTGGGTTTGCATCAAAATTTAGAGTTTGGGGGTGGTTCAAACTATGGAAAGGGGGCATAATTGGGGTTCTAGACTCTGGAACGACTCCAAGTCATCTATCTTTCCGTGACAATGGAGATCCTCCACCACCTGTACTTGGATTGACAAGGTGGACAAGCACAGGGTAGTACTGGGTTGGATTCTAAATAAACAGATGCTCAAGTTCAGCTTTTCACAGTTTAAGAAGGTGTTTGGGATTGCTTTTTCAAGTCCTTAATTCTTACCTTAATGTAACTAATATCTGTAATCGTATCCACATAATACCAACCCTCATATGATATCATAACATCTATTTTAACAGTGCATATAACTTTATTTAATCAAAATCACAAGCAATTATGTTTCTTTACCGATTGGGTGTACATGTGACAAACTTGATAGTAGATTTAACAATTTGGGAACTCAATGAAAAGATTACTTCAATTGTTAACAGTGGCACTGGATCGAGCCACATGTTGATAATTACGCTTTTTTGTGTTCCTAAAGAAGTATGAAGATTTTGGGGGATTGGGGAAGAATGGATGTGTGATGAGAAGAGGGAGTTTTTTCTTTTTAACAAAACTTACATTTTTTGCTTATATTTCTAAAAGATAGCATTGATGCTCATGTGTTTAGTGGCTTTGTTTATCTATGTGATTAAAAAAACGAATTTTCTTAGTTTCTTAGACAAAGAAGGAAATAAAAAGTATTAATTTTTAAAAAAGTTATTTGTATATATATATTGTTATATATATATATATATATATATATATATATATATATATATATAAAATATATTTAAAACAATTTAATAAGGGAAGGTTGAGTTTTTTTTAAATGAGAAAGTCTCTAGTAGAGGTTCTGTTTTATTATATAAAAGATATCAGGTGTATTTCTATGTACGGGGATGTGCCAAGTGCAATTTCAATGAATCATTATCTATATAAATACCTTTGGATTGTGTTGCACCTAAGATGATCAGGTTTACATTTGAGTTTTTTACTTGACTATTGTAATTTTATATATAAATTAAGAGAATGAGTATTTTTAAAGATATTTAAATAAATTAACGTATACTCGTGCAAAACGATGGTGTATAGCGGTAAATAATTATATTTGCGAAATACTGATTCTGATTCGACATTTGATGCAAAGCATCTGTTTTTTCATAATACAAAGCGTGTGTTTTTTAAATTTATATAGTATTTGTTTTTAAAAAGTTGACAAGTTTAGAATTGATTAAGAAAAGAAATCATTTAAGTTGTCAAGTTTTTGAAAAATTATCAAATTTAAAAAGGTTATTTAAAGGTAATTTAGGCAAACTACATTAATTAGGTTTCAAAATTTCAAAATTTCAATTTAAAGAACAAAGATCAAGGACGGACCTTCATAGAGACCCAGGGGGCCACGGCCCCCCCAAAATTTGCGACACCTGGTGTGAATATTATAGGCTTTAGGGGTAATTTAATTGAGGTTACAAAAAAATCTCCGATTCGGCCCTTTCAAAATAAATTCGGCCCTCCCCAAAAAAATGTTCAAGTTCCGTCTATGACAAAGATACACCATGTATAAGTTGTGTAGATAGTGAGTCAATTGACATACTACAATTTATCATCTTCAAATCTTCACTGAATGTCGCGCAACTCAATCATATTCTGATTTACATGTAAGCAAAATTATACCAGGGTGCATACATATACATTTGACCACATTTCCACATGCACAAAGCAATTGATCAAAGAGATCAAACCTAATAATAACGTATCAATGTTTGCGAAAAGCTCTCTGCATTTTAAACATAAAAAATTAAAGAAAATAAAATCAGATCGTAGCTACTGTGAAACGATAATCTTACTCTTATTGCTTCTTATGTAATTATTATTAGACGAAGGACCAAACACGTCAAGTAGAAACTTTGTAACCATAAAACGGTTACAAAAACAGTTAGGAAAAATGGTTACAAGAACCAACCGTTACATCGGTTAGATCATACCGATTAGAATCTTATATATATACCTGTATCGAATCCTATTAGAAGTTAATAGACAATTTACTAATTCATATTACTTTACATTTTCAATCTACATATATTGATCTAGAGTTTGGGACAACAATTGGCATCAAGAGCATAGGATTAACACTTCGTTTTTTATTACAAAGATATCATACGCAAGAAAGGACCCATGGAGAATACGTAGAAAACATCTTGTTTTCATACGCTGGAAACAACCATTTTCATACGAGGAAGGTTTCTGTTTTCAAAAGGGATTTTGTTTTCTCTCTACTTCCAAGAGAAACAAACGTGAATAAGCATACATAGAAGATAGTGCACGATCGTTTACGTAGGGGATTGCAAACGTTTACACCAAACGGATTGGTGGGGAAACCTTGTTGGCGACAACATAGGGAAGGAAGGAATTCATACACTTTTTTCGGGATACAGAGCGAGTGGGTAAATACTTTGATAAAACCGGTTATACTCAAACTCAAAGTAGAAGAATACGCAGGAAACATGCGGGGAAAACGTTGTTGTGGAAGGAAATACGTACGTGATAAGACAAAGAAGAAGGAGTACTCAAGTTTGTGTGGAGTAGTGTCGGACGACACAAAGAATAACAACAACGTGAAGAGGATCAGAAGCAGAACTCGTGTTTTGTTTCGGAGTTCTGGTTACCATCTCGGTACCATTTTTTTTTTGTACGTGGGAAGTTGATCTCGGAATATAGACATCAAAAACATACAAGGGAAAAGAAAGTAGACGTGTGTAGTGTGAAAAAAACAAAGCATCTCTTTTCGGAAAAATCAATTCGAATTGAAATATTTTGTTTAGGGCTCGTTGGGAAGAAACATTTCGACACAAGGTTTTATTCGAACTCTTACAAGAAGGAGGTCGAGACAGTTTTGTTGTCGAAGCAAAAGGAGGCCGAAATTTTTGTGAATGAATTTCGAAGAGAAGAACTTGGTGTTTGTCAATTCAAAGGGTAAAAAATTCGAACAAGGAAGAACATCAACGGTTACAACGAGACAAAGAAAAAGGGAACCAAAGGGAACGTTGGTAAAACAACTCTTACTAACGAAACCTAAGGAATACACGAGTATTCATCACATCGACGAAGTCACAAGTTAAACTTTTCTGGATTTCATTACATTTAGAATAGCATAGAATAGTATAGAATATTTTATTTCATACTATTAGGAAATCCCGAAAACTATTTATTGATCCCGATTATTAGGATTCCCGGAAGATTAGATATTCCATATTTTTATAGAAAACCCACACTAGGAAGGATAAATCCCATTAAATTAGAAACTAAAGATACTAAGCACTTTCAAGATGACAACCGACGATATAGCAAGCACATCAACTACAACAAAACCCGTAACACCCTATTACAATACCCTTAGTTGAAAACCACAAACTACACAGTTTGGACTATACAAATTAAGGTTATACTAGAGGCACATGGCTTATGAGAGGCAATAGAACCAAAGATAGATACACAAGTTGATGGTAAGAAGGATAAGGCAACGACTGGCTTCCTATATCAAGCGTTGACGGAAGATGTGATTTTACAAGTAGCGGGTTGTGAGACGGCAAAGGATTTATGGGATTCGCTAAAGAAAAGACACGTTGGAGAAGATAGAGTGCAGAAAGCACGATTACAATCATTGATGATTTGGTTTAACTCACTTGAGATGAAGGAAGATGAGACGGTGGATGCATTTGCGGCTAAACTAAACGGCTATGCCACGAAGGCAAAAGAATTAGGGAAAACTTTGGATGAATCTCTTTTAGTTCAAAAACTATTAGACTCCACACCAGATAGGTTCATTCAGATAGTAGCATCCATAGAACAAAAAACTGATCTCGACGACATAACTTTAGATGAGATCATTGGAAGACTCAAGGCATTTGAGGAAAGGATAAAACTCCGGAAAGGATGACAAGTAGAAATCCAAGAAAACCTATTATTCGCACATGGTGAACAATCAGGAAATAGGAAACATTTTTACAAACGTGGAGGGAAATCAAATTTCTCACGAGGGAACTGGCAGAATAAAAATAGAAATAACTCACAAGGAGGGAACTCTAGTTATAAAGAGAGTTCGGATAAAAATAAAGACGAGTGGGATGTGAGTAAGGTAAAATGCTACAGGTGTCATAAAATCGGACATCTTAAAAGGAATTGTAGAGGAAAACCAACAACTCAGGAACAATCAAACCTTATCTTAGGAGACGATGAACCATCACTACTAATGACTAAGCATGAAACTGAACACAAGGAAGTGTTGTTGAATGAAGAACAAATTCAACCAAAGAAATATGCTACAGCTGACGCAAGAATATGGTATTTAGATAATGGTGCAAGTAACCATATGATGGGAATAAAGAGTCATTTTAGGGATATTGATGAAAGCGTAACAGGACGAGTACGTTTTGGCGATCGATCGTATGTACAGATAATGGGTAGAGGGTCTATATTGTTAGGTTGTAAGAACCAGGAACAGAATGTAGTATCGGAAGTATATTACATACCAAACCTCAAGAGCAACATACTTAGTCTAGGACAACTTACGGAAATAGGTTGTAAGGTCATTATGGACGGAAACAAGTTGACTTTGTATGATAAGAACAAGAAGTTGTTGATGAAAGTAGAAAGATCTAAGAATCGACTCTACAAGATTCAGTTACATATAGAAGCACCTATATGTCTCTTAGAAAATATAGATAACCAAGCATGGTTATGGCATGCTAGATTAGGTCATCTGAACTTTGACGATATTAACCAGATGACTAGGAAAGGTCTAGTAGAAGGAATTCCAAGGATAAATCATGCCGGGCAGATTTGTGATGCATGTTTATTAGGAAAAAATAGTAGAACACCATTTCCAAACCAAGCTAAATTCAGATCAAAGAACTCGTTGGACTTAGTATATGGAGACCTTTACGGTCCTATAAGTCCAGCAACGCACTCAGGCAAGAAACTCATTTTCTTGTTAGTGGATGATTGTACACGTTTTATGTGGGCCTACTTTCTGACATCGAAAGATGAGGCGTTTAGTACATTCAAGGAATTTAGACAGAAGATAGAAATGGAGATGAAATTAAAAATAAGGATGCTAACGGATAGAGGTGGTGAATTCATATCAAACGAATTCACAAGGTACTGTAAGGAAAATGGAATAGCACGACAGTTGACAGCACCGTACTCCCCACAACAGAATGGAGTAGCGGAGAGGAGGAATAGGACAATGTTATCAACTACAAGGAGTATGATGAAAGCAATAAAGTTACCCTTAACTTTTTGGGCGAAAGCAGTTAAACATGCTATTTACATACTCAATAGGGTACCTACGAGGGCCCTGATAGATAAAACTCCATATGAGGCACTCTACAACAGAAAACCAAATCTGGAAAACCTATGAATATTTGGATGCACAGCTTATGCAAAGATAACGATACCTCACTTAAAGAAGTTGGACAACAGAAGCATACCATTGATTTACTTAGGAGTAGAGGAAGGATCAAAAGCATGTAGGTTATATGATCCAATAGCCAAGAAGAAACATGTTAGTAGGGACGTAAAGTTTATGGAAATAAAACCGTGGGATTGGAATAAAGATGAAGAAGATATGAGCACACAAGACACATTTTGGGCTAGTTTTGTGGTAGAAGGAGTTGACAGTGAAAAAATTACACCAGTCAACACAGAAAACGATGACAACACGTATCATGAACAAGATCAGATTCCTTATCCAGTTTCACCAATCACACCACCGACATATAATTATGACCCACACTCAGAAGAGGAAGAAGAAGCTACTACTAGTTATGTAGAGAACTCAAGAGATAGATTTGATGATACACCCGTACGTGAATATAGTGATATGACGGAAATACACAAGTATGCACGTAGAGTTGAACCACAAAGCTTGTTATTTATGGAAGAAGAACCTCGTAATTACAAGGAAGCACCAACATATGAGAAATGGATTGAGGCCATGGAGATTGAATGGGATTCGATCAACAAAAACAATACATGGACTCTTACTACATTGCAAGAAAATCAAAAGGCAATAGGACTCAAATGGGTTTACAAAACCAAGAGGGATGCAAAAGGAAACATCATCAAGTACAAAGCAAGGTTAGTGGCAAAAGGTTATGTACAAGAACAAGGAATAGAATTCGATGAAGTATTTGCACCAGTTGCTCGGATAGAGACAGTTCGGTTGATATTAGCATTAGCGGCATATCAAGGATGGCAAGTACATCATTTAGATGTAAAATCGGCATTTTTACATGGAGATTTGAAGGAAGAAGTCTACGTTACACAACCTGAAGGATTTATTCAACAAGGAAATACAAGAAAAGTCTATAAGCTTACTAAAGCTTTATATGGCTTAAGACAAGCACCGAGAGCTTGGAATGTGAAGCTTGATCAAACATTAAATTCCTTAGACTTAAGAAGTGTAATCTCGAACAAGCAGTTTATACGAAGAGATGCAAGAATTCTACACTTATAGTTGGAGTCTACGTAGATGATTTGATAATCACAGGCACTCCAAGAAAAGAAATCGAAGAATTCAAATCCCAGATGAAGGACATATTTGAAATGAGCGACTTAGGACTGTTAGCTTATTATCTTGGGATAGAAGTCACACATACAGGAGGAGAGATTACAATCAAGCGCATGTTATATTAACAAGATCTTAAAGGAAACAAGTATGGCAGACATCAATGATACGAAGATACCTATGGATACCGGTACTAAGTTGGTGCGCGGAAGATGGAAACTCAGTTGACGAACTTATTACGAAGCTTAATCGGAAGTCTCGTTACTACTGCATACAAGACCAGATCTTAGTTACTCAGTCGGACTACTCAGTAGAGTCATGCAAGACTCGAAGGATCATCACCTGAAGGTGGTAAATCAAGTAATCCGATACATCAAAGGAACAAAGGATCATGGCATAATATACAAGTGCAAGAATTACCGGTTACGGCCGGTAGTTATGGAATCAACAATGATCAAGGAAAAGGAACTACTGGGATCGTATTTTATTTCGGAGAGTCACCCATTACCGGTGTACTCGGAAGCAACCAACAGTGGCTTATCATCATGTGAATCGGAATTCATGGCGGTACTGCAGCATGTCAAGCCTTATGGTTAAAGCGATTGCTTGGCGAACTAACTGGATGGGAAGAGAAAAGGATAACACTGAAGGTCGACAACATTTCGTGATAGCACTTGTCAAGAACCCAGTTTTCATGGACGAAGCAGCACATCGATATTCGCTACCATTTCATTTGTGAAAGCGTAGAGAATGGGCACATCAATGTGGAACATGTCAGCGGAGAACTACAAAGAGCAAATATTCTAACGAAGGCTCTACCAAGAATGAAGTTCGCGACTATGCGACAAATGCTCGGAGTTCAAGACTTAGGACGAAGCAATGATCAAGATTAAGGAGGAGAATGTGAACCGATAATCTTACTCTTATTGCTTCTTGTTAGCCTTAATAGTTTATATTAGAAGTGATGGTCATTCACGATTAGGAACTTTGTAACGTGTGTTAGATATCGTGATAGAATAGTCAACGGGCTCGTGGATTGGACTAAGCTAATTGGCTAGGCGTTATGATTATGCTAGCCGTTTGAAGCTTAAGTATCCAAAGCCCAATCCATGTCCAACCCACGAAAAGCCCATGAAAAGCCTTTTAGGGCATCAAGTCCCTTGGACTATAAATACCCTCAAATGGTCATTTGAGGGGTGTGCTTGAAAGTGTGTGTGTGTGTTTTCCTTTGAAGTAATACAACATATTGTGTTTATCTTATCCTCTCACATACACGAATTCATATTCAAGTCACCATCTTTCTCATCTTATTTCTAAGCTTTGTTTGTGTTTGTGTTTCACGTTTTATAAGCGTAACTTGGGTTACGTGTGTTGGGTTTGCTTGGTAAAGTGATAAGGTTGATATATCTAAGGTCCTACAATTGGTATCAATCGCCTAACAATGGTTTAGGAGTGTTTTTGTTTGGTTTGAAGGTTGGTACTATACGCGTAGCTTTGTTATAAACGTTGTCACGCTTAAAGCTTTAATTTTTGCACTCAAAAATTCAAGATTCTTGTGGTTTAAGGTTTATTTGGTGCTAAAGTTTCAGTTTTTGCAAAAGTTGAAGCTTTACGCGTTTTGGTTAAGTTTTAAACTCGTGTTTTTGAAGGTGGTCATTTCTACTCGTAACTTTTATAAGCACTTTGGGTGAAAAAGGTCAAAAGATTTGTGTTATTGGAGTGTTTTTAAGGATATCTGTGCAAGAGACATCGTTTGAATCATTGGAAATTTCTTACGAGTAGAAGTCAAAAAGTCAAAACCCTAGTTTTCTACTCATAACTTTTTGGTGAAGAATCTTCGAGCTTCAAAGGTTACTCGGTGCTTCCCTCACTTGGATAAGTGTGTGGAACACTTCGACTTGTGGATATCCCTTACGGCGTACAAAGGATTTTTGGTTTTTTACCTAAGTTTACGCATAAGCATAAACTCTTACGAGTAGAACTCTACGCCATAAGATCACACTACGGCGTAAGGTTTTACGACTAAGTTTTTGTCTACGCGCCAAGCCTAAGGTTACGCGTAAAATACTCGCATAAGATCCTCGCTTAGGAATCCTAGCCTAAGATCCTACGCTTAAGATCCTACGCCTAAGCTTCCTACGCATAATATCCTACGCCTAAGCCATCCTACTCGTAACCATTTCCTACTACTTCGTTTCTCGCTAAGCTCTTTCTACGCATAAAGGTTTAAAAAAAGGGTTTTTGGCTGGAAAACTTGAGTAAAATTTAATTTTTTGAGTAAAATTTTACTCAATTTTTACGCGAGATTCAAATTTTGGTTTAACTGTGAAAATTTTGGTCAAAAATTCAAATTTTGGGCCTAAATTCAAATTTTCCGGGTCAAATTTGGCGTCAAAATTGTTATAACTCAAATTTTCATATCGACAGAATTGATTTTTTATAGTGAATTTCAAATTTTGGGCGAAATTTTTTAGAACCAAGGTTACGAGTACGACTTTCGATACACCTCAACGGGCTTAATCTTCATCAAACACAACTCCTTTATCGTTGAATCGATCCTACATCAACTTTATCGGATCATACCTTCATCAATGGCAACTCAACAAGATATTCATGCGTAGGTCTGCGAAAACCGTCCTCCTTTGTTGGAAAAAGGTGGTTATCTTCAATGGACAAGTCGTATGCTTCGTTACATCAAGACCAAACCTAATGGAAAACTCATGATTAAATCCATTCAGGATGGACCCTTCATACCTCGACAAGTCCAAGACCCGAAATCGATGCAACACCTCCCGTCCCACCATTTTTTCGTCTTCAAAAGACTGAATACTCGAAGATGATCGAAACAAGTCGAAGCGATGACATGGCAATTCATATTATACAACTGGTTTACCAAGAGACATCTTTGCTGTAGACGGTGTGGCCTTCGACATGTGGGAACGTGTTAGACGATTTTGTCATGGAACGAAATCGGTCAACAAGACCTGAGAACAAGTTGCTAACGCATGGGAGAAGTTTACATCTACTCAGGGAGAATCCATTGAATCTACTATGGAAGGTTTTGTACTTTAATGAATGAGCTGTCGAAACAAGTTGACACCCATAACTATCGTGAGCAACATCAAGTTCTTGAACAATCTACCAGAAGAATGGGGGCGATATGTCACTATTGTCAACCAAACAAAGGACTTACATCAAGAGAACTTTGATCAACTCAACGATTTTCTGAAACAAAACCAAAATGAAGTGAATGAAGTCGGTGAAAGATTAGCAAAGAATCATGATCCATTGGCATTCATTGCAAAGACTCAAACTTCAGTGAATACACAACAACAAGCTTCATCATCTTCCACTAACAACAACTTGGCAATACATCCTCAACAACAAAACTATCCACCTGAACAACAACATTACCAGGAACAAGGAATCACTAATCTTGAAATGGAACCAGAAGAAGCTTTGTCACAAGCATTTGTATTCTTGGGTAAAGCATTAGCGTCGCTATTCCACACCAACTAACAACAACCAAAGGATTTCATCAAACACTGCATAGCAAGCAAATGCATGCCGGGTGTGAACATAGGCAATCAAGGTCAAATGGTTGGAGTTATTGGGAATCAGCAGAGATATGCTACTAGATTTCGCATGGGTAATCAGGCGGTTCAATCAGGTAATCATGGGTATGTTGGAAATAGAGTAGTGGGTAATCGAATGGGAATGTTGCTGACTCCAGTAGTTGGGAATTATGGAAATGTGAATCAGGGTAATCGGTTAAGTGTTATAACTGTCGGATTGGGTCACATAAGGAATTGTCCAACTAAGCCGAAAAGAAGGTGTGCACACCCCAATTACTGTTTTGTGGAATGGAATTCCGGGATTAGCGGTCATAACATCACAATCACAGTTATATTGAACGACCTAAAGTGTGCGTTTGAAAAAACATCGTTTGATTTAATAAAACAATCGAGTTTACGAAAGTATAGGTCCCCGAATGAAAATCAACTTGTCGCGAGGAAATAAGTTTTGTTACAATTCAAACGATGTTTTAAAGTCATTAAAACGCGTAAAACCAGTGAGGAGCAGCGTGTCATGCAGACTCCATGATAATCCAAATGCATGCCATGAAGTGAATGCAGATACACGGATAAAACATGCTAAAAAGTGTCAACACAAAGGTTGGTGAGTTCATAGAGTTTGAGTTGAAATGTAAAGCCTTTCAAAATCGGTTTATGTTAGCAAGGCATTGTAAATCCACTCAGGTTCCAAGTCCAGCCCATACAAAACTTGCAACTGTGTGTTATGACTACAAAGCAGAATGTGTATAGTTTATGTTCAAGCCCACATCGTCAAATGAATTCACAATAGTACCTAACTCGACGTAGAACAATAGCACATAATCAATAGTACTTAACTTCGGCTTAGAACAATATCTTACGAAACAAGAACAAGACAATTGATATAGTACAACATTTGATTTAGAAACAATGGTAATCATGGTAGCATTTAGCCTTTAAAATCTAAAGTACTTATGAAAAATAGTTAAGCATGTATCTCCCCCAAAAAAGGTTATGAAACAAGTAAGCGAGGGGTATGAAACATCGAAACTAAATCCTTAAATGATTAGAGTAACTATGAAAGTAATTGAAAATAGTCGAGGCATGTATCTCCCAACAGTTATGAAAGCATTAAAACAAATGAAAATGGGGCTATGAAACTCACATTTGTTGCAATGATTACGATGACAAAAGTGGATACAAATATAGCATATAAGTGAATCTCGAAAATCCCTATTATGAATGATATGATATATGTAAGTTGCAATGTAATGTTATGCATGCATTTAGTATGTTATTTATACCATTTACGAGTTTTGAAAAATATTACTTGTCGTCGAAAAATACTGGTTTGGCGTCTTGACCCTTCAAAAATCACTTTACAAGTTTTCACGTCAAAATGTCATCCTACAATGGTTTTATAATGATTTATGGTGAAATTTTCACTTTTCGTTAAAGTAAGCAAAAACAATGTCGTTGAATATCATGAAATTAACAAAATGAAGCCCCGGAAAACTGAGTAAGTAAAGCGGTTATGCATGCGTCGATTCGTTAGAGAACGAACTTCGACGGTTTGGAAAGTTTGTATCGATATCTAAAGTTTGATTCATTCGGAGTTTTTTTAGTCAAAGGTCTCGAACATAAAGATAATAAGGGTTAAAGATGGTGGTTTTGGCTAATTGTTGTCTTGAGAAAAATGAGTTTCGGCCAAGTTTGAACATCAGTAAATAATTTTTCACAACTCCGCTTGTAAACTGAAAACAGCTTGTTGTTTTGTAAAATATGGCCGGTGAACTTGATTTTACTAGAAGACAATTCGTTCTAAAAGTTTCACAACCTTATTTAAAACAGCCCTCACTTGAAGGGGACGCGTTCAATTCACAAGTAACACTTGTACCATGTATCGTTAAAAATAATATAGATTTTGAGGAAAATAATGTTCAGAAAATAATAGTTACGGCACTTTTGTAAACGTGCATATATTTGTGGTTTCAAATCCGTTTTCAAATCGTTTCTCATTATATCGTCCTTAACTAGTATGAAGTATACTAATATTTTGAGAAGTCGAAATAATTTGTGAAGCTTAAGGCTCGTTTTTGACCCGAACAAGCTAAAAATATGTTGCTGAAATTTCTGAAAATAATATATTTAAATAGTCGTTCGTCAAACTTGTAAAATCCATAACTTCTTAGTTATAAGTCCGTTTTCATCCGTTCAAGCGACCCAGTTAGTTTTAAAGTATATTTTCTAAATATCAAGGCCAAAGTTTCCATTACCAACTGTCGGATTTTCCAGAAAAATGAAACAAGGACAGAACATAATTTATAACTTATCAAAAATAGTTTTTCTCGGACAAAACCTATTCTAATCCCTTCAAATCAACTCCAAAGCTAATCTAATCCTACCATACACCTTCTTAGGGTGTCATGGGTTCCTAATCATCATCAAGACCAAAAGAATACCATGGGAATATTTATAGGATGACCATAGTATATAAATAACTCTAAAATCATGAAATAAAATGGTATAAATCACATATCATGCATACTTGCTCCAAAAATGAAAAGATGAATATGAAATGATAAGGAAACATGAAAATGAAAAGAAAACAAACACAAATGAATATGATGAGGTGAAAGTAACAAGGATTATCCTAAATACTCTTGGTTTTTTATTTCAAAACCATATAAAGAGTATAAACTAGATTGTTTTAACACTTGGACTAGCAAAAATTTTTGATCCCCTTTGAGCTTCTATGTGTGGCCGGTTCAATGGAGTAGAAAACAAAGAGAAAGAACTTTTTGCTACTTGAATTATGAGGTTGAATGAGTGATGTGAAGATAGTGTGTATACTTATACAATCAAAGAAAGAATTTCACCAACCAATAAATGTGAATCCCCTAAGGGCCGGTTTTCTTGGGATCTTGTTTTCCAAATTTTTTTTTTTTTTTTCTTTCTTTTATAAAGTATATACTTGTGTATGATTATTGTAATAAGTGTAGGAAATGTATAAGTAAAATGTAACTTGTAAGGTAAATGGTAACTTTTTGGTACAAGTAAATTTTAATAGATCAAAATAAGTATAATGTTTTATAAAAATTGTAAAAATCATTCCTTGTGAAATTTGAGTGATATAAAAAATTATCAGTAGTTTTTAAGAAAAGCGTCGTAATAATTTAACTTTAACGATTATGTAAAATAAATTTGAAACACTAGGAAAACTCAAAATATAGTTTTTATAAACTAAATGTAAGTTTAAAATACATCGGGATCATTTTTGAAAGTAACGGGTTAAATATTCAAAATAATAACTCATAGCGATAGCGTTTATTTAATATAAAAAAATTACAGCGATACAAGTGAAAATGAAATATCGTGAATGAACTATCATGATGCAAATGATGTTAATGAAATGTAGACTAAACTTAGTCCATATGAAATGTTTGTGATGATATGATCATGAATTCGCCACTAAACCATAAAGGTTCTTGACTGAATTTGGAATCGTGTAAAGTAAACCAAGTTTATAGAAATCTTTGAAAATCTTGAAATAGTGAGGCATAAATTGTGTCAGAAATGACACAGAAGTGGGTTGTCAGAAGGATCTTGCGTATCTTGAAAAGTTATTCTGTTGGCACAAAAGGAACAATCTGGACTTCAATTGAGTTTTGAGGAACATGACTTCATGGCTATTATGGATGATTTGGAAGACCTCGAAGAACTCAATGCAAACTGCATCTTCATGGCAAATCTTCAGGAGACTAAGTACGACAATCGATTCGGCGCACCTCCCCGTCTATGGCCAGCAATGATGTCCGAGGTACCAATCATTGATCCATGCTATAACAATGTCATATTTGATGTGTTTACTCATGACGAACAACATTCTGTGACATCAGCACCTACTTATGATACATACATGGACAATCCGAGTTGTAGCAATACTAACTCTGAAACTCCAAATGTGGATCCTAATGGAGGCTGTGGCACAAAATCTGAGGCTGATGAAACTCGCTTATTTTGAATCATTAATCAACAACTGTGGCATTGAAATTGAGAAAGTTAAAAGGTCAATCGCGATGTTAAGGCCGCGAATGCCAAATTGACCGCTGAGCTTGAGAGTTACAAGGAGAATGCAAAAGCATTTGAATTTCAGAAAAACAAAGAATCAGAATTAGAAATTGGTTATCGAAATTTGGTTTCTAAAGAAAAGAATTGCAAATCAAGTATAACACACTTGATGTGAATTCGAACTTGAAAATTAAATCTTTAAACAAGGACATTTCAGATCTAAATGACCAACTTTCAAAACAAAAATCATTGTTTTCTGATCTTGAAAAAGAGAAGAAGCAGTTGATTCTGATTTTCAAAAGCGAGAAGATTCTCTTGATGAAATTCTTGATAAAAATGAAAAAATCCAAACTTTGGAAAATTTGCTTCTTAAAACGGGTCATTCTGCTCAAACAATCAAGATGCTTTCTAATCAAGTAAATCCGCGTTTTCATACTAACAATAGAATTGCACTTGGTAACGACCCTTCTTCGTTCCTCAAGAAAGCTCAGAAATCTCAAAATGTGTTAAACAATGGAAAAGCTTTACATGAACCCATTATTGTTCGTGATTCTCTTGAAACGTTAGAACTATCCGAGGAGAGTAGATCAAAAATGAAACAAAAGAATCCGGAAATCAAACCAATTGATTATAACAAATGGAACAAAATTAACGGAATTACTTTTGTTAATCAAAAGGAAAAGTCAAAGTTCTCAATCACACCAAGTGTTTCAAACAAAGAGTCAACACACTTTCAAAATCGTTTCAAAACCAGTTGTTTTCTCCAATTCTCTTTCGAACATTGAACAAATGTCTTCAAACAATCCTTTTAACACAAGTGATGCGAGAAGTATTTTAGAAAATGTAAAAACTAGAATTGTGGATCTTCAAGACACTGTTAAAACTAAAACCACTATTACACCTAATAACTGGTTCTCTAGTTTTGATATTGAACAGAGAAAGTTTTTTGAAACTCAAATTGCCCACGGTCACCAATGCCATCAGTGCAAGGGTAATTCATTTTGAACAAGCGTTTTTGAAAGAAGCGGTGACTTTGTCAAGGACCATAAAACCTGGTAAAGCAAGCTAACGACTGTGTTGAACAAATCAAAGTTTTGGAAACTTTAAATGACTCTCTCTTGAAGATGTTCGACTACTGATATTATGTCCATCATTTTGCAAACATATTACTGTTGAAGATCATGAAAGACTCGGTCTGAGACCTCCAAAATTGTTTCAAAATATGAAAAATCACTTGAGAAACTTGAAAAGAAAATGTCTCATATTTTAAACAACTTGATCGAAAAACTGAGGAATGCAAGTATGACAAATTGTCGATATGGCGTGCCTAAAATGACATGAAAGCGAAAAATGAATCTTTTGAGGGCTCAGGTGGAATGTCAAAAGGAAAGGCGAAGTGGATCTTGTGATTAAAAACCATTGACTGCGGAGAAAGCAAATGTTCCCAAACCGGTTTCCAAACCAAAAATGTCTGTTTCTATGCCTCCTCCAAAAGTCAATGAGAAAAATGTTTCATCAAAACCAGTCACTCCACCGGCCCTACCTAAACAAAATGTTGATAAGGGAAAAGCGGTTATCGAGAAACCAACAGTTTTAGCTCACGGCCTTTTAAGATGAGTACAACTAATGCGTCTGCCTCCACATCTAAAACATATGGAACAAACGACATAAGTTTAGAAAAGCACTCTAAAGAGACTAGGATAGTTGAAACCACCTCCCTTGATAGAAATGTGAATCCTAATGAGTGTGCCTTACCTTCTACAGGACTAGGAAGCACCTCTAGGAGCAGCAGACTAAAGCCTAAGAGCAATACAAGGAACAATAGAGTCTCGCGGGCCTCTAAGAGTAGTAGCTTGAATAAAGAGAAGAAAGTAGAAGAACACCCTAGGAATTTACCGCTTTGTAATAAGAAAGACATTTCATCTGAATGTAATGAACCTATGAAATCAGCTAAGTTTAATGAATCTGTTGAATCTGTTTGTTTAACTTGCAAGAAATCTTTATCTAATGTTCATGATGATTGTGTTTCTAAGAATGAGATTGTTAAGCTTGTTAAGAAGAATGTTCCCAAAAGAACTTATGCTAATCGAATAGGAAGACTAGTTGCGAGACTTAGGCTTTACACTACTGATAGGGAGCATAATGTTTACTTTAGGGATGACATTTGGAAACCCAGAGGTAGAACTTTCACACTCCAGAATGGTACAATGAGTGACCAACCAGAATACCCAGATGAAAACTTCTTTGAGTGTGATCCGGATTTTACCTCTAACCCAACGGAACCAAAATCAAAACGGTTTCCAAACTCTTCTTCTTGTATTGGCGGTTATCAAAATATGTCTTTGGATCGTCGACTCGGGTTGCTCCAAGCACATGACCGGAATCTGGCTGCTCATCAATTTCGATCGGAAATTCATGGGAACCGTGACGTTTGGAAATGATCATCTAGAAGCTATCATGGGTTATGGAGATCTACCTTTTGGAAATTATTTGATCACTCGGGTTTACTATGTCGAAGGATTGGGACACAATTTGTTTTCATCGAGGCGATTCGTGATGCGATTTAGAGGTTGCATTTAAGAGAAATGCTTGCTTCGTTAGAAACTTGGATGGCACTGATCTCTTAACCGGGAATCGTGATACAAACTTGTATGTTATCGACATCAATCAAATGGCCTCTTCATCACCAATATGTCTTATGACACGAGCATCTGGAACACAGTCCTGGTTGTGGCACAGACGGTTATCCCATCTCAATTTCGACACCATTAACAAAATTGCCAAAGACAACATCGTCAATGGACTTCCAAAATTCAAATACACCAAGGATCACTTATGTCCATCATGCGAACAAGGAAAAAGCAAAAGAGCATCATATAAACCCAAAACCGTACCTAGTTCGGAAGCAAAGTTGCATATGTTGCACATGGACTTATGTGGCCCAATGAGAGTTGAAAGCATTAATGGGAAAAAGTATATTCTTGTCATCGTCGATGATTATTCGAGATATACATGGGTTAAGTTCCTGAGATCAAAAAACGAAGCACCAAGCATCATCATCACCTTTCGAAGCGAATTCAAGTACTTCTTCAAACTCCAGTAAGGGTTGTAAGAACAGACAACGGCAGAGAATTCACTAATCAGGAGTTAAGAGCTTATTTTGAAGATGTTGGAATTACTCATCAGACATCAGTTGTTAGAACTCCACAACAGAATGGGGTAGTTGAAAGAAGAAATAGAACTCTTGTGGAAGCTGCTTGCACAATGCTAATCTATTCTAGTGCACCGTTATTTCTATGGGCGATCTTTGTCCTTTGCTTGTTTCACTCATAACCGATCCCTTATCCATCCAAGATTCAATAAAACCCCATATGAGCTTGTGAATAACAGAAAACCGGATATCTCTTACTTTCACGTATTTGGCTCTTTGTGCTATCCTACGAATGACAGAGAAGATCTTGGAAAACTGAAAGCAAAAGGTGATATTGGAATCTTCATTGGATATTGAGATAACTTCGAGGGCATTAGGGGTGTATAACAGAAGAACTAGGAGGATCATGGAGACGATGAATGTGAAGTTTGATGAACTTTCACAAATGGCTTCTCGAGACTCGCTCTAGAACCCGCACTAAACCAGACTTAGACACATCGGTTCAGGACTCGTACCACAAAGAGCTCAATCAACTTCGATTGACAATCCTAAAGAACAAGAATGGGAGAATTTCTTTGAGTTAATGTTCGATGAATACTATGGTGGAACCTCGACAAATGCATCAAACCATCATTCCGCTGCACCCGCTCAAAATCATCCTCCACCACCAACGGAAGATGCATCTACAACGGTCGAAACCAATGCACCAACTCCATCAACATCATCTACATCTACTACGATTATTGCACGTTCTACCAGCGGTTGATGAGCAAAATCAAAACCAAAACGATGCAACGTTAGATGAAGACTTATTTGAAAATCCGTTTGCTACGGAATCAGATGAATCATCTTCAAGCTTACGAGAACCATCTAACTCGCATACGTATAACCAACGGTATCCTTCTACTCAGAAGTGGACTAAAGACCATCCGATTGAACAAGTTATTGGTGAACCTTCAAGGCCAATTCAGACGAGCCGCCAACTTGCCACCGATTGTGACTTATGCATTTACCTTTGCTCAATTAGCAATATAGAGCCAAAGAACATTCGCGAGGCAATGGCGGATCCCGCATGGATAGAAGCAATGCAGGAGGAACTTCTCCAATACCGTCTTCATGACTCTTGGGAAATGGTTCCAAGACCCATTGACGTTAGCGTCATTGATCTTAAATGGTTATGGAAAAACAAACGGGATGAAGAAATGACTGTCATTCGCAACAAAGCTCGTCTTGTGGCCAAAGGATACAGACAAGAGGAAGGGATAGACTTTGAAGAGTCATTCGCGCCGGTAGACTAGACTAGCAGTCAGGGATCTTCTTAGCCTATGCCGCTCAAAAAACATCACGGTTTATCAGATGGACATTAAGACCGCGTTCTTGAATGGAACTCTGAAAGAAGAAGTGTACGTGAGTCGACCCGTAAGGCTTCATAGACATGGAACATCCGGACTACGTCTACAAACTCAAAAAGGCAATCTATGGATTGAAACAAGCTCGGAGAGGCGTGGTATGACGAAATGTCGTCTTTCCTTATCCTAAACAATTTCACCAAAGGAACAGTTGATCCTACCTTGTTTACACAAAAATGCAAAAGCGACATTTTGATTGTTCAGATTTATGTGGGCGACATCATCTTTGGGTCCACTAATCCGAATCTTTCAAAACATTTTGAAAATCTCATGAAAAGTAAATTTGAAATGTCCATGATGGGGAACTAAAATTCTTTCTTGGTTTACAAATACATCAATCTCCCCGTGGAATTTTTATAAATCAAGCTAAATACACAACTGAGATTTTGAAAAATCATGGTATGGATAATTGTGACTCGGTCGGAACACCAATGGTAACTTCACCAAAAATTGGAGCCGATTTGTTTGGGAAACCTATTGATCCAGAAGAAATATCGAGACATGATTGGTTCTCTCATGTATCTTCTTGCTAGTCGACCGGATATTCATTTCTTTGTTTGCTTATTAGCACGGTTTCGAGGCAAAGCCTACCGAACTGCACCTCAAAGAGGTTAAAAGGATCTTTCGGTAACTGAAGACATCCATTCACATGGGACTTTGGTATCCGAAGGAATCCGGATTTGATCTAATTGCCTTTTCGGATGCGACAAGCAGGTGATCAAGTTACAGCAAAAAGTACATCCGGAGGAGCACAATTTTTGGGTGAAAAGTTAGTAAGTTGGTCTTCAAAGAAACAAGATTGCCTGCACTATCAACCGCCAAGTAGTATGTGTCTCTATCTGCGTGTTGTGCTCAAGTTCTATGGATGAGAACACAACTCACGTATTATGGCTTTACTTTCGATAAAATACCTATGTATTGTGACTCGAAAAGTGCCATAGCCATATCATGCAATCCTGTTCATCACTCAAAGACTAAGCATATCCGTGTCCGCTATCACTTCATCAAAGTGTACGTCGAAAATGGTACTGTTGAATTATTCTTCGTGAAGACTGATTACCAACTCGCCGATCTATTAACTAAAGCCCTTCCAAAAGAAAGGTTTGACTATTTAGTTCGACGAATTGGAATCTGAAGCCTAACCCGAGGAGTTAGAAAGTCTTCGAATCTTCTTGAAAATGATTTTCCAAAAGCTTATTTGTAAATATTTTTGAAAAACAAAATACAAAATTTGAAAACCAACAAAAGCAAAATATAAAAATATAAAACTTTCAAAAATACAAAAACAATATAAAATCAAAAATCCAAAAATATTCTTCTCACGACATGTCTCTCGTATAATCGATATTATGTACGTTTCTAGAAATGTCATTCAACAATGATACGGGTATGTACAGATGCTTGAGCGAGAGTTCTTTATTGTTTTCTAAAACATGTCGTTTCTCAAAATTTCTTCATAAAATGGCTTTCGTATACTTGATGCAAGAAACCGGACTAAAATGATGACTTTTGATTATTTCATATCAAAACTCGTGTTTTCAAAAAAAATGTAGTGTACTCAAAAAGATTGTACATTTAAAAATGGTGAGAAATCATCATCATCTTGAGCACCTTTTCAAGATTGTTCAAAAGTTTTTTTCAAAATCTTTCAAAATACTTTGTGCTCAAGATAACTCCCTCTAAAACCCTTTAATTGATCATGCTTTATTAAAGGGGGAGTATAAAACTAAAATGTTCCATATTCATGCTTAAATCAAATCCGTTTGTCTCCCCAAAGGATTCTAAAATGTTGTTTAATCCGTTGATATCAAAAATATCACGAATATGCTATTTTTGAGGGGGAGGAGACGTGATTAAAATGTGATCAAAAATGTTTAATGATCGTGGTTTGAATCTCAAAATGAGCTTGACTCAGTCGGAACTAACGAATTGACGAGAATCAATGTTAGTAAATGTACCATCTCGAGAAACTTGTGATAGATATGCACCTTCATGGGTCTAACCTCCTTTTCAAGGAGTGTTTACAACTTCAAGGTAGTTATTAGAGCTAGTTGTCACCTAAAAACTGACAATGGAACTCTTTAACTAGGCAACGTAACTGTGTCTCGTGGGGAATTGTCTATCATGAGCAGATCAATTCAAAAAGTGCAAACTCTACCCTCGATGTGCAGATTTCTGTCAAAACTTATAAGCACATATGAAGGGGAGTGTTTCTGAAAATATAAAACTCGTGGAGTGTCTCAAACATGTTTTCTATCATAAACACTCTGTGAGATTTTCAAGAAAATGGTTTTATGGCAACAATAGGGACAGTCAGGAGTTATAAGGTGTCTAAGGATAGGAAATCCGTCCTATGATCCTTGAGCCAGGTGGAGGATCTACCCAAGGACAATACCCATAGTTAGTATTAGAAGTCCTTAGGTATGATTAAAAAAGGAGTAATGTGAGAAAGGAGAAAGAAGGGGTTGAAGAATTAAAAAGAAATGTGATGAAAAAGGGTGAAAAGAAATATCCCTCCATATTCAACCTTAGGGCAGAAACCGGGTTCAATACATATGCTACTGGTTGTCACTAGATGACACTGTATTGAAGACAAAGACGTCATGGACCCATGACGCCTGCACTAAACCTTCTAGCCACTCAATTCCTCTTAAAAGGATTTGTTTCATTCTCACTGGAACCCTACATAATCTATTGACCTTCTCTTAGAGATCGTTGATATTGAAGAAGGAGACCCTCTCCCTAGTCTCCGCTCAAGAAAACCAAAATGCACTAATTTAGTCTAGAGCCACGAGATTCATCAAAAGATCTCATAGGAACACATGACATGACATCGCTAGTTGTTCATCAATAAGGACACAAGTGATAAATTATAGAGTCCTACGCAGATCTTAGCAATCTTCCAGAACATTTATGAGAAGTTTCACTTCTGTGATCTTCAGTGATTGAATGGAAACTCCGCGCCAGGTCAACATCAAACAGCCTCGACAGCAGTCACTTCGGTAACTCCCGTGGATTACGCTTAGTGTGTCTCAAAGCGGTCTACAGTGGGGTGATGCTTGTGTACCTCGGCGACTCATCTGAGCTGTAGATGTACTTGGTATATCGCGTTATCTCACTTGTGGGACTCCATTCAGAACGGCCTCTGTGAGAATTAGAGATGTGTTTTCACACTATGCTGTTAACACCCTCGAAATTCAAACTTGTAAGTTCCGGAATCCGCTTATTACTAACGTGTTTTTATGTTTTCTTCTTATGGAAGCTCGGGAGCGGATGGATCGTGCAGACTCGCCACATGCTCATACCCACAACACATGAAAGTTCTCATCAAAATCAAAGGCAACTCAAAGTTAAAGATGATTCTTCGTCAATGTCAAAGAATCTACAAAGTGTAAAGACTCGAGAACTTCATCATTGGAAACTCAAAGTCAAATAGAAGTGTGAGCATGGTGGAGAAAGACGTGGAGACACCTAACCAACGAAGTTGACAACGGCAGACAACCACATTATCTGATCACAAAGCATGAAGGAACAAAGAATCAAGACTATTCTATATCTACACGCAAAGTTCAAGCTCAAGGAAAGTAAAGATCTTATCAAGTGGAGCATCATTTGAATGACCACCCCTTAGGGGGAGATTGTTAGCCTTAATAGTTTATATTAGAAGTGATGGTCATTCACGATTAGGAACTTTGTAACGTGTGTTAGATATCGTGATAGAATAGTCAACGGGCTCGTGGATTGGACTAAGCTAATTGGCTAGGCGTTATGATTATGCTAGCCGTTTGAAGCTTAAGTATCCAAAGCCCAATCCATGTCCAACCCACGAAAAGCCCATGAAAAGCCTTTTAGGGCATCAAGTCCCTTGGACTATAAATACCCCTCAAATGGTCATTTGAGGGGTGTGATTGAAAGTGTGTGTGTGTGTGTTTTTCCTTTGAAGTAATACAACATATTGTGTTTATCTTATCCTCTCACATACACGAATTCATATTCAAGTCACCATCTTTCTCATCTTATTTCTAAGCTTTGTTTGTGTTTGTGTTTCACGTTTTATACGCGTAACTTGGGTTACGTGTGTTGGGTTTGCTTGGTAAAGTGATAAGGTTGATATATCTAAGGTCCTACACTTCTTATGTAATTATTATTAGATGAAGGACCAAACACGTCAAGTAGAAACTTTGTAACCATAAAACGGTTACAAAAACAGTTAGGAAAAACGGTTACAAGAACCAACCGTTACATCGGTTAAATCATACCGATTAGAATCTTATATATATACATGTATCGAATCCTATTAGAAGTTAATAGACAATTTACTTATTCATATTACTTTACATTTGCAATCTACATATATTGATCTAGAGTTTGGGACAACAGCCACTGTAACTAGGGGTGAAAATGAGCCGAGCCGCTCGTGAAAAGCTTGGGATCGGATCGGTAAAAAGCTCGAACGAGCCGAGCCTAAACGAGCTCGAGCCCAAGTTTGAGCCTAAGTTGCGGCTCGTTTATTAATCGAGCTCGAGCTCGAGCTTTACATATAAAGCTCGTTTGGGCTCGCGAGCCTAAACGAGCCTAAAAGAAATTATAATATTTTAAGTATTAAACATATATACGAGCCGAGCTCGAGCTTCTTAACGAGCTCAATAAAGATATTATTACGAGCCGAGCTTGAGCTCGAGCCAAGAATTAACTTTTTATGGCCAAATTGCATAAACGAGCCGAGCTCGAGCCGAACCCGAGCCTATATAACATGCTACGAGCCGAGCTCGAGCTCGGCTCGGCTCGTTTCCACCCCGAACTGTAACATTATCCTTGATCACAAATTGCTACATCAATATAATGTAAAACTGCAACAAAAAATTGATTTAACAAATATATATTGGTTTTTTGCTTTCGAGTGACAGCTTGAATATTGAAGCAAAGTGCTTTTTGATGGGTGGCGGGTTACTTGTGTTTTCTGAACGGGTTCTGGTGTTTCATCAATAACGAAGGTGATGTGGGTCAACCATAACGATGATTATTAACAACTAGATGATGCGCCAAGTGACAAGTGTAGAACGATGTTACATTGAAGGTGGTGAACGACAGCTCCGTAGGGTTTTTGACCATATTTTTACGGTTTTGTAAAACAAAAAATATAAGGCTATCATGCTATATTAAATATCTTTCGAAGTACTTAGTTTCTTATATAATTTTTGAGACTGCTTTAGTCTACCAAAAAACTTAAAAAGGTGGGTAAAATATATGGTTTTAATTTCTATTTACTCGGTATTTATTTAAATATCTTTAAAAGTACTCATTCTCTTAATTTCTTTTTGAAATTACAATAGTCAAGTAAAAAGCTCGTTTCCATCTTCAGTAGTTCAGTTGGATCCCGGGTGATTAACCAAGTATCTCTTAGTGTTCATATCAGTTTCAGATACTCTAGAGATGATAGTCGTAAATAGTTGATGGTTTTACATCAGAATCCATGATTTTCACGTAATATACGAAACATTTAATTATGTAGCTAAAATCTTGTTGTTTAACACATGATTGTATAGGATATGTATGATTTGATATGAGAACTTACGTAATGATTTTGTAAACAAACTATTATATTAGCTCTTTACCAATTAGTCACAGGCTTTGGAGTTGCTAGCGGTAGTATCTTTTTTTTAGTTTTGATACGGATCTGATCAAATTAATAGTTATAGATTACAAAGACTTCATAAATATTACTCGTATAACCTATTAACCTTGAGGAATAATTACATGGGGACTGACAAGAATCATCGTAATATAGAGCCGAGTTTTGATTGATAACTTAATAAACATTTAAACATCATTCGAAATCATATACGGAGTAATTAACTATTTTCATGTCCCCTTGTTAGGATCATCTTCTTTTTCTTTGTATTTGTTTCATCTTAATAGATTTTTCCTGACTTTTAAGAAAATCAAAGTAGCTAGCTAGCTGTACATATAACTAAAACCAACATATATTACCACATAATATTGTACAAAGCAATTACAGTACTTAACATACATAAAACTATAACTTTATTTTCTTATTTGAAAGACAGTTTATAAACTAAGGAAAAGAAATTTATTATTTTATGGTTGATGTTTTTTCGTATAGATATAATCAAGATGAGCGGTAAGTGTTTTTCTCATCAAGCACTCTTCTTCTCCTGGTCCTGTGCAATTCTCTGCGGTTTTCGCCTTTGCCATTTCTTCCTCCTTCAATAAATAATATACATGAAATCAAATTAATCATTCATAACCTATTAACTTACTGAAAATTATTTCATATAATCTTGTAATAGTTTAAAAAAAATGTTACAAGTTAATGTTTATATGCATTTTGTGCCTTAAATAACCGTTTTGGACGTTTTAAGAACAATTTATTTCTGATTAATCATGTAATGATCTCGACATGATGGATAATGGTTGATGAAGATATTCATATAAGGTAAAGAAAATTTGACTTACGGTGTGATGTGTTTCAACGGGGGTAACATCGTTGAACGTTGGGACGGGGCGAGCAATGGTGTATGATAACATGGAAATGAAGAGGATTGCTATCATGCAAAGGTTGGTGATTCTAATGGCTTTAGACATTTTTTAATTTTGTTTGATCTTGAAATGTGAGGATGAAAGAAAATGTGAGTATGAATTTATAGACCTTGCTAAAGATTGAAGAAGGGCAAATTAGGAATATTATCACCAATGTTTTAAAACCCGGGTTATCACAATACAATATTTGAAGATATAAATGAGAAAACGACAAAGTATTGTTGGTGAGATAGACCCCTAAAGAAATGCTAAGCCTTTGATGGTTGAATGTTATTTGAAAGTATTCTAGAATAAGACATTAATGATCTTTGAAATAGGAGGTCAACCAAATTTAGACACACACTTGGCTCAAGCTTGAGCAAAAGTGTATCAAGGTTGATTAGAGCACAAGGTATGAGGTGTCATTGATAAGCCATCGGTGAACCATTGATGTGCTAATTTTACCGGTCAACATGTCAAACTTGTGTCAAATACACCCTTTTGTGTTTTGAGCCACTCCACTAGCTCAAGCCAAATGCACCTTTTGTGTGTGTGTGTGTTTTTTTTTTACTTGTGAGTGAGTGGTATATTTGGTGGGGTATTTTGCGGGACCTACATGTGATGTTAGTGGTGTGTTATGAGGGAGTGTTGTTTGAGTTATTGGTGTGTTATTGGGAGGTGTATGATGTGACGCTGAGATGGCATACGAATAACGTGTTATTGAGTCCTTGCATACCTTGTGCTTGCAGGGTATCAAATGCCTTTAAAAAGTCCAAGGGTTTGATGGATTTATAGTTTTTATACCAATGCCAACAAATAAATTCAGCATATATACTAGTTACAAAACCATAATTGTCTACTGAATGATCATTGCTAAACTTGTATAGTCCCCTAAATCAGTTTACACTATTTGTCATTATTAACAGTCTAATACTATGACAGTAATATCTTTAAAGTTAATGCTGTAGTATTTCAAGTTCAGATACATTCTCGGCTTTGAATGTCAAAATAAAATTTAATGGACTTACGTGTGTAGACTACGAAATTGTGAACCACTAGCGTCGCAACTACTTAAGAGTGCGCATTAAGTAACTGTACATGAAATGATAGCCATATCGATCACATTCTTTTTTTAGAAGTCGCGTGTTTGTTAGATCCTTAAATGACATCGAATGAGATATGTTATTCACAATTCAACACGACTATACTTCATTTATCGTGTGACTTCCTAATTCCTATTTGCATTTTTTGTTATATTATATTTTAACTTGTGCATGAGAGCTATGGTTCAATATTGGTAAGAATTTTACATGAAGAAAAGTAAGAACCAATGGTTAGAGTAAACATGTACATTAATAATCAATATATAGAGGGGGAAAAAAATTCAAAACTGTAGAAGTTTCTTGGAGGTCAAAAACAACAAATTGGTCATGATCAAGTCATTAAAAGCATAATCTTTTAAAAAATTTAAATGAAAATCGTGGCCATAAAGACGTCATCAGTTGTAAATGCAGTTAGATATCCATCCATAATCCCTTGTTAAATGCATTAAAATTATGTTAAAAATGCATTAAATAAAACAAATAAAGTAATACTACATGAGCAAATGGTGCATCATTATGAACTTATGCTTACAGATCAATTTGATACAGTGAAACCTTGATGCTGATCCATTTCTAGTGGTGGTCAGCTAGTTTTTGTTTGGGCTAATAACCTGTTAAAGCACAATACTTGTCACAAATATCAGTTCGACGTAGCGAACTAAAAAAATAGCTCTTTTAGACATTAAACTTGACATTTTTGTCTTCCTTTAAGTATTATGACCAAATTATGACCATTTTACCCTTCGAAAAATATTTCAAAAAAAAAAAAATTGAAAAAAATTGAAATTTAAAAAAAAGTATTTCGAAAAAAAATTCAAAAAAAAAATTTGGAAATAAAATTTCGAAAAAAAAAGTATTTCGAAAAAAATTTAGAAAGGGTAAAATGGTCATAATACTTAAAGGAAGACAAAAATGTCAAGGTTAATGTCTAAAAGAGCTATTTTTTTAGTTCGCTACGTCGAACTGATATTTGTGACAAGTATAGTGCTTTAAAAGGTTATTAACCCTTTTTGTTTTGACATGATTCTGCGCTATAAAACCTATTTATCCATGTAAATTTAAAGAATGTATCCGATATACAAACCTGTATAAGCTTAACGTCTTTGAATACCTATCAGAATGAGGAAAATAATCACAATTACACTAGAAGCATCTGATTTTTAGAAGATATAATGACCCTTTCTAACATGTAAGGAAAAGATGTCTACAAGACTGCAATAAGCTCTAGGGACATACCAGTTATTTTTCTAGTCTAAATTAGCTTGATGTTATGGGTTACACCAACTTATGCAAAAAAGACGAAATTTATTTTAGGGGTTTTGATGTAAGTGATGAGTAGAACGCCTGACTAAGTTCAACTTCTTTTATTTTGCATTTAGGTATACGTTTTGTTAAGATTGTTGTTTAAAATTTGATTTAGATGATGCGATTTTGCAGAACTTATGTCTAATATATGGGTAATGTTCTTGCTATATCATTACCGTTTGCTAGAAGGGTTACTTGGTTATGCTTGTTGTTTTAAAGTTAATTAGCATTATGTAGCTTTGCAGAATTTTGTGTAAGCTATGGTCACGAGTGCAGAAACTGTTAATTACATTCGGTTATAAGGTGAGTAGGAGCTTTAATGTGGTTGTAAGTGATGGTCTCATAAGTGTTGTAATGTGTGTAAATTTTTTAGAGCCTTATGTGTTTTTACTGATTGATTTTGGTTTAATTGCGGTTTATGGCTACAATTCATTAGCAGGATCTCCTTGTTTTGTCTAAAAGGTACCCAAATTTCGTTAAAGAAGGGTATCGGATGATATTTTTTATAATGTTGTATTTTCTTACTATGTGCATGCTTTAATCATATAACGTGTATACAAGTGGTTTATGCCTTTGTTTTACCTTATTTTGTGGCGTGCATCTTTGTCTTGATAAGTAAATACGTGGTTTGAAGATACATGCTCTTTTCGTAGGCGTTCATGTCCAGTCCACTTTTGAAGGCTCTTAATGTTATATTTGAATGGACTGGCATGAAATGCAATTGTATTTTGCAGCAAACTTTGGGTTTGGTGCGGCAAAATCCATATGGCGTATAATGCAACCACGTTTTTGAATCGATTGGATATTCGAGCAGGGTTGTATGTGGGATTTCAATTAGTGTCTTATGTTTTGCAGATTTAATTTGGAAAGTGCTTGCTTGGCTATAATAACTAAGTTACTCTGTGAGTTCTAATTTTGGTGTTGCAAAAACCAGGTCATGTGATACCAAAAGTGATTAAGTTATACGTAGCTAACATAAGACATTCATTGAAATCCCCTATTTAATATATGAGCTAACATTTAATTTTTTTGTGGTTTTTCTGGGTATTGGCTTTATACGGCGTATAAATTTTGTTGTTTGTTGTTTAAGTTTTGTAGTTGGTTACAAGTTATATTTGTTTTCTTACCCGTTGCATGATTTGAAGTGGTGTCAAAATGTTCTATGGGGATTATTGATAGACTGCATTTTTTTGTGTTTGGACTATACAAGGACCGATTCTCGGACATGCTAATGTTTGAATGAGGAGAATGGAAGAAATCAATACAAGGGTTTGGAGGAGGTTTTTGTTACGAAATATGCCATGGAGTCTAATGAAACCATCGTACAAGCTATGATGTTTTTTTTTTTTTTTTTTTTTTTGAGAAGAAATGTGTCGTTATTGCTTGCTGCTTTGCCTGTATCTACCCCACAAGATTCGTTGCCTTGACTAACAGAATTCCTATGAGGTTTGCTATTTATTGTTTTGGTTAAAATTTTATATTTGATGAAGGAGATGAGAAATACACACAAACGTTGATAGCCTAAAAATAAAGTGTCCTCTACGTATATTTTTGTTCTAATGTTTTATGTTGAATTTTGATGGTTATGTCTTGATTCTATCACCAGAGTTCATTTGCTTTGTGAGTTGTGATTTTGATGTTGGAAAAATCGGATGGCATAAACTACCTTTGTGATATGTGCACTAAAACTAATTTGTAACTTGGTTAAAAATGGAAACTGATTTGTTGTTTTACAAGTTATTGTGTTGGTGTATAGAGTCGGTTTGAGAAGACAGTACATGTATTTGATTATCTTTTATGTTTGATGTCTTTTAACGCACTTTCTTGATCGTCTTTAAAGTTCCAAAGCTCATTTAGAATCTGATCTTAAATTTGATTTTATGTTTTCAGCTTGCTACTAATGTTGCTATCGTGGGGATTCTTTGCATGTCATGACCACAAATTTTCACTGCCTAGGTGGCTTCATGATAGGTACAAATTTTAAAATGCATTGTTAGGTAATGTATGTGTGTTTAAGTTTGTTTAAGGTTTGAATTACTTTTTAAAGTCTCATATATGGTGATACGTGTTCAGTTTATATATTCTGTGTTGTTTGTAGTCTTATGAGGTCCATGGCATTTTTTAAAGCCTTATATGTGGTTATGGTACCTGATTTTATATGTTATATGTGAGCTATGAAAGTAAATGATCCTAGCATAAATGGTACATGTTTTTTTGCTGTCTTGGGTAAGTGTGTCCTATATTTTTTAAGGTCTAATTCGTGATTTAAAATGATGGCTTTATAACAATGTTGCTTTAGATGCATGTGCAATTTAAAGGTGACATGCAAAATTCCTAAAACATGTGTTGGGTAGCATGAAATGGACGGATATGGCAATTGATAGATATAATTCATTTGTTTAAGTGTTTTGTGTGAGTGTTTAAAAACAATAAAAAATATATTGTAGGTTTGCATCATCAAAGCATTTCTGTAGAGTGTTTTTTTATGAATAGAAGTATATGGTTGCTAAGTTTTTTTAGGGAACGAACTGAGTTCCGCTGCAAAGATCTCTCTGCGTGTGATTTTCAAAATTAGCTTTAGATTATAGTTGTGGGCGTGCTCATTATAATTTTGACATTTGATGTGTATTGGATTTAGACTGTATTAGGGACCTCCAATACATTTTTAGGATTAGAGATACGTGTTATGATTTGTTGTTGCCTATTAAGTAAAAAATGAGTGTCATTTTTTCTATCCGATGAGGTGCAATTTTATACATTTTTAAGAGGTCATTTAGCCTCTAAATCCGTACTTATTTGTTCATTTATTATCCAAAATAGTTTCTATTTGAGTTTTAGGTACTTGGGAAGCAAATGTTAGAAAATGACACATTTCGAACTCTATTAGACGAAAAACGAAAAAAACGACAACATCAAAGAAAACGCCAGAAAAAGGCCTTGGGACGGCGTCATAATCTCTGAGTGACGCCGTTACTTAAAGTTTTTGATGAGATCTTAGTTTCAAAATTTGTAAGTTACGGCTCTGGCTGTGGAGACGGCCTCGATCTGACGGCGTCATGACCAAGAAAATGAAGAATGACGGCTTCACAAACCATAAGGTGATATCATCACAATAAGTCGATTCTAGATCTGAAACCCTAATGACGGCGAGCTGGCGACATCACAATTAGCAAGTTACATTGTCATAATTGTAATCCTATATATATTTTCGTATAATTTTCATTGAAAAGGGTGGAACTTTGTGGGCAACTTAGAGATAAACCCTAGTTCGAATTTTAGCAGCTTCTTAGGGTTTTTAGCCCTAAGACTCATCATGTATTGATACGATAAGTTGTTTAATTAATCGTTCAATTATGTGTAATTGTGATTGTTTGATTCTTTTATCTGCTTTTCTTTTCATTACTATGCTAGGCTAGATTTATTAGTATTTGCTTAGGATTGCATGAAACCTAGTTATTGATTATTGTGTATCGATTCTTGTTTAGTTAGTTGTGAATTGCGTTAGGAGTAGGAAAAATGGCTAGGTCAAATGTATTACTAGCTTGAACGTCCAAATAAACACTTAGTTATTATTAACTTAATGTTTGTTGGGTTCAGTAAATACCCAAACTCCTTAAATCTAGGATTTGAATAGAAAATACCCTAAGTGTTTAGACCGTTAAACACTAACGGGTTACTGAGTGCATAGTCTCTCAGTGAGCCATCTTCAAGATACTCGAAGAAGAAGAAGAAGTCTCTCCACTCGATGGCGGAACTTAAAGGGTGAAGACTGAGTCAAGGAGATGGTGGATTCAGTGAGTGATGACAATAACTCATTGAATCCCTAAACTCCTCACCAACTACTTACACTGAAGACAAACTGAAGTAGAAGACAATGAAGAATGAAGAATGAGTGGGATAAGGCGGGATAAGTTCGAATCAAATAAGACGAAGTCCGTATCAACCAAATTCAATTTTCCTAGAATGGCAAACTATCAGGCTCAGTGTCATCACTGACTTATAGAAAGCTGCCTTGTCTCTTACTTGATATAGTCTTTGTGAACAGAGACAAAATACATCAGTATTTTGTCTTCTGTAAAATGTCAGTTTGTCGCTTAAGAGATGGATTGAAAGATTAAGCTTGTGAATTGTAAAACACACACACACACAAGCCATCTTTCACTCCTCCAAAAACAACTCACTCCCTGAGATAGCTCAGTGGTTCCATAGAAGTTGTGCTCAGACTTAACCTAAGCTTAGTGAGGAGAACCAACCCTTTGTCATTTCAATCCCAAGTACTGTTCCACAAGTACTTGGGTAATGTATTCTTTTTGATTGATTTCTAATAAAGAATATTATGTTGAAAATTTATCAGTGTATTTTGCTTAAATCTTACTTCAGTCATTGATTCACTATTATCTGTTTTTAATACTTAACTGTTTTTACGATAGTGAATAGGGAACAACAAGTGGTATAAGAGCTTGGCTGTTTATAAAACCTTTTTTTAAGCCGCTCTAAAACATTTTTAAATCAGGATCCTAATGGCTAAAATTGATGTACCCCAACTAGTCGATAAAAAGGGTGGAGCTTATTCAGCTGTTGCCCCTAGACTTGAAGTTGGTAAATTCAACAAATGGAAAAAGCATATGAGCTTTGCTATTTGACTGTGATGGAACCTTATTATATCAAGTGTATAAATGAAGGTCCATTTATCCCAAAATCAAGGTTTGCCTAAACACAAGCTTCGATGACTCGGGATGAGAGAAGAGTGGTCAACCAGGACCAAAGACTCAAAAGTATCATCATATCATGTCTTCCTGATGATATTATGGAGTCAGTTATTGTTAGGTCACAAGGTTTACCACACAAGCTTATATGAAAGAGATAGAGAGGCGATTGAACAAGATTCCAAACACACACACACGTTAATATGAAACGGTTAGGCGAAGAGGTGAGTGAAAGAGAATAACTTGAACAACCCCCTTCAAATGAAGGTTTACAAGGGGTATTTATAGGAGGGAAGCTAGGGCAACACTCTAGTTCCCTTCCTTTCCTTATTGGGCTAGGCCTAGGTTTATGGGCCTTCTACATAAGCCTAAGGCTAATAACAAACATAAAGGCCATAATGAGCTAACTATTACATATGAGTAACTAACACTTGAATAAGGTTTAGGAGTGATTCCAACAATCTCCCCCTCAAGTGTTATTACATATGAGTAACCAACACTCAAGTGTTGGTGATGAAAACTGTGAAGGCGTTGATGTAATAGTAGCTTTGACGTCTTCGACAATTCTTCTTTCTTGTGAGAAGAATTGCCTTGATTTGAACAATCTCCTAGTGTAGAGATAGTTTACTTTGAGCGGTTATGCTTTGACGTCATCATTAAATTTTGTTCTTTGATCATTGTTCTTTGTGGTGAAAGTGATAGTATGTTGTTGTTGTCGCATCAAGTCGCCTCAGTGCTTCGCCGCTACATGTCTCCACGTCGTTCTTCAACATGCTCACACGCTCTTTTGACGTTGGAATTCAAGATCGATGGAGTTCTTTAAGTCTTTAACTTTGTAGATTCTCTGTATTGACGAAGAATCATTCGATTTGTGTTGCTTTTGGATAGAACTTCCATTAGTGATGATGATGTTGGCGTGAGCATGAGAAGAATCGCGACGATCATTCCGCTCCAGAGCTTCCATAAGAAGAAAACATTTAAGCGGTTAGTAATAAGCGGATTCCGGCACTTACAAGTTTGAACTTCGAGAGTGTTAACAGATGAGTGTGAAAACACAACTCTAATTCTTACAAAGGCCGTTCTGAATCGAGTCCCACAAGTGAGATAACACGATGTAAAGTACATCTACGATTGAGATGAGTCGAGGTACACAAGCATCACCTCACGACTGTAGACCGTTTGAGACCACTAAGCGCAATCCACGGGGAGTTGCCGAGGCGACCGTGGTCATTTAATGTTGACCGGCAGAGTTTCCATTCATTCACAGAGGATCACAAATGTGAACCTCTCATAAATGTTCTCGACAGATTGCTAAGATCGGTGAAGGACTCGATATGAACCATTGATAACCTTATTTGTTGATCATCAAGTGATTAAATGTCAAGTGTACCTAAGAGATCTTTTGATGAATCTCGTGGCTCTAGACTCAATAGTGCGATTTGGTTTTCTGAAGCGGAGACTAGGGAGAGGGTCTCCTTCTTCAATACCGGCAATCTCTAAGAGAAAGCCGATAGTTTACGTAGGGTTCCCGGTGAGAATGAAACAAGCTTACATTAAGAGAAACTTGAGTGGATAAGAAGGTTTAGTGCATGCGTCCTTTGGGTCCATGACGACTTTTAATCTACAATACCGAAGTCACAAAGTGACAACCAAGAGCATATGAATTGAACCGTTATGCCGCCTAAGTTGAATAATCGGGAGGCCTATTTCTTTTCACCCTTTTCTTTGCATTTCTTTTTAATTCTTCAACTCCTTCTTTCTCCGATTCTCATTTTCTCCTTTTTACAATCATACCTAACGACTTCTAAATACTAACTATTTGTGGTGTCCTGGGGTAGATCCCTCCGACTCTGGCGGATCATAGGACGGTTATTCCTAACCTTAGTCACCTTATAACTCCATGACTAACCTATGTTGCCATAAAACCATCGATGTGAAAAATCTCTCACGGTGTATATGAATGAAAAACATTTTAGTACCCTTGTTGAGATAAGATTTTGCATAAATATTCCCCCTCCACATGTGCTTAAGTGTTTTAACGGTTAAAATGCACAGTGAGGAAAGAGCGCACATTTTGAATTGATTCACTCAAGATAGACAATCCCATGAGACATGGTTACGTTGAATAGTTAAAGAGTTGCATTGTCAGCTTTTAGGTGACAACTAGCTCTAATAACTACCTTGAAGGTGTAGACAATCCTCGAAGGTTGTCAAACCCGTCAGAGTTCATGTTTATCAAGAGTTTCTCGAATGGTACATTCTACTCGGACAAGTCCTTTGCGAGACACGTTTACATCACTAGCGAACTAGCTTGAAATTATTACCCGTCAAGGACAAGTCTTTTCGAGTTACTAACAGTTAAGCATCGTCAATTCGTTGGTTAAGTCTGAATCACCCAGATTCATTTGCATTTTACACAACATATTTTTTATCACATATTTTCTCCCCCTCAAAATGGCATATTAAAGTGTTATTTTTGAAACGTTTGAGAATAAATATGACCATTTTGAGTGTTGCGGGAAGAATGACCCTTGAGAACAATTTTTGAACAAAGTTTAGATTCAAGTACTCCCCCTCAACGAGTGATATAAGCGGTTGAGGTTTTGAAAATCATAAGGGAAAGTACTTGTTCTTTTGAGCAAAACCTTGAAAAGTGAAAGGTTTGATAGGTTTTACTCAAAAGTAAGAAGCTTTCGCTCCTTTTATAAGGATTGTGGCAGCCGCGTACCACGGGGTCCTTTATTTACAAGTACGGGTTGTACATTGTAATGTGTGCACAAGCCATTGACATAATTAATCAAACATCCAAAATGATATGAAGAAAACAATTCAAGGGGTACCGGGGAAGTGCGGTGATGTTCCCGAGTGTGCAGGCGTTGAAATCGGTTATGTTTCTCTGGTGCGACCACCGACATAACTCTCCAATCGTGCCGGTCCCTTTGAAACAACCGTTCATCAATCATTGTGATGATCCGTCTCACATCCCTCCTTTCTTGAAAATTCCAGCGCTTAGGAGACCCAATTTTCTGGTGTATATCCTTCAACCTGTATGCCAATCCATCCCTAACCAGCTTCAAAGTATGATCCCGAACTTGTGGAGTTCGCTACACGCCATTAAGCAGTTTCTTTGAAGTTCACTACGGTAAACAACGAAAGGTTTGTGATGAGTGTATATTGATATAGCTGGTTGATATCAGGAAGATCAAGCTTTGGAGGAGTGAAGTTGACACGTCGATAAGATTCAACGGCCATTGGAGATCTTCTACATGTTCCTTGATGACAATCCGTCTTATGAAGATGAGAAGTGACTTGATAAATTCACGTTATCTGCTTGAGAATTGTCTCATGCGACCCCGTACCTTGGCAAGGTACATGTCTTCGATGTCATTGAGAGACAAATTCTCAAAGTCACCTCGAGAAAGCATAGTCCTATTCATCTTGTCGTTTGACTACGATCTTCTTTAGGAATGTGTAGTCCCACTTAGACGAAAGTTCAACGTATATGATGGCAACGATATCTTTAGAACTATGCACGGCATGTTGAGACTTCGAACGGCGGCTTCTATAGTAGATTAGTCGGCGGTGATGAATCCCATACAATGCATCTCGGTATGCCTCCACGTGTTGGAGAACAAGTGATTGGCACGTTCCTCAATGGCTATGCGGTTTGAGTAGACAGCTGCTGGGAATGGAAGTGTCAACGATGTAGCATATTTTCTTGAATCATTGTCACCGTGTAGAAGAAAATCCAGGTCTTTGTTGAAGAAGTATCTGAAAGGAATCCTTGGTTCACTTTTGTCCAAGTGTTGGTTGAGGTTTGGTCCAATCGGTGTAGTATGGAGGGTTGTTCCTTTGTGTGAAGTCAATGTTTGCTTCTGGGTTGAGCCAATCCATGTTGTTAGACATAGCTCGAGCAATGTTTTCAAGGTGATATTCGACCTCGAGGGCACTTTCGGAGCTGTCTTTTAGAAGTTGAAACGCTTCATTCTTGATTCGCTTCGATTTCGTCATTTTCTTCACATGGAACTTTTCTTGCAGAATTTTGCATGCTCCAATGTAGAACCGTCTACCAAATTCGACCTTCTTCGGGTAGGGAGTGTTGTGAACAAGATTAGCAAACCATTCAAATTCCTCTGTTTTATCGTCATCTAGCCATGATACGACGTCGGTTTGAGGCGTCTTCTTCTTCTTCTTTTTCGAAGGCCTAGATGATGATTACGGTTTCGAACTTGTTTGGGAGAGGAGGGTTGTTGTAGGGGCTCAAGGACCTCTTCATCGTCACCACCCGTATACTCAAAGTGATCATCGGTTTTGTGAGTCGGGGGTGGTAACTTCGGAATCGTCCCGAGGTTTTTCAAGGTAGAAGAGCGAGGAGGAGATTTTTGTTGAGCAGAGGCCCGTTGTGGAGGAGGTTGCATCAAAGAAGATTCACCGGGCGCCGGCGTTTAGGTGCGAGTCTTTATCCTTATCCTTGTCTTCTTCGTCTCTAGGGCGTTTAGACTTTTCGACTTCAAATCTACAAGCTTCTTGAAGTTGGTAGTCGGCAAAGAATGCTTGAAACAGCTTTCCTTCATCAGTAAATGTCCCGGATCGTGCGGACATTTTTGTGACAAGCTTGGCCACCAATTCATTAGAAAACTATCGGATCGGTTGGATTGATTGTGATGGTTAAGGGCGTTAATCGAATAGTTTGCTTGGCGATCTGCATGAGATTTGGATAAAGTTGTTTGGTGAACAACTCCTTTGTGACTTTAGGAGCGTACTCCAGAAGGTACTTTTTAGTGTAGCCTTCGATCATTTCGTTCAGTTCCTCTTGACGGTGATTTTTCATGAATTCTTGAACAAACTTCCTTTCTCCTTTTATCTTTTCATGCTCGTCATACATATCTTTGTATGTGATCGGCAAAGAAATTTAGCTTTTGTTGAGCGCATTTTCTTTTCGACTTGTTTGATGACTTTGGTAATCCGTTCATGAGCTTGAGAAATCCAAGATTTAGATGGTTTCTTCACGATTTGGATGATGATTTGGTTGACTTCTTTGATGGTGGTGGCGAGGAGTGAGAAGACGAATCGGATGATGAAGAGATATGAGGAGACTCTGGATCCTTCGGAGGTTCAGAGGTTTCTTCCTTTGATCGCGAAGGACTATCTAGAAGAAACGTATCATAATCAACATCTTGATCTTTTAGGACTTCTCGGTTCGGTTCCTCAAACTCATGTTCGATAGAATCCTCCACAAGCTTTTGTTGTTGCATAAGAGTGGTGGCACCAGCTCCCTTATCGGGTTGATTAACCGCATCGAGGAGATGGTTGAGTGGGCGACACCACTTGATCCTCCGGGACCACCCATTTGGTCTTTAGCAAATTCTTGAGCTTTTTGAAGGTGTCTAACGATATTAAACTTCTTCTGTATGATATATCCAGTTGCTCTTCTTCTTGATCCGAGCTTTCATCATACGGTACAAGTACAGGAGTCTTTCCTTTTCCTTTATCACCTGGTGGACTTGGAGGTTTAGCTGCTGAAGGAGGTGTTACTTGCATTCGAGTAGGTAATCTTTTCATCGTGTCGGTACCTTGAGCTTTCGTCCACAAGCTTTCTTTCGGTTCGGATGTGGGAATAGGTTCGCTTCCTTCAGAACAATCCTTTTACGAGGAGGATTCCTTTTGGGAAGCTTCTTATAAAGATCGGTACTTGTAACACTTCCCTTGCCTTTTTCGGTCCTCCGGTAGGTGTACGGAAGATTTTTCATCAAGATGACCAACTTTGCCTTCTTTACGCTAACCGATACCTTTTGTATGTTTCAAGCTTTTTGATTTCGAGTCGAAGGTGATCGGTAATACCGTACCTGTTTCTTTGTTGACGATTCTTTGATTATGACAGATAATATGGGTTCGATCAATATGTCGTGATTATCTGGGTCATTGAGCCTCATGGGATGTCAGGATGAAGTCCAAGTGCTCTCTGGATCAACAGTTTGGTGTATCGGACATAGGGAATCTTGGAGCCAAGCTTCTTGTGAAATACCATCATGTCTTCCCATATCGGTGCTTCGATTTCAATGTCCTTCTTGTTGATCAACGACTAGAAAATTTGTAGTTCCATGAGCTTGGGATGCTCATAGCCATCCACGACCGAGAGACCGATTTGGTGATGATCATGTAGAGTGTTCTCCAAGGTTGAGGAATATACTTGACTCCACGTGAGAGTGCTTAGTAATGATTCACGAAGCATCATCATAACCAATATCTATCAAGAATTTCGGGATGTCTCTTGTAGGGGTAGCAAAGAAGTCGGTTGGAGCGATGTCATGAATGATGAGAACAGCCCGTAAGTCTGCAGGAGTGATGGTGACTTGTTTGTGATTAAGTGTCACATTCACTGCACTTTGACCAGTGATCCTCTGCATAGAATCGCATAATTGTTGAATGTAGACCTCAGGCGTGGCGAGTGTGAGAGCATGTTACGGTAGGGATGATTCACGAGAATATCCACAATCAAGCAGGAAGATTCTGAGCAAGTGAGGGTATCAAAGTCAACCCTAAGGTTGTTCTTTCCAATCTTTCTCGGATAACCCTCTAGAAAGATATCGGCAATTGTAAGAACTTCTGATGCATCCACAATCATTTGTTCACCATGTCGTGATCGAAATAACATTAGCCAAAAGAACCAACATATCGAAAGACATAGTGTTAGTCAACGGAAGGTCTTATTGTCTAGTTATTGAATGTACAATGTCAATGATTGTTACGAGTCCTAAGTCACTTGTTTGTTCAATAGTCCAATGGCGTCGTGAAATGTTTTTCGTGAGTTAGTTAACTTTAAGTTTTAAAGTTTATGTTATCACTTATTGTTCACAACATATCAAACGATTAAGTTTATTAGTGACATTATTGGATTCGTGACGTTATGATTAGTTTATTTACAAGTTTGTACCCGTAACAATTCATTATGAAGGTCAATCCAGGCTTAAGCGTAGTTTTGGCAAAGTTAAGCGTGAGAGATGATATACGCGTAGGATCCTAACTACGCGTAAGAAATGTTAGCGTAGGAAGGGGACCTTATGCGTAGGGGCTTACGGCGTGAGGCGTATATATATATACCTTACGCGTAAGGCTACTCGTAAGAGTTGACCTTATGCGTAGAGGTCATTGTTTACGCATATCCTTCATAGGATACGCGTAGTCCCATTGTAGAACCTTATGCGTAGAAGCTACGCGTAAGACTAATCTTACGCATAACAAGCTATGCGTAAGGTGATCCTTATGCGTAGAATTACAAGGACCTTGATTACGAATTTTACGGTAACAAGCCGAAATAAAACCATCATATCATCAATTTTAACACATACATTCATTTTAACAACAAATCATGGCAAGAACACTTGTTAAGCAGGTTATGCGTAGAACTATATACGCGTAAACCAAAACCCTAATAGTTCAAGAATTACGCGTAACAATTCTAGCCATGGAGATTGCACCAAACGTTTTCTGGTAGGTCTAAGGTATTGTGAGAGTCTACTAACCAAGTATTAACATCCAATACATGGTGAATCAAAAATACCCAAACTTAAGAACTTTAAACCCTAATTCCAAATTGTTAATAATTTAGAGTTTCTGGGTGGTTATAGAGCAAGGATATCATCAATTCAACATCATAAGAACATAACCCAACAATCTTTTTGACCAAAACACTTCACATTTGGAAAAACCCAAATCGACACATAAACCCTAATTTTCAAAAATCATTAATACGTGTTTTACGGGTGGCTTTTGATGGTTAAAATGATATCATTAATGTATTTGAAACATTTTGACATAATCCATTTAACCACAAACACACACACAATGATTGTGTGTTCATACGCTTATACGTAGAACACATAATCATTCGTAAAACAATTTTTAGCCGTTGGATTTGCATGAGATTAGAAACCTTAGCTTAAAACATGTTTTAATCACGAAACAACTTACAAAGAGATGATCAAAAGAACGGATTTCTTGGTTGATTCTTAGGCGTAGATTGGTTAGGTTTTAGTAATAAATGTGAAGTGATATTGTTAGGTGGGGTATTTTATTAAAATACTTTAACATTTTGACAGGTTATAGTCCCTCCACCTTTTCCATTTTCATACAAAGCCATTTAACTTCCATTTTGGTTACCAAACAAAGATTTTAGGAAAGAAACTTGACGACACTCCCCTCGACTTAAGAAAATAATGAAAGGTTATAAATTTAGTCAGAGTGTCATTTACCGAAAATTTACCACCATTTGTTAAAAGAAACAACAGAGATATGATAACATGCAAGTACACAGATGTTTTGAAGCAGTTTAAGTTTTGATTTCTCCCTCTCAACACTTGATCGAAAAAATATTGAATTTTGAAAGATTATAGTGTTGACGGAAGAAACGTACTTGCAATGTTGAAAGAAAATAGATAGAAGAATATTTTTGTTGTTTTATCATTTTATACTTTTTGTATTTTGTTTATTTTTTTGAAAAATTATTTACAAAAGAGATTTTGGTGTTTGACAGGTTTTAAGACTGTTTTAGGAGGTCATCAATTCCTCTTGAGTCAAACACCTCATACCAATCCGGTGGACCAACTCATTAAACCTAGCGGGAGGCAAGGCTTTGGTGAGAAGATGCCAATTGGTATTCGTACCCACAAAATATAATTCAACGACCACTGTTCCACGTGATCCTTGATGAAATGATATCGAAGATCGATGTGCTTTGATTTCGAGTCTTTGGCCGAGTTGCACGAGATCGCAATGGCACTCCGATTGTCGCAGATACATCGGGATTACGTCAAATACGTAACTAGAGTCTTTGAGTTGTGTTCTCATCCAGATGACTTGAGCACAACACGCGGACATGGCTACATATTACTGCCGGTTGATGACAGCGATGTACAATCCTGCTTCTTCGATTGCCATGACACCGGTTTATCACCAAGAAATTGTAAAGCTCACGAAGTGCTTTTCCGTGAGTCTAAGCATCTGCGTGGTCGGCGTCAAAAGCGATTAGTTCAAAACCGAATCCCGGATACGGATCCCCAAGTTAATGGTTCCCTTTATGTATCGGAGGATTCTTTTAGCCTCGAGAGGTGGGTTTCAGCTTGGTCGCGGCCGATAACGGGAGCATAGATAAGCGGCAAAGACAATATCAGTGCTAGCTGTAGATACATGAGAGACATAATAATACTACGGTATTTTGTAGGGTCCACCAATTTCCCATGTAAATCGGCGTCTAGCTTCTTGGTATGAGCCATTGGTGTGGCATAGGTGTCCTGAGTTTTCATTCCAAATTTGTTTAACAATTCAAGGGCATATTTGGGTGACTCAAAAATACCACGGGGTGATTGATGAACTTGCGGTCCGAGAAAGAATGTAAGTTCACCCATCATGGACATTTCAAAATTTTTCTTCATTAGTTTTGCAAAAGCGATTGAAAACTTTTATGTGTAGACCCAAAAATGATGTCATCCACGTAAATTTGAACAATTAAGATATGTTCCCGTGATATTGTATAAAAAGAGTTGGGTCAACCGAACCTTTGGTGAAATTATTAGCAATGAGGAAGGATGATAGCTTATCGTACCATGCCGAGGAGCTTGTTTGAGACCATCTGAGCTTTGTTCGGTTTGTAGATGTGATTCGAAACTTCGGGATCAACGAATCCATCGGTTGGTGACATAAACCGTTTCTTTAAGTTGTCCATTGAGAAGCGCAGTTTTGACATCCATCTGATAGACCGTCATATTCATATGAGCCGCGAGCGCTAGAAATATCCGAACAGCCTCAAGACGAGCAACCGGAGCAAAAGATTCTTCAAAGTCAATACCCTCTTCCGGACGATAACCCTTAGCCACGGGCGTGACTTATTCGGATAACATTTCCTTGATCCAATTTGTTTTCCAAATCCATTTTAGACCAATGACGTAGACCCCTGTTGGTCTTTCAACCAATTCCCATACTTCAAGGCGTTTGAATTGGTTGAGTTCTTCTTGCATGGATTCAATCCGGTTGTCTTTTGTCATTGCGTCTTTGATGTTTTAGGTTGATTGGCGACGGTGAGTGCATAAATGCAATGTTCACCGTCGTGTGAAGACGTTGTCTCGTAACGGCCGGTTGATTCGGGTTGCCAATAATGTTTTCGAGAGGATGGTCTTTCGTCCATCTATGTGTGGAGGGTTGATGTTGGTATACATTGTGCGGATTCTGAGGATTCAAATGGTTTGTTGAAGATTCCGCGACATCAGTGCGGCGATCTCATTAGCAAACGGATTGAAGAACGCATTTGGATCAAAATATGCAGGTGGGGGTACTTCATTCAGAACATCATCGGCAGTTTCATCATCATTGTTGGAAGCGGTTTGTTCAACTGTTGTGGTGGAGTCAACGGGTGTAGGTGCATCTGCAACAGTAGTTGTTGTAGCAGGTGTATCAGGTATTAGAGTATTATCGGGTTGAGCAGCGGAAACAGCGGATACACACGGAGCACGTTCATCAATATCGTCACGAGCAGTGAGCAAATAACCTTTCCATTTGTTGACGAGTAAGCCGGGGGCTTTGTTCGGCTGATGATGGGGTTTGAGGGAAGTTTAAGCGGTTGTGACCGGGTTCTAAGCTGTTATACTCGGAAGCCATTTCCGTAAGTTCATCAAAATGAGCATGAATCGTTTCCATCACCTTTTTTGTACGACGATTCCAGATTCGGAAACCTTTGGAATTATCACAATATCCGATAAAGACTCCAATGTCGGCTTTGGCTTTGAGCTTTCCAAAGTCATCACGATCATTATTCGGATAGCAAAGAGATCCAAATACATGAAAGTGTTTTAGATTCGGTTTTCGGTTATGGACGAGCTCGAAAGGTGTTTTGTTGTGGCGTTTTGTAATCATAGAATGGTTTTGAGTATAGCATGCGATGATACCTTACGCCCATAAGTAATCTGGAAGTTTAGCATTGATTAACATTGTTCTTGCGGCTTCCACTAACGCGTTGGTTTCGTCTTTCGACAACTCCGTTTTGTTCGGTGTGCGTGCAATAGATGTCGATCTTTGAATTCCCACTTTCTCATAGAATTCACGAAGAGTTTGATTAACAAATTCGATGCCTTTATCGTTACGATTAGTCGAGCGGTGTTTCGTAGCTGAACTTGTATTTTCGTGAGAAAGGTGATGATCATTTGTGGAGCTTGATCTTTGCTTGGAAGAAAGTAGACCCAAGTCCAGCGTGAATAGTCATCAACAATTACTAAGATGTAGCGTTTGCCATTGATCGTTTGCACGCGCATCGGGCCACACAAATCCATGTGAAGAAGATGAAGCACATCTTTGAGAGCGTGTTCCACCTTTGAATAAAAATGAGCACGAGTGCTTTTGCCTTGTTCACAAGCTGAGCAAAGGTGATCTTTAGAATACCAAACCGTGGAAGTCCTGCAACTAGTTTGTGTCGAGCAAGGTTGGTGATGGTTTGAAAGTTTAGATGTGAGAGACGACGGTGCCATAGCCAGGATTTTGTTGATGTTGCCTTTGAAAGTAAACATATGGGAGATGAAGCAACCATGTCTTTCATAGAGATAGTGTAGAGACTAGAATTACGCGATCCAGACATAAGATCATTTCCTTGTAGATCACGAATGAAACAAGTTTTCTCCCGGAAAGCAACCTCCAAATCTCCATCACAAAACTGACCTCTTGAAAGCAGATTATGACCGAGGCCTTCCGCATAGTAAACCCCGCTAATTTCGATGTTCCCATTGACATAGTCTCCGTAGCCCATGATAGGCTGAAGTGATCATTCCCGAATCTGACGGTGCCAATGAACTTTGCAATAAAGTTTGATAACAGTTTAAGATTGCTGTCATGTGTCGGGAACATCCGCTATCAACAATCGAGAGAATGATCGTATCACTGCATTACACACGACACACGGATGGAATAGAAGTAGATTTGGAACCCGAAATGTTAGAGGGTTCCGTAGCAATTATAGTAGATATACACACATCAATAGCTTTAGGTATCCACTTAAATCCTAGTGTGTTATATATCCATTTCGGCCATCTATAACTACTCTTTGCTTTAGTCTTAGTGAATGCACTAGGTGGTACTACATTCTTAGGAGGTGAAAATGGAGCTACGGGGACAGCAATGCGTTTCTTAGAATCTAAAGATGGCGGTCTACCAAGCAGAGACTTAGAAAGATTAGTGGGCCTAGAGGTATTCCGGTTCTTAGGATTCCTTAAGCGAGAGATGATAGCTTTAGCAACACATTTATCATGACAATCAAAATTCATACTTTTATGACAAATATCACAAGGTGCATCGGACTGAATATCAAAAGTACTTAACGGTTTAGCATTCGTTACATCACTATTTCTATTACATTTGCGGGCGCAATATCTATAGTTAAAGCAACGTGAGTCTTATTCATAGTCCTAGGGTGTTCTTCTACTTTAGCATTCTTGATTGATCTTTTCTTAGGTCGCAACTTCCTATTCTTCGATTGAGTGCTCCTAGGTTGTGAAGTGCGGACATTTGGAAAAGATGCAACTATTCCTGTGTCAGTAGAAGGAGGCACGTTAGCATCTTGTGATTTGGCAGTAGGGATTCTAGGTGCATGAGTACTAAGTGTTACTGGGGCTAATCTCTTAATGATGGTTGGCGGAAGTTGTTCATACTTTCCTAACATTTCTCTTAACTTGATGATAGTGTGAATCGATCTTGATTTTCGACCGAACATTTCGAGCAAAATGCATAACTTCTTTAGTGTGTGCAAGATAATGATCAAGTTCATTTGATGCTTCATCACGAGTCTTTTGAGTAAATCAAATATGACACCATATTCCTTTTTGACTTTTAAAAGTTCTTGTTCATATTTTGAGATTTGACACTTAAAAGACACGTTTTGATCATCCATTTGCTCAAATTTAGGATCGAGAAGATTTTGCATGCAACTGGGCGATTTTGTGTTGAAAAGCAATTTGTTGATCGTGAATATCTTTTTGACACCAATTAAGACGACGAATTGCATTTGAAAGTTCGTTTGACAATCGTTTGTTTTCAACTTTTAAGGACTCGATCGAAGCACATTATCGGTGTTCTCAACATTTATCACGATTCAACGATATCGGCAGAGGTATGATCAAATGCATATGACAAAGAATTCTCTAGCACAACATTATGGACATCGACGGATGACATCTTCCAAGTGTCGATCAACATCTTTTCTCAACAGTTTCTTTTTACGTTTAGTATTAGAAATAGATGTTTCGTTTTCTCAGCGACCTTCATCACTCAAAGTTCCTTATGAAAATCCTTTTCCCAGGCTAATGCACAATTTTTCAAATTTTTAACATTAGGTAAAAGATTTTTCTAAAAAATGTCTCTTTGTTCTCGCGCTAGAGGCGATTGAAAATGATCAATTTTGATTTCAGAGCGATATTCTATCTCATGTTGTAAAATTTTGAGGTCAGCCATGAAGATGTCAAAATATCTAAGAATTTTTCGATTTTCGGGTTTTGAATTTACTTCACTGATGGAAGGTAAAGGACCATAAATTTGTGCATAATCGGGTTGGGGATTAACATTAGAAGACTCATGTGTTTTGATGATAACTTTTGGTGTGTTAGAAGAATCCGTTGGTGTGGCGAAAGTGACCGCTTTTGAATAGTTAAAAGGTTTGTTGTAAACAACTTTTTCTAATTTTGATCGACTCTCGTCTTATGCATCTAATTCCTCTTGACGATGATATTCAACAACATTCATAACAGAATTATCAACTTTATATTACGCCTTTGGAAACTTCGGGATTTGGTTTGAATGCTTTTGTTGAAAGCTTAGGTTTGTAATCAGCAAGATTCGGTCCATATCCATTTGGGTTGGGTTTTAAAGTAAACTTTTCAATGGTGTGACCGACTCGCCATGTTTGTAAACAACAGTTTTAAACTCTTTAAGTTTGTTTTGCAAGCCGATGATTTCTTCAAGATGATCATCTATTCGTTTCGTTGAATGCTTTTTGTATGCAAGAACTGTTTTTGACAAGTTAACAACTCACCTTAGCTTTTGATTTTCCAAGGTGAGAGCGTTAATTTGCTTTTTATGTTCATGTTTCAGTTGTTCTATTTCAGACAACAAAGCATTCTTGGCGGCTAGATCACGCTTCTGTCTTTCTAAATATTTTTCATTTTGATAAGATTTGGCAAAGGCTGCTTCAAAACCGTTTTCACGTTTTTCTTGAGTTTTGAAAAAGTTGAGTTGCTTTTGTAAACATTCAAAATCCTTGGTTAACAGTGCATTTTGCATTTCAAGTCCTGATTAATGGCATGACATTTTTCCACTATGGTTTGTTGGTCTTGTATTAAACGAGCAAAATCTGGATGAGGCAAAAGTTCGGCGTGTTCAACGTGAGTCTCAACATGATCATTCTTGAGATCCTCAAGTAGAACCACAGAGTCAATTTGATTATCAAGGGAAACCGGTTGGTCATCTTGATCATCAAATATAACTACGGGGTCTAGTTGAAAATCGTCGAAATGAGATGTGGATGACTCATTTTGAACATTATGAGCCTTGCCGGATGCAGATGTTGGCGGAGATATGAGATCAGAGATAAATATGGTTTGTTCGGTACACGAGACAAGCCATCGATGTCATACTGTGTCACTCATGTGTAACTCCTGCATATTAGCCATCAACATAACATTGCATTGGCACGCAAGTCCTCCATATCATCATCACGAGTCGATTTGCCATAAAGCTCGTTCTTTGTGCGTGAGAGTTCCACCGGCTTCATCCTTAAGAGCCAAAAGAAGAGCCTCTTTGAAATAAGCACTGCCCTTAGTCCTTGGCTTTGGGCATGCATTAGCCAGTGTCCCTTCTCATTGCAGTTGTAGCATCGAAGACCATTCAACCCATTTTGAGCATTTCCTGTTCCACCACTTGAGCTCGATTGTTATTCCTACCCACAGCATTAAACCCTTGACCACCGCCCATCGGACGACCATAACCACGATTCTGAACTTCAACTCGTCCATTGTTTACAACAGCTTGATTCCTTGTATTAGATGAGGAGCGAATACGGTTGTTGGATTTGTTGGTATAACGGCTAAAGGCATTAGCAATCATAGCAAATCCTTGTTGCAATGCTTGAGCGGATCGGATTCCTCATTATGAAGTGCTTGATCATTGTTGTTGTAAGGAACCAATTGATTTTGTTGAGGTTGATGTGATTGATCGTTTGGTGGGTTTGAAGCGTTGGTTGAGTTCTTTGGTTGAGGAGAATAATTTTGTTGAGCATATAAGGCAAGTTGTTGATTTTCAGGATGTGTGGGTGGAGCAATTTGAGCACGGAGAATCCTTTCCCTATCAACTTCCTTTTCATGAGGCTTCAAGTAATCGTACAACAATCCGTAGGTAAACTGATGCATGTTTTTTGCTTGACGGAGAAAAATGACATACTTCTCCCATTCAGGACCAAGACTACTTAGGAACTTAGTATTCACTGCAATTCTTGGCATGAGGATGTTGTGTTTATCCAAATCATTGATGATGTCCGAAAATCAGTGATGATAGGACTCGAGTGTCTCTCCAGTTTCAATCATGAAGTGTTCATAAGCCAAGTAAATTTTGGATTCCAAATCTTCCTGATTGAGTACAGATCCTTCCATAAGAAGACGAATATGATCCCACATTTTCTTTGCGGTCTTTTGAGCATCAACACTACGAAGAATTAGGTTTGGTAATCCTAGGAGGATATATTCCATTGCAAGCTCATCGGCTTCATAGTGTAGAAGTTCTTGAGGATTCAAGTGCATAGCAATGTTCGTTTTTTCATCTCTTGGTGGAATGGCATTTGGATCTCCGGGTACAATGACAGTAGGCATCTCAAAAGGACCTTCCAAGATAACCTTCTTTAAGAACTTTCCATGTGGCTTCTTTAGATCACAAAATCTAAAGAACCTTATCACCCATTGATCGTAGTTTCTGGGAGTGAGCATTGGAGGTCTATCAAGTGATCCAGCCTCATGAATTGATTGTTGGTTGCTTAAAGTTTCAAACATCTTTGCAAACCAAGTGGGTTCCCTCATAGTGATCCTTGATGGATGTTGATTAAAGTCATTTGTGTATGGTTGAGCTTGAAGACTTTGTGGTGGTTGAACCATTTGAGGTTGTGGATTTGCAACAAGTTGTGGAGTATGTTGTTGGTTAAATTGTTGTTGATAAATTGCTTGTTGTTGATTCCATTGTTGATGTTGTGGAGTTAGTTGTTGTTGGCGTTGAGGATGAGGATAAGTGTAAGGGAAATAGTTAGAGTATGGTGGTTGTGACATGTTGATAAACTTGTGTTGGTAAAATGGATCTTTGTAGTCGAATGAACCTTTGTTGATGAAGTATCCTTAGTCGTAGAAAAGACAAGAACCAAGTAGCACTTATGCGTAAAAACACCAAAGTTACGCGTAACAACGAGGAGTTACGCGTAGGATTTAGCTTACGCGTAAGTAGGAAAAGACACTAAAGTTAGGCGTAGACAAAAGTTAAGCGTAGAAGGTTAGGCGTAGGATTTTCTTATGCGTAAGACAAGGCTTAGGCGTAAGAAAGATCTTAGGCGTAGGATTTCTCCGCGTAAGCTTATGCTTATGCGTAATTTTAGGGTTTTTGCCCAAATGATCTTTTACACTATCACGGTGCAAAAGATATCCAAAGTCGACGTATTTTCAGACTTATCCAAGTAAGAAAACACGGAATAAACCACGAAAATGAAGATCAAACCAAGGATAATCTTACGCGTAATTTTAGGGTTTCAATACGCGTAGGATTACTCGTAATTTTGATTTTGCCCAAAGATGTTTCTAAACCAGTTTTTGTGTGATGAAATAGCTTCAATAACACCAAAATAACACAAAAGTGTGAAACTTGATGATCCAAAGCACTCAAAACAGTTATGCGTAGAATGACACCCACGAATAAAAACTAGTTCAAAACAATGATCCACGCATAAATTTTGAAACTTTTTGCCAAAAACAAGTATTTTAACACCTTAAAACGTTGAAAGTACAAGAATCTTGGATTAAAAAGTGTAAAAAACAAGTTTTTAAGAGAGCTAAAGAATGCGTTATCTTTACGCGTAAGAACCAAAACCAAAAAAACTTCAAAAACAAACGAGTACACCCAACTATTTGGCGATTGATACCACTGTTAGGTCACAAGGTTTACCACACAAGCTTATATGAAAGAGATAGAGAGGCGATTGAACAAGATTCCAAACACACACACACGTTAATATGAAACGGTTAGGCGAAGAGGTGAGTGAAAGAGAATAACTTGAACAACCCCCTTCAAATGAAGGTTTACAAGGGGTATTTATAGGAGGGAAGCTAGGGCAACACTCCTAGTTCCCTTCCTTTCCTTATTGGGCTAGGCCTAGGCTTATGGGCCTTCTACATAAGCCTAAGGCTAATAAAAAACATAAAGGCCATAATGAGCTAACTATTACATATGAGTAACTAACACTTGAATAAGGTTTAGGAGTGATTCCAACAGTTATAAGCTATAGTACAGCTAAACAAACCTGGGATGACCTAGTCCATAGTCATGAAGGCCCATCTGATACCAAGGAAAATAGGATAATGGACCTGAAACTTGAGTATAACACCTTCAGGGCTAAGGACTCAGAAACCCTGTCTCAAACTTACACCCGGTACAAAACCTTGCTAAATGAACTGTCAAATGATGGTGTTAAGTTGTCCAAACATGAAATCAATGTCGGTTTTGTCAATAGTCTTCCTGAGAAGTGGCTGAATTTCTCTCAGGGACTTAGGAATGCTAATCACAATTCAAAACCTTGAACTTCCTGAAATTTATGGGAAATTTGTCTATGAGGAAAACCTCATCAACAGACGATACGACTTAAAGAAATCTCAGGAAGTCAAGAAGTACCTGACCACCACTTCAACACCAATATCAACTGCTTTTTATTCTAACAATGTGGTTCAAGATTTCCAGGAAAATTCAGATGATTAGCCTGATGAGAGATCAAGTGAGGAGTACATAAATGACCTGAACGTTGAATTTCAGGAAAAGGCACTCCTTGCTAACTCTCGGAGGTTTATAAAAAGAAACAAAGGTTTTTTAAATGCTAAAGCAAATAAGGACAATGAATGCTTTAAGTGTCACAAAAGTGGTCATTTTGCAAAAGACTGTTTTTCAAAAACAATTTCTGAACCCTCTTAGAAACTATCAGGGTCAAATCAGTCCTCAGGCTTTAGGAAATTTCAACCAAAAATCTATCAGTCTTGTCAAAATTTTCAAGACAAATCTGATCAAAACAAAACCGTTGATTTTGAAGCTAAGTACAGGAAAGTCAAAGCTAAGCTTGCATTGCTTGAGGCCAGTCCCTCAGAAACAACAAACAGTGTTAAATCTGTGCAGGGTAAAAACAAAGGCCTTATTATCTGAAACCTTCGACCGGATGAAGATCCAGTCTCATCGATGATGAAATGGTGCATGTCATGCTGATGGCCCTCTCGAAGAGGACAAGCTAGTTATTGGGAAGAATCATGCCAGGAATGGAGAGTGGGTCAACATCACAATGAAGAAGGTAAATATTTTACTTTCTATGGATGACGACTCTGATTGGCAGTCATATATGAACTATATCAATGTTGACCTTAAGTTTGTAGAAGAGCAACGATTAAATCTTTTTTCAAAATATAACAAGCTAAGTTTTGAACTAAACAAGTGTAGGGATGAACTGCTTCTTTTAAAACAAAATAAGCTTGAGGCTATCCCTTTGCAAATTCAAAACACTGAATTAGTTAAAAGAAATCAGGCTCTTCAAGATGAACTTAAGAAAGAAAAGGATATCATTACTAGTTGGACTGCTAAGAATCCAAGAGTCTTTGGTACTGTGGGAGCCCCCAGTAGCAAAAAGAGAGTGATAGGTGAAGATCATCTGCCTGACTCTCACAACAAAGACCAGTCTCCCAAACCATTTGTGTCTGTTGGCATGATTACCAATGTGTTGACTATTCCCAAGCCCTGTGATTGGATTGAACAAGTTAATACTGAGAGTAAGTGATAACGCTCAGATTGTACCTGTTTTTAGTAGCATTATGTGTGTTTTTTTATAGGTTATTTGGTTATATTTGCGTGATTTCAGTGCTTAATCGCATCAAAAGATGTTTGTCTAGTGTTTATAACCAAGTGCAGGGAAACGGAAGGAAAAGTAAAGTAATGTTCAAAAATTAGAAGATTCCCGTTTCAGCGAAGCATGTAAAGCACAAATCAGTATCTCAAGTACCTTTGAAGACCATGATGATCGAAGAACCAAGTTCTACTAGACAAAAAGAAGTAAAAGATCAATTTTCCGTAACTCTGGAAATCCGGCAACCGGATCGGTTGGAAAATGACCAAAAAGTGCCATAGACGCCGTCCCAGCCGTTCTGTCGCCGCCCGTAACCGGAACAGTTGGTTCCTTGTAGAAGACCAACCGGATCGGTTGGTCATATAACCGATCTGGTTGGAAGACATGTATCTGCCAATTCTTCATCACTAAGTTTCCCCTTTGCATCCAAACGATTCTAGGTCCTTCTCTTGGTGTATTCTAGTCCCTTCCTAACTCCTTGGAGGCCAAGTTTAGCAATTAATACCCTAGGCCTTGGAACTAGTATAAATAGAGGCCTTTTGTAAGCATATGAGACACACACTTCAATACAGCTCTCTCTGCTCATCAAACAAAGTTCTTAAGCTCTCAAATTCGTCCTAGAAGTCCAGGAAAGTTTAGAGTTCTAGAAGTTCCACATTTGGAGGCCCAAACACCAAGGAGTCTACCCCAATACTTTGGGAATCATTACTTCACCATTTGTAATCTTATTCCAAGCATTGTAAGACCTTTAATCATGTTTTCTAATGTTCAAAGTTCTGAGTTTATGTTCATGTTTGCTATGAGTGGCTAGTTTCTTTATACACTTGCTTAAATGATGTTGATTATCATATGATTAGTTAGTGATTGTGTTAACATGTTTTAATTCAATTTCAAGTTATTCTAAGATCTAATTGTGCTAAAGTTTCATAGTGACATTTGTTAATCAAGTTTGACTAGTTGATAGTAATCGTAGAGGTCGAAAGAACTTATTGTTATTCAATTAGTTATAATCATTTTGTCTATGGATGATTGTTTTTACCCATTATTCTTGATTAAACAAGGGAACTAAGGTGCGGTTGTAATAAAAACGCTTTTGATTATCAAATTGGATTGATTGGAAACATCTAAAAGGTCGTAAGATTAGTTGTTGAGAATCAATTGTAGCCTTCTGTCTATAATCAGTTACCTTTTGTATTGATCATTTCTTAAGCAATTTGATGAAACAAGTGGATGTTTTTGTGTTTAAGTTTGTGAAAGTAAACTTATGAAACTTGAATTGATCTTGAATTGATTGGTTAAACATAATGCTTGTTTTTATAAACTAAAATCTTGACGAAGGTTTAACTTGTAAGAACAATAGATTAGTACACCAACTAATTATCACAACCAATATGTTAAGAGGTTAACACAATCACACTAATCTAGGATATGAAACTAGTTTAAGCAAGTGTAGTTTTTAATCATCTGAATTTCATTATATCTATTTGCGTTGTTATATGTTTTGGATAGACTCAGTTGATTCAAACTTGTTAATTAGATTCACTCAAATCCCTGCGAACGATCTCGACTTACCTTCATAATCTTGCTATAACAGACGAGTGCACTTGCTCGTATGTGTTATTGGGAATATTGGTAATTCATCTTTTATAAATTTAAAACTTGTACACACGTAACACATCAAGTTTTTGGCGCCGGGGATTTGATTGTGTTTCAACAAGTTTTGAATCCCCATCAGTCGATTCACTCCAAATATTTTTTTTTCTCAGAAGTTTCAACCGATCCGGTTGCCTCACAACCGAACCGGTTACGCCTTTAAACCATACCAAATTGATTTAACCGATCGGTCGCACCTCACAACTGATCTGGTTACCCCTGTTGTCCCAGAAAACTGCTTTCGTTGTTTGTTCGTGTGTTTAGATATTTCCTGGATTCTCTAGGACATTGTGTGAACACTCGTGCAGCGGGAATAGAACCAATTACACCTCTTACCAACCCCAAACGTTTGATTTGAAGAAGAAGAAGAACATTTTTCATACCATTGGAAAATCGTGTACCAAGAGTACCAAACCCACCATTTGATAACCTCGCAGAAGCCAAAGTTTTTTACAACCCTTTCACCAATTTACCTTTTCCCATGTCGGACGATCAACCCATGTGGGGAACCAACCGAGCCGTAGCACCAACCCCCGGGAGTGCTATTGTTCTTTGTCAACCTTGGTGACAACTTCACCATGAAGGGTCATCATCTTTCCATGATCAAAGACCATCAATTCGATGGCCGTGCGCGGGCCGATCCGCATAAGCACATTGCCGAATTTATCGAAATTTGCGGCACGTTCCGTTATGGTGACACCAATGTCAATGCCATCAAACTCAACCGGAGATGCTAAAGTATGGTACAATGAATTAACCCCAGGAATTATCAACACTTGGGAGGAGATGAGGCAAGCATTTGTAAGCCGATTCTTTCCACCTGCCATGTTTGATCGATTAATGGGAGAAATTCGTGCTTTCACACAAAATTCCAACGAATCACTTGTCGAAGCTTGGCTTCGGATGAAAGATTTGCTTCGTAGTTGTCATGGACATGGATTATCCAAAGGAACCAATATCCAAATCTTTTACCATGGACTAGACGAAATCTCTCAAGGCATCCTTGATGCTGGAGGAATTTTTCTCTATAAAACTCCTAACGATGCACACCAATTACTCGAGGATCGAGTACTTCTCTAACTCGATTGGTCTAAAGATTCCAAAACCAAACCTCTTCGAAAAACCGTTGCTTTTGTCGAAAACACCGATACCTCAAAACTCATGGAGAAAATGGAAGCCTAAACTTCAAAAATCGACTCGCAATACAAAGATATCAAGGATGAAATGAAGGAAATGCGAGACGGATGCAACAATTGTGGAGGAAATCATCCATCGTTCGAGTGCGACGATAATCCTATGGGTGGACCCAACGAAGGAGAAGCAAATTATGTCCAAGGAGGATATCGTGGAGGAGGATATCATAGTAATTATTACGGTCGAAATACTAGAAATTGGCAAGACCGCCGACCAAGGGATGACAACCGTGATTCTCAACCACGAACTGACAATCCACCACCACAAAACTCCGACAAAAAGATGGAAGAAGCCGAATTCGAGAAAACCATGAGAGAATTCGTGGCTGCTCAAAAATCTGCAAATGATTTTATCAAAAATTAATTTTTCAATATCAAAGCCAAAGTTGAGCAGGCACAGAAAAATCATCAAGCATCTATCCAAGATCTTGAAAACAAGTTTGGCAGATTTTCTGGCCAACATTCCTCTCAACCATCTGGTTCGTTGCCAAGTAATACCCAATCCAACCCAAAACCCTCAAATGATAAGACGTACCATCCACCACAAACGAGAAATGAGCATATCAATGCTGTCTTCACACGAAGTGGTCTCTCGTACGATCTACCACCGAATCCCAACGAAAATACTCCTATCACCGAAGAAAGTGAGGATGAAGCCGAGGAAACCAACGCAACTCAAACCACCAAAAAGAAAACCACCCCATATGTCAAGGCGTACACACCAAAAATTCCTTATACTCGGTGCCTTAAGAAAGAAAAAATGGAAGAATGTTATAAGAAGTTCATCGAAATAATCAAAGAGGTTAGACTCAATGTTCCTCTCGTTGATGTCTTAGCCAGAATGCCCAATTACGGGAAATTATTGAAAGAACTTCTTAATAACAAAAGCAAGCTAGAGCAAATATCAGCTACTTTCCTTAACGAAGAATGCTCAGCCATTGTCCAAAACAAGATCCCACCAAAGCTCGGAGATCCTGGGAGCTTTCTTATTCCATGCACTTTCGGGAATAATATTCAATGCGATGCTTTAGCCGACCTTGGCGCAAGTATCAATTTGATGCCTTATTCACTGTATTCGAAGTTGTGCAACAACAACCTCAAACCAACAAACATGAGCATTCGATTAGCAAATCATTCTTATCAATATCCTGTGGGTAGCCGAAAATATGCTTGTTCAAGTCGGTAAATTCATTTTTCCCGTGGACTTTGTAATCTTATAAATGGAAGAAGATAGTAAAGTCCCACTCAACTTAGGAAGACCTTTCCTAAATATCGCCGATGCAATCATCAAAGTGAAAGGAAAAGAACTCAACGTTGGAGTTGGAGAACATCGAATCACCTTTCTAATCGATAAAGCGATGCGCTATCCACATTCCAGTGATGACACTTATTTCAACATCGATGTTATCGATGAAGTCACTGACGAAGAATTGGATGCATTACTTAACGAATCCGATCCATTCATGACTACTTCTGAAAAAATCAATGAAACAAACTTTGACAAAGAGTTTGATGATTTCATGAAAGTAGAATTCGAAGGAGATAACACGGAAGAGGAAGAAATGGGGGAAGAAAACTTTGAAGAGATAACTTTCAATGACGAGATGAGAATTAAGTCCTCTATCGAAGAACCACCAACAGATCTCGTGCTCAAACCTCTGCCTGATCATCTTGAATATGCTTACTTGGAGGAAAATTCACTTCTTCCAGTAGTCATATCTTCATTGCTCGAGGCCAGTGAGAAAGAAAGCTTAGTTTCTGTCCTCAAAAATCATAAACAAGCTTTTGCTTGGATAACATCTGATATTCCAGGAATTAGTCGCAATTTCTGCAAACACAAAATCAATTTCGAAGATGGAGTCAAACCTGTGGTAGAACGTCAACATCGACTTAATCCCAACATGAAAGAAGTTGTCAAAAATGAAATTATGAAACTTCTCGATGCTGTAATCATTTACCCAATTGAGGATAGCCCTTGGGTGAGTCCCGTTCACTGTGTTCCCAAGAAAGAAGGGATGACGGTTGTGACTAATGAACGAAATGAACTAGTTCCAACTAGAACTTTCACTGGCTAGCGCGTTTGTATTGACTATCGGAAATTAAACAAAGCCACCAGAAAAGATCACTTTCCACTCCCGTTCATGGATCAAATGCTTGAAAGACTAGCAGGAAATAAATTATTTTGTTTCCTCGAAGGATTTTTAGGATATTTCCAAATTCCAATCGATCCTAACGATCAAGAAAATACCACTTTCACTTGTCCTTTTGGAACCTACGCATATCGGAGTATGCCTTTTGGTCTTTGCAATGCACCTGCGACTTTTCAAAGGTGTATGATAGCCATATTCCAAGACATGCTCGAAACCTTCATGGATGACTTTTCAGTATTCGGAGACTCATTTGAAGCTTGTCTTTCCAATCTTGATAAAATGCTCGAAAGATGCGAAGCTGCACATCTTGTCCTTAACTGGGAAAAATGTCACTTCATGGTGACCGAAGGAATTATGCTTGGCCACAAGATCTCCAGTGCAGGCATGGAAGTAGACAAAGCAAAAATCGACATTATCACAAAACTTCCACCTCCGACTAACGTCAAAGCCGTTAGAATTTTTCTAGGACATGCCGATTTTTACCGTCGTTTTATCAAATATTTTTCAAAAATATCTCGTCCGATGACAAAAATTCTTGAGAAAGAATCTATCTTTGACTTCAATGCTGATTGCATAAAAGCTTTCGAAATGTTAAAATCTCAATTGACTAGTGCTCCGATCATGGTTTCACCTAATTGGTCACTACCTTTCGAACTTATGTGCGATGCCAGCGATTTTGTTGTTGGAGCCGTCTTAGGCCAACGTGAAGGAAAACACTTTCGGCCTATATACTTTGCTAGCAAGACACTGAATAGTGCTCAGCAAAATTATACCGTCACCGAAAAGGAATTACTGGCTGTAGTTTTCGCATTCGACAAATTCCGATCCTACCTTGTTCTCTCAAAAACAGTCGTTCACCAAGCAAGATGCTAAACTGCGTCTTATTCGATGGATTCTACTACTCCAAGAATTTGATATCGAAATCAAAGATAAGAAAGGAGCAGAGAATCTAGCTGGTGATCATTTATCTCGTCTTGAAAATCCGGATCTGGAGGAGTTAAAAGAAGAAGAAATCGATGATTACTTCCCCGATGAAACTCTCATGACCATCGATGGAACTGACGATCCTTGGTTTGCTGACATTGCAAACTATCTCGCTGGAGGAATTCTCAGAAAAGGTTTAACTCATGCTCAAAGGAGCAAATTCTTTTCGGAACTTAAATACTACTTTTGGGAAGAACCATATCTTTTCAAAATGTGTCCTGACGGAATGATCCGAAGGTGTGATTCTGGTTCCGAAACCCGCAAAATTCTTGACGAATGTCATCTTGGCCCAACTGGGGGACATTATGGTTCTTCCACCACAGCTAAAAAAGTTTTTGATGCTGGATTCTATTGGCCAACAATATTCAAAGAAGCACATACACTTGTTTAGAATTGTGATGCCAAAGAACCACAAATCTTTCACGAAGAGATGAAATGCCATTGACAAGCATCCAAGTGTGTGAAATATTCGATATTTGGGGAATAGATTTCATGGGACCATTTCCTAAATCCCACAAATACGAATACATTCTCGTTGCCATAGATTACGTGTCCAAATGGGCAGAAGCTGAAGCTTTACCAATGAACGATGCTCGTGTCGTCATTAATATCCTCAACAAGCTTTTTGCTCGTTATGGAATTCCCAAATCCCTGATAAGTGATCGAGGAAACCATTTCTGTAACCAACAAATGGAGAAAACCATGAAAAGATATGGAGTTCATCATCGATTCGTGACTGCCTATCATCCACAAACCAGTGGGCAAGTTGAAAACACCAACAGAGCTCTTAAAATAATACTTGAGAAAATAGTGAAGGACAATCCTTCAGTGTGGTCGAAGAAACTGGACGAAGCTCTGTGGGCGTTTCGTCGGCTTATAAAACTCTAATTGGCACAACTCCGTACAGACTCCTGTATGGAAAGACTTGTCATTTGCCATTCGAAGTTGAACATCGTGCTTACTAGGCTCTCAGAAATTGTAACACCGATCTCAAAATAGCTGGAGAAAAGAGATTCTTGCAATTGCACGAACTCAATGAATTAAGACTCCAAGCTTATGAAAATTCCAAACTGTATAAAGCTAGAACAAAAGCTTATCACAACAAAAAGCTAAGAGTTCAAAAAGAATTCAAAGCCGGAGATAAAGTTCTGCTTTTCAACATGAAATTCAAATTCAAAGCTCCTAAATTACAACCAAGATGGTTTGGACCATATATAGTTAAACATGGATATCCATCTGGTTATGTCAAACTTTATGACAAACAGGGTGGAAGTTTCATTGTTAATGGACATCGAATCAAGTTATATTACGATAAAGAGAAAATGAATGAAGTATCAGTTGCAACAGTTTCCTGCAAAAATGAGTTCGAAACCATCACCTTTGTAGCACCTTTTCCAGGAAGAATCCCACAAATTGTTCCTTGGAAACCATCTACTGAGTTCGTTTGGGACGATATTGAAACTACTAGTGAAGAATTCATGTATATCCCCAAACTTTTCAAAATGTTCAAGGCTGCATCTGTGGCCAAGTAAATTCGAGAAGATTCGAGTCAGGCTGATGACTCGTTAATAAAATAAGCGCTTCTCGGGAGGCAACCCGTGTGTTTCCAATTTTATTTTCTGTGGTCACGCCCCAAAGTTTAAACCTTTGGTTGAACTTAAGTGTGGGGGGTTCCACCTCTTATTAAAACTCTTTTGTTTGTATATAAGATTTTGTGTAGGTAATTATTACTCCAGTGGACGCTAGGAATGAAGAAGAATTAAGCTGACAAACTCATTGGAATATCTGGTTTCATCTCTATTTTTCCCTATTTCTATACTTTGAAGTTCATTTTTCACATTGAGGACAATGTCTAACTTAAGTGTGGGGGGGGGGGGTGAATAGGAAAAATTAGAGTTTGCATGCTTACAATTAATTTTTGTTTGCCCTTGTGATCTAGTTATTTTTTACGCTTTTAGGATAACATATTAGAATAACTGGATCAAACCACTGGTAAAACTGGTAATATTTGAAACTTCGAGATGTGTTTCGATTATTATTGCAATCAATTCTGGGATCGATAAACATTCGCTAGCACAAATTATAGCCCTTACCACTAAATTGTGAGGATTTGAGCCTATTCTATAGAAAGCATACATCTTTTATGCTTGAATCTTTTGCTATGAGTGTGTCGGTGATTTTATTTATTCTAGAACTTGTACTTGTAAATCATTACCAGACCGTAGTGAGATCGCATTCGTGCGATATAAGTGAATTCGTGTGATAAAGAGGCACCTTGGGATTTAACCCAAATGGCCTTCCATTTTTCATATCATGCTATATTAGCTAGCCACACCGGTTAGTTAACCACCTACATGGACCCATTTGTAGTGCTCATTTTTAGCACTAGATACCCTTAGTTACACCCTATGAGCCATCCTTTTCATTTTTGCTTCATCCAGAAAATACAAAAAGATTTTACACTTTAAACCTTAGCCTAACCCTTGTCAATGTTTAAACGGTTGGTTGATAGTCACCTGGAAAGTGAAGATTGTTCAAATGATTATGAGTTACCACATCTTGTCAGATTGATTGAGCCATTTCATGGAGTGCCATGAGTCTGAGTTTATGTTCAAAAAAAAAGTTGAAAGTATGAATGTATTAGCCAATGTGCTATGTTCGAAGAAAAATTGTCATGGCGAAGCAAAAGCGAAGAGTTGTGGAAAGCCGAAGAAAAGAAAATGAAGCCTTAATCATTTATTGGTTCGCGGATTGTTTGGTAGCTAGCAACACGGGTATTAGACTTGATTTTATTTTTATTTTAACACCAATTTCATAAACATTCCCATGCCTTATCCATACCCTTAATCCGAAGCCATAACAATATAACCCGAATAAAAGTCCTCTTTAGATGTTTTTGCTTGGTGCTTATGCCACGTCGGTAGAGTTTTGTTTCTTGTACAAGCTTATGGTAATAATCTAATCATGACTGAGCTATGAGTGTGATTTACCTTGTTACTCCACTAAAATGAGTGATTGAGTGAATTATATTATGTTCCTTTTTCGTGAGGTGTTTTGAAATGTTAATCATGCAAGAAAATCATTGGATATCGTTAGACATCTTGAAAGTTTTACTTTTATAAAGCATAATTGATGAATCTTCTCTCGTACTTGTACTTGGTAGATTTGCATCATATTTTCGTAATCATAATCTTGTACCATTGGATGTTTTTCCTAGATTTGCTTGAGGGCAAGCAAAGTTTAAGTGTGGGGGAATTTGATAACGCTCAGATTGTACATGTTTTTAGTAGCCTTATGTGTGCTTTTGTATATGTCATTTGGTTATATTTGCGTGATTTCAGTGCTTAATCGCATCAAAAGATGTTTGTCTAGTGTTTATAACCAAGTGCAGGGAAACGGAAGGAAAAGTAAAGTAATGTTCAACAATTAGAAGATTCCCGTTTCAGTGAAGCATGTCAAGCACAAATCAGTATCTCAAGTACCTTTGAAGACCATGATGATCGAAGAACCAAGTTCTACAAGACAAAAAGAAGTAAAAGATCAATTTTCCGTAACTCAGGAAATCCAACCGGATCGGTTGGAAAATGACCAAAAAGTGCCATAGACGCCGTCCCAACCGTTCGGTCGCCTCCCGCAACCGGAATGGTTGGTTCCTTGTAGAAGACCAACCGGATCGGATGGTCATATAACCGATCCAGTTGGAAGACCTGTATCTGCCAATTCTTCATCACTAAGTTTCCCCTTTGCATCCAAATGATTCTAGGTCCTTCTCTTGGTGTATTCTAGTCCCTTCCTAACTCCTTGGAGGCCAAGCTCAGCAATTAATACCCTAGGCCTTGGAACTAGTATAAATAGAGGCCTTTTTTTTGAGCATATGAGACACACACACTTCAATATAACTCTCTCTACTCATCAAACAAAGTTCTTAAGCTCTCAAATTTGTCCTTAGAAGTCCAGGAAAGTTTGGAGTTCCAGAAGTTCCACATTTGGAGGCCAAAACACCAAGGAGTCTACCCCAATACTTTTGGAATCATTACTTCACCATTTGTAATCTTATTCCAAGCATTGTAAAACTTTTAATCATGTTTTCTAATGTTCAAAGTTCTGGGTTTATGTTCATGTTTGCTATGAGTGGCTAGTTTCTTTATGCACTTGCTTAAATGATGTTGATTATCATATGATTAGTTAGTGATTGTGTTAACATGTTTTAATTCAATTTCAAGTTAATTCTAAGATCCAATTGTGCTAAAGTTTCATAGTGACATTTTTTAATCAAGTTTGACTAGTTGATAGTAATCGTAGAGGTCGAAAGAACTTATTGTTATTCAACTAGTTATAATCATTTTGTCTATGGATGATTGTTTTTACCCATTATTCTTGATTAAACAAGGGAACTAAGGTGTGGTTGTAATAAAAATGCTTTTTGATTATCAAATTGGATTGATTGGAAACATCTAAAAGGTTGTAAGATTAGTTGTTGAGAATCAATTGTAGCCTTTTGTCTATAATCGGTTACCTTTTGTATTGATCATTTCTTAAGCAATTTGATGAAACAAGTGGATGTTTTTGTGTTTAAGTTTGTGAAAGTAAACTTATGAAACTTGAATTGATCTTGAATTGATTGGTTAAACGTAATGCTTGTTTTTATAAACTAAAATCTTGACGAAGGTTTAACTTGTAAGAACAATAGATTAGTACACCAACTAATTATCACAACCAACATGTTAAGATGTTAACACAATCACACTAATCTAGGATATGAAACTAGTTTAAGCAAGTGTAGTTTTTAATAATCTGAATTTCATAATATCTATTTGCGTTGTTATATGTTTTGGATAGACTCTGTTGATTCAAACTTGGTAATTAGATTCACTCAAATCCCTGCGAATGATCTCGACTTACCTTCATAATCTTGCTATAACGGACGAGTGCACTTGCTCGTATGCACTTGCTCGTATGTAAAAAAAAGTTTGAAATATTTAACAAGATTTGTACGAAATTAAAAAGGATTATATGGTGAAATCGTTTTTTCGTAAAAGTTTGTCGTTTGAAAGTTATTTGCGTTTGAAGTTTGGGGTGAAATTTTAAAAATGAGTCAAATGACTTAAATGCCCTTAAACGAAAATATTAAGAAAAAAACAGAAGAGAAGGGAATAAAGTTGATGGGGACACTTGTCACATGCTAATTGGATTTTTTTAGACTTTTTAATTTTTATTACTTTGATCTCAACTCTAGGGGATATTGAACTTTTTAAAGATATACATATACACTAAGGGTGTGCATGGTCCCAAAACCGGACCGGACCGGACCGAAAACCGATTTCGGCATAAACCCTAGACCGAGACCGGACCGAATGTGGTCGGTCCGGTCTCGGTCCGGACCGGTCCGGTCGGTCCTTCGGTCGGTCCGGTCCAACAAGGCCAAATTCGTCGGTTTTGGTCCGGACCGGACCGGACCGAGGACCAATTAGCCCAAAAGCCGGGACCGCGGACCGGACCGAATGTGGTCGGTCCGGTCTCGGTCCGTGTCGGTCCGGTCGGTCCTTCGGTCGGTCCGGTCCGTTCGGGTCATATGCTCACCCTTAATATACACTACTCCCTATTATTCTATTAAGGGTGTGTTTGGGGAGGGCTTCTAAAATAAGCCGGCTTATAAAATAAGTCTTGTTTGTCATGCGGGGTTATGAAATCATAAGCTCCTAAAAGGGGCTTAAAACTTTAGCCCCACAAAAAGGGCTAAAAACTTTAGTCCGGAGGTTATGAATCATGAATTACATATTTACTCACACAAATATACAAATTTCAACTTCGACTTATAATAAAAGCCCTAACCCCAACCCATTGCACCAAACATACCTAGACTTTTGGGCTAATTCGGTCCTCAACTTTTGCAGTCGAGACCTATGTTCACCCCTAGTAGTAACTACTAGTAAAACATTAAAACGAGATATTAACTTTAGACCCGTAAAAGAGTAAAGAAATCGTTGTGACCGACTCACCGCCTCTCATTTCCCACCACCGTAAAACCAACGCTACAACTTTCTCTACGTTTCACCGTATCTCCCTCGGACTCCATTCAATTCAGGTATTCATTTAATCTTCTATTTTATACATCTATATATTTATAAATGTTAAAATCCTCTTATGTGAAACCCTAACTATCTGCAATTCGATATATTTTGATCTATTTCTTGTTCATGTATTGTCCTGTTAACAATTGAACTGTTAAATTAGATGACGTGTGATGTTTTTTAGGCGAAACTTGCTTCGATTAGACAGTTGTCATTTTTAGTAACTAGTTGCTTGCTTGATTTCCCTGATGCTGCTTAAAGATGATATTTGAAAGTTGCGTTACTAGTATCGCTTCGTGATTGTGATTTGCTCAATCATTTTTTGCAGAGGTTAAAAATTTAGGGCAATTAAAGGTGTGTTTAGTTGTTGAAAATTTTCCGTAATTCTCTATCTTACGTAATTTTTAAGAAAAAGGAAGGGCTTTTTATCTCAGAAAAGTGTTTGAAAATTTAGAAAACTCGTGTAGATGATATCTTTTAGAAAAATGACAAATGCAAGGGACTTGTAAAAAGGCCGGTGTTAATAGGTATTTTCAGTTTTATAGTTAGAATTTGAAACTTGAACTTTTCACTTTCTTACAAACACGTTTCAAGAATTTGCGGCTAAACAAGCTCCCTACTTTTGAGCGAGATGAAATTGATGTTTTGGTTATTTATTATAATTCAAAGATGGCTAAATGAATGAGTGTAGTTCTTGGACTATTTTTCGTCTCTTGTTTTTCTTTCATGATATATAGACTATGGAGAGGCTGGTGTCGCATATGGCCCCTGATATGCGAAACCTCTCCTTTTTGTCTAACTTTTGATGAGTGGAACAGAGATGGACGACAATACCGCATGCCTTGTTTGCCTTTTGTGAAGAATTTCTTGTATATGTTTCATTTAAATGCTACTTAGAAATCATTTACTTATTCAATTTTAACCATAAGTTCATATAGTTATGTGATGTTAACTATAATTTTTTAGAATATTTGGACCAAATACATATTACATATGTTGTTTCTTTTTTTCTTCTTTTGACAATTGCATCTTATCCTTATCGGTTATAATGTTTATTTTTATTTTTTGACCTTTTAACTAACAAATGGACTCAAAACATGTGAAGTAAGAATAACTAAATTGTAGGAGTGGTAAACCACTGGATATGAAAGGTTGTTCATTCAGCTGTATAAACTAGTAGTTATTGACACTTATATCTGGTCTACATTTGAAAATATATAGTTGCTTTGTTGTTTAATGCTCGAGTTGGTAACTAATGCTTACGTACATATGTCTATTTTTTCGTGTTGAATTAAAGTGCGATTTTTCGTACCAAAATAAATGTGTGCTTTGTTTTATATCTTTTCTTGTCTATGAAAATGGTGTTCGCCGTATGACGCATGCTATACTAATTGTGTGGGTTATAAGTTAGTAACCAATGATTACAAGATTCTGTTTTGTCATGCGAGAATAAATGTGTGGTTTGTTTTATATCTTTTTTCTTTGTCTATGAGAATGGCGTCTTGCCGCAACACACTTGGTGTGACTTTTTCTTTGGTTGACGCCATACTACGACCGCTTATGGTACCATGCTAACTACCTCATTTAAGTCATAAAAGTACCCTTTTCTACTCGGTAAATTATGGTTGAGAGGCATAACTAGGGTAACGTAACAGGGTGATCCCTTTCTTTGTTAATTTCATTGCGTCAAACCTTTTTCTTTTATTTCGCTCCTTCTGGAAGAAAGTATGAACTATGTGATTGCTATATTCTTATCTTTTGATACACAAACTTAGTTTCGTTGATATATTCAATATTCACTATCCTAGTTAGGTTACTAATTATGCTAATTGCCTTAGCGAGACGCCTGCATTATCATAAAGAGGCAAACTTTTTTAGGTTGTATGTAAGTATGAAAGTATGAATATTAATGATGGTCTTGTTATCTAAACCTTACTTGGTTGATATACTAACCTCATGTAAATCGATGCACTACCATCCCTTGTCAATTTTGTAAGTTGTGAATTTGTTAGGCCTTGGTTTTTGTCATCTTTTCTGTTGGGAGTATTATTTAGTTATTTGATATGTAAGTAGTAGCTTACATAGAGATGAGTAGTCAGAGTTTTATCAGTAATTTATCTTGTTTAACAAAATCCATGAAAGGGTATTAAGGTTGTCAGATTATGCTGAATTTAGTGAGTAGATTTGGTATCAATTAGGAGATATAGTCTGTGTAAATTGGTTACAAAATTTGTTTCAATACTATTTTTACTCGATAATATTACATGTGTTCATAAATAGATTATGATTTAGTAATTTGGTTCCCATATCTCCTCAAGTCTATTTTCTTATATATGACATGTGTCCTAATTTGAATTATATTTAGAGGTAGGATACTTTTATCATATTCCAACTTAACTTTGCCTGTATGGCTGTATTATCAAAACGGAAGTTTCAGAAAGTGGATATATTATCTTGACTAACCCACCATAATTAGCATACGCCATCTGTAGTTCTGTACCACATCACGCATAAGCACCTAGTCAGAGAGACCACTCCACTTTCTTAGGCACGACACCCTTTGCTCTTCAGCAACTTATTTAATGTGCTCATGTTTGTTTGTTGCTCCACCAATTAGAACAACATTGGAGTTTATTATCTAGTAATGTAAGAAGTTAACTTTCTAACAAATGAAATGAGCAATGGAATGTTGTGTTTCTATATAAATAGGAATTGGAACTGGAAATGAAGTCGTATCAGTGGAAGAGGAAATAAAATAAATATTTTAAATACTTGGCCATCTTATTAAATACCCTAACGAGAAATGCGTGTTCTTTAGATGCTTAATTATTGTTGTTTCCGGATTGCAACATTTTGTTATGAGGATCTGAGTCATACTATGAAATTTGTTTCAGTTGTAACGTTTATGTTCTTGACTAACCCTGACCGTTCAAACCTCTTTAAGAAAGAGAGTACACCAACAACAATACCTTGCACTTGTAGTAAACCAAGCAATTGTAATGGAGGTAGTTCTCATCACTTTGGAGTTGTGTTTTATTTTTGGTTTTGTTCTTTATTTTTTGTAGATAATAAATCTTTGGTAGTTCCGTGGTATCGACTATCGACTCGCTGAGGACTTGATCATGAAGCTGCGTCTGAGATCCTTTGAAACCAAAGAAACCCTAAAAATCGAAGTCCCTAATCATTGCACTCTTCAGCACCTTGAAGAACTAGTCTCTCAGAAACTTCCTTCCCCCTCACGTTCTCCTGCTATACATTTTTCTCTCAATCGAAAAGACAACCTTACAACTACATCTCCAGAAGAAACTATTCAATCAATCGGAATCACATCTGGTGATCTAATCCATTTCACCACAAACGCTAACGGATTCTCCACCGCCCCTCAAATTCCATCTGTTGCCACTTCACAACCCAAACCTGAACAATCTCAGAATCCCCAAACCTTAAATACCATTTACAGTAAGCATGATGAAGCGCTAACCACTAAATCGAAGGAAACACATGACTTGGGTTCTGAGAAAGGGAAAACAATTGATCTTGGCAATCCCACTTCTGGACCAAGTGAAACACCGGCCTTTAATACCGAAAAGGGGAAAACAATTTATATTAGTAATCCCGATTCAGAAGAGGTTCCCGAATCTATGGAAATAGACGATGACCGGAGTTTCGTTACTGAGGCTGGAAAGTCTTTTTCAGTCCCGAATTTTCTCAGGAAAGTTTTTACAGAGGAATTAGGTGATGATGACGGTCTTAATCACAAGCTTTTAGGGATAGCAGTTCGTGCTGTTTTACTAGAATCCGGCTTCATTGAGATCGATCCCGTTTCAAGATTGTTAAAAAGTAATAATAACTTTGATGTTCCAGGAAATTGGCATTTCGCTTCGTTTCACTACACTCTTCCTAGCCTCATTAATAGCGGTAACCTTGAAGCTGTCAAGATCAAATTCCAAAGCCTAGGAAAGTATTGCACCGTTTACGGGTCTTTAGTTAATGGTACGGGATCCCACTCCGTGCTCTTAGACGAAGATAAATTAGTCCCATTTCTGAATGTGGTATGGGCTAATTGCGGACAAGTGGTTGAAACCATCGAAGAAAACAATAAAGTCTTTAATGTGGAACCAGAAAGAGAAGTTTTCGAATTTTGGAGAAAAATGAAAGATGGCCTTGTGCTGCCTTTACTCATCGATATTTGTGAAAAAGCTGGTTTTGAGCTTCCCCCTTGTTTTATGAGACTGCCAACTGAACTCAAACTCAAGATTCTGGAATCTGCTTCTGGTGTTGATATAGCAACGGTGAGCTGTGTCTGTTCAGAATTAAGATACTTAGCCTCGAGCGATGATTTATGGAAACAGAAGTACATCGAGCAGTTTGGGAGTGTCGGTGGATCGGAAAGTGGGAGGACTTATAAAGAAAGATTTGCTAAAGCTTGGGAAAGTAAGAAAAGAAGAAAGATTGCTGGCAGATCTAATTTTGATATAATGAGAAGAAGATATCCTTATGCTCCGATTGGTAGTGGTCCGTTAGGCATTGGTCGCTTCCCAGGAATTATTGGTGGAGATTATGATTTGTTTCCTAATGTCGGACCTTTTGGTGCACCTGGACCGGTTCGTCTACCAGGTGGTGGTGGTCTTCGTCTGAGAAATGTGATGCCGAACTGTGATCTGGGTGGGTCGGATATATAGGTGTGGTGGTCTAGAAGTCTTTTCCTGATTTTAAGAATGTTTGAAACATAATGGTTTGTTTAATAAGTCGTGTATAGCTGTTTGGTAGACCTGGAGATGTGATTGTGCTTGCATGTTATTTGCTTAGACTACATATGAAATATCTTAGGACTCGTTTTTCATTGTTGATTTGTAGTTGTTTTTCTTTAATTTATAGTCTGCACTATGAAAGATTGTATAACTTGGTTCTATTTTTGTTAAACGCGTATTTGTAAAGAAGAGTTGAATACATATGACAAAACAAATACAGTGTCATATCAGCTTGAGTTTGTTATCAAGGGGTTTTTTGTTGTATGGCATACCACTCAAGCATGCAACACATAAGCGGTTTTGTTAGTTTGAACATTCGAGTGGAAGTCTTTGCGTTTAAAAAGAGAGTTCTGGTATGAGGTCTGTTTATATCAAAAAGGCCCATGCATTAGTAAACCTGCATGATACTTTTATCTTTTTCAGTGTTGGGTGAAGGTACATTTTAGGCTCATGACAATTTTATCTCTTTAAGAAGCATGATATAGATTACGAGTTTACGAGAACTGAGTAATGTTGTCTCCTAGCATCTCTTTACTTATTTCCCTGACATATCAAAAGTTATTATCAGGGGTTGAGCAGCACTTGAGAAATAAATATTTAAATAGAATCATAATGCAAAAAATCTGTAAATGCTGAGACAGAACCATACTGTTAACTGTATACTAAGAATCTAATAGTACAATACATGTCTAGAATCGTTTTGCTCTCATATATTACTCATACTTCTTTTTAGCTATTCATTCAACCTTAATTTCTTGGTTAAATGATATCAAGGGGCTGGGGAGGGCTGTGGCCCCCTCAAAAAGTTGGGTTATTATTGTAAATATATTGATATGTAAGGGTAAAGTTTTAGATAAATTTGTGTGGCCCTCTCTGATATCTTATCACATTAGTAAAAAGGGGAAATTTGATCGGTGGATGAAAACCTCTGTGGCTCTCATCAGTCATCATTCAACAATATCAAATTCACAAAACTTAACAATTCAACTAATGCCTCTAGAATATATTCTACAAGTCTTAATCAATTAATGATTTGAGGTTTGATTTTTTTAATTCTTTGCTCATTTATGTATGACATGTGCACCATTGTCTTTGTGTAACATATTTATGAATTGATTAAACAAATTTACAGACCTATGTACAATATAACAAGTTCAAATCTCATTTAATATAGTTTTTAAATTTTGAATTTTTATTGTTGTTTGTTGACCCAGTCAGTGCTTATAAAATTGCAGTTGTGATTTAGGAATTATAAGGATCTTTTGAGTTTTGACAAATGACAATTGTAGTTGCCTAGTTCGGCTAGTTGGTTTATCTTGAACTCTTGAAGTGCAATTGTAGTTGTATTACTTGTATACTTAATTTTTAGGAACTAATACTTTATACTTGGTTGACATTAGTAACATACAATGGAATAATGGACTGTAAGTCTGTGATTAGTTAATATTAGTACTTTAGTAGCACACGACATATGGCAAAAGTCAAGACACTTCCAGTTTCAACTGCTACAACTGAGAGGAGTTTTTCAGCAATGAAACTTATCAAGAATCGACTTCGAAATAAGATGGCAAATAAGTTTCTCGCGGATAACTTGGTCGTTCACATAGAAAAAGATATTGCTGATACTTTTGACTCAAAATCTGTAATTGAGGAGTTTAAAAACCTTAAAGGCCGTAAAGCCGAGTTGTAATTTGTATGTTTAAACGTTTATTTTGTGACTTTCTTTAATATCAGGTTATGTCATTTTCTCTTTTGATATACTTGGCTAGAATAAAACTCTCATTCACTTCGCCCCCCCCACAAAAATTATTCAAGTTCCGTCTCTGGCCTCATGCAATAAAAATTTCTTTACTATATGATTACATTTGGTTAAGACCATCTTTATGGTATAACTCAAGCAAAATATCATAAGGAATAGTAGAATACTACTCCGTAGTCTTGATTGACAGAATGGGACAAGTCCAGTTTAGTGTTATGGAGTAAATATTAAAGAAACATCGCCCCAAATACAACAAGCGTTTCTGTGGTGTAGTGGTTACAAAACAACAAACTGGATAAATAATGTGTGGATCAATCACCTAATTAGTGATTATTTTTATGGTGTAGATCAATCACCTAATTAGTGATTACTCTATTACAAAACAACAAACTGAATCAATACACGGAAGATAGTTTCTTTGTGTGTGTGAACAAGAAAAAAGCAGATTGTGATATAAACACTTAAAAAACAGCTTTATATAGCCTTGACACTTTTCCATGGTCATTTTCCAGTTTGCATTTAGTTTTCCAGAAATAAGATTTAGATATAATTTTTAAAGCTAATTACTAAAAGAGACTAATTAATAAAAAGAGTCTTCATCTTCCTTCATCTTCCGGCGACTAGCTCTAACATTTCCGGCAACTGTAATAACCAACTCGCCCAACCCTTGCTCGCCCAGCGTTTAACGCACTCGCCTACCAGCTCGCCCACAACCTCGACCAACAACTCTTCATTTTCCCACATCGCCCAACAGCTCTTCACTCTCCCAGCGCCCACCACCTCGCCCAGCCGTCCAGCCCACTCCCCCAGCTCGCCCATCGCTTTTAAACTCGCCCACGATCGCCTACCACTCGCCCCAACTGATCGCGTGTACCATTTATATTTTTTAATCGCCTAGAATGTCGCCTAGAAAAATGAGAGACACGTGTAAGGTTTAAAGGTTGTCATGAATTGAATCTAACGGATCACATGCAAAAGTTCATTTTCGTAAAAAATATGGGAAAATTTTATTTTCGTAAACGAGTCTTTGTTATGGTTCATTTAAAAAAAATTCTCTAATTTTTATCATCCCACCTGAATCTTATTTTAGAAAACATCTATTAGACCCAGTTTGTCAAAAACCGAAGTTGAGCCTTATCCAATCCTTTTGTAAATATACTAGTGACGGATCAAGGCCGTGCTAAGCACGGCCCATGGCCCTGTAATGTTTTTGATTCTCGAAAGGTGAATATGTGTCGGACTTGAAGATCAATATAATGCATATTAAGACAATTGATATATTACATTATATAAATGTATGCTTCCCAAAAATATTGAATTGTAGGTAACTACAACGTACATAGTACTTCCATGACGTGGAAAGTGTATACATGAATACAGTAACAAAAATACACCCACATTTTCGCAACAATGTTTTTACATGAAAAGATGGACAACAACAATTCTTGTCTTGCTCCTATTTCTTAGGATAGCGAGTCTTCAACTGCAAGATGTTTGTTCCCCATTACTAACTCTTGTGCATATTAGTTTTTTATTTATAGAATGTCAATAAGATAGTCCACAGATATCTAAATAAATGCTAATTACAAACAACAACAAAATGATAGATAATTGCAATAATCATCAATTAAAAATATACTTGCAAAGTTATATGATACATGAAAATGGTCTAATGTTCGATTTTTATAGATGGGAAAATGTTTAAAGAAAATGGGTTTCAAGTCTTACGGTATCCAGAGTGTGTTTGAGGTATCTCACTTAAATAGTGAGGGTCTAAGTTCCGTAGTGAGCATAGAGATATAGAGGAGCGTGTGTGTTAGCTTTCGGAAGAAAAATAACCATCATAATAGTCTTTCTTTGATCCTTCTAACATTAAGTTGCTCGAAGCCTATGAATAAATTTTCAGAAACGGAGAAACATTATTTTTGAGACCAGAATATGTGGTCATTGAAATGGTTACACAAGTTAAATCTTGTTATTTTTATCTTTCGTAACCTCTGCGTGTTATCATATTTCACTTGTCAATAGATATCTCAACCAGCCATACTGCCCTTACTCACAAACACTGTTACCTTTCTAATCATTCTCATCCCCCTTACCTTACTGGTATACTGATACACCTACTTCATTGACTTTTCTTTCTAACTTTCATTGGTAAAATAGAAAAGATATATTGTATGAGACATTATTTCACATTTCTATGATGTCAATTATCAATTTTAAATAAGCACAAAGCAGTCTTAAGAAAATGCTATGAAGCACAAATTAAGATTACAAGTCTCTTTAATTATAGGCATCTATGCAATTCACATACACATATAGTAATATGGTAGTGTAGAAAGTGAATATCGGTCTCAACAAAACAACAACGAACAGAACATATTTTGGTCCTATACTGTTTATATCCTAAATGAAGTTACCCGTAATTATACGGAGTATTATTTAAGAAATTTTGATCCTAGATGTCTTTAAATTATATCATATCCAAGTTTTTTCGTGAAAACCATGTTCACGCATGTAACTATCTTTCGTGAAAACCATAGTTATCAATCTTTTTTTAATACTGGAAAATGAGAAGCATGAGTATGTTTATAAACTAACCATTAACAACATATATAGAATGCTCCTTTTAACAGTGGTAATGATTCTATTTCTTCATATATGCACCCATGGTAAAACAAAAAAAAAAAACAAAAAACAAAACAAAACTATGATACCTGAAAAAATTACGCAAACAAAAAGTGATCGAGACAAAAAAAATATGATAATATGATCAACGACCTAAGATCGAAAAAGATATTTGAAAAAATTAATACTTTTGGAAGAGTGTTAATTTTTTGACAACAAGATCATAAGTAAAAAATAAATGAATAAATAAATAAGATAAAATAAAATTAATACCCAAAAAGAGAATAAAAAACAATGTATATATTAAAAGACATTTTGCAAGTTGTTACCCTTTCAAGACACAACCATCTTCTTCCACAGTCTTCATCAATACAAACCGTCAAGCTAGCTGCAATTACAACACTATGATAATCAGCTAAAAAGGCCAACACACATAAAAGGAAGAAACAAAAGATAACTGACTGTTATACAAGCTCTTGTACGTTATCACCAGTTGACCACAACTATCATAACAAAAGAGAACCAAACATTTGTATAATTTCAAGATAATATTCAAAGAAAAACATATATGTTGAAGAAAATTAAAAGAGAGAGAGAGAGAGAGAGAGAGAGAGAGAGAGAGAGAGAGAGAGAGAGAGAGATAGAGAGAGAACTCAAAATTTGCAATTCAGTCAAAGTGTCAAACAGTGTGTAACTATTTGATGCTGAAGTGTCCAAATGTGAAGGCTTTACAGTAAAATGAGGCTTTCCTTTTATATTATAGGTAGATATGCAATTTGTTTTGCAGATTCAGTTTTATTTGTCGCAATGACAAGAGACAAAAAATTTTCCCTTACAAAATGCAAATCAATTTCAAGATGCTTTGTTCATTTATTACAAGCCGGATTAACTACAATCCGAATTGCAGATTTGCTATCACAAAACATTTTTACAGGAAAAAAATTGTTCACAGTTTAGGTCCTTTGAGATTTTTAGAACCCAAACAATCTCACAAGTCATAGAGGCCATTGCTATATACTCAGACTCTAAGGCTGCCCCTAGTAGACAACCACGATCGACAAAGGCGGTCGACCGGCCTTCTGTGCCAAATCGATCGTTGGTGATTTCCCTCCCAACTTGGTCGTGTATGCGATCGACAGAAACAAGGAAATTAAATGTATTAAACTGTTGTGTAAAGGTTAGAAAAAAATAAAAATAAAAAATTGAACATTAGTTTTGACCGTTTGAAAAAAAAAAAAAAAAAAAAAAAAAAGCAACTATTAAACTACCTTATAAATACACAACATATTTACAAACTTAATCCACAAATTCACAAACCTCTCTATCAAAAATCTCACAATCATCTCTATTAAAATGTCTAAGAAAACACCACAACAAAAAGGCCGAAAATCCCGATTGGCACAAAACATCCCGCAATTAACACCGGATCCGAATTTCCGATTAACCGGTGTCTCACCAACCGTCAATTTCCGACCCGCTACTTTGGATTATCAATCGCAACAACCTCCACAACAACAAACTAACAATCCATTTTTTTATAAACCGTCCTATGAATCGTCCATTTGTTCCACCGTATCAAAACATCCAACAACAACAACAAAGCCACTCCCGTCGAAGCCAACAATCTATGTATGGCTCACCCCGAATCGGTGTATCGTTCAACAATGGATTCATCAACGTCTTCATATTCAAATTATCAATATTATTCTCCGGTTAACTGTTTGAATCTTGATGCTTGTGATTTTGAAGAACTATTATACACCAATACTGATTTTTATGTGGGAACTGGTTCGGGTTATCCGACTCAAGAGTATCACGGTTCGGGTCAAGGTTCGGCTCATGGATCGTATCACGATTCGGTTACAAATGATGACGACAACACTATTTCGGAAGAGACGTCATCGGTCAAACCTAAGAAACGAGCTACAAAGGCTAAGAAGAAGGTTGTTGAGAAAGAAACCAAGAATGATTCGTCGCTTTGGACACGCGAAGAAGAGACCGCGTTGTGCAATGCTTGGTGTGATACGTCCGAGAATAGCATAACGAGAAACAACCAAAATGCTAAGGGATTTTGGCAGAAAGTGATTACTTACTTTGAAAATGAGGTTGGTGCAGAAAGAACGTACAACTCGATTATTACCAAGTGGAAAAATAGGATTCGTCCTAGAGTTGGTCAGTTTTGTGCCATTTACGACAATGCTTATAGGAATTATGGAAGTGGTGAGAATGGCCTCACTGTTTACAGACGAGCATGTGAAGAATACCAAATAGTGTATAATCATGCGTTTGTATTGGAGCATTGTTGGGAAATTTTGAAGGACCATGAGGTTTGGAAGGAGAATGAGATGCCGGCTTTTTTAAGCCAAGATGCGGGTCGAAAAAAAGCAAGGACTTCTTAAACCGACTCGGATGTTCATGAGCGACCAACTGGTCGTGATACCGCTAAGAAGAATAAGAAGAAATCGTCGGAAAGTTCCAAATCTAGCTATGTAACAATTCACATTTTCGAGAATTTACTATTCACTTCCGATACCCGCGCCACCTTTTGACTAATACATTTTTATTTACCTTGCCAAGTCATATACCTAGTCATCAACTAGATATTATTTAGATAATACATAGTTAAATATCTCACTAAGAGAAGTAAAATTGAAATTCTCTTCTTAAATATCTTACCATTCTAGGCTTTAACATCGTTTACGTGCTCCGTCAAACTTATCAATCATTTAATAAGCTAAGATAGGTTATATTAATATGGTTTAACATTTTTATAAGTTTCATATTTTTAGGACACCCGGTTTTAAGTTTCGTGACTTTCCGACTTAGAGTTAACGATTAACGGGACCAAAACTGACTCCGTAAAATCAAGATAACATCAAAATTCATACCTAGTCATCCAAGATAGAGCATGAACGAAATTTTAGTGATTCATCAAGCCTTGTTGTCTTAGTGATAAGTATTGAATTTATTAGCCACATACATGTGCAAATTACTTAAGTCTTAGAAATATCCTGAGGAAAGTAACCTCCTCATCCTTCCTATATAAACACATTCAAATGACTAGAACACATTCATTTCACTTCCTTCTTGATCTCCATAAATGAGCCACCCTTAATTCACAACACCATGATTCTTTAATCTTCAAACTACAAGTTATATATCAAAGTTCAAGGCCTAGTTATTCCCTACATGAAACTAGTGTTTATTTGGTGATTCCATGGTTGAATTAGGAGATACACAAGGATGCTAGGGCTGAATTCATAAAGTTTTCACAAGGGTTATATCAAGGGTTTGCAAGGTGGTGAAAAGATTTGGAAGCTAGGGTTTTGTGTTACAAACATAGGATTAGTGATCTTGATTAATGGTTCTAGTTAAATTTCATCACAAGGATTGTAAGAAAACTCCTATACTTACCTTTGATTACAGTATATACTAGTATTTCATGTATATACTATGTTTTGTATGCTTATTATGCTTGATTATGCTTGGATAAATGGACTAAACCACTAGAAATCGTCAAAAGGACTAGTTTTGCAAAACAGAAACTGGACAGGGGCTGTAAACGTAGTTACTGGGTAAAATTCCTGGACTGAGAAACTTAGGTAAAAACATAGGATTATAGATAGATGTCTTGTGGTCGTTTTTCCGGGTGGCTCGTGCCGTAACTCATCCCGATGAATAAACTAGAGCCAAAACGGCTAAACGTGTCCAAATCTGAGTAACAGATTTCAAACGGGTAAAACTCATAAAACTTTCATATAACCAACTGTTGGTCAAAGAATAAAAGTTGTAGCTAACACCCTAACTTGAACGTGGCCTCTGGCCGTGCGTTAAACGGAGTTGTAGAACTCGACTTATGACCAAAACCATAAGACAGTTTGCTGCTGATTGAAATAACTAGTAAATTAAAGGGTAAATTGGTAATTTCACAATAGTTAAATAATTTCTGGGGCAGTAGGACCCATTATTCTGTTTAGTACATTAAATTACCTTTCCAAGGACATAAAAACTGAGTCTTGATCATTTACGGTTTAGAAGTAACGGGTAGATTTAGACGGGAAAAAAATTAAATAAACGAAACGTAAACACTTAAATGAATTTAGAAACATCAAGTATCCAAGCATAATGAATGTAATAATTATATAAGGCATGTTTATATATTGACTTCGTTGTTTTAGAACCTAAGACATAACAACATATTCTAGGTTGCGTGTAGAGACTTCCCGGCTTATCCATCGATTCAGTTATACGTATTGATATCATCTACTTTAAGGTGAGTCATAGCCCCTACTATTTCAATACTTGTTTTACAAACTCTTTGGGGGAGATACATGCTCAACTACTTGCTTTTACTTGAATAAATATTCAAAACATTATACTTGATTACATTATACATGATTGCATTATACTTGGTTGCATTATACTTGATTTTGTTTTACATGCTTGAAAATACTTAACTCGCTTAAATACATGAATTGTATTTACAAACGTACGCAATACTCTATGCTGTCGGAGAGGTATTGATAGTACTATAAGTCGGGTAGCTCCCGCCCTTGTGTACCCGATTCATGACCTTGGGACTAATATAGTATTATGTGGGAAGATGCCCTCGCCCATGGTACCCGATTCATGACCTTGGGTGAATATAATCCGATGTATTGTGTGGCAGTGGGTTGTGAACACACAGGTTGCATGTTTTGTATGAGCGGAACTTGGAACTGAATGGATTTACAATGCCTTTGCTGTATAAACATTCTTTCAAGGCTTTTACATGTTAAACAAACTCTATGAACTCACCAACCATTGTGTTGACACTTTTTAGCATGTTTATCTCAGGTCTATAAGTTGATAGCTGTTGCATGGAACATAGAGTCGCATGACACATTTTGAAGACTTACGCTTTTATCATTTACCATTCGAAACATTTTGTAAACATTTATATATTATACTTTGGGATCTCATTGTTTGTAACTCTGATTTCATTAATCGAATGGTAACTTTTCAAAACGTCTCATTTAGAGGTCGTTTTCTATAACTTGTACTTCGTATTATGAAGTAGCACCCCAATGACACAATCTTCCACTGCGATATTTTGGGGGTGTTACAAGCTATATGGAAGGTGTAGCCGAGAAATGGAAAAGCATTAAGTCCATGGCATTGGGAAAGAAGAAGGAGCTGGCAGACGGATACTACGACTTGAAGAAGAAAGAGCTGGAGCAAAGGCAAAAGGAGTTGGAGCTGGAGCAAAAGAAAGCGAAAATGGATGACAAAAGATTGGCACTAGAACAAGAAAAACTTGAATTTGAGCGAGAAAATAAATATGAAAAAGACATCATATTCTATTGCACACCAATCGACCCATCTTTGCCCGCACTACAACGACAAAAAATGCAGGAAATCAAAGATTCGATCAAGGCACGCCACAACCTAGATTATTAGTTTTTAATAAGTGTTGTAATGTTTTAATAAGTTTCGTAATGTTTTTATTTTATTAGAATTATTATGTAACATTTTAATTATTAATAAAATTTTAGTTTGTGTTAAAAATGTTTAAAAATAAATAAATAAAAAAATGATCATGGTCGCCCTTACTGGGGCACCCAATCGCATGAAAGTCGCTGGAGAGAGAAACCTAACGTGGCAGAGAAAATGGGAGGGATTGACCCTCCTTACTGGGGCAGCCTAATGAAGACTATGGCAGGGTATTTTGTATTTTGGTTTTCCAAGACACTAGTGAACCACATAAAAACAAACAATATCCGGTAAGCGACTTCCTAGTAACAACAAACTTAGCCTAGTTTGCATCTACAAAAGCCCCAAGAGTAGACTTAAAACTTTTAACAATATGTATACCCTTACCAGGAGAAGACTTGAGATACCTGAGTACTTTCAAAGCAATTTTCAGATGAGACTTAGGAGGAAACTGCATAAACTAAATCAAGCAGTGAACAAAATAAAATATACCAGGCCTAGTATGAGTCAAGTAAATCAGTTTACCAGGTAACTTTTGATATTCAATTATATTTTCAAGCAAGGGATCAGATTTACAAGTTTCACTAGTAATAGAGACATTAGGATCTAAAGGAATGTTAGAGGGTTTGCAGGCAAGCACACCAACTTAGGTGACAAATCTAAGCAATATTTTCTTTAAGAAAGACAAAGCCCAAGACCAGTTTCAATAACTTCAATACCTTAGAAATACTTCAGTTTTCCATGATTTTTTATAATGCATTTTGTTTCCAAAAAACTTATAAATTTTCAATCTCAGATATATCATTGCAATAAACACACCAGATTCATTCTTAGTATAAAGAGAGTAGTCACTTTTACTATGAACAAATCAATTTTCAATCAAAGCTTTAGTAAACTTTGCATTCCATTGCCTAGGAGCTCGTTTCAAACCATACACAGATTTATTAAGTTTACAAACTCTCTTATCACCAGAATCAAAATTAATGTCATATACACATTCTCTTCTAAATCACCATATAAGAAAGCATTATTAATATGAAGTTGAAACAAACCCCTAATGCTTTTGAACATCAAGATTAATCAAGCATCTAACAATTACAATTTTTACAACGGGGAAAAATGTTTCTTCATAATCTATTCATTCCCTATGATTTTAACCTTTAGCAACTAATCTAGCTTTGTATCTCTCTATTTCTCCATTAGATTTATACTTAATCATATAAAACCATTTATAATCTATAGCTTTTCTATTTGAAGGTAAATCAGTTAGACTCCAAGTATTATTCCCATACAAAGTCTCCATCTCACTATTTATAGCATCATTCCAATGCTTATGTTTAGATGCTTCAACGAAGTTTTTTGGTTCAATATTGTTAATGCAAATATTAAGATATTTAATCTATACAATATCATTTTATTTTGTTAATGACAAACATGTAACTTGTAATACATAACGTAAAATGTATAAGTTACTCGTAATCATATTTTGTCTCAACATACATTCATCAACACCTCTCGATATCTTGAGTCCTCGTATGCTACAACAAAGGTTCGTATATGTTTCTTATGTTGCATTATGATCAAACCCCTTAACAAACCATTTAGAAAGTTTAAAATACTTTTAGACTCATTAAGTATTGGGGAAATGATGCCTATTTTATTATGTAGAAAAGTTGCCTACTTTTCCTTTCTAAAAAATTAAAAATATTTACAATTAAGCCCCTTCATTATATCACAAATACATGTTTTCCTCCTTCATTTACAAAGGAAAGTAGGCAACTTTCCTACTTCATAAAGTAGGCATTATTTTCCTTTAAGTATTTTATAGGTTAACCACTCTATTTCAAATCCCACTTTACATTTTGCATATACAAGTATTTTTATAAAATGCATCACTTTTATTTTCACAAGTAACTACACAAGTCACTTGTAAATTTTATATTTTGCAAGTATATAATAATAAACTTGCACATCTAATTTTGTAAGTAATATAACAAAGTTACTTATGTATTTTTTACAAGTAACCAAGCGAGGATTACTTACACAATTCATCTTTGCAAGTTAACCAAATGTACTTGTACTTTACATATTTTTAAAACACAAGTAACTTACCTTTTTAAGTTAGTATATACATTTGTTTAAATGTATTTTCACAAAATAGAAAATAATTTTATAATTACCTCATGCATGACATCACACAACATCTTTCCAAATCTGGAGAGTTGACTTTGGAAGATGTGGAAAGATATGGAAGGATTTGGTTTTGATTTTGGAAAGATTTTTTTATTTTATTTTTTATTTTTTATTTTTTTTAATTTTAAATCAGTCAAAGCTTACCAGATTATTAGAGAAAGGTTTGGAACCCTAGTTTTGGAGTTTTCGCCCCAACCTAGGTTAGCCACCGGAGGCAAGCGTTAGACCGTAGCTTGCTGCTGGAAAACGTAATAGGACCCCTTCGAAGGGGTATGCGGGATCCGTGGTTGTTTGAGATTTTATCTTATAAATAGAAGCCCATTGTTCATCATTTTCCTCACCACTTCAAAACACATATTCTCTACCTTTTTGCATACATTTATCAATCATTAACAATGTGGTAACATACATTAAACGCCCTTATCAACACATGATCATAATGCTTCTAACATTCGTTTTGTTGTAAGCATACTCCCGAAATGATCCTCCAAAGAAAGCTTAGAGATCTTGCATCCGCATCCACCACAAGCATACATATATGAAGATATATCATAACAAGCTTAGGGAACTTGTGGTCTTCATCCATTGAAGGCTTCTTATAAATGGAAGTTCATTTATATTAGTCATTTATATCCATTAGACATTTTTGTCGTGGATCATCATTGTACACATGTAACACTCATTCCATTTCACACTAGATTAGATCGTTTATATGTTTGGGCCTCAAAACCCAATGGTTATTGGTTTGGTGTGTTTTAGTTGTAAAACACCAAGTTGGTCGGTTTGTTATGTTGGACCTTAAAACATAGCGGGAGTGGTTATACCTGGTAAAGAACTCAACATCTAGCTTAGTGTCAGAAATATTGTATAGGCAATGTATAAGGTTTTCTGTAGCACCTTGCATATTTCAGGTCTATATTTTACTATTTTACATTATATAAATTACTTTTAATTATTCATATAAGTAATCTCAAAAAATAAATAGTGTGAATTATCCTCACTACCAACACAAGACTAGGAAAGTCTATGTGTTCAAAAATACTTTAGTTTCACCACTAGTCATAATTCATATGAATTATTGCCACTATGCCAATTTAAGGTACACATTTTACCTTTACGTAATACGCGTGCCCGAACCTACGTTATTAGGTTTTAACAACATAGAAACACCATATTAGACTTATCATACTTTTAATATATCTAGTTGGAGTATGTTCATAAGTTTTAACATTTTTGGAAGTATTACATTTTTACGTCACCCGATTTTAAGTTTCGTGACTTAAGGGCTTAACATTAGTAATTACCGGGACCAAACTATACCCTAAAAAACTAAAGTTATCACAAAACACACACAAACTACCACCTCATAGAGAGGTGGCGTTTGATAGCCTTATCACAAGGCCACTTGGCCTTTTCTCATTAAACATGCATCTTACTCACCCACTATGTCCCCCACTAAACAATATCACCTCATCTCTTATCATTTCACATGCAAAACACACACACAACTCGCTTGGTCTCTACTCCTTGCCGTCCATTTCCAACACACAAACACCAATCTACACTTTGTTTTGTACTTCAAGAATTACTAAGAAGATGGAGCTAGAGTTGGTTCCTACATGATCCTAGGGTTGTTTTGTTGATTTCAAGGGTGAATTAGAAGATATTCAAGGCATAAGGGGCTGAAGTAAAAAGGTTTATTACAAGGATAAGAAGGTTAGTAAAGCTTGGGTTAAGAGGTTGAAGACAAGAGTTGAAGATTGAAAAGGGTTTAGGCTTGATTGTTCTTGTGACCATTCAACCTAAGTCTTGTAAGAAGTTTGTTTAAATTTCTTGTCATTCAATATGGTTGTAATGATATTTATAATTATTTGATGTAATTTGATATAAGTAGTACATGTAATAAGGCTTGCTTGATGTTGTACATAAAATTGATGGGTAAAACCTAGTGTAGAAACTCATTAAGACAACTAGTAAGAATCTAGTGAATTATCATGAGTTTTGTAAGATATAGGATTTCACAAACATATTAAACCATAACCATGTGGGGCGTTAACAAAGTTTAGAGAGAGAAAGGGAAGAGAGTTGGAAACTATGTGAAACAAAGAAAAAATGGTATTGAAGCTCCAACCCTCTACCTTGGGAGGTAGAGGGTATTTATAGTTTCTTACAAACAAACGCCACCTACGGGCTGTGGATCAGGCATACAGTGGGTAAAGACCCGTCCGTCCTCCACGGTGTTACAAAACAAACTACTTAATAATATAACCAGACTACGACTACGAGCTTTCTAATGACTACATATACTTGAGGTGACCGACTCTTTAATGACTGAATTTTCTAATTCCTAACAATCTCCCCCTAAGGGAGGTCACCTCAATTTACAATGAATACAAACAGATATTACATTAGATAGCTCTAGCTTTCTTGATTAAGTCCTTTGCTCAGTAGCTCGTAGTCTTTGATTCTTCATGTTTTGCATGTTAGGATAATTCAAGTGGAGGTCTTTAACTGATCCACGTGATGATGAGTTTTAAGCCAGCATTGGGATCATCAGCTAACATAAATCTTTGACACTTCCATTGTGGTGTTGGTATTATGTGATGTTGTGACTATTGGACCGACATGCTCACACTTTCTAGATCATGACATCTTTTCATCAGAGTAGCGGAAGCTTTTATTGATTCATGATATTGGCAGCAGTGTAGCAGAAGCATGGAGTGAAAGTATCAGAGTCATTGATGCATTAATCATGATTTCTTTGGAACTGAATGTGTTGAGTAAGCATGCGGCTGTGGATTGACCGCTTCATTCTGATTAGCTGCAAACGTCGGGGTGTACCTGCATAAGACAGTTAGCAACAAAGCGCACGAAAGTGTCTTTGATCACTTTCGATGAACTGAGGTACACGGCCCATGGTTCCCCGTTGATAAGTACAAGTACTGCCTGTGATCAGGTATAATTCCGAAGAATTTCCTTGACAGGGTTTCGCAGCTGCTCTAGCTGTTCTCAAACCGGAACGTCTCAAAGAAGACAACACGGAGTGAGTGAACCAACCGAAATGAGATTCATTGATTGATGAAAAGAGATTTGAGAAACAATCGTATATTGCTCAATAGAAATTGTTTTTGCAATACAACGAAGGTTTTAATGAAAATCAACTATCAATCATAAACACCTTTTATTTTGAGAAATAAGTACACAGTCGATGTGCTAAAGAAAAGAGTTTTTAAGAACAATGACCGGTTTTCCAAAGGTATCCGTCAGTCCATAACCTGAACCAGGATTGATTCAAAAGATTGAATCGCTCCATTGTTTCTGTTCAGTTGTCACATGGTTGATCTATTGGATAGATCTCACATGCCACCTACCAGGAGCTTGTTTGATGTTGGCTCCAGAAGGCTTTCCATCTTCATTGTGAACATGTATGCATATCACTCAGATGTTCTGGCAATACCACAAGGATAATGCGTAGGACTCATAAGATATAATCTCTCTTTCCACATTATGTAAAACAGAGAGTCTTCATTGAAAGTGTCCTAATGAGATTTATTGATGATCTCGTGGCTCTAGACTCAATTGTGCATATTTGGTTCCTATGCCGGAGACTAGGGAGAGGGTCTCCTTCTTCAATATCAAAAATCTCTAAGAAAAAGTCGATAGATTATGTCGGTTCCCCATCAGAGTGAAACAAGTCCTTTTAAGAGGAACTTGAGTGGTTTGGAAAGTTGAAGTGCAGTGCGTCATTGGGTCCATGACGTCTTGTCTTCAATACCGATGTTACCTTGCTAACCACCAGTAGTATATGAATTGAACCCGGTCTGCCCTAAGGTTGAATAAACGGAGGGCTATTTCTTTTCACCCTTTTTCTCATTCAATTCTTTTTCATTCTTCAACCCCTTCAGTGCTTACCGAGACTTCATAACTAAAACCTTGTTGGGTTTATTCCAGTACTAGCTCAGTCTCAGTCCGCACTCTTCCCATATCTCATTTTTCTCCTTTTATCATCATACCTAAGGACTTCTACACTAACTAGTGGATTGTCCCTGGGTAGATCCCTCCGGCACTGGCGGGATCGTGGGAACGAATACCTAACCTAACCATCCTTATAACACCATGCATAAATTAAATTGGTCGGTCGTTTGGTATTGTTCTTCCGCCTTAAAACCAATTGAAAACCATTTGAAAAATCAATCAAGATACTTGTGATATAGAATCAAAGCATTTTGTATCTTAATTGTTTTGATATTTTAGAAATGCTCCCCCTCAACATATGCATAAAAATTCAGAATTTGTTTAGCACATGGAGGCAAGAGATCTTTGAAATCGTTAGATTAAGAATGAAAGGTCCAATCTTTTGATTAACATTTTCTAAAATGATCAACATCACTTCCCAATCAATTTGAGTAGATCAAACATTTTGAGGAAGGATGAGGTTTTCAAAATTTTGCTCCCCCTTAATATGTGCCTCGAAGTTTGAAAGAGTTTTGCACATATTAGAGGGAACCTGCACTTAGAGACAATTTCAATCACATTCCAATAATTTGAGGTTTAATGTAGATGCTCCCCCTCAACATGTGCATGGAAAATTTGAAATCGTTTGTCACATGCGGGGAGGAAAACATGCTAAACACTTATGAAACCATTTACCGAATTATCAGTTTAAATCCAATTTAAATCACAAATTCTCCCCGATCACAATTATCAAATCATTTGAGATTTGTGATCTCTGTAGATTTAAATTGATTTTGAAAGCTTTTTAATGAGAATTGTGACTTGATTATGAAAACGTTTTAACTGATAAGGATTGGATTTTTAGACTTTAAACTCCATTGATTGAACATGCATGATTATCTTTTGAAAACATAATAATAACCAAGGTCTGGAGCCAATTGTGTAACATATTGTAAAACATCTAGAGTAGACCTTACTCATTTAAGTGCTAATTGTTTGAAAAGAATCACTTTTTGATTTAATTGAAAAATCATTCTCCCCCTCAATCAATGACGGAAGTTATTGATTGATGGATTGAGATTTTGACACTTGATAAGTTCTTTTGATTTTCAAAAATAGAGTCTGAAGTGTTTTCAAAACAATTGAGTTTTCATAAGATTGCAAATATTTTTCAGAAGAATCATTTAGAAGAAAAAAATATTTGAAATTAAACAATTGTCTTGTTAATTACAAACATTTGTTTTTAGAATCAGAGCATTAGGTTTGAAATATGAGATAAAGCATGGCTCTGTTTTTTCTTTGAAACATGGGTTACTGCCTGAAATGACAATAAACCACCATTTTTCTCCGCCCCAATTTTTTTTTTTTTTTTTTTTTTAAACAAAAACTCTGTGCATTCGAGGAGCATCTAAAAACCTGTGACATTCTTTGAATGTCAACACAAAGTCCGTAGATGATATCGAATAAGGAAAAACATGACAAAATAACAATATTTTTGGAATTTTTCAAGATTTTCTAATTTTTATGGATTTAGAAAATTTTATATTTTTATATTTTCTTTTTGAGGGTTTTTCAAGTTTTGTATTTTGCTTTTTGAATAAATATATACAGGAGATAGATGAATAAAGACCTTTACTCCTCGTCTTCCTCTTGAAGACGCTTGAGTGTTTCCGGTTGTAAACTCTTTAGACCAAGACGTGGAAGGATAAACTCAAAACGCTCTCGAGGAAGAGCTTTGGTGAAGATGTCTGCTAATTGGAATTCAGTCCTCACAAAGTAGAGTTCTACCACACCTTTTTCCACTTGTTCCTTGATGAAATGATGTCGAATGTCGATATGCTTAGCTCTTGAGTGTTGAACATTGTTGCATGAGAGAGCAATAGCACTTTTTTTATCACAGTACAGAGGGATTTTGTTGAATTCAAAGCCATAGTCAGTTAATTGAGATCTCATCCATAGGATTTGAGCATAACAGGATGACATGGCTATGTATTCAGCCTCTGTAGAGGAAATAGAAGTACTCATTTGCTTCTTTGACGACCATCTCACAAGTTTATCACCCAAAACCGAGCACCTCCACGCATATCGACGAGTATCTTGACACCCTACATGATCTCATCTGCATATGCGTTAGTGACATACCGATGTCCTTCAGGTACCAAAGTCCCATGTTGATGGTTCCTTGGAGGTACCGAAAGACCCGCTTAACCGCTTCAAGGTGCTTTTTGGTAGGCTTAGCCTGGTATCTAGCACACATGCATATAGCGAACAGAATATCAGGTCTACTAGTGAGGTACATCAGGGATCCGATCATGCTACGATATTTCGTTTGGTCTACCAAGATCCCTTAGTGGTCCTCATCCAGTTTGTACGCCAATCATGGGAGTGTCAACAAGGTCACTAGAATCAAATCCAAATTTCTTTAAAATCTCATTTGCATATTTAGATTGATTTATAAAAATGCCTCCGGACTTTGTGAAATTTGTAATCCCAAGAAAAATGACATTTGTCCCATCATTGACATTTGAAATTTAGAACCCATTTCATTTGAAAAACGGTCACATTCATTGGGGTCAGTCGAGGCAAAGATGATATCATCAACATAAATTTGAACGTGAATTAAATGTTTGCCTGACTTCCCGGTGAACAATGTTGGATCAATCTGCTCCTTCTGGGGTAGATAGAAGAAACTTTGATAGCGTATCATACCATGCCCTTGGAGCTTGCTTTAAACAGTAAAGAGCCTTCTTCAAACGATAAACGTGAGTAGGATGCTCTGGATTCACAAAGTCTTCAGGTTGGCTGACATAGACGACTTCTTTAAGATCTCCATTCAGAAATGCCGTCTTTACATCCATCTGATAGACTACCATGTTCTTACTTGCAGCGTTAGCCAAGAATATTCTGATTGCCTCGATACGAGCAACAGGAGCAAATGATTCTTCAAAGTCAATACCCTCCTCTTGACGGTATCCTTTTGCGACCAATCGAGCCTTGTTCTTTAAGACATCACCATGCTCATCAAGTTTCACTTTGAAGATCCATTTTAGAGCAATGATCATAGCACAACTGAGCAGTACTAATTCCCATATGTCAAGTCGATCAAACTCATGAATTTCTTCTTGCATGGCATTGAACCAGCAGTCTTCATTCATGGCGGTTTTAATGTCTTTTGGTTCGACCTTAGAGAGTACGGAGTTGAAGAAGCACCATAAGGCATCGGTTGCAAGTTGTTTGCGTGTGGATACTGGACGAGAGGGATTTCCAATGATGTTGTCCAATGGATGATCATGAGTCCATTTTCTGAGGTGTTCATGTGGTTGTTGTTGAGGGACTGAAGTAGCAGAGTCGATGTCTCCTAATGAAGATGGTTCTGATGATGATTCAGGAGCAAATATGTTTTCAAATGGAGCATCTTCGTGAGTAGCAAAGGGATTAACTTCATCATTGATGCCAGAAACAGTTCCATGATGTACATTCGAAGATTGATGATTTGTTGATGAGACAGAGTGATCAGCAGCAGGTGCTTCTTGACTTAATGATATTGAGACTGAAGGGTTGACTTCATTCACAGGGATAGGAGCAGCCTCTGTTGTTGGATTTGACATTTCATCCGCATTTGGTTCATAGTGTTCATCGAACATTGGATCAAACAATTTCTTTAAATCATCTTCTGATGGAGGTACATATGGAGTTGCTGGAAATGAGTTTGGTACAAGTGATGAACCAATGGGACTGTTCTGAAGTGCGGGTCCAGAACTGGATTGTCCAGGAGCCATTGGACCGGACAGCTCATCAAATGTAACGTGAATTGTTTCCATGATATTTCGGGTTCTTTTGTTGTAGATTCAGTATCCCTTTTTGTTTGGTGCATATCCTACAAATACTCCAATGTCCGCTTTAGCTTTAAGTTTGCCTAAGTCTTGGCCCTCATTAGTTAGATAACACAAAGCTCCAAACACAGGAAGGAATGAGAGATTAGGTTTTCTGTTGTGGACAAGTTCATATGGAGTTTTTCCATGAACAGTGTGAATCAGGGATCGATTTTGTGTGTAGCATGCAGTGGCAATGGCTTCACCCCAGAAAAACATTGGAACCTTTGAGTAAATCAACATTGTTCTAGCGGCTTCAACAAGAGTTCGATTTCGTCTTTCAACTACACCGCTCTGTTGAGGAGTTCGTGGAACACTTCTTTGATGACCGATTCCAACACTTTCATAAAACTCACTAAGTTGTTTGTTAACAAACTCGCCCATTGTCCGTTCGGATGATTCGACAGCTTTTGTTAAGTCGAACTTGCGGTACTGTTTGATGAGTTTGATGATGATATCCGGAGTTTCATCCTTTGTCCTTAAGAACTTGACCCAAGTGAATCTAGAGTAATCATCAACCACAACTAACACATATTTCTTCCCAAAGATATTCTCAGACTCTCATGGGTCCACATAGATCCATGTGAATTGTATGAAGAACTTCTGTAATTGAGTTTGTAGGTTTGGGTTTATGGGCATACTTCTTGCTTTTTCCCAATTGACATGCTGAACAAAGATGATCCTTTTCATACTTAAGTCTAGGTAAACCTACAACTAAGTCCCTTATGGAGAGATCATTGATGGTGCCGAAGTTCAAGTGATTGAGACGACGATGCCATAACCATGACTTTGTTTTCGAAGCCTTTGACAACAAGCAAATTGGAGAAGACTTCATCATATCTTCGATAGAGATGGTGTATAGATTTGAACCATCGTTCCTCTTAAAAGTTCTTTACCATCAAGTTCTCTAACGAAACAAGTATGTTTTCTCAAGGCCACTTCTAGATCAGAATCACAGAATTGACAGACAGAAAATAAGTTATGACCAAGACCTTCTACGTAGTATACCCTGGAGATAACACTATCACCGACAACATAATCTCCATAACCCATAATTGCACCAAAATGATCATTCCCGAATCTAAAAGTCCCGATGAATTTACTCACGAAGTTCATGAGCCGCGACCGGTCTCCAGTCATATGCTTGGAACAGCCTGAGTCCAGGTACCACAAAACGATTTGAACGATCTGCAGTTGAACGCAGACAAAAATGGATAACTGGATAATTGGGATCCCCATGCAAGAATGGGTTCCATTTGGTTAGTAACAGTGATTGGAACACCCACATCAGATATAGAAACACCCATATTAGAAATAGAAGCAATGGAATCATCGAAATAGATGCAGACTAGTATCCGTATTTTCCCTATTCAAAGTATGTTCACTTCTTAAGGGAATAGTTCTACCAGTAGGCATCCATTTTCTAGTGGGCATTGTCTGATTAATCTTATGGCCAAAAGGTATCCATTGATAACCTATCTTACTAAATGTTCTTCCTGTGGGTTCCCACTGTTTTCTAACTTTCTTTCGCTTTTACCTTTTAGCCTTCTTAGCTAGATTTTTAACATTAACAGTTTTAACTAGGCGTTTGAAAGCATTAGACAAATCATTCATACCATATTCAAGATTAGTAACAGAAACCACGCAATCATCATTACATGTTTTACCAAAAGTAGTAGAATTCGATTAATTACAAGACGCTTAGAGCTAACACTAGAATCAACACGATTCCTTTTATTCAAATTCTCCCTACGGTGATCTTCTACTTTCTTCCAATGCACATTCTTAGCTTGCAAGGTCCTATCATTCCTTGTATTGTCTTGAGACTTTTACCGCCGCTTTAATGTCATTGATTACTCCTATAGAGGGAATGGGAACATTAGTTGGTTTTGCTACTTTTTGCCTTTCCTGCTTTGATGTGCCGGGATGTGAACTATTTGAAGGCACACCGAGGTTCACTTTCTTAATACCGAGGTGCCGATCCAACTACTTGAAGGCATGCTAAAGTTCACATTCATAACATTGGGCATTGAATGACTTGCATACTTGGCACCCCAAGATAGAACAGGTATCAAGGGATTGACTTGATCTCCTAGGGATTTAGGGCATATTGTAATTAAACATTCTAGAAGTTCTTGAGATCGTTTGGCATATAAGCATGCATGGCCAATTGCATTATCAAGTGGTTTCTCTAATTTATCCTCTTCTACAATCTCACGGAGACATTCTATGCTGTCCTTAAGGTATGAGAAATATGTTTGAATAGCAAGTTTGTTATTTCTAAGATGAGGAGGAACATATTTCACAGACAAAGCATATTTATTACAACCATGCACCTTTGAAGCTCCATTCTCCCCATTGGTCATTGGCATTTTCCCTTTTACCTGACTCTTCAGATTCTCAATTTCCTTTTGCAACGAAGTTATTTGTTCATTATTTTTGTTACGAGTGACTTTTATTGACTCAAATAACTCATTGAAATGACGTTTAACCTTATCATTTTCTTCTAGAAAACTCTCATTTTCCTTTTGTAACACATTTACCAAGTTTTGAAGATGAAAGTTTTGAGAATTCCGAGAATCTAAAGGAGGAGGCATTTGGGAGCCAGTCACATTGTTCATTTCACCCTTTAATTGAGAAATTTGGGCTTTCAACTTTCTGATCGTGTTACGATGAGCTTGAATCGTTCATCACGCTTTGTTTAATTCAAAAACTGCATCAAACTAACATCCGAGGATATCTTGATGTTTGAGGTTTTAACATTTTCATTGAGATGTTGATATTTTAGTTGTAAATCAAAATGTTCAACTTCTAACTTAGAAAAATGTTTTACCAACTTATCGTGATCATCTTGTTCAATTTTCTCACTTAATTTAGAGTTTTTGATTTCAAGCTCAATGACACGATCATGAGAGACTTTCAAAGCAACAGATAATTCATGAAATTGAGAAGCAGTAATAGAGCAATTAGTGGCGGTGTAGAACACATCTTGAGAGATACACTTCAAATCGATTCTCATTTAAGGTATGCAAGTTCTTCCTCTCAATTTCATTATATTTCAATGCTCGCTCATAGTCACTAGCCTCAACTATCATTGCATCAAATTCCTTTTCCATTCCTTTAATATCTGAATCCATCCCCTTTTTAAGACTCTCAAGTTGATCTTTTAATTGTTTAAAGAAAGGCAAGACCTCAGTTAAATAGCATTCTTTTGTTTGCTCAAAACCCCTTTCCCCTTCAGTTATCCCAGTGGGTGTGATCCTTTTCTTACAAGTTTTCTCAAAGTCAGCAAATAATTGAAATATAACATATTGACTGATTAAGGTCTTGCTTTTAGTGGCAATAGTTCTAGGAACTAAATGCATTGGTGTATTTGGAGGATACACAATACCGCAGTGCATTTTCCTAAGGGGAGGGTTTGTTTCAACGAGGTTCTCGCTTTTGCTTATCTAAATCCTTTTCCGAACACTTGTTCGGAGTTAACAACGTTTGAGGCTTAAACTTGTTCAAGGAAATCCATTTTTCCTTCTTGTAATCATGGGGTTTGATGGTTATGTTTTTCTCTTTACATATAGGGTTGTTGAGTTTTTATTCATTTTCTCCCTAGTGACCTCATCTGATTTCTTATCTTCCTCGCACTCAGCAACTAGGTTTTTGTCTAGGCTTAAGGATTTCATTACCATCATAAATCACCTTATGAGCGCTTCTAGCCTTTTTAACAACATATGGATTTGGTTCCTCAACAAGGGGAGTACTATGCTTATCACTCAAAACTCATGCTTAGTGATCAAGTGAGCGAACGAATGGTATTCCCTTTTACGTACAACTTATTTTCAAGCTTGTTTTTCAAAGTTTTTAGATTGGAAAAATCATTCAAAATTTTGATTCCTTAGCATTGAATTCTTGCTTAAGCATTTTAACATTTTCTTGAAGTTCCTGCTTTTGCTTAGCGCTTTAGAAAGCTTTTTTGTAAGGAGTTTAACTCTTGTTTTAAGACTTCTTCTCTAAAGTTACTTTTTCTAATAATTGTACGCATTTGGTCATCCATCTCCCCGCCACGGGTGGTTAATTCAAACTTGGCTCGTTGTTCATAAATAGCAACACGTTCTTTATAGGCATTGAGTTCGAGATACCGAATCATCGATCACATACATGTATTCATCAAACATACACTCATTATTGACTGCAGAAGATACATCACGTGGTACAATCTCACTTTCACTTTGTGTCACATAGTGATCATATGGGACAATATTACTATTTCCCACATTATCACAATCTGAGTCATAAGTTTCAAGTGATTGTACTTCATTATGTATCTTTTGTCATCAACATCATCATATAGTTTTAATACCTCGAGATGATTGATTCTTTGGATGGACCAATTGTTGCGTGAAGGAACCTTAGGAGAGACCATAAGAGAGATCCTTGCCATGAATATTGACTGGGTAGTTGGTTCATCATCCACATCAGAGTTGTATGCATCACAATCAGCGACTTGAAAGGCGTTCTGATGATTGTGGCCTATCTCCTAAATTGGCTGCTCATCCACATCTGCATCATATGTCTTAGCATTTCCCTCAGCAAGAAACAACAACAACTCTTCATCCAAAGCTGTACCATTATCCTGAGCTTGTGCAAGCAGCATCTTATCCCTGAAGTATTCTGCATTTTGAGGACGTTTTGGAGATGTGCAGTTCCTAACAATGTGTCCCTCACCACCACAGTTGTAGCATTTGACTGGTTTTGCTTGTCCTTTATTTGGATTCCTTCCACGATTCTGATTTGCTACATGACCTCCACCTACTCCAGTATTACCATAACCTGCTCCAACCATCCCTTGTTCATATCGTCTACCTTGCACTGGTTGCACCATAATTTTTCCATCTCTGACAAGAGCATGATTGTGAATATTGGATGCGTTCGATCTCATTATTAGTGTGAAGACTGTTGGTGTGTGGACTAAGGGTCAAGTTTTGTTTAACCATAAGAGCTAGTTGATTAATGAAGTGTCCTACGGCTGCATCAGATCACTTGTTTGAACCGTAGATCAGGAATGAGTTTGTGAGTGCCATCACCCATGGGTATAACTTGTGAAGATTTAGTGGTAATCCCAATGTTTGAGTAGAAGGCAGTTGAATCATTTGATGAGCTTGTCTCTCCCCTCGTTGGTTTTGAATTGTTCAAGAATCCTCTTTTCAAACATGGCATGTCTCTCATTCTCAAGAAGGAAGGCATAGAGTTGCTCATAGTTTGTATTCTTCAATCCTTTGGTTAGCTTCACAGAGGTGACAAACTTGTGCCATTCGATTCATGTTGTTCACAAACTTTGAGTTCAAATGAATGTTTGGCATAGTCATTCTGATGTTCCTCATGTCATTAACAAGCTTGTGGAATCTCACGTAATATTCATAGACACTCTCATCAGGTTTCATCTTGAAGTTTTCAAATTCATCATACAGTTGTGATTCTCTGTCCTCAATAGTTAATTCGAACCGAGAGAAGCATCTTGACATTATCCCATACAGCCTTTGCTTCTGTGTTGTGATTGATAAGCTTGTAGATATCTTTTGGAAGACCCTGAAGAATAATGTTAGAAGCCCCGATATCACGATCGAATCTCTTTTTCTCCTTATCACCGAGCTCATCATACATCTTTGGTCCGTCCATTCCATAGATCATTGTTCCATCTACAGCTGTATCAATTAAGTCTCTAGTAGTCTCAATCTGATAAGGTCCTTCATCGATTGACTTGAGAATGTTGACTCCGTTTTCCTTTCCCAAACAAGTACAATCGGATTCGTTGTGCCCATGAGTCATAATCAGCCTGTCAAGCATAGGGTGGACGAGTATCTGATCCCGCCGCTGGACGCCCTCACCACGAAGAAACAATAGTAGGAACGATGTTTGCCGTGATTACAAGTTCTACAGGATTTTACTATTCTTTGATCAAACCGGGAAATTGATTCTTTCACGGGATTTTACTAAATCAAAAGAACAACCGTAAGAATGTATCACGAAGAAGTAACAAGTCTAAATAGACAAGTAGCTAAACACTCAACTCGCTTAGGTATCAACTCGCTAAACAACCAACTCGCTCAAAGAATTAACTCGCTTAGGGAATCAACTCGCTAAATAGCCAAGTCGCATTAGTATCAACTCGCAACACAATCAACTCGCTTAATGAAACAAGCCGCTAAATAGCCAACTCGCCTTAGTACCAACTCGCAACACAATCAACTCGCTTAATGAAACAAGTCGCTTTAATAATCAACTCGCTTAATAGCAAGTCGCAAACGGATACAACTCGCTTAACCACCAAGTCGCTTAAAAGCTTAACTCGCTAAATAGCCAAGTCGCATATAACAACTCGCATCCAGTAACACAACAACTCGCTTCGAAGAAATGTATATCCGAGACTCAACTCGCTTAGTACCAAGTTCAAAAATAACAACTTTATCAATAAAAAAACAACCAATCCACAATGATTTAAGCCTTCCAATTCAAAACATAAACACATATGATGATCCTAAACACAAAAGTACAAGCAAAATTCAAACTTTAATACTGGAATTTGTCCAAATGATTCAAGCTCACCTAAACACTTAATACCCCAAAAACCTTATGAAATCCACCAAAACAAAGAGCATGAAAGATGAGTGATCAAACCATGGCTCTTGATACCAATTGTAAGATATAGGATTTCACAAACACATTAAACCATAACCATGTGGGGCGTTAACAAAGTTTAGAGAGAGAAAGTTCTAGAGAGAGAAAGGGAAGAGAGTTGGGAACTATGTGAAACAAAGAAAAAATGGTATTGAAGCTCCAACCCTCTACCTTGGGAGGTAGAGGGTATTTATAGTTTCTTGCAAACAAATGCCACCTACGGGCTGTGGATCAGGCATACAGTGGGTAAAAACCCATCCGTCCTCCACGGTGTTACAAAACAAACTACTTAATAATATAACCAGACTACGACTACGAGCTTTCTAATGACTACATATACTTGAGGTGACCAACTCTTTAATGACTGAATTTTCTAATTCCTAACAAGTTTTAACAAAAAAATCATAAACTTTGGACTTGATTAAGTTTAAAAAGTTGTTAGAGTAAGTAAAAACTAGAATTTGATCTTTTGAATCACTTGAAATGGACTTATAGATAAAAATTTATGGTTAAAAGAAGATGACTAGATGAAAATTGGTTATTAAGTCAAAAATCTTCTGAAACGATTTTAAAACGCGATTTTAACCCTTTTCTGGTCCGAATCAGCAAAAGTGTAAAACACGAAAGTTGTTTGGAATGATTTTTTCTACAAAAACTCAAGAGCACATAAGCAGAAAGTGAACGAAAAATCATAAAAACAGCAAAAACTAAACGGACCTGTTGTTGACTAGAAAATAACCATGGTCATGGAAACTTAGTTGTATTTTGATTCTTTGAGACAAAAACAAAGCCAAGGTTAAGCCAAGGCTGACGTCTCAAGCTATTTTAACTTAAATATAGCCACTAGATATGACCATGATTGTTGTTTCAAAGTTGTTTAATCGTAACTTAGCCGCACGACTAGTTTGGGTTTGTTAACCCGAAAATTGTTTCAAAAACTTGGTCATTAGATGAAAGTTTGCTAGATTTTGACAAAACTAGATAAATGACTGATTCGCTCGGGAAATCAATAATAGAGAAGTGTAGTATTTGATGGGTAACTCAAACGTGTTAGGTTTGAGCACCGAGATCGTTCCGAACGAGGGTTGAATGGAGTTTCCAACTCACGTCGCGATTATCGGGATTTGAATGAGAAAAGGGGATAATTTGAAGTTTTCTAAACTACGGGGCAAGGGAAGCATAAAAGGGAAATTACACTACGGGGAATCCTAAATACGCGATTTAAACTAAAACTTATTAAATGAAACGTAAATAAAATGCAACTACGTCTAATCTAAATCCTAAATATGATCTAAAATTACTTTTAAACTAAAAATGCAATTTGAAAACTATTTATGAATTAAAACTAATTTATAGGAATTTTCTTGAATTTATTTGAATTAAAAACTAATTTTTAATTTTTAAAAATTAAACTAAATTACCAAAAATTATGAAAATAAGTGGGAAAATTATAAAACTATTTTTCAAAAATCTAAAATAACTAAAAAGACTTTTCAAAACTGGAATTGTATTTTTCTAAACATTTTTCGAATTTCTATGAATTAAAAACTATTTAAAACTAATTTAAATGCTAAAAATTACAAATTTAACTAGGAAAAATCTGGAAAAATTATTTTTTTGCTTTTTATATTTTTCTTAATCTATGAAAATTGAAAACTTATTTTTTTGAAGCTTTTCTGAATTAATTGTAATAAAAGCTATTTAAAAAGTCTTAAAAACTGATTTAAATCAAGAAAAATAGTAAACAGTGGCAGAAAATTATGAAAAATTTAGGAAAATTCTAAAATAATATTCTAAATCTATAGAAAATAAGAGAAGTGATGCAGGTGCACAAGAAAATGAAGCTGTAGTGGAAAGTGCTAGAAAATAAGCACTTATAATAAGCAAATAAGCACTAATGATCACAAAATGGTAGCAGAAGCTAAAGTATGCTAAATTAACTCAAAACCAACTGAATATAAACCCAATTCCACTATCACATCAGCAATTCAGATCCACATGAGTATAATACTGTAGTTTGATCAATATTTACTGAAATGATTTTTAAGTGAATTCTGAGTAGACCTTTAACAAGTGCTTACTAAACTATGAAAAAGCTAATAAGAACTTATGAAAACAACTTTAGCAACCAAATCGACCGAGAAATGATTCACAATATCTTTTTTAGTTTTTTTTATATAGGATTTTATTTATTTATTTTGATTTTTGTTAAAATGAGATTATAAACCTAAACTCAAGTGAAATAAACTGAGATGATGATTTAAAATAATAATAAGCTGATGAAAGAACTTAAGACAGAAATTAAAAGAGAATTCAGAATTTCAACTGAAAATGATTTAATTATATTAAAAACAGATTACACTAGAAATTGAGATTACAAAACTGAATTTAAATTTTTAAACAAAACTACACTATGCTACTACTACTCAGAACTATTCTACACTACATGAGATTACAATGGTGAAATAAGGGGTATTTATACACGAGCTTGAGGCCAAGGAAGGATCTGGAAGCTAAAACTTGTGCTTCTTCTGAGCATCTTTCAACCCTTGGATCATTTCCCATCATACATCACTTCATCACAACCCTTGATTTAATCATCCACGCATCAACAGCCAATCAGAGAAGAGAGAATGAAAGGTATGACACACGGATTGCCAACCTGGCATTCCGTGTGTCAGGTTGTGTCAGTAAAAGTACAATATTGCCCTTAATTTAAGTGAAATGAAGCGATTGGAGGGAAGGGCATTTTAGGGTTCATTAGGTTCTGGGGATTTTGGGGGGATTTTGGCGGGTTGGGATTTTTAATATTAATTCGTTTTAGTGTTGACCGGGTATATTGGGGTATACGGGTAAAGATATTAAACCGGGTTGGGGTGCTGGACCGGGTAATTATAGTTGGGCCGTGGGTATTATTTTGGACTTGGTTTAGTATATTGGACTTAGGACATGTTTAGTGATCCAAGATAAATCATAGGAACTAATGGTGTAAAATCTGAAAATCCAGGGACTAATCTTGTAATTCTGAAAATTTGATCAAGGACTAACTTTGCCAATCTTCAAATAATCCAAGGGCTGAATTTGTAAATTCTAAAACTTGAGGGTATATTCTGCCAATAACTGAAAGTTCAGGGACTATTTCTGACAATTCTTCAAACTTGATTATATCTTTCAAATATCATCCTCTGAGCATAAAAAGCTTCACAAATGCACAATTCTGACCTTCCGGCTCAGATTTAGCATTCTTCTTTCTCTCGTGCTCGGTTTTTTGTCTGATTTAGCTTCTTTTTGTGTGTTTTGACATATCCGTACCTGCACATGCATAAACTCAAGAAACCATTAAATATTAGCAATAAACGGCTCTTTCTTGGTTATTTTTGGTCTGATTTGATCAAGAAATTATATGTGTTTAAGCACATATCAATGACTATATGACATATAAACTATATAAATATCTTTTTCACAAGTTTTAACTTCTATTAAAAACCATGAACTTATTAATCTAAAACCTATTTTGAAACCTTTATATTCCACAACATCATAATATGACACGCCGTAATCACAACACTCATTGAGTGAATACCACTTACACATGATAAATGTTACGCTAAACAATTTCACGACACACAACTCATAACACTATCACACAAGTTCAATAATAGTCTTTGACGAAACACGACACATGTTTTATACAACATTTGTCTCGTTAAATACTTACTTATAAATGATAAGTACTACAATAGTAGGGAATTTCATTATCATAAAGAGGCCTCTTTGGGGTATCGTATCGACGAGTTGTGGATTTACGATTTAAAGTGTCCTGGCTCCTCGTGCGATTACTACATGACCTCTTGATTTTGATAGCTCGAACGGTGGTACGAGGTCATTTATAAAAAGGCTATGAGCCAAACCAACACTTAAGGGATACCTTAACTTAATATCCATGTACAACATCATAAGCCAACAAGTTACATATACTTGTACACTTATATTGAAAACTATACTAAAACATAATTATTATACTTTTGTAGGTAATCACTAAAGATCGCAGTCTCGACATACACTGTTGTTGCTATAAACTACTACTGATAACCACGGTGAGTTCATAGCCCCAACTTTTGTTTAACTATTTTATAAACTACTTGGGGGAGATACATGCTAAAATGTTTTATTATGGACAATTACTTGCAAACTGAATGCCTTGACTGTATTATTGCATGCCTAAGTTGTTTATGCCAAAAGTCCCCAACATCATGGACCACTAATCACCGGGAGTGAGCGAAATATTATGGATAGGCCTATCGGGATTGACTAATCCCGCTTGTGTTAGGCTGGACGGTAACCAAACGCACTTTATTTGAATTACCTAGGTATATGGCAAAATACCTACCGGCAAGTTAAGTATATATATATATATATATATATATATATATATATATATATATATATATATATATATATATATATATATATATATATATATATATATATATATATATATATATATATATATATATATATATATATATATATATGATATATATACAAATGTCAGAGTTCCATGAGCTTAAAGCAATAATAACTATCAAGAAGATAATTGTACACATTGCAATTATACTACAAACTATAGTCCACTCATCGCTTTCAAAACTATGAATTTACTCAACCATTGTGTTGACTTTTTGGCATGTTTTATCTCAGGTCCGTAAGATATTTCTGGCACACGAATGAAGGCACACGGAATAGGCATTTTGAAGACTATGCATATTATCATTCGAAACACTTTTAAACTTATTATGTACATTATGCGACCTCTACTCTGATATTATAAATAAATTCGAATGATAATGTATTTTAAAACGTCTCATTTTAGAGTCGTTTTCTGTAATGTGTACTTTGTGCTAATAAGTAATATCCTCGATTAGTTTCCGCTGCTATTCAAAAACTAAGGGTGTTACAGATTGGTACCAGAGCTACAATTATAGAGAACCAGGGTGCATTATACACCTAGACTATAACTACCATCTACCGATTCACTCATTATAGTCTTCAAATTCCGTGTGCCATGCCCACTATTTGACATATCACTGTTTTCATTGCTATGAACGTTTAACTAATTCCGAACATGGATACTCTTATGCAGACATTATGTCTGTACCACCATCCCCAGATCACGATCTCATTATTCCAAATCAAGCTATACCAGCTCAATAAGAGCAAATACTTCCGGCTCCCATCCAAGCACAGAATCCCCCGGATCAAGATGATGATTATCTTGATACTGTAGACTATGGGGATGACGAGGATGAGGAATCATATGAAGATTTAGCTGATGAAAATGAACCCGAGGATGACCCGGACGAAGATCCAGAAGAAGATGAAAATATGATCTTAAATGATGATGATGATGACATGGATGTGATTTCCGATGATGACGAAGAAGAGGAAGAACCTCTTTAAGCGGATGTCATACTCAAAGGATCTCCACCTCCACCATCGCCAGTGTCACCACCTATTCTAGCAAATTCTGAAATTCCTATTTCGGTTACTCCCACTACTAGGGGAAGGCCTTACATCATTGGGGGCCCTTCCTCTACTTACGAAGTCGGAGGACCATCTAATACTTTTCCAAATATCCCAAGGTATGAAATGGGATGCCTACGACAAGATGTCACGGCACTTCAAAATAATGTCCACTTTCTAACAAGGGCAATGCATCGTCGTGAAACGGAAATCTCTTCAATAAGAGTTGAAACCGTTAATGCCCGAAAACAAACTGATATGACAATCCTAGATATGAGTGATATCCGAGATGGCCTTACACATATGGAAGACATTGTCTTGGATCCTCTAACAGGTTTTATAGTGGTCAAGAACAAAGTCACCCGTATGGATAAAGCACAAGACGAAGATGGTGAGCAAATTAAAGAGCTGAAACGCTGCGTAGCTTCGGCGGAAACCAAATTAGAAATTGCTTAAACCGATCGTTATAGGCTCGAGATCGATCTTTATACCGTACGAGCAGAAATGCAAGCCATGTATCAAGAACTGAGGGGCTCTAGGGAGTTTCGCCCTACTGACGCCATTGATGTGTTGGTCGCCACGGAATAATGATCACCCGAGCCGCATCAATCTCTGGACTCTTGAAAGACTAGTGTTGTTATAATAGTTAGAAGACTTAGTAGATTATGTAATAGCTAGTGAACAATGTAATTACGACCGATAGTTTCACAAGAATTTTGAAGAAACCTGTCACGGGTTTCGATTTTGTAACTCCGATATAATGGATTAACTATATATGAATGTAACTTTTGTTGTATAAATATATCTCGTCTTGTGTTGTGATTTCCAACGTTGTTCTTCTATCATTTCTGTTATAATCGTGCTTAATATCCAACATCATACTTATACCACATCTCTTGTTTAATTGATAGAATCATGCCACCTAAAACGAAAAGCAAAGCTGCTATTGATAAAATGGTTGCCGATAAAGTGGCTGCTGCACTTAGAGCTAAGCGGGCAACTACAGCTACAAATGCCGCCACGCCGCTGAGGCTGCCGCAAAAACGCCGCTGTTGCCGAGGCACTTGCAATCGCTAGGGCCGCAAACTAATGTTGGAGCCGGGAGGTTCTAATGCTACGGACCAGCCTATTGGTGCCGAAATAATAAATGTCGAACCAATGCCAAAGGGCTGCTCATACAGTGAATTCATGAAATGCCAACCTACAAATTTTAAAGGCATTGAAGGAGTCTGAGGGTTAACTCGATGGTTTGAGAGATCTGAATCTGTATTCTCGATCACAATACCATCAAGACTGCAAGGTCAAATACGCCACCAGTACTCTAATGGATGAAGCATTATCCTGGTGGAATTATGTAGTTCAACCAATTGGCATTGCAAATGCCTACAAAATTTCCTGGGTCGAACTCAAAACAATGATGATCAAACAATATTGTCCTCGTAACGAGGTACAAAAGTTGGAAATTGAATTCTGGAACCACATAGTTAAGGGCACATATATCACCACATACAATCGTCGATTCAATGAATTGGAAATCTTATGCCCAACAATGGTTCCAACCGATGAGAAGTTACTAGAGAGGTACATGTGGGGACATCCACAACCTATACAGGGAAATGTGACCTCTTTTGATCCAAAAACGATAGACGATGCAATGGGAATGGCTCGAGATCGATGGATCAAGCGGTTAGAGCAGAACTGCTCGATTCATCACATTAACCTCAACCGCAACAATAACAACAACAACCATCCCAATAACAATACCCACAACAACAACAACAAGAGAAGGTGGAATGATAGCCGAAGGGGTAACAACAACAATCCCAACCAACAAAAACGAAACACAAACCACCACAACCAGCAAAACCATAGGCAAGAAAATGCCAGAGGTACTGTTGCTACTGCTGTTGCACTAGCTGAAGGAGGAGGTTATCAAGGAAATGCTCCTTTGTGTTAAAGATGCAAGTTACATCATGAAGGCCCTTGCACTGTTAGATGTAAGAATTGTCAAAAGACAGGCATCAAACCAAGGACCGCAGGAAGGAAGGGGGCTATCGGTGCCAACACCCAACCAAGATTGACTTGTTTTGGGTGTGGAGAATGTGGACACATCAAGAGACAATGTCCCCGAAACAATGGTCGCAAGAAGAAGGTGTAGCTCGTGGTAGGGCTGCATGTATTGGGTGATAAAGATGCACAACAGATCCAATGTGGTTACGGGTACGCTTCTACCAATAACCATTATGCTAAAATCTTATTTGATTCGGTGCCGATAAAAGTTTTATATCTACCCATTTGCATCTTTACTTGATATTGCACCCACTACGTTAGACACCGCCTTTACCATTGAGTTAGCAAATGGGAATCTTGTAACCACCAACATTGTACTTCAAAACTGTATACTAAACTTGTTAGGTCATCCATTCAAAATAGACATCATGCCAATAGAACTCAGAAGTTTCGACGTTATAATTGGTATGGAATGGTTATCGCAACGAAATGCAAATATCATCTGTGGCGAGAAAGTTGTACATATTCCCATCGATAATGAAACCTTGGTTATCCGAGGGGATCAAAGTGGAACTCGCCTGAACATCATTTCTTGCATTAAAACTCAAAAGTACATCAAGAAGGGATGTTATGTCTTCTTAGCCCAGATAACGGAGAAAAAGTTAGAGGAGAAACGACTCGAAGATGTACCTATTGTACGTGATTATCCTGAAGTCTTTCCTGAAGACTTATGATTCGCCCCCAGACGGTCAAGTTTTATCACGCAAGCTGACCACTTGTGAATGGTCAACTGTAACAAACTTAAAACAGTCCGGAAAAAAATGCAATGAAGATCAGGGGAGAATAGGGTTTCCCCGGTCGTTATGTCCCAGAGCTATGCTAAGAATCACCAAACGAATAGTGATCGAGAGATTTGAACGGAAAAGAGTATTTGAATATTATAACTACAGAAAAGGTACATAAACTACAAGGGCTTAAATGCAAATTAAAGGAAATTAAAAAGATAAAAAATATTAAATAAACGCTATCACTATTTGCAAAATGATGTTTTTGATTTTATGTTTTTATAAAACTTGAATTTAAAACTACGTGACGTACTAAAGAAAATGTGAAACTAAAGCAATATAAATCCTAAAAATATGAAAATGACATTTTTACAAACCTAATGATAAAATAAAATATTTAGAAAAAGAAAATTATTTTTATAACTATTTATTTAATTATTATTAATTAAAAACTATTTTTAACTATTTAATAATAGCCTAAAATACAAGAAAATATGAAATAAAGCTAGAAAAATAAAATTTTGACTTGGAAAAATCTAAAATAACAAAATAGAATTTTCAAAACTATTTTTGTATTTTTATGATTATTTTTTTATTTTCTATGAATTAAAAACTATTTAAAACTACTTAAATTGCTTAAAAATACAAATTTAACTAAGAAAAATCTGGAAAAATATTTTTTTGACTTTTTATATTTATCTTAACCTAGGAAAAATGAAAACTTATTTTTTTGAAACTTTTCTGATTTATTTGTATTAAATGCTAATTAAAAAGGCTTAAAAACTGATTAAAATGAAGAAAAATACCAAAAAGACTTAGAAAAATCTGAAAAATTCAAGAAAAGTCTAAAATAATATTCTAAAGCTGAGAAAAATATAAAAACAGAGGGTTGTTTGTAGGAAAATGAAACTGCTATCACAAGTGCTTATAAATAAGCACTTATAATAAGCAAATGAAAACCAAAGACCTTCTACTGCTTACAGAAGCTATATTATGCTCAAAATACCCAAATGCAACTAATTTCCACAAGCCTTGACCTCTGATTAACAAGCTCAACAGATTTGATTGATTGAGCTTATGTGCTAAAACAGTTTTAGGGTCTACTTGCAGCTTAAGCACAAGCCACCCAAATAAGCTAAACTAAAAACTAAAAGAAGGAACCTAAAGTAGACCTGGGTGACTAACTCTAAACCAAGAACCAGACTTGGGCAAGCTCTTATGAGCTCTGTGCAAGCCTTGCACAAAACCTGTGCACACTCAGCAATACGAGCTTGTGCAAGGGGAACTGAGACCACATTCACAAGCTGATTTGAAGCTTAAAAAAATTTGTAAAAATCCACAAAAATGGTAATAAGAAATGAGACCAGCTGAAGTTTATGAACCCACAATTTCACTTATTTTGACCCAAGAATGAATCAATGAAAAATCACTCCAGTTGGGCTCAAAACAGATTTTTACACTTTTGACTTTTGGAAGCAGTTTTGATTATTTGACTTTGGTGAGATTTGAACTCAATTTAAGGACTGATCTTGATGTGTATTGATGAAATGAAGCTTCTGCAATCTATTTCTAAGGATTCTAAACACAAAACAAGATTTCTGCTTTTCCAAAATCACAACAGTTAAGTAATTAAGGCATTTGATATGAGATTTTGACTTTGAGTGTTTGCAAGTGCAGTTTTAAGACAGCAATGAGTACATTTGAGCTTAATAAACCTAAAGCAACAAGTTTCAATCACTGATCAAGCCTCAATTACAGTTAAACCAACATATCCAAACAACACTTTATCCTACTGATTTAAACTTTAAATAAGCTAAACACTGAACCAACTTGTTTTAATGATCAAACTAAGTTTACCTAACCTAATTACAACTTAATAAACAGATTCAAACTAGTTATGACTGCAACTACAGATTATGCAATAAAACTTGAAATTCACTTACAACTGGTCCTAGCCACAATGGCTTGAAATCAGTGAATCAAAGAACCTCTACCCTATATAACTCAACCCAATAGAGTCTAAATCAACCCAAATCCAGCACTGCAATACCGTTTTCCATTTCCAAGACAAATTGACCTCAGTTTGACTTTCTTTGACCAAAAACCAAAATTGCTTAAAACTTAAAAGTAAGCTTATAAAAAGCTATAAGCAGCTTTTATAAGCTTCTTTGAACATGGAAAGAAACTATTTGAAGCTTGAATGTAGGAAATAGAAACTGAAATATTCAACAGTGGCATAAAAATATGAAACTAGATAAAACTTTGGAATTGATGCTTAAAGATAGATTACACTGATAATTATACTTGAGTTTGATACAATAAAACAAAAGATAACAGATTTGAAACTGAACTAAAACATTTACTCTAAAAACGACATTGATGAAAAAATAAAACTACTAGACTCCCTTTTCTTCCTTCTCTTGCTTCCTTTTTTATAGCAAATGCTTTCTCTCACTACTCTGAGCTAATCCCATCATTTTCTTGACCATTGGATAGCTTTGATATACTCTTGGCCGTTGGATTGATTTTGGCACCAAAATGAGATTATCAACTGGGAGGGTTGAGTGAGGGGATAAGAGGTTCATTTAATGCTTCTTGGAAGGTAGTTGAAGGTGGGGGGACATGGATGTGTGAAGTTGAGGATGGGGGATGGGAGGTTGTGTGTTGCAGAGAAGCAGTTGGGAGAAAGAAAAAAGGCCAAGGGGTTGGTTTGACTCAAGTGTTTGACCGGGGTTTAATATTGCAAAGGGGGGTCCAAATTGCAAAGGGTCACAATGGTTTGGCAGGGGTCATATGGTTTTGATAGGGTCCAAGGGTTGAAAGGGTTTTTAAAACACAAGGACTTATGTTGTAAATTCTGAAAACACAAGGACCTAGGCTGCCATTTTGCAAAGTTGCTCCAAGGGACTAAAAGTGACAAGCTCCAATAGTACAAGGACCAATCTTGACATTTTCACATTTCCAAGGACCATTTTTGCCAAATTTGAAACTTGAAGGACCAATTTTGTAATTTCTCAAAACTTTTGATATTTTTCACCAAAGGACTAATTTTGACAACTTATGATTTTAAAAGGACCTTTGGTGACTTTTCTTTTGAAATAAGTGCTCAGGGACTATTTCTGACAACTTTTGAAACTTGGGGGACTGAACTGCCAATTATGCAAACTTAGCTCATTTTTCATCCGATTTTGAACATTTTGCATCCAAACATATAAAATGCAATTTTGGAATATTTTAGTATTTTGATGCATTTCGAGCATTTTTAAACGCTTTTGCGCTCAGATTTAACCAAAAATGATGAGTATTTACACACTCATCAATCCCCACACTAAACTATTGCTAGTCCCTAGCAATCTTTTGAGAAAAACTTAATGGATTTGAATCTCTTTACCAAAAGCCATTACTTCTGGAGTAGCCAAATCTTTCAGTTCAAGTAAGAACTATGGTACCCTGATAACCATGTGATTTTGAGCAAACCACCAGCTTCCAACGGATTTGATTTGTCTTTACCGTGGCCGTTGCTTGGACTAGCCAACTCTAAGATAAATTATCAATATTATCTTTGGTGAGCTGATTACCAATTATGGTTTTTCCACTGCCTTTACCACAAGCCATAAACTTGCGGGCTAGCCAACTCTTCACTAGTTAAAGATATGGTGAGCTGAACACCATACAATTTTGGGCAAATTGCAAGCCGCCAACGGATTTGAGATATCTTTACCAAGAGCCGTTTGCTCCTGGATTAGCCAATCCTTTTGTTTATTAGACATGGCGGACTGATAATCGTAATCTGAGTAAGTGAAAAACACTTACTCCAAAAAAAATTTTGGCCAAAAATGGGGAAATTGGGTGGTATAATTACATGATAAAATTCGTGAGAATTCCCCCCCACACTAGAAATGAATATTGCCCTCAATATTCAAAGTACCGGCGGTTATGCCGAAACATAGAACGTAAAAGGGAAATACTACGGCCATTTTTTTGAAAAATTTTATTTATTTATTTATTTTATTTTTTTTATTTTATTTTTTTTGATCATGAAACTTATATACAACAGCGGGGGGCAACTCCCCCACACTAGGGTGGTAGAAAATAGAAAGAAGTCAGAAATATGGGTGAAAACCCATATCGTGTGCTATTGTTTTTGATTCCTGAGTCGCTAGCTTGACTCGATCCCCGCATTCATTTGTTCATGGGGAAGTAAGTGGAAGAGACAATCTCCATCGGACTTTCATTCAAGATGTTTGGATAAACATTGAAGTACGCGAAAGTTCCACACCGATGAGATATAGAGAGATCCGGCTCACAAACAATAAATGAAAATGCCGGGGTCAAAGATAGTGTCTTCATTCCCGAAGGAGTGAAGATGAAGAGAAATCACAAGATATTTGAGGAAAGGAAGAAAGATTTTGATAACAATCAGGATCCATTCTTCATCCTCAAACGTAGACATATCGGGAGGAAGGGTGAGGGTAGTATCATTAATAGGCAAACTCGTATGATAGAGTACACCTTCCTCCGAGCCAATATCATCCTCAAGATCAAAATAGAAATGATCATGTTCCGGAGGAGATATGTCATGAGAGAGTTCACCGGAGAACTCTTCATGAAGAGAATCATTCACATGACGTAAATCTGTGAATTCTTGTTCCACTGGAGACTCATCACTATCCTCAATCTGAGTATCAAAGAGTGGATTCTTAGAAATTAAAGTGAATTCAGAGTCGAATTCAAATAGAGGATTGGTGAAAGTAGTTTTGAATGTTTCAGGAACAAAGTGATCAACATTCTCTATTGGACTGTTGGGATAAGAAGTGAGTGAACGATCATTATCAAGGAGACTTTCAGTCTCTCCCAGATCGGCTTTGAAATCAAAGAGACTTTTAGTCTCTCCCAATCTTTCCGATGAAAGTGGATTGATGTGAGTGAGTTCATCGGTGAACTCCTCAAGAAGATGATCAGCATCATATTGTGGAAGTGATGCCTCAACATACTCGATGTCTCCATATGATGCACAATCTTCGCTACAATTGGAGAAAGTCTCAAAATGATCTTTTGAACACTCAAGAGGGGAAGGGATATCACACATATGGTCAAAAGTTCCCTGTGACTCTCTTGGGATTGGGACAAGGTCCTCAACACTAGACTTTATGAATTCGTCCGATTCCTTTTCAGGAACAGTATCAAGATGCTCGTCCCCCATGTTCAGAGAGTGAGTAGGAGCTTCGGGTGTGATAGCAGTTGTTTGAGATGGAATCTCAACTGCTGGGATATCAACCGATGAACTTGATGAATCTTTATAGAATTGAAGGATATCAAGTGTATCCTCATCATCACCGTCATCAAGAATAAAACGAAATTGAGAGCTAGATCTTTGCTTTTCTTTTGCAATTTATTCCCTAATAGATTTTTCAAACGCAATTTGGGAATTTATTTTAGCAGCCTGCTCTTCAGCTAACAATTCTTCCATGGATTTTTGATTTGGATTATCTTGGGAATGTATACATTCCTTCAAATCTTTCACTAATTCTAAAAGATTAAGGAGAAGATTTTGAGGAAGTGGCTCAGGCTGAGGTGGTGCCTGATTCATTTGGTACTGTAGAGGTTGGTCATGATACGAAGAGTCGTAATTGTTACAAGGAAATGGATTCCTTGTTTGACAATCGAGCTAAAGTGAGGACCTCCACAATACTCACAAATGTAAAAACTGATGTGGCTGTGAGTCATATGTGTTGTAGTCATAATTGTTATCGAAACCGCTCATAGACAAGCGTGTTTCCGATTGACAATCGAATCGGAGTGTGAACCACCACAGTACTCACAACAAGAAAAGCTGAGTCTCACAGTATGGTAGCTGATGGAATAAATCAGTTGTGTTATGGTAAGAATAGGGATCTTGGTTATAGACGACCCGCTTCCTCGACTCCACCATGCTACAACTGGGGAAATTGCCACCATTATAAGGACCACCACACCATTGACAACCAAGAGGGTGAGGATAAGACATAGAAAGAATCAAATGTTTTCAGAGGGGTAGGGATGAAGAATCAAAGATGTGAGAGGGTAAAGATGGATATTTTTGGATTTTTGGATAAACATTTTGTAAAAATAAGAAAGAAAATCTTTTTGGGTTTTTGTGTTTGTTGAAAACTGATTTTAAAATGTTTTTGGATTTTTGGATTTTTATAAGAAAATATAAACATATATTCGTGCTAAACCGTCAAGTTTTCTCACACAAGCTGGCCACTTGTGAATGGCCAACCGTAAGAAACTTAAAACAGCTCAGACACGAATGCAATGAAGATCTGGAGAGTATAGGGTTTCCCCGGGTCGTTATGTCCCAGCGAGCTATGCGAAGAATTACCAAACGAATAGTGATCGAGAGATTTGAACGGAAAAGAGTATTTGAATATTATAACTACAGAAAAGGTACATAAACTACAAGGGCTTAAATGCAAATTAAAGGAAATTAAAAAGATAAAAAATATTAAATAAACGCTATCACTATTTGCAAAATGATGTTTTTGATTTTATGTTTTTATAAAACTTGAATTTAAAACTACGTGACGTACTAAAGAAAATGTGAAACTAAAGCAATATAAATCCTAAAAATATGAAAATGACATTTTTACAAACCTAATGATAAAAGAAAATATTTAGAAAAAGAAAATTATTTTTAAAACTATTTATTTAATTATTATTAATTAAAAACTATTTTTAACTATTTAATAATAGCCTAAAATACAAGAAAATATGAAATAAAGCTAGAAAAATAAAATTTTGACTTGGAAAAATCTAAATTAACAAAAGAGAATTTTCAAAACTATTTTTGTATTTTTCTGATTATTTTTGTATTTTCTATGAATTAAAAACTATTTAAAACTACTTAAATTGCTTAAAAATACAAATTTAACTAAGAAAAATCTGGAAAAATATTTTTTTGACTTTTTTTATTTATCTTAACCTAGGAAAAATAAAAACTTATTTTTTTGAAACTTTTCTGATTTATTTGTATTAAATGCTAATTAAAAAGGCTTAAAAACTGATTAAAATGAAGAAAAATACCAAAAAGACTTAGAAAAATCTGAAAAATTCAAGAAAAGTCTAAAATAATATTCTAAAGCTGAGAAAAATATAAAAACAGAGGGTTGTGTGTAGGAAAATGAAATCTATCACAAGTGCTTATAAATAAGCACTTATAATAAGCAAATGAAAACCAAAGACCTTCTACTGCTTACAGAAGCTATATTATGCTCAAAATACCCAAATGCAACTAATTTCCACAAGCCTTGACCTCTGATTAACAAGCTCAACAGATTTGATTGATTGAGCTTATGTGCTAAAACAGGTTTTAGGGGTCTACTTGCAGCTTAAGCACAAGCCACCCAAATAAGCTAAACTAAAAACTAAAAGAAGGAACCTAAAGTAGACCTGGGTGACTAACTCTAAACCAAGAACCAGACTTGGGCAAGCTCTTATGAGCTCTGTGCAAGCCTTGCACAAAACCTGTGCACACTCAGTTAAAACTGAGCTTGTGCAAGGGGGAACTGAGACCCCATTCACAAGCTGATTTGAAGCTTAAAAAAAATTTGTAAAAATCCACAAAAATGGTAATAAGAAATGAGACCAGCTGAAGTTTATGAACCCACAATTTCACTTATTTTGACCCAAGAATGAATCAATGAAAAATCACTCCATTTGGGCTCAAAACAGGTTTTTACACTTTTGATTTTTGGAAGCAGTTTTGATTATTTGACTTTGGTGAGATTTGAACTCAATTTAAGGACTGATCTTGATGTATATTAATGAAATGAAGCTTCTGCAATCTATTTCTAAGGATTCTAAACACAAAACAGGATTTTGCTTTTCCAAAATCACAACAGTTAAGTAATTAAGGCAGTTGATATGAGATTTTGACTTTGAGTGTTTGCAAGTGCAGTTTTAAGACAGCAATGAGTACATATGAGCTTAATAAACCTAAAGCAACAAGTTTCAATCACTGATCAAGCCTCAATTACAGTTAAACCAACAGATCCAAACAACACTTTATCCTACTGATTTGAACTTTAAATAAGCTAAACACTGAACCAACTTGTTTTAATGATCAAACTAAGTTTACCTAACCTAATTACAACTTAATAAACAGATTAAAACTAGTTATGACTGCAACTACAGATTATGCAATAAAACTTGAAATTCACTTACAACTGGTCCTAGCCAGAATGGCTTGAAATCAGTGAATCAAAGAACCTCTACCCTATATAACTCAACCCAATAGAGTCTAAATCAACCCAAATCCAGCACTGCAACACCATTTTCCATTTCCAAGACAAATTGTCCTCAGTTTGACTTTCTTTGACCAAAAACCAAAATTGCTTAAAACTTAAATTTAAGCTTATAAAAAGCTATAAGCAGCTTTTATAAGCTTATTTGAACATGGAAAGAGACTATTTGAAGCTTGAATGTAGGAAATAGAAACTGAAATATTCAACAGTGGCATAAAAATATGAAACTAGATAAAACTTTGGAATTGATGCTTAAAGATAGATTACACTGATAATTATACTTGAGTTTGATACAATAAAACAAAAGATAACAGATTTGAAACTGAACTAAAACATTTACTCTAAAAACGACATTGATGAAAAAATAAAACTACTAGACTACTCTTTTCTTCCTTCTCTTGCTTCCTTTTTTATAGCAAATGCTTTCTCTCACTACTCTGAGCTAATCCCATCATTTTCTTGACCATTGGATAGCTTTGATATACTCTTGGCCGTTGGATTGATTTTGGCGCCAAAATGAGATTATCAACTGGGAGGGTTGAGTGAGGGGATAAGAGGTGCATTTAATGCTTCTTGGAAGGTAGTTGAAGGTGGGGGGACATGGATGTGTGAAGTTGAGGAGGGGGGAGGTTGTGTGTTGCAGAGAAGCAGTTGGGGAGAAGAAGAAAAAGGCGCCAAGGGGTTGGTTTGACTCAAGTGTTTGACCGGGGTTTAATATTGCAAAGGGGGGTCCAAATTGCAAAGGGTCACAATGGTTTGGCAGGGGTCATATGGTTTTGATAGGGTCCAAGGGTTGAAAGGGTTTTAAAACACAAGGACTTATGTTGTAAATTCGAAAACACAAGGACCTAGGGTCGCCATTTTGCAAAGTTGTTCCAAGGGACTAAAAGTGACAAGCTCCAATAGTACAAGGACCAATCTTGACATTTTCACATTTCCAAGGACCATTTTTGCCAAATTTGAAACTTGAAGGACCAATTTTGTAATTTCTCAAAATTTTTGATATTTTTCACCAAAGGACTAATTTTGACAACTTATGATTTTAAAAGGACCTTTGGTGACTTTTCTTTGAAATAAGTGCTCAGGGACTATTTCTGACAACTTTTGAAACTTGGGGACTGAAACTGCCAATTATGCAAACTTAGCTCATTTTTCATCCGATTTTGAACATTTTGCATCTGAAACATATAAAATGCAATTTTGGAATATTTTCAGTATTTTGATGCATTTCTGAGCATTTTTAAACGTTTTGCAGTTCAGATTTAACCAAAAATGATGAGTATTTACACACTCATCAACTTACCCGGAATTCCACCACCTAGACAAGTGGAGTTCCAAATCGAATTGGTGCCAGGTGCCGCACCAGTTGCTCGAGCACCCTATCGCTTAGCCCCTTCGGAATTGCAAGAGTTATCTAACCAATTGCAAGAACTTATGGATAAAGGTTTTATTCGACCAAGTTCATCACCATGGGGAGCTCCAGTCCTATTCGTTAAAAAGAAGGATGGATCCTTCAGAATGTGCATTGATTACGTGGAGTTAAATAAACTAACTGTAAAGAACCGATACCCACTTCCAAGAATCGATGATCTTTTCGATCAACTCCAAGGTTCAAGCGTATACTCCAAGATCGATTTGCGATCATGATATCACCAACTTAGAGTTTGAGAAGAGGATATTCAAAACGGCGTCAGACTCGATATGGTCACTTTGAGTTTCAAGTTATGCCATTTGGTTTAACTAATGCTCCAGCAGTATTCATGGATCTCATGAATCGAGTGTGTAGACCATATTTGGATAAGTTTGTGATTGTGCTCATAGATGATATTCTAATTTACTCTAAGAGTAAAGAAGAACATGAAAGACATCTCAAGCTGATCCTAGAGTTACTCAAGAATGAGAAGTTGTACGCTAAATTCTCAAAATGTGAATTTTGGATCTCAAGTGTACAATTCTTGGGCCACGTAATTGATAGTCATGGAATTCATGTGGATCCCACCAAGATAGAGTCCATAAAGACTTGGGATGCCCTTACAAATCCAACGAAAATAAGTCAATTTTTGGGACTTGCTGGATATTACCGTAGATTCATTGAAGGTTTTTCCAAGATAGCAAAGCCTCTAACTAAATTGACTCAAAAGAATGTGAAATTCGATTGGGGCGAAAAAGAAGAAGAAGCGTTTCAATTTCTAAAGGAGAAATTATGCAGTGCACCTATCTTAGCATTACCTGAGGGCAACGAAGACTTTGTTGTGTACTGTGATGCTTCGTATAAAGGTTTGGGAGCAGTGTTAATGCAAATACAGAAGGTGATAGCTTACGCCTCACGACAACTTAAAAAGCACGAGAAGAACTACACCACTCATGACTTAGAGTTAGGGTTAGTCATTTTTGCTCTTCGAATCTGGAGACATTATCTCTACGGCACAAAGTGTATAGTATACACAGATCACAAAAGCTTGCAACACATTCTGGATCAGAAAGATCTAAACATGATACAACGCCGCTGGTTAGAATTACTTAGTGATTACGACTGTGAAATTCGTTATCACCCGGGTAAGGCAAACGTCGTGGCAGATGCTCTTAGTAGAAAAGAACGACTCAAATCTTTAAAGGTTAGATCTTTGGGTATGATGATCGTATCACCACTACCCTCACAAATCCTTGCAGCACAAACTGAAGCTATCAAAGAAGAAAACCGACCCAAAGAGAATCTCTACGGTATGTTAGAGTGCAAAATCGGTTTAGTAAAGCGTTCTGATGGAATGTTATGCTTCAAAGATAGAAGTTGGATACCATTCTATGGAGGTGTACGAGATTTGATTATACATGAATCGCATAAGTCAAAGTACTCCATTCATCCGGGGTCCGACAAAATGTATTATGATCTCAAAAAGCTGTACTGGTGGCCTAACATGAAGGCCGATATTGCCAAATATGTTGGTAAGTGCCAGACATGTTCTAAGGTCAAGGCCGAGTGTCAAAACCATCGATTACTACAACAACCCGAGATTCCTATGTGGAAATGGGAAAGAATCACGATGGATTTTGTTACTAAACTACCCGAACATCGAGCGGTTATGACGCCATTTGGGTAATTGTGGACCGCTTAACAAAATCTGCTCATTTTTTTCCAATCAAAGAAACTTATGATATGGATCACCACCAAGCGTACATCAAAGAAATAGTTTCTAGACACGGTGTACCAATTTCGACTATCTCAGATAGAGATAGTAGATTTACTTCAAATTTTTGGCAGTCACTTCAGAAAGCTTTTGGAACTAAACCGGACATGAGTACGCTTATCATCCAAACCGACGGTCAAAGCGAAAGAACCATTTAAACCGTAGAAGATATACTAAGAGCTTGTATTATCGACTTTTGTAAAAGTTGGGACTATCATTTACCATTAGTCAATTCTCTTACAACAATAGCTATCATTCCAAACTTAAATCATCACCGCATCGAAGCATTGTATGGTCGAAAGTGTCGATCTCCCGTATGCAGGAATGAGGTTGGCGATGTTCAACTCACCGCCCGTAAATTGTACGGGACACAATCGAAAAGATTATTCAGATCGTAAGCGACTACAAGCCGCTAGAGATCGCTAAAAGTTACTGACACTAGGCGAAACCCCTTGGAATTTCAAATTGGAGATAGGGTTATGCTGAAAGTCTCGCCTTGGAAAGGCGTAATCCGTTTTGGAAAATGTGGGAAACTAAGTCCACGATATATTGGACCATTTAGAATCCTAGAAAGAGTTGGTCCGGTAGCATACAAACTCGAGCTACCTCAAGAATTAATTGGAATCCATAACACTTTCCACGTGTCAAACCTTAAGAAATGTCTATCCGATGAAAGCCTTGTCATTCCATTAGACAAGATTAAGCTCGATGACAAGCTACATTTTATTGAGGAACCTATTGAAATAATGGACCGTGAGGTCAAACAGTTGAAACAAAGCCGAATCCCTATCGTTAAAGTACGTTGGAATTCTCGCCGAGGCCCGAATACACTGGAAAGAGAGGACCAAATGCGACAAAAATATCCGCATCTCTTCTCGGGTACATCAAACTAAATCATGAGGACATGATTTCCGTAATGGGGGAAGGCTGTAGCACCTTGCATATTTCAGGTCTATATTTTACTATTTTACATTATATAAATTACTTTTAATTATTTATATAAGTAATCTCAAAAATTAAATATATTATCCTCACTACCAACACAAGACTAGGAAAGTCTATGTGTTCAAAAATACTTTAGTTTCACCACTAGTCATAATTCATATGAATTATTGCCACTTTGCCAATTTTAGGTACACATTTTACCTTTACGTAATACGCGTGCCCGAACCTACGTTATTAGGTTTTAACAACATAGAAACACCATATTAGACTAATCATACTTTTAATATACCTAGTTGGAGTAAGTTGATAAGTTTTAATATTTTTGGAAGTATTACATTTTTACGTTACCCGGTTTTAAGTTTCGTGACTTAAGGGCTTAACATTAGTAATTACCGGGACCAAACTATACCCTAAAAAACTAAAGTTATCACAAAACACACACAAACTACCACCTCATAGAGAGGTGGCATTTGATAGCCTTATCACAAGGCCACTTGGCCTTTTCTCATTAAACATGCATCTTACTCACCCACTATGTCCCCCACTAAACAATATCACCTCATCTCTTATCATTTCACATGCAAAACACACACACAACTCTCTTGGTCTCTCCTCCTTGCCGTCCATTTCCAACACACAAACACCAATCTATACTTTGTTTTGTACTTCAAGAATTACTAAGAAGATGGAGCTAGAGTTGGTTCCTACATGATCCTAGGGTTGTTTTGTTGATTTCAAGGGTGAATTAGAAGATATTCAAGGCATAAGGGGCTGAAGTAAAAGGTTTATTTCAAGGGTAAGAAGGTTAGTAAAGCTTGGGTTAAGAGGTTGAAGACAAGAGTTGAAGATTGAAAAGGGTTTAGGCTTGATTGTTCTTGTGACCATTCAACCTAAGTCTTGTAAGAAGTTTGTTTAAATTTCTTGTCATTCAATATGGTTGTAATGATATTTATAATTATTTGATGTAATTTGATATAAGTAGTACATGTAATAAGGCTTGCTTGATGTTGTACATAAAATTGATGGGTAAAAACTAGTGTAGAAACTCATTAAGACAACTAGTAAGAAACTAGTGAATTATCATGAGTTTTAACATAAAAATCATAAACTTTGGACTTGATTAAGTTTAAGAAGTTGTTAGAGGAAGTAAAAACTAGAATTTGAGCTTTTGAATCACTTGAAATGGACTTATAGATAAAAAGTTATGGTTAAAAGAAGATGACTAGATGAAAATTGGTTATTAAGTCAAAAGTCTTCTGAAACGATTTTAAAACGCGATTTTAACCCTTTTCTGCTCCGAATCAGCAAAAGTGTAAAGCACGAGAGTTGTTTGGAATGATTTTTTCTACAAAAACTCTGGAGCACATAAGCAGAAACTAAACGGTTGAGACCAAAACAAAGCCAAGGTTAAGCCAAGGCTGACGTCTCAAGCTATTTTAACTTAAATATAGCCACTAGATATGACCATGATTGTTGTTTCAAAGTTGTTTAATCGTAACTTAGCCGCACGGCTAGTTTGGGTTTGTTAACCCGAAAATTGTTTCAAAAACTTGGTCATTAGATGAAACTTTGCTAGATTTTGGCAAAACTAGATAAATGACTATATGACATATAAACTATATAAATATCTTTTTCACAAGTTTTAACTTCTATTTAAAACCATGAACTTATTAATCTAAAACCTATTTTGAAACCTTTATATTCCACAACATCATAATATGACACGCCGTAATCACAACACTCATTGAGTGAATAACACTTACACATGATAAATGTTATGCTAAACTATTTCACGACACACAACTCATAACACTATCACACAAGTTCAATGATAGTCTTTGACGAAACACGACACATGTTTTATACAACATTTGTCTCGTCAAATACTTACTAATAAATGATAAGTACTACAATAGTAGGTGATTTCATTATCATAAAGAGGCCTCTTCGGGGTATCGTATCGACGAGTTGTGGATTTACGATTTAAAGTGTCCTGGCTCCTCGTGCGATTACTACATGACCTCTTGATTTTGATAGCCCGAACGGTGGTACGAGGTCATTTATAAAAAGGCTATGAGCCAAACCAACACTTAAGGGATACCTTAACTTAATATCCATGTACAACATCATAAGCCAACAAGTTACATATACTTGTACACTTATATTGAAAACTATACTAAAACATAATTATTATACTTTCGTAGGTAATCACTAAAGATCGCAGTCTCGACATACATTGTTGTTGCTATAAACTACTACTGATAACCACGGTGATTTCATAGCCCCAACTTTTGTTTAACTGCTTTATAAACTACTTGGGTGAGATACATGCTAAAACGTTTTATTATGGACAATTACTTGCAAACTGAATGCCTTGACTGTATTATTGCATGCCTAAGATGTTTATGCCAAAAGTCCCCAACATCATGGACCACTAATCACTGGGAGTGAGCACAAATATTGTGGATAGGCCTATCAGGATTGACGAATCCCGTTTGTGTTAGCCGGATCGGTAACCAAACGCACTTTATTTGAATTACCTAGGTATATGGCAAAATACCTACCCGGGGCAAGTTACTTATATATATATATATATATATATATATATATATATATATATCGTCCAGTGATATATATACAACAGTCAGTCGTGAGTTCCATGAGCTTAGAGCAATAATAACTATCAAGAAGATAATTGTACACATTGCAATTATACTACAAACTATTGTCTACTCATGCTTTCAAAACTATGAATTCACTCAACCATTGTGTTGACTTTTCGGCATGTTTTATCTCTGGTCCGTAAGATATGTCTGGCACACGAATGAAGGCACACGGAATAGGCATTTTGAAGACTATGCATATTATCATTCGAAAAACTTTTAAACTTATTATGTACATTATGGGACCTCTACTCTGATATTATGAATAAATTCGAATGATAATGTATTTTAAAACGTCTCATTTTAGAGTCGTTTTCTGTAATGTGTACTTTGTGCTAATAAGTAATATCCTCGATTAGCTTCCGCTGCTATTCAAAAATTAAGGGTGTTACATTTTCTCCGCCGGATAAAGGAGCTTGTTGATCTAGTGAAGTAACTCTTGAGTTGGGTAATCTAGGAGTGGAGTAGGGCGGAGAGGAGCTCTGTGACCGAACCACTATAAATCATCGTTTCTAGGTTGCACTTTCTTTTATTTATCACTCTCTCTTTATATTTAGCCTATGCTTGTGTTGTGGCTAGATGTTTATGCATGTGTTGTGACAACTTGTTTTATTTCATGCTTTATATTATCCTTATAGTCATAGACTATACTTGTCACTTTTCATATTACATCAAACTTGATTGGTGATTTGATATGAAAGTTATAATTTTTTAAAAGGAAACATACTCATCCCATCCCTCTACATTTACTACACATACTTTTATTAAGCTCAGTGAATAAACAAAAGTTTTTGTGATTCAACTTTTTATAATTGGCAAAATTTTCTGTTCCATACTTGAATTTAGTCTCAACTACAAAGTCATTATTTTTTTTTTGGAAAAATAGATGGTCTTGAAGACCTTCTAACAATTTGAGTATCCTGAGTATCTATATTGTTCTGAATAATATTACCCTCAGACTCATTAATCTCTTCCTCAAGTGTTGCAGAACTCTTACCTTCTCTAGAAAAGCTGCTTGTACTACTTTCTTGTTGAGGTAATTCATTATCAGCATCTGAATTACCATCACATGGAAATTACTTATCATTACCATTAGGACCATTTTTCACTCCCTCCCATCATTGGGTCTCTCTAGATACTTAGTTTCAAAAAAGTTAAGTGATTTAAGTTTTAATTTTGAAGTGATTCATCAAACACCGAAGAAGTTTATAATCTGAATTATCCGAAGAAGTTTACTATCTGAATTATCTTGTTCAAAAGGAACAATATTTTCAAAAAAACTCACGTCTCTAGAAAAAATAATGTGATTTTTTTATTAAGACTGTAAAGTCTATATTCTTTTTAAGTTTCGAATAACCAAGTAAAACACACTTTTCAAACATGCTAGTAAACGTATCACCATTGTTTAAAACAATTGCAAAACACAAGCATCTAAAATTTCTTAAATGAGAGAGTAAATGTAATTTCTTATATACTAACTCATAAGGACATTTCCCATTCAACAATAAAATAGGGTAATCTGTTAATCAAATAACTTGTAGTTAAAATGCATTAAGTTGATAATCTTAAAGGCATCCCCCCCCCCCTCTAAAATATAAGAATCTAACTACATTAAAAAGATGCATACGTTTTCTTTCAACAATACCTTTTTGCTACGGAGTGTATGCACAAGAGGTCTGATAAATGATTCCTTTAGTATCATACAAATTGTTAACATTTTGATCTAGAAACTCTGTTCCATTATCACTCTTAAAATATTTTATCTTCTATACTACTTTATAATACATTTGGGACTTTCTAATAATAGAAGGCTTAAAATTCAGATTCAACACTTACCAATTATGGAAAGATTTATGTTACTTTTGCAATAAAATCAATACCTTGCACACATAAATAAGTTATATTACACTACATTATGAAAAATAAGTATTTTTAATTTTGTAATCGTGTAACTCCTCCAACATTCATACAATCCACTTAAAATGTAGTAGCCCATTTCATAACGTCATCAGCAGCATTGTAACAGCCTTTCAGCCCATTTAAAACAAGAATTAAAGTTAAGACTCACACATCATATATAAGTAATCTCTCTCTGTGTCTTTCTTTACTACACACACACAGTATCTCCAATCATCTTTTTCCTCCCATAAATACAAGTTAAAATCCAATTGAACATCCACATCACAGATAATAAACAAACAATCTCTCAGTTTTATTTAAAAGCAATTTAGTGAAGATCAACATCTAATATTTCACTAGCAAACATGTCTGTTAATACAAATAAGCCGTAAAAACGTTTATTTATATTTTACGATCTTCTAATGTTTTGTCGATAACAAACGTAAAATCATTTCAACGAAACAAATAGAATACGTAAATGTTTTGAGTTAATAGTTTCTAACACACTTACGTTTTCACATAAAACACTAAAATAAGTATAAGTGTACAAGTATATGTAGCTCTTCCCTTATACTTGTTTTAGTGTTTTATGTGAAATAGATACATATGTACAACAACTAGTGTTTACATATTGGGTTATCATATACTTAAAGTAAGTATACTAAAATGGGTAAAAACAAGTATATACTAAAATGGGTAAAAACAAGTATATACTAAATGGGTAAAAACTAGCAAATAGTATTGACCCATAACCCATTGTTTTATATATACCACTTAACCAAGTTCATTGTATCTAGAAAGAAAACCATGGATCAAACCATAACCCATGACCCATGACCCATAACCAAAAATACCCATGGGCAAAGAGGAGCGTTCCACGGATCCCAAGTTTTGTGCTAGCCGGATCCCTTGTGGTAGGGATCCGTGGGATCTGGGGAACAGTAGAGAATTTTCTCTATAAATAGAGAGCCATTTCTTCCTTTCTATTAATGATTCTACATGCATACTTTCACCAAGTATTATAACTCTCTAACCTCATATCCAAGTGATCTATGTAGATTGTCTTTTATTTTTGTGTGATCTTTTAGGTTCCTCTTAAAGGCGAGATCACCACTTCTTGAAGACGTGCAAGCTCAAGTCCATGAGTTGTCATGCTTCGTCATCATCAAGACAACTAAGGTTCTCTTGTTGATAGTTCTTCCTTTCTCCATAGATGTTGGGTTGAAGGCATTAGTGAAGAATGCCGAAAGTGTCAAGATGAAAGCATTAGTGAAAGGTGCTCATCATCCGTGTCAAAACATTAAGTAAAGAATGCTAAAGGTGTCAAGACGAAGGCATTAGTGAAGGATGCCAAGCGTTGTGTCAAAGGCATTAGTGAAGGATGCCGAAGAATCAAATCAAGTCGCATTTGGGAAGAATGCCTAGGTCGTATAATCGATGAGGTGCATCGTTATACATATAAGTATTTATTTATTTCCAAGGATGGTGATATCCTTGATGATGGTGTAACAAGGAGTTGATCTCCTTGATATTAGGTGTTGTGTTGTGAAGGGTAGTAGTTCCTCCATAGGAATGGAACTAGGTGCTTAGCCTAGTACCTAATAAAGGGTAGGCGACGTTGTGATAGGATTAGTTGTCCTTGGTGTGAAAGAACTCGGTGGTTAGCCTAGCACCGTATAAAGGGTAGGCGACGTTGTGTTAGGTGTGGTTCGCCTTGGTGTGAAGGAACTCGGTATTTAGCTTTGTACCGGAAAAAGGTTAAGCGACGTTGTGAAGGCTTCTCTGCCATAAGGAGTTGGTGTAGTGCTTACGAACTCGAGTAGGTGACTCGGGGAGTGGAGTAGGGCAAGGAAGGTGTCCTTGTAGCCGAACCACTATAAATAACTTGTGTCGTGGTGATGTGCTTCTTACTCTTTATCTTTCATTACACGTTTATATATCTATCTATCAACGTCCAACATAAACAAACAAATAGATTGACATAAGTCGATCTAAATAATTAAAAGGAAGTTTTTAATTGGTAAAACTATTCAACCCCCCTTTCTAGTTTTCCACAATTGGCATCAGAGCTTCGTTACCAAGTTTCTTAAAGTATGTTGTACTTTAAAGACTTGATACGATCTGTGTATGTGTAAAACCCTAAAATCTACAACGTATAATAAAGACTATTTTACCCTTTAGAATCAAAATTATAAAATACGTAAAATATGTTAACGTATGTTAAATGAAAAAAAAATAATAAATAAATAAAACCTAACGTGAATATTAAGTAATCGACGTTTGGCACTACGAAAATAAAGGTTACTTACCATAAATCATTTTGGGCCGTTTGTTTTGTGTAATCCGAATACCATTTGGGTCGTTTTCTTTTAAGCCGAATACCAACATAAGCTGGGCCTCGTCTTTCTTTTGCCAGCCGAGTGTACCCATGAGCCCATGGGTCTCGTTGCTTGGGTTGTGGTAGAGTACCACCCACCAAAAAAGCCCATAACCGATCAATGCACATATATATACAACACAAACCTCAAACTTGAAACCCTAACTTTATACAAAAGATCACGCACACAAGAAAGTTCGCTCCTTTTCTTCTTTTTCGATCGACCGAATTTGCTACTCTTTGTGTTCGTGTGTGTGTGAGCCGAGCACTTGCCAAGGTATAACACTCTCTTTCGTCTCAAACCACTTGCATGCAAAACATAAATATGAAATCTGTGAATCGAGCCACATGAATAAATCAAGTTATATATATATATGTATCGGCCGTGTATATTAAACAAGTATGTTAACGAGCTACGTAAATAAACGTAAACCGAACCATATGAATGAAGCATAGTCATGCGCTTAAGTAATGGTGAAACATGCGAACCTTATCGTATATATGTGTGTCGATCATGTACAATAAACCGTATAAGTAGTAACATATATGTTGTCATCACATAAAATCATAAACACGTGTTATATGTATAAGTTAACGCATGGGTTAGGTTATGAACGTGTCGCGTTAATTTAAAACGTAAATAAGCATGAACCATGACGTGTTGGTCTCGTTAAAGGTTATAAGTCGATATATATACATCATGTTAATCTTTTATTGTAGCTTGTTGTGTCGAATGCATGCATGAGTTTTGATCCAACTTCGTTCATTTTCACACATTCTAGGTCAAAGTGATGAGTCATTAAAATCCGTAACATGTTAATTAAATGCGTGTTAATATGGTATTAAAAGTTTGGGAAAAACCCTAGAACATAAATAGGAGGTTGATTAGGGTTAAAAGCTAAATGTGTAAATTCGTTATTTCATGTGAGATTGGTAAGTCTTGGAGTCATAAATAACTATTGATTAAGAGTATAATGAGCTAGTACTAATCGTGATGTAAACATGCGTGAGTTATGATTTTATGCAAGAAGTCAAGTGTCATGGATTAAATTAGAGTATGCATGGTCTCATTAAGTTTGTATTCGAATAATGTTACATGTGAGTCGTGGTCAATCACGTAAGGTTATGAAGGCTTGTGTAAACTATTTTGAAAGAGAGTCCTAAAATCCGTTCTTGACATTTATAAACCCTATACTTTGAAAGATGATCATATAAGCCCTCAAATAAGATATTTGTCATATTAAACCCTTAATTTTACCATTTATCATTTGTAACACAAAAGTTTGGCTAGTTAATGATTAATACTCTAAAATGTCGTAATTCCGGCCGTCACTAAGAATAAGAATATGCTTAAAACTCTAAGAATGTTAATGAGATGAATCCGTTATAACATAATGATGCTAATAAGTATTAAATAAATCATTATCCGTGTAGATTCGTTGAAGGAGACGCGATGTTATATCTGCGTGATTCACTCATTCGTTTGCTTTCCTCTCATTTGCTTTAAGGTACAGATATTCTGACCTTTTTCAGTAAAGGTTTCTTATGACGTTTCTTTTGTCAGTTTTTCTATTTCAATTATTAGGGTTTCCTATGCCATTGCTATGAACACTTTCTGATTGTTTGATCTGTTGCTTGTTTGAAACACCTGTTTTATTGAATCATGCAATATCTGACTTGAACGTTATGTTAGAAAGACTTTGATATGCACATTTGTTTAACCTTTCTATATTTGATTATGAACTTCTGAATTGTGAACCTTTGGTTATGAAATTCTGATTATGCAAGTATGATATGTGACTACGACATTTACTTCGACTTCGAACTTTTGAACATGAACCTTATGATATGAATTATCTGATATGTTATCTGCTGAACTTTGTGTTTGATTATGATCTGTGTCATTTATGACAACTGCTTGACTTAGGTTAGTTTGACACCCGAGCCAAATATTTCACTAGTCATGGGGGTTCCATGTCCGTGTCGATGATGCACCTCGACATGACTCTAGGGCGAGAGTGATGTTCGCCACGCCCCTTTCCGTTATCTGCTTATATTGATAGTATGGCCACTATCCGTCAGGGCGTATGGATGCATCCTAGATCCGATCTGTTATCGATATGTTTTTGGTGAATGATGTCGTGTGCAATACGCGTCTTCACAAAATTCTGGGAGCTAGCTACTCCAATTAGTTTATGAGGTTACCTTCTGAATAAGAAAGATATTTCTGATATGATATGTTCTGGGCTCGTGGTAGTTAACTAAATCTTTATATGTTATTTCTGTATTAAGTATTTTGATTTTGATTCGGTATGTTCAAGTGTTTGTAATTATGTGCTAGGCTTATTATATGTTATTATAAGTGATTATGTTTTTGTATGTTTAAGTGACTACCGTCTACTATGCTAGGATATGATTAATATGTTTTCAATATGATTCGCAGGCTGTCATCTGATATTATGTTAGTTTATCGTTATGTGAATTAGTTGATCAGTGAGATGAATGTGCTAGTGTGAAAGTGAATATCCTGAAGGTTTATTAAGTATGATTGTTCAGTTAATCTGGTGAACTTTGCCTATCCGTTAGGGTATCTATCTTTATGTTGATCTCGCCATGTTTAGACTCTGTTTATATTAAGTTTTGTTTTGGAAAAATGTTTAATTATGATATCTGTTTTGATAATTTGCTAATTGCTATGCTATGTCTTTTGCTTATTTAGTTATAGTTTTCCTACTATGTTTCTATTTGCATGTGTGACTGCCATGATTTGACTGCTATTTCCGCTGCTACAATATTGGATTAAGTGTGTTAAATGAAGATTAATTGATTTGTATGAATGCCATGTTTACTTTCTAGAAATTGTCCGTTAGCCTTTTGATATTTTATTTGGCTCATATGTACTCGAATTTCCTGCTTTAGTTAATGTTTGGTTATCTTGATGTGTTTGCGTTGGTGCCATCAATATGATATGTGAGTGTTCTTAATTGCTATTTGTTCTTCCGGATTTCGTATGATTGTGTTTCCATAAATCTTCAATGATTCATTGATCTTATTCCGTTGTGACTTCGTTATTCGTTTCTTCGTTTTATTTCGTATTTCCATTTTGTTTAGTTTTCGTTTCATATATCTGTTCACTGGGCTTTGTAAGCTCACCGCATTTTCTTTTCTGCGGCGGTGTTAAGCATTCAAGATAAGCTTATGGGATAGCTGATCTGGGTTGAGAGTAGAGCTGAGAGCAAGATTTGAAATAGGGATCTTAGATTTATTTTGATTATTAAGTTATTTATGTTTTCTTTTGTAAGTTTTGTAAAGGCTTCCGCTTTTGTATAGTACTTAAGGTTCGGATATGAAACCGTATTTGTGATATCTTTACCCTTGTCGGGTTGGGGTGTTACAATTTATGGTATCGAGCCAGTTTTAGGACCCTTAAAGCTTAGGCTATGACCTGTGAGGATTGGGTAGACATTAGGTTTCCGTCTGTTCGGATATCTTTCGATTCCTTTTGATGGTCGCTTCGATTTGACTTCGATATACTTTTGCCTTTACTGAATTGGCCCTCCTCTTTTCACATCGAATTTTGTTATTTTTTTCGCCGTCCGCTTGTCGATCGTTAGATGGAGACTACCCGCAAAGCCGAAGAAGATGGTACCGACCACCGTTCTGCAATAGTTCTGTCTTTGGAGAGACTCGTGAAGCGTAATCCACACCGACCGCCGTGCTGGAGACATCGGGATGCTGCCGGAGAGAGCGGACGAATCAACCAAAGGCGCAACGACGAAGACATGATTCAACGGGTGGCTGGGAAGGTTCATCTACTTCATATGATTTAGGCGCCGACTTGTGTTACTCTGATTCGTTTGTCACGCGTTTTGAGGCGGTTTGATACCTTGCTACGTGGTTTTGATCGGCATTACTTTTCTTTGATTCGTTCAGAACTCGGTTCGAGTCGTGAAGTTTTATCGTTTAGCATTCGGTATATCTCGGCTTTTCTTTCGGATCGTCGTAATGAGTCATGAGGAGCCATATTATGCAAGTTGGTGGCCTCGTTTGTTTGGTAATATGGTAAGTTATCTAATGTGTTATATCTCGCATGAATGTGTATCTGGTCTGTTTTGGTATGTTACTTGTTACCTATATGTTATCCGTTTTGTTCTGATATTAGTTATGTGGTTTTGTCATGGCCGAGACGTAATATGATGATAATAACGACTTGTTATGTGATGCAAGTATTATGACGCCTGATCAACGTGATAATACCGAGATCATATAATTTGAACTTATTGAAATCATATGACGTCTGGGGAAATTCCTGTGGTTGATACGTGAAAAGAATATGACTTGTATCCGTTATTTGGCACTCCTCATGTTCATTTGAAATTCTGTACCTAATTGTGAGATTTTCGTCGATATCTGTTACGTATAAGTTTTGTACGTTTGGAATCCGAAATTGTTATGATTTGTGTGAACTATGGATTGCTATGTTTGCTCTAAATGTGTACGTCTCCGTGTACCCTTATTGTGGTCATAGGATATTTCAGGAAGTTTTGAGGGACATTAGATCCTTTTAGTTTGGTTATCTACAATTAGTAAGACCGTTAAGATTCGTTCTGTCTATGCATATGTTGTTTTCATCATTAGATACCTGAATAAGTTAGAGTGTGTTGTTTGATTTTCTGCATCTCATCGGTTATCTGCCATTACTTTGATAAGTATATGATTATCTGTTATAAGTATTTGACTGTTAAATTGATTTCTGAAAAATATAAGTATGAATATTCTGACAAGAATCTGTTGTTCTAAAATAAGTTTCGCGTTTGCTCTATTCCTTGAAATTCTGAAGTCCGATTCGTTTTCTGTTCTGTTCCGTCTTGTTCAATTTCGAGGACGAAATTTTCTTTTTAGAAGGGAAGAGTTGTAAAACCCTAAAATCTACAACGTATAATAAAGACTATTTTACCCTTTAGAATCAAAATTATAAAATACGTAAAATATGTTAACGTACATTAAATGAAAAAAAAATAATAAATAAATAAAACCTAACGTGAATATTAAGTAATCGACGTTTGGCACTACGAAAATAAAGGTCACTTACCATAAATTATTTTGGGCCGTTTGTTTTGTGTAATCCGAATACCATTTGGGTCGTTTTCTTTTAAGCCGAATACCAACATAAGCTGGGCCTCGTCTTTCTTTTGCCAGCCGAGTGTACCCATGAGGCCATGGGTCTCGTTGCTTGGGTTGTGAGCCGAGTACCACCCACCAAAAAGCCCATAACCGATCAATGCACATATATATACAACACAAACCTCAAACTTGAAACCCTAGCTTTATACAAAAGATCACGGCACACAAGAAAGTTCTGCTCCTTTTCTTCTTTTTCGATCGACCGGCTGCTACTCTTTGTGTTCGTGTGTGTGTGAGCCGAGCACTTGCCAAGGTATAACACTCTCTTTCGTCTCAAACCACTTGCATGCAAAACATAAATATGAAATCTGTGAATCGAGCCACATGAATAAATCAAGTTATATATATATGTATCGGCCGTGTATATTAAACAAGTATGTTAACGAGCTACGTAAATAAACGTAAACCGAACCATATGAATGAAGCATAGTCATGCGCTTAAGTAATGGTGAAACATGCGAACCTTATCGTATATATGTGTGTCGATCATGTACAATAAACCGTATAAGTAGTAACATATATGTTGTCATCACATAAAATCATAAACATGTGTTATATGTATAAGTTAATGCATGGATTAGGTCATGAATGTGTCGCGTTAATTTAAAACGTAAATAAGCATGAACCATGACGTGTTGGTCTCGTTAAAGGTTATAAGTCGATATATATACATCATGTTAATCTTTTATTGTAGCTTGTTGTGTCGAATGCATGCATGAGTTTTGATCCAATTTCGGTTCGTTTTTCACACATTCTAGGTCAAAGTGACGAGTCATTAAAATCCGTAACATGTTAATTAAATGCGTGTTAATATGGTATTAAAAGTTTGGGAAAAACCCTAGAACATAAATAGGAGGTTGATTAGGGTTAAAAGCTAAATGTGTAAATTCGTTATTTCATGTGAGATTGGTAAGTCTTGGAGTCATAAATAACTATTGATTAAGAGTATAATGAGCTAGTACTAAGCGTGATGTAAACATGCGTGAGTTATGATTTTATGCAAGAAGTCAAGTGTCATGGATTAAATTAGAGTATGCATGGTCTCATTAAGTTTGTATTCGAATAATGTTACATGTGAGTCGTGGTCAATCACGTAAGGTTATGAAGGCTTGTGTAAACTATTTTGAAAGAGAGTCCTAAAATCCGTTCTTGACGTTTATAAACCCTATACTTTGAAAGATGATCATATAAGCCCTCAAATAAGATATTTGTCATATTAAACCCTTAAGTTTACCATTTATCATTTGTAACACAAAAGTTTGGCTAGTTAATGATTAATACTCTAAAATGTCGTAATTCCGTCTGTCACTAAGAATAAGAATATGCTTACAACTCTAAGAATGTTAATGAGATGAATCCGTTATAACGTAATGATGCTAATAAGTATTAAATAAATCATTATCCGTGTAGATTCGTTGAAGGAGATGCGACGTTATATCTGCGTGATTCACTCATTCGTTTGCTTTCCTCTCATTTGCTTTAGGGTACAGATATTCTGACCTTTTTCAGTAAAGGTTTTTATGACATTTCTTTCGTCAGTTTTTCTATTTCAATTATTAGGGTTTCCTATGCCATTGCTATGAACCCTTTCTGATTGTTTGATCTGTTGCTTGTTTGAAACACTGCTTTTATTGAATCATGAAATATCTGACTTGAACGTTATGTTAGAAAGACTTTGATATGCACATTTGTTTAACCTTGCTATATTTGATTATGAACTTCTAAATTGTGAACCTTTGGTTATGAAATTCTGATTATGAAAGTATGATATGTGACTACGACATTTACTTCGACTTCAACTTTTGAACATGAACCTTATGATATGAATTATCAGATATGTTATCTGTTGAACTTTGTGTTTGATTATGATCTGTGTCATTTATGACAATCTGTTTGACTTAGGTTAGTTTGACACCCGAGCCAAATATTTCACTAGTCATGGGGGTTCCATGTCCGTGTCGATGATGCACCTCGACATGACTCTAGGCGAGAGTGATGTTCGCCACGCCCTTTCCGTTATCTGTTTATATTGATAGTATGGCAACTATCCGTCTGTGGGGCGTATGGATGCATCCTAGATCTGATCTGTTATCGATATGTTTCGGTGAATGATGTCGGTGCAATACGCGTCTTCACAAAATTATGGGAGCTAGCTACTCCAATTAGTTTATGAGGTTACCTTCTGAATAAGAAAGATATTTCGGATATGATATGTTCTGGGCTCGTGGTAGTTAACTAAATCTTTATATGTTATTTCTGTATTAAGTATTCTGATTTTGATTCGGTATGTTCAAGTGTTTGTAATTATGTGCTAGGCTTATTATATGTTATTATAAGTGATTATGTTTTTGTATGTTTAAGTGACTACCGTCTACTATGCTAGGATATGATTAATATATTTTCAATATGATTCGCAGGCTGTCATCTGATATTATGTTAGTTTATCGTTATGTGAATTAGTTGATCGGTGAGATGAATGTGCTAGTGTGAAAGTGAATATCCTGAAGGTTTATTAAGTATGATTGTTCAGTTAATCTGGTGAACTTTGCCTATCCGTTAGGGTATCTATCTGTTTATGTTGATCTGCCATGTTTAGACTCTGTTTATATTAAGTTTTGTTTTGGAAAAATGTTTAATTATGATATCTGTTTTGATAATTTGCTAATTGCTATGCTATGTCTTTTGCTTATTTAGTTATAGTTTTCCTACTATGTTTCTATTTGCATGTGTGACTGCCATGAATTGACTGCTATTTCCGCTGCTGCAATATTGGATTAAGTGTGTTAAATGAAGATTAATTGATTTGTATGAATGCCATGTTTACTTTCTAGAAATTGTCCGTTAGCCTTTTGATATTTTGTTTGGCTCATATGTACTCGAATTTCCTACTTTAGTTAATGTTTGGTTATCTTGATGTGTTTGCGTTGGTGCCATCAATATGATATGTGAGTGTTCTTAATTGCTATTTGTTCTTCCGGATTTCTGTATGATTGTGTTTCCGCAAAATCTTCAATGATTCATTGATCTTATTCCGTTGTGACTTCGTTATTCGTTTCTTCGTTTTATTTCGTATTTCCATTTTGTTTAGTTTTCGTTTCTGTTATATCTGTTCACTGGGCTTTGTAAGCTCAGCCGCATTTTCTTTTCCTGCGGCAGGTGTTAAGCATTCAAGATGAGCTTATGGGATAGCTGATCTGGGTTGAGAGTAGAGCTGAGAGCAAGATTTGAAATAGGGATCTTAGATTTATTTTGATTATTAAGTTATTTATGTTTTCTTTTGTAAGTTTTGTAAAGGCTTCCGCTTTTGTATAGTACTTAAGGTTCTGATATGAAACCGTATTTGTGATATCTTTACCCTTGTCGGGTTGGGGTGTTACAGTATGTTTGAAAACTACAAAGAAGGATTTTTTTAAGGGTCATACTTCTTTTAAATCATCTTGTTGGACATTGATAGATCATTCTAACAATTTTCTTTTAAGAAATCTTCATGCTAGAATCTCTCCAAAAATCTTCATCTCTATTCAAAGATTAATGAAGTCAACATTCAAGGAAGGATCTAAAAAGTAATCACAACTTACGTACACCAAGTACAAAGGATTACTTTAAAAGCTCATGAATTTTTTTTTTACGCCAAACCAAGAAGCATAGAGGTATGTTTTACTTTTCATTAGATAGGTTACGTGAGTTTAATTTATTTCATAGTTTTCTTTGTTTAAAATTACTAGCATCATAAGAAGTCTATTTCGTCACTTCTCCGTCTTTTTCATCATCAGAAATGGTATTCCTCTTGATTCGTCAAACTAACGCCGTTGTCACATATGAACCCTCGATATGTGATTCATCAAAACCCGTCATCCATCTAATTACTTCCAAACTATTTTTTTTTGCTAGTTATAAAAATAATGCCAAACAACCCTTTTTTCTGTCCACAGTAGCCGGATCCCTCTAGTTGTACTAGCCGGATCCCAAACACAAAGGATCCGGGGGAACCGTGGAACAGAACTCAGCTATACGCTTTCAAAAAAATCACCACTGATCTTTTTCCCTCTATTCACACAACACAAAAACGACTAAGCTACAGAATTCATCCTCATTGGCTTCCATACTTTCAAGTATTCCTTCCTAGAACACCATTGTAAGTAATAACATTAACTTGTTCTAATTTTCATCATCCTCATCCTAGGGTTTATGGTTTCTTAATTTCTAATCAATTAATTTAATTATGGTTTTTCAAATTAATCATGAAAATGGGGTTTTAACAAAATCACATTGTGTTCACAACATTGTTAATACAAATCAAAACCATAAACCCATCCCAACTAATTTTACCTAATTGAAAATTTGCATTTTTAGGACCAACCATGCCCAAAGCCACTCAACAAGATCATCATGACACCGTTCATTACCTTACTCATTACTATCGTAAAAAGGGATTGACCAAAACCGACCGTAAAATATTCAAAATCCTTGTAAAACGACTTATCAACGAAGGTCGTGTAGTCAAGGAATGTTTCCTTGAAGATACTGACATTCGTCAAGTTTTCTCGACAATCAACTTTGATTGTCTCCTTGACATTGATGAACAAATTTGTCCGGTCTTCATTTTTGAATTTTACAAAAGCTTTAGGATCATTAGAAACACCGACAATAGCATCTCAATCGCCTTCATCATCAACAAACAAAACTTTATTCTTCCTCTCAACACCTTTGCTCAAATTCTTCGCATTCCTTGTGAAGGAATTTGTATGTACTCTCAAGACTGGGCAATTAACGCTCAAAACCTTGCACTTGATCCTAAGCCTCTCTATATCACTCCTCTCGACGATCCCGAAACCATTCGAGATACTATCTTCAAAGTTAGGACCGACCAATCCCGTTACAACCGTAACAAAAAACTCATTCACCGTGATCCCTTTCAAATGGAACTCTTCTAAATGCATCCCATGTTTAGAAAATGAGAAGAAATCCTTAGGGAAAACGTCATTAGCCTAGTTGGAAACAAAGATCATCCAAACGCATGTCTTGTGCAAATGATCTATTGTCTTACCCACCAAAGGCCATTTAATCTTGCCTATTACATGGTAAGGAGAATGGCTGGGGTATTCAAAGCTTCCAACATGTTACTTCCGTATGGTATGCTCCTAACACGACTTTGTAAGTATGTTGGTGCATTGCAACCATCTCCTATCAACGATGATCATTACCTTTCCGATCACGTCATGGTACCTCTTACCAAACAACCCCCTAAACGGTTCATGGTCAATGGAGAGAAACCTGAAGCTCTCTCGGACTCCTCGGCCGGTGAAGAAGAAGAAGATAAGGAAGACGTCGACCCCATAGCCAACATCAAATTGGAACCCTTTGACTACTACGAACAACTTCCAACCATTCCAAACGAGACCGCGGAATTTAAACAATTGAGGGGCATGACTCAAAACCTCGCTTACAACCTCACTAAGCCGTCAAAAAGGAAAAGAAAGGATTGACGAAAGAGACAATAGGAATATGCTTGTTTTCCTTTATTTTATGTTTAAATGATTACGTTTTAGCACTTTTGGTTTATGGTAACTTGGATATTGTTACTTTATCATGCTTTTATAAGTGGTGTTTTGTGATGACATGCTTGTTCTTATTGCTTTGTTTATAGATTTATTAGTGTGCAAAATCTGCACATCATTTCTGTGAAGATTCTGATCTGCAGATGCCGGATCCCTAGGATTAGCTTAGCCGGATCCCTCCCTTGAAGGAACCGTGGGATCCGTGACATCGATCGAATACAGATTCCTTGCATCAAGATAACTCTCTAGATAAACATCACATTAGCTAAGCATATGATTTTAGAATTCAACTAAAACCACTTCAAGGATGAGAAAGGCTTAGACTCACTAAAGGCTTACTTAAGATCTTAGTCAAAACGCCTCTTGATTTATCAACACATCAAAACTCACCATATTTTCGCTTCAATACTCACAAACTGTTTCTCATCTTTCAAAACACTTAAGTGGACAAATTAAACAATTTTAGGAAATTGTTTTTAATCATTTTTATCTCAAAGTAAGACAAAAATTAGTTTTTCAATTCTTGTGATTTTTAAGAATTTTTCTAATTTCACCTCAAGCTTAAATCTGATCACTAGGATCATTTATTATGACTTGACACCACCATAACTCTTAGTGTTATCCTTGGACATCCATGGGTAGTCATCTTGTCCCATCTCCTTTCCATAAGAAGCAATCATTTGCTATAACACTTATTACCTTTGATCATTCAAGTACCTTCTCATCTTAGAACACTTAGGAGAACTGAAACACTCAAAATAAGATAGGCTTTAGCTCCTAGAAACCTCATTTCAAACCTGTCATAACTGCTGAGAGTCGGATCCCTCCAAGGAGGGAACCGTGGGATCCGGGTGACAGTTTATGTCTAACATTGCTAAAACAATCATTTCAACTCATCTTCCTAACTCAAACACTCCATCTCATCTTAAATGAGTTCCTAGATCAGTGAAACTCTGAACTTCAATCTTGTGCATGTTAATCATCACATTTCCAAGAACATTAGTGGATTAAGTCTTAAATGTACTTGCCAAGCACTTCCCTTTATAAGCCATATTGCTAATAACACTTTAGTCATCAAACACAAACACAATTATCAGCAATTGCAACCATCTCCCTTAGTCATTTCATCATGAGAAAGGCTCCTAGTGCTAACTCATCCACTCAAGAACCACCCAAGAAACTTGCTAGGATCATACACGAAGTTTCCTCAACCGAATCATCTCCGGTTAAGTCCACTAATGCTAGGATCTCTCCTACACCAAGGAAACCAATCAAAATAATCCCCAAGAAATAGTTCCCACTAGGACTTCATCACCAAATTCTACCAAAACAAACATCCCCTCTGTAACTCAACCAACATCATTGGTGCCTAGAGCCACCTCACAATCATCTCCACATTCTCACAATGTAGAAGACTTACCTCCTTGGCCATCTCACCTTCCACCACTACCAACAAACTCACTTGAAAAGGTTGGGCAACAAAATCAAAATATTGAATCAACACTTGATCCAATGTCAAACTCTCTCATTCCCCCTAATAGTCCATTTTGGATTATGAGAAGACATCAAAGTCAACCACCCGACCACATGGAAGTTGATGCTTCTTTACCTCCACCCTCAAACATTGTAGAGCCATCACTTAATGAGCCTCCACCAATTCCTCCTTCATTTTAAGATCCTCAACCCACTTCACTTGAACTTCCACTTCAAGAAATTCAAAACCATGACAAGGATTGCTATCATTGTAAACATGTTGAAAGATTGATACATGAACTACGTGAAGAGCAACGTTTCATGTTTTATCACCTCCTCGAACGTTTCGAAGAGGTCAACAACCCTAAACTACAATGAGCATCATAGTCACAAGCTCAAACTTAGAATGTTTAGGAAAAATTATCTCGTCCTTGATCATCATTAAGCTTTTAGTTGAATCTAGAGTTTGGATAACTCATTATCATTAGTAGCGCTTGTATGGCTAGTTCATTCTCTTAGTTTTAGAGATTTGGTTGATCATCTCTTGTTTTTTATTGAATGAATATCTCTATGCTATAGTTGTTATGTGCTTTATGTGTTGTGCTTGATATATCATATACTACCCCACATATTCGTTAGCATTGATTAAAACACTCTCATTGCTGAAGAAACTGTCACCAGATAGCCGGATCCCTACAAAATGCCTAGTCGGGTCCTTCCAAGAAGGGAACCGCGGGATCCGTGGATCAGAAGCACAAACTTTTACTAACTTGAGTTTATTTGCAGGAAATTATGCACTATACTCTTGTTTTCTAACCTTTACTTTGTAGATTTTCAAAATAACACATGAAAACTTTGACACCATAAAGCTAGGGGAGCTTTGTGTCAAACGCAATTGCAAAAACATTTGCAACTTAATCCGATTTTGGACTATACTTCATGACACCTTATTGCAACTTTGCAATCTTCAAGGGGGAGCAAGCTTTCGTCACTTAGACAAACCATTTGCAAACATAATTGCAAACACAATTAGTTTATCTTTCGTCATGTCCTTGACGCCCTTTCAAAGGGATGGACTCGTCAAGGGGGAGTTAAGACGAGTACCATTCCCGTCACTTGCTCTCTTTACATTTTTACATATCTTTTCTTATAAAAATTGTGTTAGTTTCTTTTAACACTTTTTGTTTCGACAAAAGGGGGAGAAGAAAGTAAAAACTACAAATTCAAACTTTTACTTAATTTCACTTTTCCTTAAAATTATTCTATGTTTTGTCATCAACAAAAAGGGGGAGATTGTTAATACAAATAAGCCGTAAAAACGTTTATTTATATTTTACGATCTTCTAATGTTTTTGTCGATAACAAACGTAAAATCATTTCAACGAAACATATAGAATACGTAAATAGTTTGAGTTAATAGTTTCTAACACACTTACGTTTTCACATAAAATACTAAAACAAGTATAAGTGATTTTATGATTTAGATACATATGTACAACAACTAGTGTTTACATATTGGGTTAGCATATACTTAAACTAAGTATACTAAAATGGGTAAAAACAAGTATATACTAAAATGGGTAAAAATAAGTATATACTAAATGGGTAAAAACTAGCAAATAGTATTGACCCATAACCCATGGTTTTATATATACCACTTAACCAAGTTCATTGTATCTAGAAAGAAAACCATGGATCAACCCATAACCCATGACCCATGACCCATAACCAAAAATACCCATGGGCAAAGAGGAGCGTTCCAAGGATCCCTGGCTTTGTGCTAGCCGGATCCCTTGTGGTAGGGATCCGGGGAACAATAGAGAATTTTCTCTATAAATAGAGAGCCATTTCTTCCTTTCTATTAATGATTCTACACACATACTTTCCCCAAGTATTATAACCCTCTAACCTCAGATCCAAGTGATCTATGTAGATTGTCTTTTGTTTTTGTGTGATCTTTTAGGTTCCTCTTAAAGGCGAGATCACCACTTCTTGAAGACGTGCAAGCTCAAGTCCATGAGTTGTCATGCTTCGTCATCATCAAGACAACTAAGGTTCTCTTGTTGATAGTTCTTCCTTTCTCCATAGATGTTGGGTTGAAGGCATTAGTGAAGAATGCCGAAAGTGTCAAGATGAAAGCATTAGTGAAAGGTGCTCATCATCCGTGTCAAAGCATTAAGTGAAGAATGCTAAAGGTGTCAAGACGAAGGCATTAGTGAAGGATGCCAAGCGTTGTGTCAAAGGCATTAGTGAAGGATGCCGAAGAATCAAATCAAGTCGCATTTGGGAAGAATGCCTAGGTCGTATAATCGATGAGGTGCATCGTTATACATATAAGTATTTATTTATTTCCAAGGATGGTGATATCCTTGATGATGGTGTAACAAGGAGTTGATCTCCTTGATATTAGGTGTTGTGTTGTGAAGGGTAGTAGTTCCTCCATAGTAATGGAACTAGGTGCTTAGCCTAGTACCTAATAAAGGGTAGGCGATGTTGTGATAGGATTAGTTCTCCTTGGTGTGAAAGAACTCGGTGGTTAGCCTAGCACCGTATAAAGGGTAGGCGACGTTGTGTTAGGTGTGGTTCGCCTTGGTGTGAAGGAACTCGGTATTTAGCTTTGTACCGGAAAAAGGTTAAGCGACGTTGTGAAGGCTTCTCCACCATAAGGAGTTGGTGTAGTGCTTATGAACTCTCGAGTAGGTGACTCGGGGAGTGGAGTAGGGCAAGGAAGGTGTCCTTGTAGCCGAACCACTATAAATAACTTGTGTCGTGGTGATGTGCTTCTTACTCTTTATCTTTCATTACACGTTTATATATCTATCTATCAACGTCCAACATAAACAAACAAATATATTGACATAAGTCGATCTAAATAATTAAAAGAAAGTTTTTAATTGGTAAAACTATTCAACCCCCCCCCCTTCTAGTTTTCCACAATGTCGATCATTCCAAGCTTTTTCACGGGCAGGAGGAGCAATGTATTTGACCTATTCTCCCTTAATGTGTGGGATCCATTTCAGGATTTCCCATTCACCAACACCCTAATAACCCGACCACAATCCTCATCCGCCACGTCATCATTCGCAAGCACAAACATAGATTGGAAGGAAACTGACACTGCCCACGCCTTTAAAGCAGACGTACCAGGGCTTAAAAAAGAGGAAGTGAAAGTTGAAGTGGAAGATGATCGTACATGTGCTGCAGATAAGTGGTGAGAGAAGTACGGAGAATGAAGAGAAAGGTGATACGTGGCATCGAGTTGAGAGTAGCTCTAGGAAGTTTATGAGGAGGTTCAGGTTGCCTGAGAATGCGAAAATGGAGGAAGTGAAGGCGACCATGGAGAATGGCGTGCTCATAGTGCCGGTTCCAAAGGTGGAAGAGAAGAAACCGGAGGTTAAGGCTATCGATATCTCCGGTTAGGTTCTTTGTGGTCACCTATTGTGAAATGTTACTGAACTGAATAATGATATGTGCTTGTTTAATGGTTTTTATTTTTATGCAAGTTTTGTAAGGAGGTTTGTATGTTTTGTACTTTTGTTTAAATGAAAGTTTTTTCACCATTGTATTGTGATATTGTCTTTGGTTTCAATTGCATAATCTTGTTGGCATCTCACACATCTTCTTCCCATGAATGAAAATATGAAGTCAAAGAAATACCAATGCCCTCTAATACGAATTAAAAACCTCAAGAGAAGAAACTGTCGTTAGTAACTTCATTGAATTACAAGATCATCAATTAAATAATAATTTTATTTTTACTATAGTCGCCACTTTTAGGGTATTGGTCACTACCTAGGGGCGTTTGTGTAAACCTTATTTAGTTCATTAAAGAAATTATGTAAATTTTGAAAAGCTATAAGCTTTTCTTTTTTGGCTTATAATCTTATTAAGATATGGTTATGGCTTATTTGCATATGTAACAGATCTAGCAAGTTCTCTTTTCTCTTCTCGAAACTAGCCTCACTGTAAACCATCGTCAACTGGCACCACCAACTAAATCTACCACCTACTGCCGCCACAATAACCACCACCATTTGTCGAAATAACCACCATATCGCCGTGGTTTTGTTTGTTTTGGTGGGTTGGGTTGCTTCGGTTGTTGGTGTCAGTGGGCTATTGGTGTCTTGGATGGTTTGGTTTTTTATCTTTATTGTGGTTTTAATGTTTGTACTGTTTAGTGATAGATGATAGTCTCTGATATGATGTTAGCAAACTTTTAAACGTAAAACCTATGACTGAGAAAAAAGATCTAGCTAGGCGTATCACATAGTTTCTATGTATTTGTATTGAAACACAAAATTATACATACCAAATTTGTATCTATGTCATATTATATTCATGGGCGGAGATAGGGAGGGGTCCCGGGGGTCACGTGCCCCCTTAGCAAAAAAAATTATACAAGCACATTTTCTATAATTTCTGGATTTTTTTTTTTTTTTGTAATTTTCCCCCTTTAATAACCATTTTGTAATATAGTTTCTAAAAATTATTAAAATAGGCCCCCTCGAAAAAAATTTTTTTGGCTTCGCCCGTGATTCTATTCATGGTCTTCAACTTGAATGTCATATTGTACTTCTTATATACCTATAGAAACCAAGTCCTAACAGCTTACGAAAAGTACTAAACAATATGTAACGATACACGCAGATATTAAGTGATCGATATTTCACAATTAGTCGATTACTATTTTTATTAGATTTGTTCAAGTTGGGTGAGGAACAACAATTAATATATATGTTTAGATTTAACACCGGCCAGTATGATTGAAGGAGAAAGGGACACTCCAGCGTCAAGGTACGTTGGCTACATAATGCTTGAAGTACATGAAGAAAAAAATGATTTATGGTGATGACCTTTCTAAGAAAATCCAAGTGGGTTGTTAAATTTAATAATAAGATGATAACACATTTAAATTTGAGTAGTTGGATCAAGTCTTATGTACTTGAAAAGGGATAAAGTCTCGTGTATTTGCATAACAAAAACACTACTAATGCCCATTTAAATTGCTTAATTATCATTTGCAGTTACAATTTTACATTTAGTGACTATTGAATTGAGATATTAATGATTAATGATGAGTCAAATATCGGTGTTACAAATCTTTAAAAAAAAAGAGAGAAAATGTAAAATTAAAAAGTTTAAGAGCTGTTATATATAGATGATCTAAATGCATTTAGATAGAAGATAGATGTTGGTATTTCCGACGGCAGTTATCAAGCACCAAGTAATTGAATCACCTTTAAATGATTATTTTTAGACTTAGAGAATGTAGTGTAGTATCCGCGCAAATCGACGGGACCAAATAGTTTAAAACGGTTTTTGATTTTCTTGAGATTTGGTATTGATGGATAACGATTTTCGGTGATTGTCAACTATTTTCGGTGATGGTGTAAAAGATTGAGAAAATTGGATATGTAATGTAGGTGAAAAATGAGATTTCACATATTTTGAGAGATCACTGATAGGTTTTCATTTTACCACTGCTTTGATACATGTATTCTTTAAAGTACTATACGGAACATGATAATTAAATAAATGTAGGATTACGTTAGTACAAATCTATAAATCTAAAAAGTTGTATGACCTTGATTATGAATTTATAACATAAGAGTACCAATTTATTAATTATAAGACAGTGAACTTAGTAATTCAATGAACTTCAATATGAATTTGACTCGTGACTTTTTGCTTCGTGTCAAGGTTTTATGTCTTGTAATGTGTTATTTTTGTGTTAGCTATTTTTAGTTTTTTTGTTAAAGTAGTGGATGCTTATGTTTGTAATTATTTGTTTCGTTTGAAATAAATTGCTTTTCAAAAAAAAAAAAAAAAAGTATTTGGGACCTTTCCAAATAAAATGCTTAAAATTTTAACCAACACGTTTACTTATTATAGTATAGAAAAAAGTAGTGTTATTTTTTTTTTTAAAATCAATAGCTTATAGCATACACTTCTTAAACTTGTAACAACCATCTAAAAATTACTCCCTCCGTTCTAAAATTATTCTCCTCCGACAAAAAACACACAGTTAAAAAAAACATAATTATTACTGCTTTCTCTTTCTTACTTTTAATAGAATGACACTTTTACTCTTAACTAATTAATTAATTTTCCCTTTAAAGTTTGTAATAATAACCTCAAAGGAGAGTAATATGGTAAACTCGATCAAAATTCCCTTTCTACTTTTAGTATTGGACAATTAAGATGGGACGTACTAAAAAGAAACTATAGACTATTAATTTGAGACGGATGAAGTAATGTATTAAAGTTAAAACAACCATTCTAATAGCCCTAAAATTTAATGTGTAACATCCTCAACTTATAACATTCACTAAATATTAAACACGTAATTAGAAAATCAAATGGCTAAAGATCAACACTTGTACATCCGAACTTTTTCTTTAGAGAACTCAAATGCCAAATCACAACCCTTTCATTAACTTGTAGTTGCTTTATATAGGCAACTCCATACAATGCGGTAAAATAATACGAAAAATTTATGTAAGGACTCATAAGTTCATATAAAAATCGATTTGGTGAATGATAAAGTCGCTTGCAACATACAACCCATAAAACTTTTATTTCAGGGTACCCGCCGCCGCAACGCGCGTGTACCCTGCTAGAATTATTAAATTGATTTTCTAAGAAGTTTGAAAAAATAGTAAGATAATAAAACAGTTCATCCTTTATTTTAATTAGATACACCCAAATAACTCCTGTGTAATCATCTACAATGGTAAAAAGATTACAATACTTAGAAATTGGAATGGATACCAATATCATATCATTGAGGGGATGACGATATTTTGGTGGTAAAAAATGCGTTTTAAGCTAAACAGAAGACAACTTTTAAAATTGATACGTTTTGCCGTGACTACAGATGTATAAAAGCGTAAGACGGACCTGGTCACAAGTTAGATTGTATCTACGACGTCCCTTGCCTACATGGCCATTTACTGTTGCTTTAGTTTATATAATACAACTCGAAAAACATTATAATATGTAAGCCTTTAGAGCACTAGGTGTCAAAACGAGCCTTAGGCTCGTCGTCGTACCACCTCAGCGCCACATCAGCATCCTATTTTTTCACAACTAACCACAACAAACCCCCTCCTCACTCATAACAAACCTCAACCTCTTCATTTGGGGCCCACCACTACCACTTTATTTTTTTTATTCAATTTTCATTTCCAAATAAACTAAATAAATTCATTTCATTCAAATTAAAAATACAATACATAACTTAATAAAAAACGTACGAAACATAAAATAAAGATACGAAAAAAAAAACATACGCAAAAAATACATCAAATTATAACGAAACTAATTATTCGGATTATGTTGTTGAAATTGTGCCCATTGAAGTTGTTGCCAAACATGCTCGATGAGACATCGTTGAAGCTTTGCGTGTTTGCGTTTATCATGTAGTTCTTTGGCTTTTTTTCTTTGCACTTGGCAACGTTCAATCCATGTCTGCTGTAAATTTGGTGTCGGAGAAATATACGTTTCAGCAATGTCGGATATCGCAAAGTTTTCATCTTTCAAAATCATGTTATGCATTATGATGCACGCGTACATGATTCTCCGTAACTTGCCAATAGTAAATGCACGCGCCGGTTGGGCAATGATATGCCAACGTCTTTGGAGGACACCAAAAGCTCTTTCGATATCTTTTCGAGCACTTTCTTGTTTCGCTTTGAATGCGGCATTTTTTGGATTAGTTGCAACTGTAAATGACTTGACAAAAGATGCCCACTCCGGGTAAATTCCGTCAGCTAGATAATACCCTTGCTTAAATTGACACCCGAATACTTCAAACTCAACCTCAGGGGCGATGTCATCAAGCAAGTCGTCGAATAACGGAGAATTATTTAAAACCGTTAGATCGTTATTCGCACCCGCTACCCCAAAAAATGCATGTCAAATCCACAAATCGTATGAAGCAACGGCTTCAAGCATTATAGTGGGATATTTTTTATCACCTCTATGAAATTGGCCTTGCCATTCTTTCGGACAGTTTTTCCATTCCCAGTGCATACAATCGATGCTCCCCAACATTCCCGGAAGCCCATGAACAGTGTTATGTGCATGGTATAAGTGACGAACGTCATCCTCATCTGGTTTTCTTAAAAACTCCTTAATAAATAGTTGGATTACGCACATAAGAAAAAAAATCTGCGTGCACAGTGTTCACCTATTTGTAAATACTCATCTAACGCATCAGCTGATATCCCGTAAGCCAATTGTCGTAGGGCACATGTGCATTTCATAATCACACTAAAACTCATTACACCCCTACCATTGGGTCGAACTCTAAAGAAATCAAAATGCTTAGGAAGAGGATGATGAGTTTCAATATATGTTTCAATACCTTGTACTATTTGTAGAAATAGACGACGGCTCATACGAAATCGACGCCTAAAATTAGCGTCCGTATATTTTGGGTTGTCACCAAAATAGTCATCAAGAAGACGTGCTTCAGCAATTTCACGTTCACGAGGGACATATTGACGACGCTTTGAAGGACCGGGTGCTTGTTCCTGCAACGTTTGCTCCGCCTCGAACTCTATAATAAACATTTCTAATTCCGTTAACTCTTCAAGGTCACTTTCGCCGGAATAAGATGATTCACTCGTGTAACTCATGTTTCAGCAAGTTTGAATGGTTTATTTTGATTGAATATGAAAAAAGTGTATGATATGTTATGTTAATTTATAGAGTGAGTGGTGGGGTTTCTTTTTTCTTTTTTTTTTTTTTTTAAAAAAAAGGGGATTTTATCCGTTGTTAAACGGATAGAAATTGAAACATTCAAACGTTATACTCACTTTTTGTCAGAACATTTACTCGTCGTCACCACGATGAGCTTGGCAACGACGAACGACGGCGAGATACCACGGTGTCAAGGCGAGGCACGGCGAGCCTCCAGCGTGGACGGCGAACTGGGACGACGAATGGACACCGAGTGCTCTTACGCGTGGTTGATCAGAATGAATTATATATCTGTTTGTTGTTCTAGTAAAATACTACTGTAACAATTTGTGTTTGTTCTTTAAATTTTCAACTAACTCATCAACATAACTACATATATATTTTATTAATAGAAGTCTTAAAACCAACCCGTTGCATCTAGACATGCAACTATAAACCGGTTTTCAAAAAAACCGGACGTCAAAACCGGAACCGGTTTTCCACAAAACCGGTTTTTACAAAACCGAAACCGGTTTTAGTAAACCGAACCGGTTGTACCGGTTTTAAGTTTTTCCAGCGGACCGGTTTTTTACCGGTTCTAAAACTGGGTAAAACCGGTTTTTTGAAAAAACCGGTTAAAACCGATTTTTTAAAACCGATTTTTGTCGAAAACCGCTAAAACCGGTTTAAACCGGTTAAACCGGTTTTAAAACCGTCAACGAAAAGTCAAACTAGCCGTTGGATTTGAATCTGCGAAACCGGTCAAAACGGTTTTGAAAACCGGTTTTAACCGGTTTTCGCCGGTTTTAAAACCGGTCAGCTTGTTACCGTTTGTTACATGTTAGTTACCGTTTTTTTTGTCTTTTTTTTGATTTTTTGAGTATTTTGAAGCTAGAACTTGTAGTATAAATATGTGTTTTGGGTTGAGGCTTAAAACACATCAAATGTCTCTTTAATCTCTCTAAATCTCTAATTTCTTTATAATGGAAAACACACAATCACAACAAGCTTCCACTAATCCTCCCTCCGTTGGGTCTTCCCGGTCACGAAAACATTACACACAAGATGATGTTGCTCATGTTAAACCAACTTCACGAAATCCCGAGGTTTTTAATCATATGGATTTGTATGTTATGAAGGATGGGACGGAAAAGGCGCGTTGCAAAAAATGTTTGAGCTTTTATGCTTCCGGGGCTAACACTACACTAAAGGGTCATATAGCCAAATGTTCCGCGGTACCTCAAAATGCCGACGGTACTATTGGTGAGGATGGTCAAATTTGTGTATATGATAATGATGCGCTTCAAAGAGATTTTGCGGGGTGGGTCATTCAACATACTTATCCATTCAACCTCTTCGACAACGCCAAGCTTACGGCCATCATCAAAAAGAGGCTACACTCGCGGTATAAACAAGTAAGTCGTACTAAACTTAGAAGCGATGCTTTTAAATTATGGGAAACGGCTAAAAATGATATTATTAATGGTTTTCGTGATTATAAATATGGTGTTTCTATAACTACGGATGTTTGGACCGCACCACATGGTTCGGCAAATTCTTATCTCGCCGTTACGGCTCATTGGTTTAATCCCGAATCTTGGTTATTAATGAAACGGACAATTGCTTTTAAACTATTTGGTTATCCTCATACGGGATCTAATTTAAGAAAAATTTTACATGACACTTTAATTGAATATAATTTAGATGATAAAGTTTTTACGATTTCACTAGATAATGCATCTAATAATACTAGAGCTATGGAATTGTTAAAATTACGTATAAAACCTATTTTAGATGGTGCTTTTTTTTCATTCCCGTTGTGTTGCTCATGTTATAAATTTATCCGTTCAAGCGGCATTAAAAATATGTGAGAGATTACGTTTGACATTTAGGGGTTTGTTAACAAATATATATCGCTCGAGTAATGAACGACAAATTAACTATAAATGTTTTCGTAAACAATGTGGTGAACCATGGCTAGGACCGAAATTTGATACACCTACTAGGTGGAATTCTACTTGCATTATGTTTGAAAATATATTACGACAACGTACTACTTTAGATGCTTTTAATGAATTACTTGTTGAAAAAAACCGTTCTACTTCGATAGATGACCAAGATTGGCAACGACTACATGCTTTAACTATTTTTTTACAGGTTTTTAAAGAGGCAACAACTATAGTATCGGGTGTTTATTACCCAACTAGCCCATTAGTTTTAAATCAAGTTTATGCTATGACGGAAAAATTAGACGAATTAAAAGACTCACCTACTCAAATGTTTAGAAAAATGGTTAAAGTTATAAAAAAGAGATTTATAAAATATTTTGCTAGTTTACCTTTGGTTTATACTTGTTCCGCCGCACTTAATCCATGTTTAAATGTTGGAGGCGTAGAACTTTTAATAAGAAGAATAATGGAAAATTTAGAATTATCTTTTGGGTTGGATGGTGAAGATCCCAACTATATAGAATCTCAAGTTTTTAAATTTAATGATTATTTTAAAAAATTGTTTGAAATTTATGCAACAAAATATGGTCAACAACCAAACCCAATTATCGACCCAATGCGGGCCGGTTCGTCTCGAATGACAAGGGACATTAACATAAACCTTTATAATACTTTACGTGAAGACGCTACAAAGCGTCAACGATCATCGGCCCCGACAAGCGAGTTGGGACAATATATGGCTACAAACTTTTTAACAACTTTAAGTCCCGATGAGTTTGCAAACTTTGACATTTTGGCTTGGTGGAAAGAAAGGGAAATCCAATTTCCAATTTTAGCCGCTATGGCTCGTGACTTATTAGCGGTCCAAGCTTCGACGGTAGCTTCCGAATCGGCCTTTTCTCATAGTGGTCGAATTATATCGGATAAAAGGACAAAACTTAGCCCCGAATCCGTGGAAGTATGTGTATGTTTGAAAGATTATATGGACGGAGTAGATAGGGTACAACATCAAACATCGTTGGAAGGTTCGATTGAAGAAGTTGAAGAAACTATAGCACAAGAAGAAGATGACATGGGGATATCACCTCCGGCTACCGAATTAGATGAAGGTGAATTTGAACCATTTGATGTTGAAGAGTTAGATGTAGAAGAATTTTTGGATGATTTAATTTCTTGAGTATACACGGGTGATGGCAATGCCGAAGCTCGATATACTTGAGTATACTAATATGTTTTTGGGTGATGGCCATGCCGAAGCTCGAAATGTATTAGTATTTATTTATTTTTAATCCTATAATTGTATTGTTTAAATAAAAGTTATGATTGTATTCGAAATGTATTAGTATTTTATAGTTTTAGTTGTATGGTTGTATTGTTTAAATAAAAGTTATGATTGTATTTGAAATGTATTAAATGTTTTAAATTCCGAAAAAAAACCGAACCGGTAAAATACTGATAAAAAACGGATCCGAACATTTAAAACCGAAAAAACCGAACCGGTAAAAAACCGATAAAAACCGATTCCGAACATTTGAAACCGAAAAAAACCGATTCCGAACATTTAAAACCGAAAAAAACCGATTCCGGAAAAACCGAAAAAACCGAAACTGATTTTTGGCAAAACCGGTTTTTTAAAAACCGGTTTTCCAAAAACCGAAAACCGGTAAAAACCGGTTTTTGTGCACCTCTAGTTGCATCTAAAGTTCTAAACATTCATTTCCTTTCTTTTACCCTTTTCGTCTTGCTAGTATAATGTCATATTATATTAAGTCATGTGCCCCAATTAAAACAACAGTTTCGGTAGTGTAGTGGTTATCACGTTTGCTTTACACGCAAAAGGTCTCCGGTTCGATCCCGGGCAGGAACATTGTTTTTTATTAATTTTTAAAAATAAAATCTACTAACATTTCAATCATCCTAAATTTCACATCTCGAAGTTTATATCTTTATAAAGTTTTGATTATAGTAATGGTAATCTAACAAAGGGAATGGATCCACTTTTTATTTAATATTGTTCAAAAATTACCATTTTGCCATACAAATGTTAGTATAAATAGATGTGTTGTGTATTTGGTTAATTATCACTTTCAAGTAATCAAAAAACACTCAAAAAAATCAAAACCGAAAGTATTTCACTAAACACTAATGGAAAGTTCAAACACCAACAACACCACCAACACCGAAGCTGGTTCAACAAGTGCAGCGACGGTTATGAAAGTTTTACCATGCGACCGTATAAAAGATCCATGGGAACACTACAACTACGTCATAATGTTGGACGGTAAGAAAAAGGCTCAATGTAAACTTTGCTTGAGTATATTGTCTGCCGGTTCCAACTCGACGTTGAGGGCTCATATCAAACAAAAGTATTGCAAGGCACTCAAATCGGTTCCGGAAGCCGGTCAATCGTCCATGGCTTGAGACGGGACTATTTTTGCATACGATCATGATTTACTCCGTCAACAATTTTCCGGTTTGGTGATTCAACGTGGTTTGCCGTTCAACCACTATGACAACGCTTTGACGACGGAGGTGTACCAGAATTATATGCAGCCACAGTACCATCATGTAAGTCGTATGATTCTAAAACGCGATGCTATGAAAATGTGGAAAACGGCTAAACAAGATTTAAAAATACTTTTTTAAATTTTGATGCTTGTGTTAATTTAACAACTGATGTTTGGGCCGCTCCTCATAATTTGCCATTTTCGTACCTTTGTGTTACCGCACATTGGGTTGATCCCGAAAGTTGGCAAATGATGAAGCGAGTCGTAGCATTTGAAAACTTTCCGGCCGGAGAAGCTTTATACAAATTGTTGAAAAAAGTGTTTCATAATTTTAACTTGACAGAAAAAAAAATTTCAATAACGTTGGATAATGCTAGTAACAACACAAATGCAATGGGTAGACTAAAAATGGAATACGAGCCACCTTGTAATGGAGATTTTTTTCATAGTCGATGTGTTGCACACATCATTAACTTGGCCGTGCAAGCGGGATTAAAAGATCCGCATTTGAGTGAAGTGAAAGAAAGTTTTAAAGAATGTTAGTCGATGTTTTTAAAAAGGGTAATAAAGATATAATGCATACATTCGGTTGTGTGAAAATGCGGGAAAACCTTGGTTACAACCTTGTTGGGATATTGAAACAAGATGGAACTCCACTTATCTTATGTTCATAAGTGGTTTAAAACAAAATGTGACTTTGCAATATTTTCATGATGAGAAATTGTCGGGAAAGGGTAGGTGTGCTCCATTTGATGCCGATAATTGAGATACTATTGAAAAACTAACCCGACTACTTGAAGTTTTTTACAACGCAACAAAAAAATTGTCAGGAGTTTATTATCCAACAACTCATTTGGTACTCGAGCAACTATACTTGATGTCTTCACAAATTTCCGCATTTGAATTTCATGGTGGTGTTTATACAAGCATGGTTTCCGGGATGAAAGAAAATCTTTTGAAATATTTTGAAACTTTGTCACCGTTAATTACTTGTGCGGCCGCATTAAATCCATGTTATAATGTAAGCGGGGTAGAGGTGCTTATCGACTCGATTGTGACTGATTTGGGTTGTTTCGCGTCAAACCCGAACTATGCTGATGATGCAAAAGAGTCCTTTGGCCATTCTTTTAAAAGTTTGTGGGAATATTATTTTGAAAAATATGGTAACCCACCTCCTACTGTGACTGAGTCTTCTTCATCATCATCATCAAGGGGTTTTAGAGGGAATCCGATACTTGCTTTGCATAAAAAGATAAGAGATAATCCCAACAAACGGAAAAAAAGTGATCGCTTCGCGAATAGTGAATATGAAAGATATACCACAACCGATTTTTTCTCACATATTCCGCCCGAGCAAGTTGAAAACTTTGATGTGTTGGCGTTTTGGAAAGCAAAGGAAACGATGTTTCCCGTTCTATCCCGAATGGCTCGTGATGTACTTAGTGTACAAGCTACTTCGGTAGCTTCTGAATCCGCTTTTTCAACAAGTGGAAGGGTTTTATCAAATCTGAGAAACAGACTCACACCGGCTTCTTTGGAGATGTGTATGGGTTTGAAAGATCACTTGGACGCAATGAAGTGAGTGCAAGATAAAACTAATATTGAAAATGCCGCATACTTCGAAGGGGAGGTCTACGTAGAAGAGGCAGAAGCGGGTGAAATCGAGATGCTTTCCGATGAAGAACTAAGACAAGATGCAGCTGCTCAAGAAGCTAGGGGATCCGATGACGACTATTAGGACTTTTATGCTTACGTATTATGTTTTAAGTTTATGTATTTCCTTTAAGTTTATGTATTTCCTTTCAGTTTATGTATTTCCGACGTTATAAATAAAAGTTGAAGTTTATTCAGTGTAAGTTTGTTTAAATTTTGAAAAACGAAAAAAAAAAAAAAAAAAAAAATTGGTTAACCGGTTAAATATTTAAAAAGTTTGAATTTTGGACTTGGCGGCAAGATTTTTTTCAAAATTAAACCGGTTAACCGGGTCCCAAACCGGTTACTTATTTTTAAAATTTTGAATTTTTGAAATGGGCGGCAAATAAATTTTTTTGAATATCCGGGCGGTTAACCGGTCCGAAACCGGTTAAAACCGGTCAAACTGGACAAAAATTTAAAATTTAAAATTTCAAAATTTGAATTTTTTTGAGCGGGAAGGCGGATAAATTTTTAAAATTTGAATTTTTTTTATATTTACAAGTTTGCCATTGTAAGACTAGTATAAATAGATAAATTGTGTTTTTATCTTTGCAAATTTTATAGAATTAAAATAAACTCTAAAAAATAAAAATCGAGAGCATTTCACATTTTTACTAATGGCTGATGCTGATCCTGCACCACCTCCGCCACCCCCGCCACCGGTGATTGTTCGTTATTTACCGGTAGACCGTGTACCAAATATTTGAGCTCACTACCACTACGTCGAAATGTCAGATGTCATGCGAAAGGCTCAATGTAAGCATTGCTTATGTTTCTTTAAACCCACTTCCAACGCGGCGTTGATGGCTCACACACAGAAGTATTGCCGCCATGCACCTGTAGTTGATGCCTGATTCTCGAGTCGACGTTGAGTAGCTTATCAAGTTATCGATGTTTTATGTTTATGTTATTATGTGTTGTGTTTTAAGTTTATGTGTAATGTGTGATGTATCATATATTCTCCGTTCTATTAAATAAAAGTTCTAGTTTATTAATACACGAAACAAGAAAACGATTACAAACGACGACGGAAAACGAAAAAAAAATAAAAAATAGTAGAACCGGTCAAAACCGGTTAACCGGTCTAGACCGGTCCCAAACCGAGCCCAAACCGGTTTGGACCGGTTGGGTTTTTTTCTCCTCACACCCGGTTCGGAACCGAACCAGTTAACCGCCCGGATCGGTTTTTTTGGCCGTTGACCCAAACCGGTTCGGGTTTGACCAGCCGTCAAACCTAACCGGTTAACCGAAATATGCACCTCTAATGTTATCCAACTCATGAGAAATAAAGGAATCCATGCACAAAGCAAAGACAATTTATTGTAGCAAAAAATACGTTATCGAATTCTTATAAAATAGTTATTTGGTTTCAAGAAATCCTGTAATAGCAACAAACCAAATTAAATTAAAACATGTTTTCTATTGTTAACTTTCTGATCACGAATTACATGCATGTTGTTACCTTTATCGTTATTGTAAGGACAATTTGTTGATATGATTTCATACTTTTATGTTCTAACTATTTATCTTATACTGTATTCAATCAAAGCATAACAATTGAATAAAGGTAGACAACCCGGGATCAAATTTTTGTGGCAATCGTACTCGGTAGTGGGAAGCTGTGAAGGACCAACGTCTCTACTGTAAGACCAGGACCGAACCAAAACAGAACACCCCAATCTAAACCCTCGCCTGTAGTGGCAAGACGGTCCTTAACAGACTTCTTCCTCATCTCGTCAATGATGAACAAGATGCTAGCTAACATTGGACATGTTCCCATTCTCGCTAAGCACATGTCTGCTAGCTCTGATTTTCTCTTCCGATCCCTAAGACCGTGCTCAAGCTCTACCTGGTCCAATATTGCTCGACCACTAGCAAGGCCGGTCCTAAGTTATATGATTCCCTGGCGAGACCATAAAAAAATGCCCCTTATGGAAGAATGTATACTAAAAACACACTATCAATGTCATATACTCCACACATATAATATACTGTGCGACTCAAAATTTCAATTTTAGATTTGTGCGATTGTACGACTTCACTACATTGTTACCAAGTGTCCATTTGGTTGGTGGAATCTTTTTGTGAGATAGACTTGACACTCTTGTGCGACCGTTTTGTATTTTTCGAAAAGGCAAAAAATTCTCAAATTTTTTTTTCAAAAAAATGTATTTTTTAATTTTTCGAGAATCTTTTGTCTTTTCGATAAAGACAAGATGGTCGCCTAAAAATATTCTTGACCGCCAGTCAACACAAAAGTACAACAATCAGTCTAGCAGAAAAGGTCAACCATGATCCTCACTTATCATAAAAAAACAAAACTTATTAATCATATATCACATTAGTCGCACAAATCTAAAATTGAAAAAAATAAAATTTAAGTCATTTTTAGCAACTTTAATGTGCAATAATTGAAAATCCCTTTTTAACTATAATGCGCTACAACATCTTTGTCAACTCGTAAAAACTATACAAGATTTCAAACCGAGCTCCTCATTGGTTTAACGAGTCGAAGAGATTTCGAAAACCGTGTTATATTTCTTATGTTTCAATTTCAAATTTATAGTTGTATAAAAAAATTCAATGCCATAAGATTTTTGACATTTATTATTACTAAAATAGACTAACATATGCTTAACTTATTTGTTTCCAAAAGATTTACAAAAAACACTCTCTATGGTATGTCTATGCAAGGTTATAAATAGCGTGAGACGTGACGTGACGGGCATGATCAAGCCTCGTGTCTTAGCGGCTAAGGCGAAGCTTTTGCGTTTGTAAGACGTGACATAAAACAACACAAAATATGAGAATATTTATATATTTATATAGTATTTCATATATATCGATTTTATTAAAAAATGTGTCATAAGCCGGCGTGACTGCACGCATTTACGGGGCCTTTGTAAGGCTTTTACGCGCCTTTTAGAACAATTTAGAAGTTAGAAATAAAACAAGGTAATAATATTTTAAAATAATACAGTAATAAATAAAAAGTTTAATAGAGTTCAGTTTTTTCTCAACCCACGTGATACAACATTAAGTTTCTCTCTCTATATTAGACCAATCAAGTTTTAGCACCACTTCATCTTCCTTGTTATATTTGCACGCGAAAATGACGTAAAGAGACATTGTCCTCCAATATACGTCTTGAATAAGACCAACTTTTTCTCATATACATATATGGACATACTGGTCACGAAGCTTGGGTCGAGACCAACCAAATCAACACGTGTTAGTTTCTTAAGAAAACTACAACCAAAATAAATAAATAAAAAATCAAATACGAAATCCACCTCATAGGTCGCGATTTATAGTTCGAGACCAAAAACATTTTCGCTACCAAAAACAAAAACGAAACTAACTACTTGAAATTTAATGAAAAATATATAAAAGAGTGCAAAATCACCCTTGAACTTTTGTATATTTACAACTTTTTATATAACAAACTTTATTCGTCAAATAGTTAGCAAATATATAGCGAATTCGCTAATAAAAAATATATCGTCTCGAAGAGCTTTGGATTACGAACAAAACAAGCCTAATATCGATATACTTTTAACATATGCACGTTTTTATAAAAAATGTTAAAGTTTGATATCTTTTTTAGGGTTAATTCCATATATCCCCAATTAAAAACTTTAAATGTCATATTTGTCCAACCAAAACACATAATACCATATATACCCAATTTAAACACAAAATTTGTCATATCTACCCATTCTTTTATTAAATCAATTAAACATCAATTAACATTATTAAATACCCATTATACCCTCCAAAAAACACATCACCTACTATACCCTTCACGTACATCAATGTGGCCATAATCATCATCATCATGTTACTACTAATAATAATGTGTTCGTCTCTCACGAGTCCAACCTCAAAGGCAATTTTGGAATTCAAGTATCAAGCCATAGACAAACCATCTTTATCTGATCAACAAACCCAAATGTTTATGGCTGAGAAACTAACAGTGTGTGGAAAATATTGGGTCATGGCAAAAAGTTGGCAAACCCTCAATTTGTTATCCTGGCATATGTGTATTTGTTTTTGTCACATAACTCCGTAATTTTATTTTAACTTTAACCTGTTAAACACATTTCCATTGATCGATATACAAGTACTGATTATGTATCCTTCCCTCTCATTTAAAAATAACTTGTCATTTAGTTCTCAAGTTTAACTTTTTTCTTTATGAGTTGCGGAGAATTTTGTTTAAATTAACTCTTCATCCGTAACCTTGTCGTGTTGAAATAATGATTAACATTGAAAGCTTTCATACCCTTATTACCCTTGGCAACTTCGGAACACATACCTTTGACTTTATGAGTCTTCATAACGCTAAAATCATACCTTTGATACGATGGTTAAGACTTCTTTATTAGTTATATCGACTTCATTATTATGTTATATTGTCCATCTTCGTCATTGTGAGATTCTTTTGTTTTCTTAACGAGTTCGCCTACACTCTCGGTCTTCGACATATTTTGTTAGTTTTACCTCCAACTTTAAGGATAAGATAACTTTTGAAAGACAATATACACTCTTTACGACTTGTTTAGCATTCGCATATTGCGACCGTTCGAGTCTGAAGCACATCCGATGCTACTTTAATGCACAAAGCTGATTTTAAACTCAAGGTTTCTTAATGTTCGGTTAAAAAATGAAGCTCGTAATGTTGTTATAAACTACTGACCATGAACATAATGATTGATCATTCTTATATAAAAAGTTTGATACGAGTGTTTAAATGGACTTAAAAAATGTGGGAATAATTGGTCATTAATAAGGGTAAAATAGTCTATACATTTTAAATTAATTATTATTAAGATTTTTTAAAAAGTTAAAATAAACAAATTATTAAAATGGGTAGATATGACATATTTTGTGATTAAATTGGTTATATATGGTATTATGAGTTTTGGTTGGACAAATATGACATTTAAAGGTTTTAATTGGGGATATATGGAATTAACCCTATTTTTTAAAAACAAAAAAACACTTCCAAAACACACTCTTAAATCACATGGGCCAAAGACGTGCAATTTTACAAAAGAGGAAAATCATGAAAATAAAATAGTACAAAATCACCCTTGAACTTTTGTATCTTTACAACTTTATATAACAAACTTTATTCGTCAAAAATAAAAAAAATATATTTGCGAAGAGCTCTGGATTACGAACAAAACGAGTCCAATATCAATATGCTTTTGACGTACGTATGATTTTATAGAAAATGTTAAAGTTTGATATATTAAAAAAAATAATAAATAAATAAAAACAAAACACACTCTTAAACCACAAGGGTCAAAGACGTGCAATTCTATAAAAGAGGAAAATCATTTGGAATTAAAGGATACCGGTTTAAATTTTATGAATAAAAGTTTTAGTTTTATATAATAAAAAAAAAAGTTTGCATTTTTTAGTTTTATAAATAAAGGGATACCGATTTTAGTTTATGAATGTTTATGTTTTATTTCAAAACGATATTCCTTTATTCCAAACGATTTTCCTCTTTTGTAAAATTGCATGTCTTTGGCCCCTGTTTTAAGAGTGTGTTTTGATAGTTTTTTTTTAAATATATCAAAATTCAACATTTTTTATAAAACGTACGTACGTCAAAAGCATATTGGGCTCGTTTTGTTCGTAATCCAGAGCTCTTCGAAACGGCATATATTTTATTAGCGAATTCGCTATATATTTGCTAGATATTTGAATAATAAAATTTGGTATATAAGAAAGTTGCAAATATACAAAAGTTCAAGGGTGATTTTACATTCTTTTATATTCTTTTCATTAAATTTCAAGTAGTAACTTTCAATTTCGTTTTTGGTAGCGAAAACTTATTTGGTCTCGAACTATAAATCGCGACCTATGAGGTGGATTTGGTATTTATTTATTTATTTTGGTTGTAATTTTCTTAAGAAGTCGACATGTGTTGATTTGGCTGGTCTCGACCCAAGCTTCACGACTAGTATGTCCATATAGGTAAATGAGAAAAAATTGGTCATCTACAAGATGTATAGTGAAGGACAATATCTTTGGCCAAAATACCAAAAGGAAGTAAATCCATTTTTTTTTATTCCCGTGGAAGTCCACATTTTGGCCGAATCTTCTTCCATAATGGTACGGCACAATAGTATTATTGGGGTAGATACACAAATAACTTTAAATCGAAGAAGTCGGGTAGGCGGATTGGTCCGAGTGAAGAAAAAAGCAGAAAAAATTAAACTGATAATCTTTTCTGGAGATATCCATTTTCCTGGAAAGACAAATAAGGCATTCCGATTGATACCACCAGGAGGGGGAAAACAGAATTATAAAGAATACAAAAAATTGAAAAATTGGCTCTATATCCAACGAATGAAACTTTCCAGGTATGAAAAAAATTATTTTGTTTTGGTTCAACCTGTAGTCCCATATAAAAAAACAGATGGTATAAATTTAGGAAGACTTTTCCCACCGAATATCCCCTTATGTAATTTTCGCTATTTTCACATAGCTGGTCTTCCTTGTTAAACCACCATTTTCGCTGGAAAAAGCAATATACTATACTTAAACACCAGAAATTTGATACCCCCAATTTATATGATGCCGTGTGCCATCGCCCAGCCCGCCCAACTCCAAGATCAGGCCCCACCAGAGTGAACAATCCAAAAGATAGAGTAACAATCAGTTATACACAAAGGCAAAAAGTTTTTTTTTTCTTTTTTTTTAACCGTGCCAATATTCTTAGATATTAGATATGACACCATTTTAGAGAGATGAAACAAAAGCCTGCCTCCTTCAACCATCTCCCAATAGCTCTGTTAGAGTTAGGCAAGACGGTCTGAAAAGTAGACACTATCTTAAACATTGGAACCTCATTACTCAAGTCAAGGTTAGAACCAACGATAATCGCACCAGCTCCATCTTCAAACAAAGTTGACCGATAATATAATCAAGGTGTGCATTAATAGGGCCATGAAAGTGTTGGAATATTAGAATATTATCAAATAATATAAACACATATTAATCATAAGTACGCAGCGGATATAGATCAAACAGTGTAAATAAGTTAACCTAATTAAACGTACCTAGTTTACCTTCTTACGTAATTCGAGTTGTATCAAGAACAAGTAAAACCCTAAAATTAGGTTTTAGTAAAATCGTCCCTTATGGTGATCGATTAACAAAACCACCAAAAATCCAAAAAGGATTTCTCTGCCATTTCACGCACACGTTTTGATAGCGATTCAATGTGAATGTTAGTTCTTGGATCACGAAAAAACTTAACACTTTGGTTACGCTAAGATCAAATGCATAAACCCTTGGGTTTATGTAATTCGTACGATCAAGGAGTAAGAGGGGAACGATGTGAAGAAAAGCTTGTCTAGGTTTTCCAGGGTATGCATAATAATGAACAAAGAGTTTGTTTATATAGTGTGATAATTGGAGAACAAATTTGGACTAGGATTTCTCCTCTTTGGATCATTAGTCGACTGGTTTACCACGAGGAAAGGGATTCTAGATCCTTCTCCTTATTAGTTACAATCTGGTCCTTTAACTTAATATTTAAAGAACGTTAACTAACTCCCGTTGAGTAACATTTAATTAACGACCGTTAGTTAGTTATTTTCGTGATTTAATAATTACTACATCCGTCCTATAATTATTGTCCAGTGTTGACCTTTGAAGTCTTTATTTTGCAACTTTGACCTTAAATATTTGTATTTGTGTTATATAATACTCGATGAAAATTATAAGAACGAAAATACATTTAAAAATCAATCCATTCATATATTTTTTATCAAGTAATATATAACACATATAAAAATATTTAATGTTAAAGTTAAAACCTAAAGACTTCAAAAGTTAATATTGGAAAATAATTATGAGACGGAGGGAGTAATATAATACTATAATATATTAATTATACAAATTGAATCTCAAACGCAACATGTGCGATCCCGTAAGCTCTCGTATAATACGGACATCCATTTAATGAAATATGTTCACAAACTAACAGAAAGGCCATAGCCGTAATCTCACAACAAACCACAAGAACACAAGCACACTTGTTGTCAACTAGGTCTTTGGCTAGCCGAAGAACTGTACCGCCTGCATGACAACCTTGATGGTACATCATAAAACGTTTAACACAGGGCTGAGGTCTAGAAGGTTTAAAAGATGGTAGGCATGTCAACACTAGAGGTCGTGCAAAAGATGAGACGAGTAATATTTGATTTGGGTTGCCCCCATTTTTTAATTGCTTTTGTAGCAGCTTCATTACCGAGTTTTGGTACTTCAACGACCAATAAGTTCTTGACGAACGTCCAGAGAAGGAGCCGTATTATCACAAATGTTGGGGTTTTCTATCATAAACTCCTCCGTCAAGTGTATGTATCGCTTTCTTACCATAGACTTGTGGCCTGAAAATATCATGCATGTATAATTAACTCATAATAATTAGCCAATAATATAGCATTTTACTTTTATCTAAAGCCAAAATCTCTTAAATTTATGTCTTACGGAAATCCAACTAAATTAGAAAGCAAAACTAGGTAAAAATGAAACCTAACGTCAAGTTCATTATAAACCATGTACAAGATGGTAACCCTTTAATCCATCAGAGAGAAAATTAATCTCTTTGTGGCCACAGAGGTTCATGTGCGCTAACTCTAGGCTATCCAAAATAGTAGGTGTCTTATGATTAGTCAGCTTGCAATGTCGAGTTGAAACCCATGTAACCCAGAAAAAAACAGATAGTAACACTTTATATAAGAGCATGCAAATATATGAAAATTTCACACTAGAAACTGTTAGCGATAAGTGTGTAGAACATGAAACTTGTCTACACTTATTTAGTGTATACTAGATCGAGATCAATTCATCAGTATCGATATATACACGATGAAAGGTTTATGGATATTTTTAATATGCGTATGACCGGACTCGAACTCGAGACTTCGGGATTGCACACATTACGTATGAGAGTTGATGTTAAAATAATTAATATATATAAACGTTATTATTATTAATTATTTGTCACGAAATAAAACTTAACGATAATTAATATTTAACGTGTTTAGACTAACGGTCGTTAAATGTAAACTAAAAGGACTAGAGATGAAATTAGTGGACAAGAAGGATCTAGAACCCCTCTTGGGTCCTTATGGCCGGTCCTTATGGCCGGTCGTGGGTTTCAAAAGCCCAGGGGAGGCTTTTCTTGATCACCAAGTTATTAGATACCTATAAATACAAACTCCTTGTATTCATAAATCTAATCTTGGATTACCTAGAAACCTAATTTCTTTCTCCTCTCCTCTTAGTTGTGGCCGATCGTACACCTCCCTCCCCATAGGGATTCGATTTTCCAACTCCAAGATACAAGTGTTATGGTTTTATTTGTGATTCAAGAACCTAGCTTTTCACATCAAATCGATATTAGTATGTGTGTACAAAAACGAAGAACAAATACAATTGTGTTTGTATATCTTGGGTATTTGACTTTTGGTGTAGTTGAATTTGTTAAACCCTAATTTATTAGGGTTTAGGGTTTCTTGGTTCTTGATCTCATGTGTTTCTTGAATTTCTAAAATGTACGCATATACTTTTAATTCGGTTAATTAATTTACAAGTATTATTCCTATTACTTCCGCTGCATGCTTTGATGATGTTTACGTGTTTACTTTAATTGTTATGATTAGTAAAACCCAACAGTGGCATCACGAGCCGTTAATATATTGTAATTAATTACCGAAACACATAAAAATTGAATCTTTGTGATTATTACATGCTTTTATTGGTTTCTAGGGTTTTGAAAATTGAAACCCTAATTATTTTATATATGGGTCGATTACCCTTTGATTTTTTAATTAGGTTTTATTTTTTGTAAAACTTGTAGAAACCCTAGGATTGCATGTTTATTTTATGTGGTTTTAATGAATAATTGTTATGTGCCATGTATATGCGTATCTTGGGATTATAATTGTTATAAGGAATCAATGGTGCAACATGCATGTTTTGCCATGGATTATCGTTTTGATTAATTGTTTAAGTAAAATTCACATGTTAATTAGTTTGATAAATATAAAATTGGGGAAGACCTCAATATATCTAATAAAAATTTGTTATGTGCAATATGGTATATTATTAACTTTGGCTTACGCAATCGACTTGTCGATGTATGTGGCTCACTTACCATAGTAGGTGAAAGCCCTAGTTAATATATGCATGGTTTTACGCCTAGAATTGTTTATTAGGTTTTATTGAAATAATTATGCATGTGGCTAATTGTTTTCACATATGTTAATTGTTAAGTTATGTGTATATTATTTGAGTTCATTTTAATTTTATTAAAGTGCTTTTTTGTTTATATTGTATGACACGTTAGTAAGCAAAAAGGGTTTTTTGAGAATAGACAATTAAATGGACTAAATAATGCCAAAATTTGATTTGTTTTCTAAGTATTAAATCTTGAACTTTTAATCGACTGATGCGACTGTACTAAATGGTTAGAACGGCTCACCCATTATAACAAACTGTGTGGGTGGTTTAAGGAGGGTTCGACATTAAATTGCGACTCTAAAGAAGAAGGGTTATTCATAATATGCTTCGCGCTGACCAGCTTCTCTGCCACCTTGTGAGTTGTATTTGGAGCTACCTAGTATAACTATTCTATGTACGAAACATCTTAGTGCAAAGTTGTAAGTTTCTCAACGCATCGATTAAAACTTTGTAGAATTTAGTCTTAGCAATTAAAATTATGAGTAAGTTTTTTGTAAAAATTTTATGTTATGGAGATGTATGCATGCTTCTTCATACATAAGTTTTGATTACACGTCAAAAATTGTACCATTTAAATTTAAGTTTATGCCATCTAATGATATGAGACACTTGAAGTTGTAATTTAGGTATGTGAGACCCTGAGCTAGATTACGATAACAAGGTGAATCTTTATGTTGTGTGAGACCTCAACTTAAATAATTTGCAATTTCTAAATTAGACAACTTAATTAAGTTAGTTAGTGAGACCTATAACTTAAGGCATAAGATGGGATAAAACATGCTTACGTTTTGCATAATTGTTTGGCAAAATTGTAAATCCATATTTTCTAGGAATTGAAAGCTTGTTTGTCAATTATTGTTCTTCGACAATTACCTATTCTGTACTTTCATCACTAGCAGATCAACTGATGTGGTGAAACTATGATCATGAGGGTCCTAGATTCAAGGAAAATTTTATGGTTAATATGAATATTGACCTAAGGGTATTTTATTTTCTTGAAAGATTTAATTATCGAAAATACTAAAAATTGAATTTTGTTATTTCTTTTGATTGTATTAATGCAACATTAAACCGTAAACGTGGTTTGGGCTTTGGTAAATTGATCTAGTTCTGTTTTCAACCAAATGTTTGATCAAGAAAAATTTACTAAAAAGACAAACATAGACTCTTTTCCATGGAAGAAGAGTGAGACTCAATCATATTCCTTTTCATGATTGAGAAAGGTATGTTAGGAACATTATAATTGTCTAAATTCTAATATAACTATAGCAAACTTTAATAGTTTAAGAAAATTGTACACCTTGTTTTCCATAAGAGATTTCATTACCCTCTGTTGGTGATTGAATTCTTATATGACATTTTGATCAACCAGAAAATATGTTTGACATTTTATGAGTTATTAAATTAGAAGCTAGACTAATTACCGCAAAATTGGTAAAAGACAAACTAGTATATTTTATCTAGTTGTTTTGTTTTGACTAATTGAATGTGCTATACATCATTATGGCGATGGTAGACCCATTAAGGAAGAAATTGCATGCTCAATTTTTCAAGTTAATAGCATTGATGGATAATTCATCATCTACAGAGTAGAATACACTCTTTTAGTACCTAAGTAATTGGTACGAATGGTCTTTAAAAGGGGTAACAACGTAATAGCACGCTATTTTTACTGGTTAATGAAACATTTACAATGTTGTCAAATCCAGTGGGAGTATGGTGTATTATTGAATAAGACATTATTGTAACGTTGTCTAATTCAGTGGGAGTTACAAGATTTATTATATTGGTAGTAACTCAGATTATTTCTAGATTTTTTTGAAATAATACATTACGTTCCAATATGTAGACATTCATATTCTCAAGGATATTCATGAACGTTTCCTTGATAATTAAGTGGTCCTACATCTACTTGTAATGCTTATATATCTATGACACTATCATATTGCTCACATAAACAAACGAATGTCATGGTGTTTATCTACTACATGATGTTGTTCTATGCACAAGTGGGAGAAGTATTTATTGTGTGCAAAGGAACAACACATACAAATATGATTAACGGATTCTCTTGATCGAGAGGTAGGAGATTAACGTTCTAATAAGATTGTCTTGTTTAAAGAACATGTGTCAAGATTATAGCATAGGCTACTTTCATGTCTTATGTCATTCAAATTATAGAAACACTTGAAGTTACATTTTAGGTTAAGTGAGATCTTGGCTTGATTGTAATCTCAAGGTAAATCTCCACTTGTCATGGGATTGGGCGTGGATGCTTTTGCAGTTTCTTAAGTTGGACACTTCAAGGGATGACATAATTAAAATAAAGTAATCTAATGCTACTTTAAATATTTGTGTATTCTTGGAATGACATAAATAGTTTATTAACTTGAAAGTTAATTAATTGAAACCATGGCGTGGTGTTTATAATAACTTTAAATTATACATGGTTATGTGTTTCTGTATAAACTCACAAACATGAAGTTTTTTAAAGACTTATAATATAAAGTAAGATATTATAACTGTTATGTCTTTTGACTTGGTCAAAGAATACTTATGTTATAAAACATGCAATTGGCTTGAATATTCTATTATACCATTAAGTTGACTTAGTTGGTAAATAGGTAGTCCAAAAGAAATAAGTTTATCTTACATATTGTTAGATTGTCTTACAATAGTTTGATTCAAGATAACTATATCTTCTTTTCTTTCAAAAGTTATCAAGGTTAGAAAATTGAGTATTGATTGGATATACTTAATAAAACTCAAACCTAGAAGATTATTAAGACACCATTTTAGTATGGAATGTGATGAATCACATTGAGTCTTATATTGAAGTTCTGATTTGTTAAAACTACTTATGGAGTAGGTTATTAACGAACAAGATTCTGAACTGTTAATGTGATTTGTAATATCCCAAAAGAAAACAATTTAGTGTTGTTCTAATTGCTAAATTATTTATAGATAGTCTTTAAATTACAAAAGCAAGTGGGAGTTTTGTTTAGATCTTGAAGAGATTAAATTACAATTACAAAACACATAATCTTCTAAAGTACACTAGTAAATATCATGATGAGGTCAAATATGATAGACCTCAAGATGGTGGAATTCTCATTCATAGATCCGCAAGGAAATCTCAGATATTTGATATGATGAGAAATATGAATTACAGGATCATGGTAAACCTGTTAATCATAATGATATATTACCTAATATTGAATTGTGGTAAATTATTCATACTATTAATGTTAAGATGCTGTCCAAAAAGATAATCAACTTTGGAAACTTGGTTATCTTAATAAAGATGAGTTTCTTCAAAGGAAGGAAAACCCTAGTGGTTTAAATCTTTGTGTAGAAATCATATGGACAAAATTATACATGTGTTTAATGCATGACTTGTGATAAGATTATTAATCACACTTAAGCAATTAACTGTGATTGAATATTCTTTCCTAGACACATTAAATATATCATGATTATAATTGTCATACTTATTTTCATTGATATGAAAAATGACAATGGAATATTAAAACTATTTCTTGTGTGATTGCTTTTGCGAGGACGATAAGTAATACAAAGGAGTTTTATGAATTCACATAATCTTTGAAAATGTACAAACTGCAAGAATCCATGAATGGATATATGCATGCATCTAGGAGATGATTCTTATGTTTAACTATTAAATCCAAGTTTTGGTTTAAAATTAATATAAGATAATTTCTAAATATTTCTGAAAGCTAGTGGGAGTATTATGTTTATTTTCTTTAAATCTGATATGTTGTGGGTAGTAACATTCCATCTAAACTAAATGTTGTGCTTTAGTTTGGAATGAAACTTCACTTGAAAGATTTAGAAAACAAGAAATACAACCTTGGAGTATATGTTTATTATTAATAAACATGTGCGGTAAATAAATGAGTCTAATAGAACATGATATATCATTTGGAAAATGGATATGTAGAACATGAATGAAATCTTAGTTTGACACAAGGATTTTTCATGTACATCATGTTATTGTTGTATCATGCTTGAATGCAAGATGATTTGACAACATTGATATCTAATGAAGTTATTAGATAACAGGTGTAATGAATATTCTAATAGAATATGTTTGAATCTAGAATTACATTCCTCAGCCTGGAATTGCTCTCAAAATTATATGGATGAGCAATACAGCAATTGTTGCGTAATTGTCATAGCCAACAAACTTGAAAGTTTTGAAGGCATCAAACATTACACTGTAGATATTGAAGTTTACGAAATTTTTAAAGAGCATATTGTTGTTTGTATACAATGATGTTGGTTTAATTGAGATGACACTCAATACTAGTCATGGGAGGATTTCATCCTTTTTGATGGCCATGTGAACTAGTTGTGCTCAACTAAGAGTATAGTTGCATTATACATTAAAGAATTAGAATACTTTAATCTTTAAAATGTTTGAAAGTTTGATTGTCATAATTTGGTGGTTGAGGATGTCACACACTTTATGAAATATTATGTGGCAATATCAAGATATTTTGAATGCACACATACAAGAACTTCACTAGTTGATTCTTGAAATAAGTATTCTCAAAATTCCGATAGATAAAAGTTAGTTGAAATTATGCCTTGTCAACAAGTATGATTGTCATTACTTGAGACTTAATTCATTAACCAGTGTTATCATGCATTGATCTATTTAGTATTTGGATAAGGGATGTTTTGAACAAATATTATTTAAATGAAATAAAATATTGGTTATATGTATTTTGCATTTTCTTAATATTATATCCTATATTTGCATGTTTAATCCGTGAATAACTTATATTATTCTAAAAGTTCGTTTTCGATCAATGATGTGGGAATGTCATTGAATTAAGACAAATCTGAGTTTTGGTAGAATATACTTAAAGTATATTGATGCGTGGGACATGCCAAATTCACATGATATTCAATGAATTGAATATATGATAGATCTCAACTTAACATGATTGTACTTTATGGATTTTTGTCATTAAGTAGATCACGTATATTTATCCTCAGACTTAAGATACCAGATAACTGTTATGAATGTAGTGCACTTGTGTGAAATAGTCTAACGCTATCCGTAAAAGGTGGTTATAAGGGCTATTTTCATAAGTGTTGCAAAGTTCATGAGTTTTGCTTGTAGTCAAGAGAATTTGCTCATTTGAATTTGTTTCAAAGCATAATACTGTTTGGGCCCCTCGTAGGATTGGCAAAATGTTTGTAAGGCCTTACCCAAGATCTATCTGGAATACGTTCAGATGATTTGGTAATCTTGTTCAATAGATATAACGAGAAACAAAATATTGACTTGTGAAATGACTCGATCCATATTCACAGTTAATGAAGTATTAGAAGTAAAAGGATAAGTATTAATGATGAATCATTAAAATGGTTTTTCCAGGGAAACCATACTCGGTTTGATCTGGGGGCATTGGCGTGTTAAGCTAGACTAAACCAATGTCATTACTATATTAAGTAATATCCAAGTGGGAGCTGAAAGGTTTATGGATATTTTTAATATGCGTATGACCGGACTCGAACTCGAGACTTCGGGATTGCACACATTACGTATGAAAGTTGATGTTAAAATAATTAATATATATAAACGTTATTATTATTAATTATTTGTCACGAAATAAAACTTAACGATAGTTAATATTTAACGAGTTTAGACTAACGGTCGTTAAATGTAAACTAAAAGGACTAGAGATGAAATTAGTGGACAAGAAGGATCTAGAACCCCTCTTGGGTCCTTATGGCCGGTCGTGGGTTTCAAAAGCCCAAGGGGGGCTTTTCTTGATCACCAAGTTATTAGATACCTATAAATACAAACCTCTTGTATTCATAAATCTAATCTTGGATCACCTAGAAATCTAATTTCTTTCTCCTCTCCTCTCCTCTCCTCTTGGTTGTGGCCGATCGTACACCTCCCTCCCCATAGGGATTCGATTTTCCAACTCCAAGATACAAGTGTTTGGTTTTATTTGTGATTCAAGAACCTAGCTTTTCACATCAAATCGATATTAGTACGTGTGTACAAGAACGAAGAACAAATACAATTGTGTTTGTATATCTTGGGTATTTGACTTTTGGTGTAGTTGAATTTGTTAAACCCTAATTTATTAGGGTTTATGGTTTCTTGGTTCTTGATCTTATGTGTTTCTTGAATTGCTAACAGGCACGCATATACTTTTAATTCAGTTAAATAGTTTATAAGTATTATTCCTATTACTTCCGCTGCATGCTTTGATGATGTTTACGTGTTTACTTTAATTGTTATGATTAGTAAAACCCAACACACGAGTCATCCGATATAGAACTTCAGTGTAACGAAATGGTTTTTATATTTTAAAATTTGGACGACTTTTATTGTGTACACGTTCATAAGTGCATGCATACAATTTTCTATATGATTTGTAACTGTATAACTTATGGATCTGTGTATCTTTACGTGCAAATGAATTTAAGCATAGCATTATAGCATATACCCTTATAATCAATGTGCTTAATATGGAGATCCCACTATGAACCATTTTGTCTTTGCAAAATTGATCGTAACATCGGATCACGAACAGAGGAAAACTCAATTGTTTAAAACATTAAATCTCTCACATGTCTTATACTCCGTATTCAGAACTGATAATATGATACACTTGTAAATGAAGAAAAGCTTTGAACATGATAACAATAGGGATATACAGCTCACATTATGGGGAAAACTCAATATCTTGGAATTGACTTTTGTGGTATGACTGTATATAACTTATGCGAGAACGTCAATTGCTTAAACGTGTATACGCGATCAAAATAAAGGAACTAAGTAACAGTAGATACAGACATATGTATTTGAAGTTCTTTTTGAGATTAACCATGTGTTCGCTATTCGTGATCTTAAAATATAAATCGGGATAATCAGCTTGATAGATACCATTGGCCGGGTTTGCAGTGCCGACTGCCAGGATAGTGGCTGGACCTTGCGCTCTTTGAGTGTTTCTCATCTTCACAATATCGCTTGAGGTAGCCATTGCTGTTTATTCTCTGGGTGGTAACTTGGAGCGAGTGGAGTCAATTTTTAATTAGTTGTATGAGAAGTAGGGATTGTTAAGAACATGTATGTATTACTCCGTATATATAAGAGGGATAGATTGTAGGTTTTAGTATATGCAAAATTTGTGATATTTTAAATACAGTAAATTACATGAAACTTATACTGATGCATAATTTTCGAAAGATAAAATGGTTTAAAGGTGTAACTTTGGGCTTGAGTCATAGTGCAAAAAGTCTTTGTATCATATCGATTTCATAAATTCTGACGACTTATTTGTTAGTCAACCATTATGTAGTGTGACAGATGTTTGTAAAGTCTAATGATTTTAAGATGACACGGATTGATCTAAAATGTCAACTTATTTGGAATTTAATTTTGAACATGACTTTCGTTTTGTTGAGGAATGAATATTAAAGAAGATAATGTACGGAGTATTAATCAAACACAAATTTTCTTTTTGGATTAGAAAATGCATTTATATATCTAATGAGTGCGTTCAAGACATTAATTTTTATAAGTTTTGATGTTTAACTATAAATTGTATTGAATAACTAAACTATAACGATTATTCTACAATTAAGATCTAAAGTTATACAAAAAGTTTGAAACTCCTTGTGAAGTTGGAATTTTTATCACTCTAATTTTAATTTCTAATGTTTATAGTTGAGATCTAAGAAACTTTCAATAATTCTGGCAGACTGACTGGAGAAAAATTTATGATTTGAACACATAAGTTTGGAAGATCAGGTTTGATCATTTTCATAATTCATGGAATTGAACCATTATATAACAAGAAACATAGCAAACAGAAATAAACTAAAACCTATGACACCGATTGAAAGAGCTTGAAGTTCTGGACAGACACAATAAGGCCTCTAACCGATCCAGCAGCAGCAAGAAGTGATACAACCAAACAAACCAAGCTCAGTATCTTCAATGAAATCCAACGCAAAGAATTCCTTCGTATCTTCGCCTGAGAAAGGTACATTTCTATTGGGAAATATACCGTCAATGGCCAAAATGTTGTTGAGCCAATTAGAGCAAGAAATTCATTGAAGAAGGGGAAGATCATGGCCACTAGTGATGCTAGTAAAACGTATGTCGACCTCCAGATTACCCTGTACAGATTGATCCGAAAGTATCCAATGGCGTATTCCTTATTCACGAATTTGCTTTCTGGCCACTTTCTACAGCTCCAGTTCTCCACAAACGCAAATATTGGCTGGACTACAACCTATTATAAGTGTCATTATTTTTTAGAATCAAGAAAGAATTTCAACTTTATTATGCTAATTGGCTAATTAAGAAGTTAAGTAGATTGATTTATTTGGTACCTGGTAAGCACCAACAAGGTGTATAACAATGCATAAGTTGGCAATGTCAACGAGCCAGAAAGGCTCATAGAAACCAAACCCAGTCAAGTAATTCCCTGGTGCATCATTGCCAAATGCTGCATATCCTAGTAGCCCACATAACATATAGAAAGATGTAGAAGCTGAGATCCCAATTGTGGTAGCAGTTTTCATAACTTTGTTTTCTGGAGGACTTGATTTTAGTGTATCCTACATTCGAAGGGAAAAAAAAAACTGTCAGTTTCGGTGTATGAGGCAGTAGGGTAGAGACGAAGATTGGATACCCCCTATATATACATGTACAGTTGCTACTAAAACTGAACCGCAACTACTGCGTGGTGATGAAATTAGCGACGACCATATAATTAGTCGGTAATATTTTGATCATAAACTAACCTACACATTACTAATACAGCTTAAGAATGAAATAAAGAGTGTCGGAGAGAGATGCCTGTATCTCAATGAGAATCGAAGTGAAAGAGTAGGAGAAAGCAATGTCTCCAATGGCACAAAAAACGTTCCACACTTTATCCATTCTTGAAACATCTTCGTTAGCTGGTAATCCAAAGCTTGTTTTAGGATGACCACCACCTTTATGATAATTAAAAAAAAAAAAAAAAAAAATCATTAAGTTGAATGTAAGAGTTATTTCTTCACATATTATATCCTATGCTTTTTTCATAATATTTGTCCCAACATTTTGGTAATATACAGAAAATGTCCAAACCAATTAACATTTGTTAGAATGATATACTTGATACCTCTCTTCTTATGATTCATTTCTTAGAATATGCTTTTTTCAACATTTTAATGACACATTTAAAAGATATTTTACCTGCAATTTTGGCGATGGAGAGACCGATGCCAATGGTTGAATATGCAAAAGACATGATGGTCGCAATGACGGAAAGGAAGGATAGCTTGTGGAAGTTAGGTATTTGGCTCAAAATCATCTCTATGCATGCAAAGATTAATAGATAAGAAGTGTTCAATGTGTGACACCCCTTCTGTTGGCCATATCTATGAAAACAGTTCGACCTTTTAATCGCCCTAATCAAACAAACACAAAGCCATTGAGCTACATAGACAAGTGTATATGTGAGTATATAATTATTGATTCTTACGCCATGCTAATCGACGAGGTGATGGTGTATCCGATGCTTACTCCGATTAGAGTTTCGTATTGAGCTATTGCACAAAATATGTGCTGAAGGTGCCCTCCTACAACCGCACCGGCCATTAGTAAAGATTAGTTATGCAATGTGTAGTCTTGCTATGAGTCCACTACATCCTAATATCTTATACTTAACTTATCTGGTTTTTTATTAGCAGTATCAAGTTTAGTGATGACATAGAAAACTCAAATTAAACTTTCAGCACGTCCACTTACATTGCAGATATCTTATTATAGGAACATCTGAGTTGTATAAAGGGTTATTGTACACAAAAGTTATTAAAGTTTTCTAAAAATGTGTCCTAAATTACTATAATTTCATTTTGTTCACTTAGGTTACTGAACTTTCGGGAGCATACACTTCGATAAATTCAGTGTTAGTTCGAGTAACCTGAACGTATATTTTTGAAAAGTTCAGTAACCTGAGTGAACAGATTGTCAAAGTTTAGTAACCTAAATGTATATTTTTATAAGTTCAGTAACCTAAGTGAAAAAAATTTCAAAGTTCAATAATCTGAATAAACATAATGAAACTATAACCATAACCCTTCTATAAAACTATATAACACACACAAACTTATGATTTAGTAAAAAGTTACTTGATATATTGATTTTATAACATCATAGAAATTGAATTAGTCCCGATAAAAAGTTTGTCATCTGATGATATAGCTAGATTGCACATCATTCATTAAATTTTAGTAATTAAATTCTCATAATTTATTGCTCTAGTTAACTCTTCCTAATAAAAGTTGGGATTTGCTAATGAGTGCCCGAGCCATCTTTTAAGTTATAAATACATGTATTTAACGTGTAATTAATATACTCAAACTTTTTTTCCCAATCAAAAATGTATTTAATAAACATTAAATAAATGTAAAATTTACTACTACATTCAATGTGATTTTCAATTTAATACGCTCAAAATTTCTATATATTTAAACTTTAAAAAGTGCCTAGTGGTCATCCATTAGCAAATCCCATAAAGTTTTAAAAATTATATCACATACCAAAATTGAGGGTTCATATGATAAAGATAGTTAATTACATAAATGGTCACTATGGTTTGCCGGTTTTTGCAAATTTAGTCATTGAACCTTTTTTACCAGGCTAAGTCATTGAGGTTACAAATAGTTAGGGATCCAGTCAAATTTTGGCAAATCTAAGTGACCATTTATGTAATTTTGGTAAACCACAATGACTATTTGTGCAACAATTTGTAACCATTTGAAACCTCAATGACTATACCTGGTGAAAAAAAAAAAAAAGTTCATTGACTAAATCTACAAAACATGACACACCATAATCACCATTTATGTAATTTTGAAAGTTATCACTAAATTTGGTGAACTGAAATGACCAAAGGTTTTGGTAAGACATAGGAGATATTGTTTCTCTTTTGTAAAGTTGTAAACGAACTGAACGTTTAATGAACATTTTATGAACCGTTAAGTAAAAAGTTTGTTTATTTATTAAATGAACGAACATGAACAATATTTACGTTCGTTAAGTTAAATAAATGAACACAAACAAAAGTCGCGCCCGTTCATTTATGTTCGTGAACGTTCGATTATACGTTCGTTAACATTCATTTATGCTAATTTATTTATATATGTTTGTATGTCATATCTTTTAGTTGTATAATTTTAAAATTTGTTTGTTTAAACAAAACAACACTTATAAAACAATAGATTATGCATAATTTAATAAAGTTTATGTTTGTTTGTCTATTTTCATTTATGTTCAATCGTTTATGTTTGTTTTGTATTCGTTTACTGTCTTAATGAACGAACATGCATGAACATAAACGAACATGAAAAACTGATTTTCTTAATAAAGGAACGTGTTCAAGAAAATTCTTCCGTTTAACTGTTCATGTCCGTTTATTTATCCGATTAAAATTAAACGAACAAACATGAACAAAGCTCCGTTCGTATTCGTCTGGTTTGTTTCCAGCCCTACTCTTTTGTAAGTTGAGAAATAATATTTTTTAATTTAATTTTCAACTTTAGTTGTCCTCCTACTTATAAAATTTTGAAAGTTAGGTAAGTATGTTGAGTCAATACGTTGTTTTGTAGTCGCTGAAGAGTTTGAACATAAAATAACAAAAGTTTAACAGCTACTCAATGAGTAAAAACTTGGCAAAACTCTTTATGAGTTCTTGACGACAAAGAGGCATCAATTCAGTGTCAATGCAGTTTAGCATCTGAAGGAGAAGTCCCAAAGAAGGTGTTCGGTTAAATGAGGTTTGACAACGTCTCACTAAACGATGTCTGGTATTCTCAATCCCAACATACTAAGAAAAGAATCTTAAGTATCTATTAAGTCAAAGGTGGGAAAACATTAAAAGGAAGAGTAGATAAAACAAGTTTTCGTTGGAGTCTGCACCTTTTAGAGTTGGTAAAAAAGGTGAAAAAATTATTAACAATGTTCTTTAAGAATAGTATATCCCTTATATAAAGTAGAAGAATTTGATGCACTCATCACCTAACTATTAAATACTCAACACATGAATAGAATATGCTCTCAGGAAACCATAATTCTATGCTATAAAATAGAATGTTTGTAGTGGAGTAAATGAATCTTTTGCAATTAATGTGATACGCGTTCAAGAGAACATTTACTCCTCAATTTGTACTTGGCCTCTAAATGTTTAGTGAGTAAGAATAGTTCATACTTAAACACTAACTTTGATTTGTGTTTAAGTTAGAGAGGAGACATAAAATTGTCATTCAACTAAGATTGTTATTGCGTAAACAATCTTTGTAAATTATTTGATTCTAATAAGAATTTAAATGTTGAAAACTTATGTGTGAATCTGTTTAGACACCACAAGTATTTTGTTCTTACAAAAATAGTTTTGAAACCAAATCTTTGCCATGGGAAATAGTTGGATAACTTTAAGGGGAACAACAAGTGGTATCAGAGCGGTTTGATTTAAAATATTTCTTTAAAAAATCATTCAAAAAGTTTTTCAAATCAAGATCCTACCATGTCAAATGATGTGCCCTAACTTCTAGACTCAAATAGCAGTGGTTTTATCACATTCGTTCCCAAACTAGAGGTTGAAAGATTTACTAAACGGAAAAAGAGAATGTTATTTCACTTGCTGGAATGGAACCATACCTCAATAAGTGTCTTAATGAAGGTTCGTATGTTCCTAAAACTGCTAACAATCTCCTAAAACCTGAAGCCCAATGGGAAAATGAAGAGATGTGGGTGGGTCAAGCAAGACCAACGCGTTAAATGTATCTTTATATCATGTCTACCAGATGATGTGATGGAATCTGTCATAAGATGTCCAACTGCAAAGCAAGTTTGGACTGAATTGATTCTAATCTTTGAGGAACCCTCATATTTGAAGCAAAATTGGTTCATCGACCTTAAACTTGCTTACAACACTTTCGTCAAATAATGATGAAAGTGTATTTGATACATTTACCAAGGCTTAAGAATAAATGTTGGTTTTGTCAACAATCTTCAAAATAAGTGGCCAAATTTTAATCAAGGCCTAAGAAATTCTAACCATGTTAAAGATCTTGACCTAACCACCTTGTTTGGAAAATACACCTATGAAGAATACTTGATAGCCAAAATTTAGTTACGTGAAGCCAAGAAAACCCTGACCAACTCATCCATGACAACTACATTTTTCTCTAACTCTATTATTCATGACTTTCACAATGATCCAACGTATGAAGAGGACATAAGGAGCAATCAAGAATATATAGATAACGTTAATGATAAATTTCACGAAAGAGCATTATTAGGATATTCTTAAAAAATAATTCATCTAGGTCCATTGGCACAAGACCTCTTGTTGACAAAACTGATGAAAAATGTTTTAAATGTGGAAAAACTAGTCATCTCCTCAATGATTTTCAAATGAAATAAGATTTCAACCAAAGCTTATCACTTCAGCACCAACTTTTCTAAACGGTGAATTTGAATCTACAGTTCAGAAAGACTACATTGCTAAATACAAAAAGGCTAAAGTCAAACTAGCAATCTTAGGTTCCAATGGCTCAACATCTCAGCCATCTGAATCATATGACTAGGATGAAAAGGAAATATCATCTGCTGATGATGAAATGTAACTGTCAAGGTACTTATGGCCTTGACAGATAATGAAAGATTTGTTGTTGGGAAGAAACAAGCAAGAAATGGAGAACGGGTTTACATCACCATAAAAAAGGTGCATATTCTCCTACAAATGGATGATAACGAAGATAGGTTAATATTTCTTAATTATAATAGTGTAGATCTTAAGTAAGTTGAGGAACAAAGGTTAAACTTGATGTAAAAATATAGGAATCTTGCCACAGATATGAACAAATTTAGGGCTGAAGTATTTAAACTAAAACAAACTAACGTGTGGAAAACTAGAAGGGGGGTTGAATAGTTTTACCAATTTAAAACTTCCTTTTAAGTATTTAGATCGACTTATGTCAATCTATTTGGATGTGTATGTTGGACGTTGATAGATAGATATATAAAAGTGTAATGAAAGAGAAAGAGTAAGAAGCACATAACCACGACACGAGTATTTATAGTGGTTCGGCTACAAGGACACCTTCCTTGCCCTACTCCACTCCCCGAGTCACCTACTCGAGAGTTCGTAAACACTACACAACACCAATCTCCTTATGGCGGAGAAGCCTTCACAACGTTGCCTACTCTTTTTCCGGTGCTAGGCTAACCACCGGGTTCTTTCACACCAAGGTGAACCACACCTATCACAACGTCGCCTACCCTTTATTAGGTACTAGGCTAAGCACCTAGTTCCATTACTATGGAGGAACTACTACCCAACACAACACAACACCTATTCTCAATGGGATCCACTCCTTATTACAACACCATCAAGGATATCACCATCCTTGAAAACAAACTAATACTTATATGTATAACGATGCACCTCATCGATTATACGACCTTGGCATTCTTCACTAATGCCACTTGATTTAATTCCTAGGCATCCTTCACTAATGCCTTTGACACAACGCTTGGCACCTTTCACTAATGTCTTCGTCTTGACACCTTTAGCATTCTTCACTAATGCTTTTGACACGGACGTTAAGCACCTTTCACTAATGCTTTCGTCTTGACTCTTTCGGCATCCTTCACTAATGCCTTCAGCACAACACATCTACGGAGGAAGAAAGAACTATCAACAAGAGAACCTCAGTTGTCTTGATGATGACAAAGCATGGCAACTCATGGACTTGAGCTTGCTCGAATTCAAGAAGTGGCGATCTTGCTTTAAGAGGAACCTAGAGAATCACACAAAAACAAAAGACAAACTACATAGAAAGATCCCTTAGGATCAGTGGTTAGAGAGGTACAATACTTGGAGAAAGTATGTGTGAAAGTGGTGAGCCAAAAGGAAGAAATGGCTTACTATTTATAGAGGAGAAATTTTATTGTTCCCCAGATCCCACGGATCCCTCCCACAAGGGATCCGGCTAGCGTAAAGCTAGGGATCTGTGGGACGCTCCTCTTTACCCATGGGTATTTTGGTTATGGGTCATGGGTCATGGGTTATGGGTTGATCCATGGGTTTCTTATTAGATACAATGTATCTCATGAGTTCAATGTACCTAGTCAAATGGTTTGGATAAAACCGTGGGTTATGGGTCAATACCATTTGTTAGTTTTTACCCATTTTAGTATATACTAGTTTAAGTATATATTTACCCAAATATGTAAATACTAGTTGTTGTATATATGTATTACTAAATCATAAAATCACTTATACTTGTTTTAGTGTTTTATGTGAAAACGTAAGTGTGTTAGAAAACTATTGGCTCAAACAGTTTACGTATTTTATTTGTTTCGTTAAAATGATTTTACGCTTGTTATCAACAAAATATTAGAAGATCGTAAAATATAAATAAACGTTTTTACGGCTTATTTGTATTAACATAACGTTTTAGTATGCTAACACTGAGTTTTGAAAGACAAAAAAGCTCTTAGGAAAGAACCCACTAAAATTAAAGATATAACTGAGTCCTGGTTCAAAAGCTCAAATAGAGTTAATCAGTGCATTATCCATAAGAAAAAACTCAAAATTCTAGGATTTGATCAACTTAGTGAAATTTCTTCCAATCAGGAACCCAGTAACCTAGTGTTTGTTAAATCATCCACTGGACATGATAATGAAATGGGGACACCATCTTAATAGAATGGGTAAATAGCAGAACTCTTCTTAACAAAATTCCAAACTAGCCTACTTGAAAAATACTATCCCCTAAAGATTACATGTCCAACACAAAAGTCACTACAAGCTCAAAATTCCCACTAACTGATATTCATTTTTATTCAGTGGATGCATCAAATTTTCACACCCCTCTTACCCTAATGAATAAGCAAAGGAGTTGAACTAAGCTTTAGGATAATAGTTATATCTGAATTAAGACCTGAAGGAATTATGTGCACATATAATATATCCGTAACTATATATTTAATAAAATGAACCATGTTCGGTAAATAAGGCACTAAAGGGTCATACCGGTGCTTCACAAGCGAAAGTAAATATTTATTATTATAGTAATCAATATTAAGGGTTGGGAGAACTAAATTAACTGGTTTAATTTAATTAGTTGTAAAGTTTATAACTTAAAGTGTAAACAAAGTTGGACAATAAGGGTTTAAGTGAAACATACGAGAATCCTTATGGAACATGGATTGGAAGCCTATATAAACAAAGAAAGGTTCTCTTGTTTCACGTATATTCAGGAACTAACACACAACCCTAAACCCTCTCCCCATTTCCACTTGCTCGATCCATCGGTCGAATACCCTAAGGTTCGAAACCCTTAAACGACCTAAGTTGATTTTTGACTTAGGTTTACCTAAACCCTAGTCAATTTTGGTTAGGGTATCCAAACCTTAACCATTCGATCGATTGAGGTAATCTAGGATCACCTGTGTGGCGAGCTGGACCATCTAGCAGTTTCAAATGTGACCAGTAGCGGTGGATACCAGCAGCTTCCTTATAAGAGTTTTCAAGAATGATCATGCCGAGCAAATCAAAGGTACACATATTCTAACTATTCTTGTAGTAAATTTGACTTGTAACATATGCATTGATTAATTAAATTGTTTCTTCATATTAATTTGAAAATATTTAATTACGTGTAACATAACAGTAATAAAACCATACAGCGGTATCATAGCCACTTGCATACTAGTACAGTTAATCAAAGTCTTGCATGATCTGTCGTTTGATCCATAAAATTGGTTGTCATATACAAAATTGTGTTTTTGGTCAGAATTTGTGTCGACTAAAAAACTAGTCGATTTAAGGTTTAAGTTTATTGAAAGTTTTGATTTTTATTGGTAAAAACTAAATCTTGGTTTCCTTGCCAAGCATAAAAACCCTAATAACCAGTTAAGGTTTTCTGAAAACCCTAATTGGATCAATTTAGGGTTTAGGGTTTCTTAAACCTTGTTTTTCTTCAATAAAATTTGAATCTTGTTTTCTTGCATGGCAAGAAGCCCTAGATGGAAATACACAAGGGTTTTTAACCTTTGAAGGAGTCGACTAGGGTTTGGGTTTTTCCTGGTCAAAATACATTGAGGGTTTTTGAACCCTTGAGGGTGTTGACCTACTTAAGCAAACCATAGTTCAAAATTGCTTACATAAATGCAGTATTTTATTTAAATAAAACTTTCCTATTTTTGCTAAAACACCAAACTTTGCGAGCCTTGTTGGGAAAGAAAACGCAAAAGTGGTAGATTAGGGTTTCCCAAAACCCTAATCGTGTGTTTTAAGAAATTAGGGTTTTCTAAACCCTAATGTTGTAAGTTTGAGGTCATATGGATCAAACGATGGTTAGAGGAATACTTACGGTTTGTGTGAGGTTAAGATCAAACCTTTTGGCCATAGGGTTTTCTAGGATAGCAAGCAGGATTAGTCACATGTCTTTGCATGTTTCATACAGACTAACTCCTTTAAAAGCTAAAAGTAAGAATCTTTATATGTGTTAGTAACATATGGGATACACAGCTGCAACCAACAACCAAATATCTGTATGTTGTGTTATAATTATTTGCATGGATGTCTTTTTTATTTTGTTGGTTTTTGAGGTGGCCTGCGTGCCAATTATATTGCTCGTGAATGTAATAACTGTAAGTTAATGAAGACAAACGAGCATAAGACAACAAAGAAAGGTGAACATGTTACAAGGAAGTAGTAAAAGCTATGGACTTCAGCAACTCCTATCTTGTGTCATGTTGTCCCTTAGAATTGACCGTCTATTCCTGTGTTGGCTCACAAGATTAAAAAATAGAACAACTAGCTATGTTACCGGTGTTATTTTTTTGTACATATAGATGTGTGGTTATATGTGCAGGGTAATTATATAAAAGATAAAAACATTGTTTGTTAATCAATAATTAAAAAACATATAGAGGAAAATGCTTTTATTATCCCCTTATATAGATCACTTTACGGTATGTGTAAGAGATGAAAATTTTGGACATATGGTCAAGAAAAAAAATTCATTAATAATAAAACATTATGAAAATACTATGACACATTCAAAGAATGAATGTGAGAAACCCTGGAAATCTTATACTGTGTTTACACCACCCATAATTGTTACACTTTCCTAGCTTAGACCCTGAAGACCAATTAATGCCCTAGCACGGTGTCTGTGGGTACGTGGTTGACGTGGGATGAGGTGGCCCCTAGAATCATTGGTCATATGCCCTAGCAGAAGCTAATGATTAGCTAAACCACTGGCTTTATGGTTTAGTCTATTGGTATTCCACCATAGCGGACCCAAGGTGCATGAAAAAACTAAACATGCTTGGCTTTGCCAGAGTCTTGAGGCCAAGAGTTGTGTGGGATGCACAATTGGCCAATATAGCCTACCTAAAAGCTATCTTTCATAAACGGATGCCCTGCAAGACTTATGCAGATAGTGTAATATGGATCATGGATTAATAAATAAGGTCTTGTGTTCTATGATTTATTAGTGTTTTAATCTATAACTAAAGAAGTCTATTTTATTTTATATATGTAGATTTCCTATAACAACACACCAGAAGCATCTCTTGACAATGAAAGTTATGTACCCATTTATGGGCTAACAATAGGAATGAAGGAGAGGCAGTCTATTGATGTGTATCCCACTGGCTCACGGGGTATGAGGAAACATCGGTATGAGTCTGGATCAAGGGATCATGGAAACCCATATGCATATTGGTCTAAAGAGATGAGTTGTAGCATAAATGACAGCTATGACCAAAGTGAATGCGTTAAAAGTGTTTAGGGTTCTGTTATCTACATGATCGATTGCTTTCTTACATCATATACAGCTTAAGTGTTGGATAACGGATGTGGTAGTCAGATTTGCAATAACATGCAAGGATTTGAAGTAATCAAGAACATGGGAAAAAGTGAGTTGGACCTAAGAGTAGGCAACGGTTCCACTGTTGGAGCGAAAGATGTAGGAACCTACAGGCTACCTTTGCCATCAAGATTAGTATTGGAACTGCAAAACAACTATTATGTTTCAAGGCTAATTAAAAATATAATGTCGTACGACTTGTGAGTAACAGTGGATTTGATTTTAAATCAAGTTCAAACACTATTTCTACTTTCAAAAATGATTTCTTTTATTTTAGAGTTGTCTCTTACCAAGGTCTGCACATGTTGGTACTACAACCTCCTATTGGCGCAATCTTTCATGTGGGCGCCAATCAACCTTGTTATGGGTTGAACAAGATGTACCTCTGGCATTTTCGATTGGGACATATAAGCAAGAAACGCATACAGAAGCTTCAGAAGGAAGGAATTCTTGAACCATTAGACGATTAGTTTTTTGGCACACACGAATCTTGCTTGTTAGAAACAAATGACTAAAGCACCTTTCAAGATTCCTAGTGAAAGGGCGAAGGACCTGCTAGAAATAGTGCAAATTGATGTGTGTGGTCCAGTTAGTCATGAGGCCAAGGGAGAATACATATACTTCATTACCTTTACTGATGATTTCAGTAGGTATAGGTACGTCTATCTGCTCAAACTAAATCTGAAAGTTTCAAAAGATTCAAGGACTTTCAGAACGAAGTACAATACTAAAAGGGCAAGATAACTAAAGCACTTCGATCTGACTGGGGTGGAAAATATCTAAGCAAAGAGTTTGATGATCATATGAAGAATTATGGGATTATCTCATAGTTAACTCCACCGTACTCGCCGTAGTGGAATGGAGTATTCGATTGGAGAAATCGAACATTGTTGGATATGGTTCGATCTATCATGAGTCAAAGTGCACTTCATATGTCATTCTAGAGATATGCTCTCGAAACAGCAGCAGAAGTATTGAATAGAGTTCCTACTAAAGCTGCAAAAAAAAAAAGAAAAAAAAAAGAAAAAAAAAGAAAAAAGGCTATATAAAATGTGGTATGGAAAGGTTTCGTTTTTATCACATGTGAGAATTTGGGGATGTAATGTGCATGTCAAAAGAAATGCATTTGAAAAACTTGAATCTAATAAGGACAAGTGCATGTTTGTTGGGTATCCCAAAGAAATAAAGGGGTGTTATTTCTACTTACCAATTGACAACAAACTTTTTGTTGCCGGAATTGGTACTTTTATTGAGGAGGATTTCTTTCACAAGGAAATAAATAGATAAATGGATCTACTAAAGCCTCTAGATGAAGAACAAACAAATGAAGCTTTAGAGGAATTAAGTCAACAAGAAAATTGTGCAAACTCAAGAGAGAGCCGTTGTAGTTTTTCATGAAACACAAAGTCTACGCAGATCTCAAAGGAATCGGGTTGAGCCTGAGAGATACTATGGATTTGTGATAGGTAGTGTGTATCTTTCAGAAGCTGCTACTTATCATGAAGTAGTATCCAGAGCTGAGGTTGCGCATTGGCAAGAGGCCATCAAGACTAAGATGGAATCCATGTATGATAACTGAGTTTGGGAGTTGGTTGATCTACCTCCTATGGGTAAAGTTGTAGGAAACAAATGGGTCTTTAAAAAGGATATGACACAGATGAAAATATGCAAAGTTATAAGGAAAGGTTGGTTGCGAAATGTTTCATCCAAACTCATGACGTTGACTATGATGAAACTTTCTCACCAGTGGCCATGCTAAAGTCCATAAGGATTATTATGGCCATATCTGTATACTATAATTATGAGATATAGCAGATGGATGTCAAAACCACGTTCCATAATGGAACTTGATAGAGGACGTGTATATGACCCAACCAGATGGTTTTTGGATTCCAAGAATCTTCATAAGGTTTGCAAGTTGCTTAAATATATTTATGAATTAAAGCAGGCATCTAGAAGCTGGAACCACTGCTGTGATAAGCAGATAAAACAATATGGTTTCATCAAGAGTGAATTCGAGTCTTGTGTTTACAAGAAGTTCAGTGGAAAAGATGTGACATTCCTGGTTCTAGATTTCGATGAAATATTGATTAAACAACACGAGGACGCTAACTAGGGTCAAGAGTTGGTTAAGTAAGTGTTTTCAGATGAAGGACCTTGGAGAAGCCGTCTATATTTTATGGATTAAAATAATCCATGATAGGACTAAGAGGCTGATTAGACTAAGTCAGAGTACATATGAGGACAAAGTTGTGAATCAATTCAAATTGGTGATTCCAACAAGGTGTATGTCCCAATGCCAGGGGGTTGCATTATCCAAAAAGCAGTGCCCAGATAAAGAACCCTAGATAAGCTACATGAAAGGGCAACCCTATGCTTCAGTTGTTGGGTCGATCATGTATGTTATATTATGTACACGTCCAGATGTTGGGTATGCTATAAGCCTGACAAGCAGGTACCAAACAAATCCAAGCATAAAGCACTAGGGCAGTTAAGAACACCCTTAAGTATTTCAGGAGAACTAACGATGCAGTATTAATTTTTGGTGGTGGTTAAGAAAAGGAGCTCAGGGTGGTGGGCTACACTGATGTAAGTTTACAAAGTGATAAAGATGACAAAAAGTCACAATTTGGTTATGTGTTTATGTAAAATGGAGGAGCTCACAGTTGGAGGAGTGCGAAGCAGAGCACTATTATTAATTCTACTACAACAGCAAGTGACGCAACTAAAGAAGCGGTGTGGCTTAGAAATTTCCTAACTGATTTTGAAGTTGTTCCTAGTATCTCAGATCCTATAGAAATTTTCTGTGATAATAATGAAGCTATGGCACAAGTCAGGGAGCATCACTTAAAGCAAGATCCTCATATCTTAATTTGATCATTTACGTATTTCCAATAAATACATATAACTGAAGTCTCGCGTTATTGTGTGTGTCCCCATCGAATCATATATTAATGGTTGTATTAAGCCATGACTGAAGAGAAACTCTAAGAAGTTAAATTTACGAAAGAAAGTAAGGATTCATAATAAAACACCACCGATCCTCGCTACGGACCTACACATTTTGTTGAATCATCTAATTTTAAACATGTGAAGAAGTTTTCTTTCACAAGAGAGTCTAGTGAAGTATTTCACCTTAAAAAATATGAGTAAAACAACAAAAGGAGGAAGAGAAAGGGCTTAAGGTTCCTTAATAAAAGATTGAAAGAAATGCAACCTTAATAAAAAGCATTGATCCTAAAGCTATCAAGACCTACATGCATAAGAAGGCTGACCATGACAAATAGTATTATCAAGACCTACTAGGGGTGAGCAAAACAAACCGAAAAAACCAAAATCGAACTGAAAACCGAACCGAAAAAACCGACCAAAACTAAAAACCGATAGTTCGGTTTTTACTTTTTCAGAACCGAAAAATGCGGTTCGGTTTCAGTTTTAGTCCAAAAACCAAACCGGACAGGTTTTATTATATAATAATATCTAATTAATATCATATAATTAAATAACTAAATAAATCAAATTTATTAATTCATATTCATTTTCTGATTGGAATTATTATATATTTATCTTAACGTTTATAGTTATATGTGTGTTTGTCCTGTCGCGTGTTTTGTGTGAATATACCAATAAGTATTCGATAATGATTATACTACGTGTATGTTCACTTATATGTGTATGTCTCATTTATATGTTTGTAATTGTAGAATTATGCAATAAATATTATTATGCTTAGATTGAAAAAAAGTAAAGAAGAATAACTAATTTTGTACGTAAAACAAGTTTGTTGGTATAATTTGGCCATACCCATATATTAACGGTTAGAAACTGAAAAAACCAAAAAACCGAACCGAAACCGATAACAAACCGAAAAAACCGAACCGCCAAAAACCGAATGGTTTCTGTTTTGGGTTCTACAAAAACCGAACATTGTGGTTCGGTTTTTGGTTTTAGCCAAAAACCGACCCAAACCTAACTGTGCACACCCCTAACAAATACTGTCATATGACCCTGGAGTGAAGAGCTAATGGAAAGATCACCAGTATGGACATCATCACAAAGAAAGGTCCAGTTGGATTAAGGATCCACAAAGATGACTCACATGTTGAAAAAATCTTTGAGTTCAGGTTCACTGACCTTTATGTGATAGAATGGAAGGAATTACTGGACTAATGTGGAAAGACACAAGGTCTTATATTGAATATTGTTGGAGAAGCAATGACCAACAAGCTGAACGAAGTCAAAGAATTCCAAAGTCTATGAAAATCCAACCTGGAGTCCCTCTAGAAGATCAAGACCCTATCAATGAGCTCAAGAGAAATGTCAAAAGAGGAAAAGAGATATTGATTAACTACAAGAGTTTTTAAGATCTACTAAGAATTACAAGAGCTAAGTTGCATATGAAGATCATCCAGCTAGAACTGTGCTAAATGAACCACTCCTAGGGATGATCATATTAAACACTTCATAAAGAAAAGATTACCTCAGCATTGAAGAGCTTCCAATCTGGACAACACTCAAGTCATCTTTCAAAGACTTCACGAAAGACCTGGGATGACAGACCTGGCAAGGAATTTTAGCTCACTTCTAATTGCTAAAATTAAAAGAAGAAACAAGAAGAAGCTTAACAAGCTTGTCATATGACCTTGTAGTGAAGAGCTAATTGAAAGATCACTAGTATGGACATCATCACAAAGAAAGGTCCAGTTGGATTAAGGATCCACAAAGACGACTCTCATGTTGAAACAATCTTTGAGTTCGAGTTCACTGACATTTATGTGATAGAATAGAAGGATTACTAGACTGATGTGGAAAGACACAAGGTCTTATATGGAATGTTGTTGGAGAAGCAATGACCAACAAGCTGAAGGAAGTGAAAGAATTGTAAAGTCTATGGAAATCCAACGTGAAGTCCCTCTAGCAGATCAAGACCCTATCAATGAGCTGAAGAGAAATGTCAAAAGAGGAAAAGAGATATTGATCAACTACAAGAGTTTTTCAGATCTACTAAGCATTACAAGAGCTAAGTTGCATATGAAGATCATCCAGCTGGAACTGTGCTAAATGAACCACTCCTAGGGATGATCATATCAAACACTACTTAAAGAAAAGACTATCTCAGCATTGACGAGCTTCCAATCTTGACAACACTCAAGTCATCTTTCAGAGACTTCACCAAGGACCTGGGATGACAGACCTGCCAAGGAATTTCAGCTCACTTCTAATTGCTAAAATTAAAAGAAGAAACAAGAGGGAGGTTTTTGGACCAATTTAGTGTCCATCAGTCTCTGAATAGATTTGAATATAAAATAGCTTAAGTATAAATCTAGTCGCTGAGTGAAAACTTAGCAAAACTCTTTTTGAGTTCTTGAAGACATAGTCTGTTCACTTCATTGCCGATGCAGTTCAACATCTGAATGACAAGTCCCAAAGAAAGTATTCAGTTTAGTGTGGTTTGACAATACCTTAGGAACGATGTTTGACATATTTAATCCCAAGATACTAAGAAAAGAATTTCAAGTATCTATAAAGTAAAAAGAGGGAACCCTTAAAAGCAAAAGTGGATAAAACAAGTCTTCATGAGAGTCAGCACCTTTCTAGAGTTGGTAAAAGTGTAACGATTGTCAACATTGTTCTTTAGAAAGACGAGTATATCCCTTTACCTAAAGTAAAAACATTTAATGCACTCTCACCGAGCTATTACACGTGTAAAAAACATGCTTTAAGGAAACACTAAGCCTCTATTACAAATGAGAATATTTGTAGTGGAGTGAATGCATCTTTTGTAATTAATGTGATACGCGATCAAAAGAGCATTTACTACTCAAATTGAACTTGGTCGTCGAACATCCTGAGTATAAAAGCTTTATACTTACACACTAACTTTATTTTCTTTTTACGTTAGAGAGGAGATCATTAAATGTTCATTCAACTAAGATTGTTATTCCACAAACAATCTTTGTAAATTGTTTTATATATTCTAATAAAATTTAAAAGTTGAGAAGTTAGGGCGTGCTTGGTTAGGGGGTTAAGGGAGGTGGGGAATGGGTAAGGTATTCAAAAGGGCCCACCTTACTCATAATATAGTGCTTGGTTAGGGAGGGGTAAGGGATTGATTACCCCGTAATGGGTAATGAACCATTATAGAATAAATTGAAGGGTAAGGGATTGATTACCCACCTCACTCATTCCTTTGCATTCCCTTTCCCTTTCCCCACTTTGAACCAAGCGGGCCCTTATTGTGTAAAACTGTAAATACTACAAGTCTTGTGTTCTTACAAAACAGTTTCAACTCACATTCGTTCCATAAAAATGGTTAGTTAACTTAGGTTATACCTTGCACCCATTTTAAGGAGGAAGCAAAGTGAAACGGTGTAGATGAACACGTCTTTATTTTGCTAGTATAAAGATAGATTAAGAAAACACTGTAACATTAATTAGTTCCGTTTAACATTAATTTGCAACCATTGTAAAGAGGAAACAAAGTGAAATGGTGTAGATGTACACGTCTTTATTTTGCAATATATAGATATATTAAGAGAACATAACATTAGTTACGTTTAACTTGGGTACGTGATTGTAGTGTCACTAACTTAAATGCGCAACATATCTCAATCAATACTATTTATAAAACATTTAGACACTTCCCTCATATTTAATTTTTAAGACTTCATAAAATAGATTTTAAGCTCATACAAGTAAAAAAAAATAACTTACAAATATGTAAAGCACAAATTAAACTACAAAAACACTATTTTTTACATACAATCAATACATAATTTAAAACACCCCTTCACCAATATATATACAATTATCTAAGCATAAAATACAATATTTTTAAGCAAATACAAGTAAAAAAGCATAATTTACAAGTATTTGAAGCACAAATAAAACTAAAAAAACATTATTCAACACATACAATTAAAACACAATTTAATTCACCCCTTCATCAAAATATACAATTATTTAACCACAATGTACAATCTAATTAAGCTTACAAAACATAAATCTGAAATCCAGCAGCGCAAGACAAAATAACATTTGTTCGTCGAAAAATGTATTCACACAGTATCCGCCGCTGCATCGCGCGGGTACCTTGCTAGTATCTTATAATGCATTTAGCTTTTTTGAAGGCATTTAATGCACTAAGTCTTAAACATTCAGCAATATAAGTTTAAAATCTAAATGTGCAACTAAATTAAACATAATTTTCTAACATTAAACTCCTGAAAAACTTAATTTTCAGCAATACAAGTATTCATACAATGTTTACAATTCATTGATGCATATTAATATACAATTTTTTTAAAACACTCATTTAATGATAAATACAAGTATTAAAATACATAATACAGATCATGCAAGCTGTTAATTAATGAACAAACTAAGCAAAATTTCACTAAACTTTAATCATTACTTATAGTCTCTAAACGAACAAACTAATCAGTAAAATTATTGCCAAAAAACGTATAAATAAAATAAATTATTAGCCGAAAAATTAAATTACAAGGTACCCGCAAGATGCATCGCACGGGAACCATGTTAGTATTTATAAATTTAAGATTTAAAGCATAATTACTTATGGGGTTTGCTAACAACAATATTATGGGTTACGGTTAAGTTTTTATCATTTATGTAAAAATAGCATTTAATAAACTCATTATTTTCATATTTGTACATATTTAATAATTTTAATAATAAAAAGTATTGTACAGCATAAAATATTTGATATTAATTAATTGTTAAATTTTTAATTAAGGTCAGCTTAATAGCAAAACCCCATAGGCATAAAACAAAGGATCAACTTTACCGAGATTAGCTTTGACAGCTTGCATGTAGTTGCAGTTACGGGCGCCTGTAATAGGATCAGGAGATCTATAGCAATTGGTAAGTAATATGCATGTGTACCAAGAGATTATTGCAAACACCAGAAGAAGACAAGTCCCAAAAATCCAACCCAATTGAGCTAAGCACCATGTTAGTGACAAAACTCCTGAACCTACCACTGCTGTTATTATATGTGCACTCGCACTCATCCATGTTCCTACCAAAAATCAAAGTAGATACACCAGTAGTTAGTTTAAGAAAAGTATAAAACCTTTTTTTTTTTAATCATAGAAACAGATGCCATGCAACGAAAATGAAAAGCGAAAAGAGAAAACATACACGTGTAAATTTAGAAGACAGCACGTACTTTTCCTTTATAGAGAAATTTAAGACTAAAAACACAGATATTTATTTATATTTTATTTAAAAAGTCAGCACCTACTTTTCTTTCGTTTACGATGCGAGTCATTTATGAAGAAAAAGAAGAGAAATTCTGCGAGAAAAGAAAGAAACATGATAACAAAAACGCTTGCAAGTAATCTAAATGACTAATATACCCTTTGTAAAAATATGTGATGCATTTTGTGTGCAAACTTTCTAGCTTAAAGAAGCTAATGGTCTCTTTAGTTGTAAAAAAAAATTCTTAATCTATACTACATATAAAAGAAAAACGGTCAAACGTTGAAAAGTAAAATGTTAAAAGTCAAAGGTGAGAGAAATGTATGGTGTAATTAATACTCTTATTAAAACACTCATTACTTAAAATACAAAAATTTATTCACATTGTACAACCAATTAAAAACATATATACCAAATTAAAAACAATCAATTAAAACACTCCTTACTAAAAAGTACAATAAAATTTTCACAATTTACAATTTAAATAAGCTACGACATAATTCAAAATATAAAATAATTAAACACACTAATTAATGTTACTTTTAAAACACCCTAAAATGAAAAGTACATGTTATTATACACATTATACAAATTAATAAAACACACAAAGCTTCATACAAGTTAACAAGTTGATGGTACATATAGTTTTGAAAATCGGACCGGACCAACGGGTTCAACTGGGAACCAGTGTCGCCACCGGTTCGGCTAACAAATAAAAGCCATCCGAAAATGAACCAAAGGGAACCCATTGAAAACGATACAAACTGGTGAATCAGGTCTCATCGAGATCTATTTCTCCGGTTAATCGTCACAGGGTACCCGTCGCCACAACGCGCAGGTACTCTGTTATACTATATATAAAGGAAAAACAAAAAAGTAAAACTAAAAAGTTGAAACTAAAAAAAGGAACGGTTAAAAACATATATTTCAAAAGGAAACTATTAATACATATCGAAAACCGGGTTGACCCACGACGCTTCAAACCCGGTGGGTTGATCCGGTTTAATTTGGCCCGTTTTGACCCAACCCGTCGGGTTGACTCTATTTAAATTGATCCGTTTTTCCACCGGAACTGTTCAACCGGTTGAACCACCCGGGTCGAACCGTGTTTCAAAACATTATGTTTAATCCCCAAATCTTTAAACTTTTATTATTTTTTGTTTATAACCCATAAACTTTTTTTAACACAAAACAATATGTTGCTATAACATCCCGTTGCTATGCACGGGTACTCGTCTAGTGTTTATAGAATAGGAAATTGTTATTATCTCTAGATAAGTGAAAATTTAGAATAAGTACGTGTCACTGCCAGTTTTGAAAAGAAGAAAAGCACAAGTACAAAATTTAGAAAAACACAAATTCTACTTTTCTAGACTTTAACTACTTTATAAAAGGAGGTGATACTCACACCATATTTTTTGATTCATTCATCACTTTTTATTCATTACAGTATTGTATTGTACAATACTGTAATGCATAAAAGTTGATGAATGAATCAAAAAATGTGGTGTAAGTATCAATTCCCTTTATAAGTCTCAAAATAATTGTTAAAAATAAATAAATACATAGTTTAAAGAAATATTATCATTTATTTTTTTTATTTTTTTTTATTTTACAAAATGAAAGTTTTACCTTAACTAATTAATTTAAAGTTTTTTTTAATGTTTGTAATGATAACCTCAAATAAAATTAATATAGTAAACTCGAACTAAATTTTTTTATTTTAATGTGAACAATTAATTTGTAACAAACCAAAATGAAAATATGAATATTAAATATGGGACGGAAAGAGTACAAAATTTTTACAATCAACTTCTAAATACGTTTTTGTTTGTTTTTGAAAATATTCGACTAAATACGCTTTTGTTTATCTTTTAGCTTGTTTTTTTAAAAGTTCATAAAAGACAAATTTGCGTTTCTACAATAGGCTAAGGTTATCTAACTAATTAACTTTGTTGACTATCATAATTTATTGGAACCTATCAAGAAGAAGAAAAACTCATAAAAATAGAAAGGTGTTACAAAAGACGATTGTTTTATTAAAGACGCTTATAAAATTCTATAGTTGTTATGAGAGGCATTGAGTGAGAAGAGAAAATGAAACGAGAAAAATTATTAAAGATTTTAGCCACATATTTTAAATGTGAAAATAAATTAAAAAGAAATAAATTACTTTTATAAGTGAATCTAAATTACGTAGCCGTGGCTATTTTATCATTTTTTTAATATTTTAATTATATTTCTTATTTAATCATAATTTTATTTACAATTGCAAAATTATCAGTTTTGACTTTTCATTTTCAACTTGAAAAGAAAAATTAGTTTATCTTTGATATATGTTAGTGACATCGTAACTTATAAAAATAAGGAAATAGAATAATTTTGTGTGTACACCTAAGAAGTCAACTAGCGGAAATATGTGAAAATAATGTCTAATGGCATTTTCACCGAAGCTCAAAAACTCATGATATCTATGGAGTAAAATGACTTTATAACTAGTTTATTCGTACATTCAAATGTTAATACATGTCACATATGAATCACTTTAAAAGCCCCATTACACGAGTAGAAACAGAAAATAACACATGAACATATATACACATTTGCTCTCATCAGAAAAAAAAAAGAGAAAAAAGAAAACATATACTTATGCATATTCTTAAGAATTAATAATACTTTTCTTAATAAATGATAAAAAAAAAATACAATTTTTACCTGTTCTTCTAGGTTTTCCATCATCATCAACCTCTTGACTCCCTCCTTTCTCTAAGGAAAAACTTTCTTGTATCTTCATATCTCTCGTTCTTAGGGTACGTACTTCAACACACACACAGAAAAGATGACAAGTCAATAGGAGAAGGAAAACTATGACATTATTAAATATTAATTAGTGTAGGTGATATTTATTGAGGAGTTATTATACATTTGTTTGTTCGTGATCGAGTTACTTTTTATTGCCAATGCCAAAAACATTAATTGTTAGATGCCACAACGTTGGTTGGGATGTGTATTTTTAATACCATCTATACTACATATAATGAGTGTATAGTCAAACTTTGAAAAAATGAAATTTTAAAAGTTAAATGTGAGAGAAATGCATGAAATAATTAATATTCTTATTAAAACACCTTATTACGTGAAAGTACAATAATTTATTCACATTGTACAACCAAATAAAAACATATCCACCAAATTAAAAACAACTAATTAAAACACCCTTTATTAAAAAATAAATAAAATTTTCACAATGTACAATTTAAATAAGCTACAACATAATCCAAAATATAGAATAATTAAACACACTAATTAATATTATTTTTAAAACACCATAAAATAAAAAGTGCATGGTATTATACACATTATAAAAACTAATAAAACATACAAAGCTTCATACAAGCTAACAAGTTGATCGTATATATAGTTTTGAAAACCGGACCAGACCAAATGGTTCAACCAGGAATCGGTGTCGCCACTGGTTCGGCTTACCAATAAAATCCATCCGAAAACGAATCAGAGATGACCCGTTGAAACCAATACAAACTGGTGGAATCAGGTCTCATCGAGATCTATTTATCCGGTTAATCGTCACAAGGTACCCGCCGCCGAAACGTCTTTGGTACCCTGCTATACTATATATAAAGGAAATGTTGAAAACATATATTTTCAACGCGGTCTTGGGTATATCTTCTTCTTCTTTTACCCTTAACTGATGATATCCAGATCTTAAATCAATCTTCGAGTACACACTCGAGCCTTGTAACTGATCAAACAGATCATCGATTCTTGGTAAGGGATTGCGGTTCTTGATCGTGAGCTTGTTCAATTCTCTGTAATCGATACACATCCAAAATGATCCATCTTTCTTCTTAACGAATAGAACAGGTGCTCCCCAGGGTGAGGAACTTGGTCTAATTAATCCTTTTTCCAATAGCTCTTCTAGTTGTTTGGATAATTCTTGCATTTCTGAGGGCGCTAAACGGTATGGTGCTCGTGCTACGGGGGTAGCTCCAGGGATAAGATCAATCTGAAATTCGACTTACCGAGCAGGTGGGAGTCCAGGAAAATCTTCTGGAAACACCTCAAGAAATTCTTTGTCTACATGTACATCCTCTAGTCGTTTCTCTTCCGTCTTCTTTTCCGTTACCTGAGCTAAGAAGGCATAACATCCTTTTTCCATGTACTTTATCGATTTCGCACAGGATATGATACTTAAGTACTTTCTACTTTGATCTCCTTGGATAGCCAAAGTTTCACTGTTGATCGGGATATGAACGGTTTTGTCGTCGCAAACAATCCTAGCACGGTGTTTGGACAACCAATCCAAGCCAATTACGACATCGAAACTACCAAGTTTGATTGGCAAAAGATCTATGAGGAATAAGTGGTCTTGTAAAAGAATAGGGCAATTACGGATTACGGTGTCGGTTCCTATTATCTTTCCATCGGCAAGCTCTATCTCATAAGTTGTATCTAAGGCGATTGGGGATATTTCAAGTAATGGTGCAAAAGTAGTAGATACAAAACTCTTATCGGCTCCAGAGTCAAACAAGATTTTTGCAGAATGATTGTTAAGAGAATACGTACCCATCACAACATCAGGGTTCAACGGCACATCTCCATCTCCTAGCACGTACGCTCTTGCACGCGCATTGTTGGGTTGAGCTGCATTCATCTTTGGGCATTGACTCATGAAATGACCTTTTTCTCCACATCCATAACAATTCATGTTTGTCACAGTGTTTCCCCATCCAGGGTTTCGGCAATGCTTTCCTTGATGACCTACCTTTTTCACTTGTCACACTTCACAGTAGAAGGTCCAGAATGGTGCATCAAACATCTGTTACACTGGGGATGTGGTCCTACATACCCTTTTCCAGCAGTGGGTGCAACTTAAGCCCTTGCATCTTCTTGCCTTCAGTTTTGCCGATTGTGATGATGGTTTCTGTTGCGGTGATACTGTTTGTTGTTCCGATTGTTGTTGTTGGATTGATGATGGTTGGAATTCGAGCTTTTTCGATCATCAAGCTTTCTTTTGTTGTCACTTGAGCCTTGTGCATTTGCAAGCTTCAATATCGGTTCCATAAGACGGTGGGATACAATGACAACTTCTTCAACAGTCTTTGGATTCGAAGCGATGACATCTCCTTCAATGCTCCGTGATAAACCTCCGATCAAAGCTTCCAAAAGCTTTTCATTGGTGGGAAACAGATGAGGACACAGAGCTCTCAGCTCATGGAATCTCTTGAAGTATGTCTTGATATCATTACCTTTAGCAACCAGGTGGTAATACTCATCTTCGAGTTTCTTGATCTCAGTTCTCGGGCAATACCGTTTCATCAACAGTTGTTTCAGATCTGACCATGAAATCTTACAAGCTTCTTCCACTCCAATTGGTTGAGCATGGGCTTTCCACCAAGATAACGCATCTTCTAACAAATTTCCAGTCGCGAACTTGACTTTGCAATCATCTGTGCAGTCACTTAGCAGAAATACAGTCTCGGTTCTCTCAAACCAATGAAGTAAACCAACAGCACGTTCAGTACCTGATAACATCAAATAGTCCTGAATATTATGTGTCAATTTCCCCCGATAATGCTTGTAATTTATATCATTTATATGGATTTACGCTTGTTTTCCATTGTTTTCCACTTTCAGGTAAATTACGATCATTGGGGCTATAGAGACGCGGAACTGGAGAATTATCTAAAGATTTATCACAGTATGCTATTTTGAAGAAGTTACGGCGTAACTCGTCTCTCACATTACGCTGTAACTATTGCGTGACTCAGAAAACCAACTTATCATAAGGTTACGGCGTAACTCTTCCCAAAGGTTACGACGTAACTACATTACGACGTAACGACATAACCGAGCTTATTGAAGACTACGGCGTAACCACTCATTAGGTTACGCCGTAACCAGCAGATCTAGTGCATTATACCAGGAAATAGAAGGTTACGGCGTAACTCTTATATTAGTTACGCCGTAACCCAGATCTGGCCTATAAATACCCCATGAATTCCAGCATTTCTAATCATCCCATTCCACACACAACATTCTGAGAACGTGGAAAAAAACTCAAGGCAGGTCTAGAGGAGCATACGGAGCTGTCTCCAAGGGAGAAATCACTCCCCTACGATAAGCATTTGCGTTTTATATTTCTTTTACTTTCAATTCATGAATTTCGTACCTTTGAATATTGAATTGGTTTGCATGATTAATATGAGCGGCTAAGCACCTTTTGGTGCTGGCCTAGTTATGATTCCTTAATTGTTTTGTTTGCGTTTACTTTACTTCCGTACAATTATTTCTAAGTGTATGCATGCATAGTTTATTGGTAGCCACCCTTGGTTCGGTAGTTTTGAATGGTGATAGAGGCCAATTTCCTAGGAGATATGACCAACTGACCCTAGGTGAGCGGACTGAGACGGGAAGGGTAAGATATGACCAACTGACGACCCTTTCTACTTATGCGATTTGACCAACTGATCACCTATCGTTTGGATGAACTTAAGAATTAGGGGGTGACTGTCTAAGTTCCCAACGGCCGGGCATTCACTATTATAAATCTAGCATGTAGCGGTACTTAATGACTTGGCTTAGGGGACCAGGAACAACAGGAGTTATGAGGGGACACCTGACTTCTCCTATGGTGGCATCTTTGCTGATAGGCTAGGGCGAATTGACCAAATGCTGTCCTCTCGACTTTGACCTCACGTGAAGTAATTGGAAGTAAGTAGACTTAGACATAACTAGCTAGGAGGATTAACTAGGTTAACACCACTTTCCTCTATTGATTTCCCTTTACCATTTATCTGCTTTTATTTGCTTTATTCTGCATTAGTAGTTTAATTGATTAAATCCCTATTTAAACCATTATTAATCTGTGACACTTAGACTTAGTAATAATCCATCACACATAGCTCTTGGGACGACCTCGGCTTTACCGATTACTACACTACACACGACCGGGTACGCTGCCCGTTAGTGCACTAGGGTAGACCATAGGTATAACGAGACATTATAAATATTAAGACCTGGTCAGTAAAACCTGCATCAAGTTTTTGGCGCCGCTGCCGGGGAGTTATATTAGGATTAATATTAAGTCTTTAATTTCATTTTAAACTTTTCTCACGATCATATTTCAAGTTTTCAGGTACCATGGAAGTTGTTAACATCGATGACCTCACTCTTGAGGAATACTTGGCGTTGACAAGAGCGGAGCAAGGGTCGGGTCTCGTAAGTCTGGCAATTGGAGCGGATGTCCGTTTCGAAATCAAAGACCAATTTTATGAGGGAGCTTCGCGCTAACCCTTTTTCAGGAAACAGGGACGAAGATGCATATGAGCACGTTGAAAATGTCCTATACATCGCAAGCCTTTTCAACATTCCGGGCGTGTCTCATGATGCTGTTATGTTAAGAGTATTTCCTATGACTCTTACCGAGCCGTAAGATGGATTGAAAGATTGTCCGCCGGGGCAATTAATACTTGGGCGTTACTTAAGAAGCACTTTATTCAGAGATATTGTCCACCATCGAAGATTTCTAACCAGCTTTTGGAGATCCATAATTTCAAACAAGAAGACGACGAAACGTTGTATCAAGCCTGGGATAGATACAAAGATCTTCTTTACAAGTGTCCTACACATGATATGAACAACCAGCAGAAGGTCAATATTTTCTACAAAGGAATTAACGTAATTACAAGGAAAATGCTGGACTATCAAGGACCTATCCCGAACATGACTCCTACTCTTGCAATTGAAGCCATTCAAAAAATGGCAGATCATTCTCAGAAATGGCACGACGGAGGAAGTAAAAGAAACCATGGCGGAAGTTTTGACGGAATTGCAGCAATCGCTAATAAAATTGAAAATCTCAGTCGAGATATGCTAAAGGTCAGAGAAACCGTTCATGCCATCCAAGTAGGGTGTGAAAGCTGTGGAGGACATCTAACGAAAAATTGTCCTCATGTCAACGAAGAAAATATTGAAGAAGCCAAGTATGGAGAAAATCGACCATTTTACGGAGATAATCGAAATAGTAATGGGTATCGTGGAAATTACAACCGTGGGCCTTATGGAGAAAAAAAGCCCAGTCTTGAAGAAACAATTAACAAGTTCCTGGAAACATCAGCCCAGAAACAAAAAGAACAAGATACATGGTTAAGGGGTTTCTAGAAAAACATAAATAAAAATCTTTCCAGGCACGACGAAACCCTAAAAAACCTTGGAGCAATGATTGAAAAACTCAGTGCTGAGATAGTTGAAATTGAACTTAATGAAACCAAGCACACGGTGGAATGCAACGCTGTTTTCGCCAATAATCCTCAGGAGGTGGTAGAGGAATGCAATTCCACAACCGATGAATTAAAGATTGCGGTATCTGTTGGGATATGAAAGTGCTGAAGACATGAAAGTACTGAAGATATGAAAGTACTGTAAGCTGCAAAGTACTGGGAAAAGTCAAAGAGTCAAAGTATTGCTAAAGACAAAGTCAAAGTACTGCACCTAAAAGTCAAAGTACTGCAAGAACAAAAGAACTGTTATTCGTTTATGGAAAGTATTGTATTCTATGTTTAGATTACTTGTCGTACAAGGTTATCAATTGTAAACCGACTAGGATATCCTTGAGCCTATAAAAGGACTCCTAGATTGGCATTAGATGTACGAGTCTATGAGTTTTAGAGTTTACGAATTCACAAGTTAATTAGTGTGTTAGAGAGAAGTTCGATTATCTTAGAGTTGTATTAGAGTATCTGCATAATAAGCAGATTTAGAGTTTATAATAAAAGGTTATTCTTCTTAGCTTTGTTAAGTAAATTCCGCATACTTAATAAAGATTGCTCAGTGTTTCTTTGTTAATAACTTAGGATTTATCCGAGGTTATTAAACCTTAACAAGCTAGTTAAGTTAGTTTGATTAAAGTATATCGATCCAACAAGTGGTATCAGAGCTTGTGTGGAAACTCGGACTAGGAAGAAACCCTACTACGACAATATTCAAGATGTCGACTGACGCTGCATCAACTCCTATCACAGAGGTATGTTCTAAGTGTCATGATTTTTATCAGAAAGTACTTAATGCTTACGTTTATGAAAGAGATAATTGTGTTAAGGCTAGGTCTGAGGTAGCAGGTTATCAAATAACCTTAGAATCTATGGAAGCCAAAATTTTAGCACATGAAACTAATGAAGTAGCTTGGTCTGAAAAGTATGAACAATGTGATTACCAGTTAAAATTTAGTGAATGGAAATTAAACTGTAAAATTGCTGAAATTGAGAAATTAACTAAGGAAAGGGATGATTTGTTAGCTAAGTTTCTTTGCTTGGGGTGAAGCTGGTCTGTCACATGTTTCTTATGTTCAAAAACGATAGAGCCTACCTTAAAACCGGATTAGGTTTTGGAATGGATTTTAGTAAGTTAGAAGAAAACCAATCTAGTAATCAGGATGAAGGTGAATATGAGGATATAACCACTAGTGATGAAGAACTCATTAATTATGTAGATACATCTAGTAATGATGGTTCAATAAGTGACTCACCTCCTGAATATAAGAAAGCTAATGATTATCATGATGTTCCTCATCCCACTGGCATTCATCAACCCCTTAGGCCTGATGTTTCTCGTTTTGGAGTAGACAGTCTAGAGTTTAGGAAAAAGCTAGTTGCTCAATCTAGGTCTGAAAAACCCAAAGAACCTGTTGAAAATGATGTTCAAAATCAAGCAGTACCTTCAAATCAAAGTATCGCTCCACAAGCAAGACCTTCTTCAAAACCTTTACAAAACAGTACTGCTAAACCTTTTTGGGATAATTTTGGTCAAAACAGGTTTAATCACTCACAAAGAAGGCAAAATAATTTTGGGCATAGACATAGAAGATGTCACTTTGGAAGTATGGGTCAGAAACTGTGTTTTGTGTGTTTTAGTTCTACTCATCTAATTAAAGATTGTGAACATCATTCAGAATACCTTAGAAAATTTCCAAAGCACAGGATCGCTAACCGAAACCTAGAGAGCACAAACCAGTTTGGAATAATTCAAATAGGGTAAATCACAGAAATTTCTCACCGGATCATAGATACCCACACCAAAAAAACCTTTTTCAAAACCTTCAAGATCTCACAAGATTTCCAAAGTATCATTAACTCTGTCCAAGACTTTCTCAAAGTACCGCTTCAGACAAAACAAGGTACTGATTACACTACTTGGTATAGGAATCCTAGGAGATCTCACTATCAACCTAGAAGGTATTACAATTCACATAGGAGATTTAGATCACAGGAACCAAGTGTTAAAACAAAATGGGTTAAGAGGGAAAGTACTGCTGAGGGACAAACAGTACTTTCAACAAAAAGTGAATCTGATGTTTTTGTGATACAAGAAAAAGAGAATGGAATTATAAAAGAAAGTTGTGTTGAAAATCCACATGTTTTGAATGAAAAGACAATACTGGATCATGCTTTAGAAAACAGTGGAGATTATATACTCAAAGAATGTGAGTATGTCACTCCACAAGGGGAACACAAGTCAGTGATGGCTTGGGTTCCTCAAAGCAACTAACTTTTTCATCTTATTAGACAGGGCAACCCGGCAGAGGAACTTAAAGATCATTTGATTGAGGATGGTGGTTGTTCTTAGCATGACAGAGACAATGAGTTTCACGATGTTTTGGAGAATATTAGTTAGTGAGCTACATTTAAGGGGAGGACTATTTAGTATTTGTATAGTCCTGTGTAATGCTTGAGGGAAGGATAGTTATGTATACTTAGTTAATACTGGAGAAATTGGAAAAGTCTGTTTTAGTTAAAGTACCGCTTGGAAAGTACCGCTTGGGAAAGTACCGCTTACGTGGAAGTAATGTTTGTCTTATTAAAGTATTGTTCCAACGGTTATCTTGAGGGGTAATTACTGCTAACGGTAACAATGTTATTTTAGGTTGTGATTTTTCAAATCTCACCTATAAATACCTACTTTCCGATTTTCCCTCTCATATTGATACATTAGAATCTTTTCCATCTTTCTCTCATCATATTCATTTTCTTCGATACCAATTCTTTTGTGCTTACATAATCAACAATGGCGAATCGTCCTACCGTTTCAAAGTATAATATGGTCGCTAATTTGGATAAGACTGACGCGAATATACTCTTTCATGATATAATTGATTATCTTACTGGTTCGCCTATCAGTTATGCTCTTTTAGTGGAGCCGGATATAATTGAGCCCTGGATTCAAGAATTTTGGGCTAATGCTAGAGATAACATGGAGAATGACGAATATTATATTAGATCAACAGTTGTTGGAAGAACTATTAAGCTTACTGAAGCCTCCATCCGAGAAGATTTATTGTTCAATGATGCAGATGGGGCTCTAAGGTTTGATAAGCAGTTGATATGGGATACTTTTCAACATATTGGTTATGAAGGCTCTTTGAATGAACAAACGTTTAGAAAACAATTATTTTGTCCGCATTGGAAGTTTTTGGTTCATGTGTTACTCCATTGCATAAGTGCTAAGAGTACCTCTTGGGAGCATTTTGGGTCAAATATAGCATCTGCTATGGTTGGGTTAGCTACAGATAGAGTTTTAACTTCTCAAGGCTAATACTGGATGGAATGCTCTCACATATTTCACATGGATCTACTTGGCTAATGTACCCAAGGTTTATACAGGTTTTCTTAAACAAGCAACTTTCTGATGTGCCAAAACCTACAGCTTTATTGCCTGTTATTGTTCAACAATCCAAGATTTTTACCTTTATGGCAAAACGGAGTGTTTTATTCAAGGGTCAAGATACTCCTTTAACAACTTCCATGATGGATGTTGTTCAGCCGTTAGAGCCGATCTTGAAGGCTGATGATACGAAGGTACCGCGATCTGCAAGTACCGCTTCTGCAAGTACCGCTTCTCCACGGCTACATCAAAAGAAGATACTGCATCTCTACAAGGTACTGCTTCTCCTAGTCCTGAACTTCAAGAAGATGTTGCAGTTTCACCTTCTCCATCTCTACAAGGGTCTGTTCCTATTTCTCAACCAGAGGATCATTCACCTATTCAAGGAGAGGATTCACATACCATACCTCCTGATGAAATCACATTGGATAATTATGTTTTGACAAGGGAGTTGGTCAAGTTGAAAAAGACTACAGAGGTTCAAGCCAAACAGATAAAGAAATTAAAACTGAAGTTTCGAAGGCTAAAGACTTTTGTGTGGCCATTGGTTCAAGAATTTCGAATCTGGGTTAAATCCAATAAAAAGGCGCAAAAGCAGTTTAGGAAAAACAAACGCCACAAGGTTCATCAACAATCTTCTGTCAACTTGGGGAGGAATTTAGAAAAGATAATTTGAAAGAAGATGTTGAGAAGGAGAAACAACCTGAAAGTACTGATGAACAAGAAAAGATCATTCAAGGTTCTGATGTACAACAGGAACAAGTTCAAGGTACTGAACAACAAAGTACTGCTTTTCAACAGCAAAGTACTTTTAGACAAGAAGTGATAACTCCAAGAGTTTTGAATTTTGAAGAGGAAGCTGGTCCTTCTACAACTGTTATACAAGAAGAGGAGGAAGCTATACTCAAACCAATTCATTCTGCAAGTGATGATGAGTTCATTGCTACACTTTTAGAAGATTTATCACAACCTAGAGGTGGTGTTACTATTAGAGAAGTGCAAGAAGATGAACAACAAAGAACTTCTCAACCTGCAATTGATCTTAAGGATAAAGGGATATGTGTTTTAGTAGAAGAAAAGAAGAAGAAACTTTCTTTGGCAGAAATTAGAGAAATTGAAGTTGCTAGGAATGAAGCTACTGCTAGAAAACTTCAAGAAGAGTTAAATGCTAAAGATAGAGCAGCTCAAGAAGCTGAAGAAGCTCAAAGTAGAGAAGCGGCTAAAAAGTTGCAAGAGCAATTAGATGCTGAAACCGATGAACCATTACAATCACCTACTCTTGTTAGATATATGCCTAGAAGACCTAATTTAGCTAAGGACAGGAATGCTATGATGGCATATTTGAAAGGTCGAGGGTATAAAGGATTGTAGAAGTTGATCTATGTTGACATGAAAAGACTTTATGATGCCTGAGACGAAGCTTATAAGAAGAGTGTTGCGATATCAAGGATTTTAGAGAAGAAGCTTCTTGACTGAAGCCGAAAGGAAAAAGAGCTTAAAAAGAAAAAGGAAAACTGGGTTACAGATAGACAATTTTCAAAGAAAGAAAGAGTTGAATTAAGAACTGAGTCTAAAGATGCATTAAGAAATTATCTCAGAGTGGTAGATTTTGATTATTCAAAAGAAGATGCTGACATGAAGATGAACAGATCTCAGATTAGTGCTTTTGATATTGTGAAATCCAAAGAAGAGATTATATGATTTTTCATAAGGAAGATGAAAGCTTCAAAGTTTTCAATAGACTATGGGATTTGTTACATATTATAGATAGAGTGGATCTATTCTATCTATATAATGTGGTAAAAGCTTATTTTGGAGATATTCCATGATGAGTGTGTAAATACTCATCATTTTTGGTCAAATCTGAACTGCAAAACGTTTAAAAATGCTCAGAAATGCATCAAAATACTGAAAATATTCCAAAATTGAATTTTATATGTTTTAGATGCAAAATGTTTAAAATCAGATGAAAAATGAGCAAAGTTTGCATAATTGGCAGTTTCAGTCCCTCAAGTTTCTAAAATTGTCAAAAATAGTCCCTGAGTCAAAATTTCAAAAGAAAAGTCACCAAAGGTCCTTTTAAAATCATAAGTTGTCAAATTTAGTCTTTTGGTGAAAAATGTCAAAAGTTTGAGAAAATTACAAGTTTGGTCCTCCAACTTTGAAAATTGGCAAAAATGGCCCCTGGAAAATTGAAATTGTCAAGTTTGGTCCTTGTAATTTTGAAGATTGTCACTTGTGGTCCCTTGGAATAACTTTGCATGAATTGGCAGCTTAGGTCCCTCACTTTTCAGAATTTACAACATAGGTCCCTATAATTATTAAACCCTTTATGCCTTTTTGGACCTTGACACCATGTGACCCCTGCCACTTAAACAATTTGGACCCCTTTTATATTAATACCACCAAACCAAACAAGTCAAACAAACCCACTTGGCGCCCTTAGTTTTCTTCTCTTCTGCTTCACCTCTGCAACACACTTCCAAGCCATCCCCCTTCCTCACCTTATCCCTTCCATGTCCCCCCCACCTCCACACACATCCAAGATGCATTTATTGCTTTCACCCTCATCTGTCAAAACTAAAATTCCCGCCAAAATGATCCTATGGTCAATATTCACTCAAAGCCATCCAATGGCCTTAAAGATAGGTGGGAACTGCTCAGAAAGAGAGAAAAAGAAAAGTTGGGTATAAAAGAGCAAGAGAATGCAAGAAGAAGGGAGGTAGCTAGTTTTAAGTTTTTCCTTAATGTCGTTTTTTAAAATTAATGTTGTAGTTTAATCAAAATGTTGTAGTTTCAGTGTATTTGTATCTCATTTAAGTTAAAAACATCATTGTATTGTACTTTTGAGCATCAATTCAAGTTTTCATATAAGTTCCAAGTTTATGGTTTACTGTTGAAAATCTCAGCCATTCTCTTATTCATAAACTCCTATTGGAATCTTTTTAAGTTTAAACAAGCTTATTTAAGCTTACTTTAGCTTTTGATAAGCTTGTAATTCAGTTTCAATTAACTTTGTTCCATGGTCAACATAAGTCAACTGTGAAGTGAAAATGTGGTTCAAGCATTTTGGAAATGGAATGGGTTGAAGCAGAAGTTGATTTGGGTTGTAATAGGGTAGGATAGAGTAGACTGGTTTAGTCTTAGCCCCGCAAGGCCGGAAACTGTGAGTGGTTATTTCACTATTCATTTTCAAGTCTATTTTGCATTTTATGCTTATACTTGTATCTGTGATCATTGGTAGTTTTAACCTGCTTAAATAGTTGCAATTAGGTCATGTGAACTCAGTTTGGTCATTGGTTCAAGCCGATCAGTAGCTAGCCAGTTTTATTTGCATATCAGATTGCTATAGGAATGTTTGGAATTGCTGCACTATATGTCTTTAAGGTCATTGCAGTGATAGGTTCCTGTTGTTTCATGTTTGCTTAGCTCCTTTGAACTCATTTAAGTCATAACTTGTGCCTGCATTTGCTCATAAGTCAAAATTGCCTTTTAACTGTCTTAAGACCTTATCTGTTGAGTTTTTACAAGATCAAAAGTTCATTTTGTGTGTTTAATACATAGAGATAGATTGTAGTAACCTTATTTCATCTATTAAGATCATAATCAGTCCTTAAATCTAGATCTAACCTCAAGTTAGTTAACATTTCATTCTTACTTAAAAAGTCAAAAGCTTGAAAACTCAGTTTTGGCCATAATAGGATGATTTTTCTTGGGCTCATTTCTGAGTCAATCTCCATGAAAATTGTAGTTTTAAAAAGTCCTACTGGTCTAATTTCTTATGGTCATTTTTATAGATTTTTGTGATTTTTTTATAACCATCAAAACTGCTTGTCAACATGTTCTTATCTCCCTGCACACTCGCTTGAAGCCGAATCGCATGTGGGTTTTACTGTTTGGGAAAAGCTCATTTGAGCTTGTCTAGGTCTGTAATTTGGTTTATAAGCTCTCACCCAGGTCTAGTTTAGTTTACAGTTGTTGTTTTTAAGTTTCCAGCTTATTCAAGTGCTTATTATTCACCGCAAGTAGACCCTCTTAATGCTTTTTTTAGCACTTATTTCAATTCCTCAAATCATTGCAACTTGCATTCCAGAGGTTATAAGCAGTTGATTCTTGTTGCATTTTAGCTCTTTTAGCTTTATATAACTTGTGTATTCATTTGGTAGCTTTTGGTGCCCATTTGCTTATTCAAGTGCTTATTTATAAGCACTTTGCACATCAGTTCCATAATTCCACACATAAGCACCTGTTTTTCCATTTTTCTTAGATTCCTAATAATATTTGAGACTTTTCCTGAAATTTTCATATTTTTCCAAGCTTGTTTGCTATTTTTCTTAATTTAAATTAGTTTTTAAGCATTTTTAATTAGCATTTAATACAAAAAATTAAGAAAAGTTTCAAAAAAATAATTTTTCATTTTTATTAAGTTTAGATAAATATAAAAAGAAAAAAAATATTTTTCCATATTTTTCTTAGTTAAATTTGTATTTTTAAGTAATTTAATTAGTTTTTAATAGTTTTAATTCATAAATAATAGAAAATAATCAAAAAATACAAAAATAGTTTTGAAAATTCTCTTTTTATATTTTAGATTTTTCTAAGTCTTAATTTTATTTTTCAAGCTTTATTTCATATTTTCTTTCATTTTAGGTTATTATTTATTAGTTAAAAATAGTTTTTAATTAATAATAATTAGATAATTAGTTATAAAAATAATTTTCTTTTTCTATAAATTTTCTTTTATCATTAGGTTTGTAGAAGTGTCATTTTCATATTTTTAGGACTTTTATTTCTTAGATCTCACTTTTTATTTTGTACGTTTACGTAATTTTATTTAAACGTAAGTTTTAAGTTTTAAGTTTTAAACGTTCATCATTTTTAAAATAGTGATAGCGTTTATTTAATATTTTTTATCTTTTTAATTTTCTTTAATTTGCATTTAAGCCCCTGTAATTTGTTGGCTTTTTCTCAGAGTTATAATCATTCTCAAATCCCTTTATTCCGCTCAAATTTCTCGATCCCTATACGTTTGGTGATCCATTGCATAGCTCGCTGGGACATAACGACCCGGGAAACCCTATACTCCCCAGATCTTCATTGAGTTCGCTCCTGAGCCGTTTTAAGTTTCTTACGGTCGGCCATTCACAAGTGGCCGACTTGTGTGAGAAAACTTGACGCTCGAGCGCATCAAATTTTTACGCCACGCCGGAGCAGTCTAATTATCTTACGCTTAGCAGATTAGTGATTTGAATATTCACTCTTTGTTCATACCATCCATCTAGATATGTCTATATTTTCTTATCCAAAAATACAAAAATACTCTTCTCATTCCTCTTATCCGTATGATTCTATTTCTCTTACCCTCGCACTCGCTTTGATTCTACTCTTCTTTATCCTCAAAACCGTTTAATTCTATTTCTTTAACCCTCTACATGTTTAATTCTCATGGCAACATTAGATTATCCTCGTTGTTTCCACTGCAAAAGCCGTATGGAAGAGGATCACCGCTGTCGAATCCGGATTGTTTATACAAGCGATGTGGAAGGATGGGTGCAAGCAAATATTGTTATTGGTGCGAATTATCGGATAACTCTCTCGATGATTCTCCAAGTTTTTCCGACCATCCGCCACAACCCGATGAACCCATTGAAGAACCGGAGACCATAACGGAAGTGGTGGAAATTGCTAGCTCTCAGAGCACACCACTTGTCCCACCTCCTCGATTTTTCAAAATGTTCTTCGAGACTTGATAGTCATCCAGATCACCATGTTGGTTTTGTTGATTCTTTGAATGAACCGATTCTTTCTCATTACTCTCAAATGCAATCGTTTATTCCTTGTGTCGGTTGTGGTGAGCCTCTTTTGGTTCACCCCCGTTGGTGTACTTGTGTACAATGTGGTAATGATATTCATAACAGGAGTTGTTTGTTTTGTGGTTCGAGGAATTCATTTGATTATGATCCTAATCGGAACTCATTTAACGACCCCTCAAACTTTTCCAATTACCCACCACAGCCCGACTTATCTTCATATGATCAACATACCTGCTGTGAATTTTGTGGAGGTCCTCACCAAGGATTTGAGTGTCAATCCGAAACACGCTTGTCTATGAACAGCTTTTCCGGTGATGCTCGAACTTTGGTTATAACCAAAATCCATATGATTCACCAATTCGCACTCAACAGCTTTTATCAAGTGAGTACTGTGGAGGTCCCCATTTCAGCTCTGATTGTCAAATAGGGAACCCATTTCCTTGTAACAATCATGACTCTTACAGGTTTGATAATTTCCAACCTCCACAAAGACCATACGGTTCAAACTTCACCTGAGCCGTTGCCTAAAGAAACCTCCCAAGATTTTGAAACCGCAATGAAAAAACTTGATGATATAATTCAAAACCTTAAGAATCAAGTGAGTGGTGAAAAACCCATGGGAGAATTGCTAGTCAAGAACGGGAGGCTCGTAAATCAAGGGAAGAATTATTAGCCCTAGAGCATGCAGCTCTAAGGCGTTCCCAATTTCTTAAGGCAACTCTATATGATGATGACGAGGAGGGTTTTTATCCTTTTAAGAATATTATTTCTCAACCCCTCAGTCAGTTGATATCCCAGCAGTTGAGATTCCATCTCAAACAACTGCTATCACACCCGATATTCCCACTCACTCTCTGAACATGGGGGACGAGCATCTTGACACTGTTCCTGAAAAGGAATCGGACGAACTCATAAAGTCTAGTGTTGAGAACCTTGTCCCAATCCCGAGAGAGTCACAAGGAACTTCTGATCATATGTGTGATTCTTCTTCCCCTCTTGAGTGTTCAAATGATCATTTGGAAACTTTCTCCGATTTTAGCGATGATTGTGCTTCCCATGGAAACATCGAGTATGTTGAGGCATCACTCCCACAGCTGATCCCTTCTTGAGGAGTTCACCGATGAACTCACTCACATCAATCCACTTTCATCGAAAAGTGATGATGATATCTTTGATTTGGCCGATCCGGGAGAGACTGAAGTCTCCTTGATAATGATTGTTCACTCACTTCTTATCCCAACAATCCAATAGAGAATGTTGATCACTTTGTTCCCAAAACATTCAAAGCTACTTTCACCAATCCTCTATTTGAATTCGACTCTAAATTCACTTTAATTTCTGAGAATCCACTCTTTGATACTCAGATTGAGGATAGTGATGAGTCCACAATTGAACAAGAGTTCACAAATTCACATCATGTGAATGATTCTCTTCATGAGGAGTTCGCCGGTGAACTCACTCATATCATGACTCCGCCGAAGTATGATTGCTTGGATGGCAAAAATCATGATCGGGGGGAAAAGTTCTCAATCATGAGAGTTTGTATTTCTATGACAAATTTTCCAACCCTCCCTCCCGAGATGCTTTCCAAGCCAAAGAGCTCAACCAACAAAATCCAAACGAGTGCAATTGCACTTGATCTTGAGGAAGAAGATCTTATCATGATCGTCATCATGATTTTCCTTCTTTTCTTCACCTACCGGGTGACTTCCTCTCTTCTTCACTCGTTCGGGAGTGAGGACACTATCTTTGACCCGGCATTTTCGTTATCATTTGTGAGCCGGGTCTTTCTCTCAGATATCTCGTCGGTGTGAAACTTTCGCGTGCTTCAATGTTTATCCAAACATCTTGAATGAAAGTCCGATGGAGATTGTTTCTCCCACTTTGCTTCCCCATGAACCAATTAATGCGGGGTCGAGTCAAGCTAGCGACTTTAATAAAAAAGAGTATACCATATGGGTTTTCACCCATATTTCTGTCTTCTTTCTATTTTCTACCACCCTAGTGTGGGGGTGATGCCCCACATGTTGTATAAAAAAAATCCTTTCTAAATAATGGCCGTAGTATTTCCCTTTTACGTTTCGGCGCATAACCGCGGTACTTTGAATATTGAGGGCAATATTCATTTCTAAGTGTGGGGGGGAATTCTCACGAATTTTATCATGTAATTATACTACCCAATTCCGCTTTTGGCCAAAATTTTTTTGGAGTAAGTGTTCGCACTTACTCATTCGGTTATCAACCGCCTTGTCTAATAAACTAAAGGATTGGCTAATCCGGGAGCAAACGGCTCTTGGTAAAGATATCTCAAATCCGTTGACGTATTGCAATTTGCCCAAAATTGTATGGTATTCAGCTCACCATATCTTTAATTAGTGAAGAGTTGGCTAGCCCGCAAGTTTATGGCTTGTGGTAAAGGCAGTGGAAAACCATAATTGGTAATCAACTCACCAAAGATAATATTGATAATTTATCTAAGAGTTGGCTAGTCCAGAGCAAACGGCTTCGGGTAAAGACAAATCAAATCCGTTGGAAGCTGGTGGTTTGCTCAAAATCACATGGTTATCGTTGTACCATGGTTCTTACTTGAACTGAAACATTTGGCTACTCCAGAAGTAATGGCTTTTGGTAAAGAGATTCAAATCCATTAAGTTTTTTCAAAAGATTGCTAGGGACTAGCAATAGTTTAGTGTGGGGGATTGATGAGTGTGTTATACTCATCATTTTTGGTCAAATCTGAACTGCAAAACGCTTAAAAATGCTCAGAAATGCATCAAAATACTGAAAATATTCCAAAATTGCATTTTATATGTTTCAGATGCAAAATGTTTAAAATCAGATGAAAAATGAGCAAAGTTTGCATAATTGGCAGTTTCAGTCCCCCAAGTTTCTAAAATTGTCAAAAATAGTCCCTGAGTCAAAATTTCAAAAGAAAAGTCACCAAAGGTCCTTTTAAAATCATAAGTTGTCAAATTTAGTCCTTTGGTGAAAAAATGTCAAAAGTTTGAGAAAATTACAAGTTTGGTCCTCCAACTTTGAAAATTGGCAAAAATGGCCCCTGGAAAATTGAAATTGTCAAGTTTGGTCCTTGTACTTTTGAAGATTGTCACTTGTGGTCCCTTGGAATAACTTTGCATGAATTGGCAGCTTAGGTCCCTCACTTTTCAGAATTTACAACACAGGTCCCTATAATTATTAAACCCTTTATGCCTTTTTGGACCTTGACACCATGTGACCCCTGCCACTTAAACAATTTGGACCCCCTTTTATATTAATACCCAGTCAAACCAAACAAGTCAAACAAACCCACTTGGCGCCCTTAGTTTTCTTCTCTTCTGCTTCACCTCTGCAACACACTTCCAAGCCATCCCCCCTCCTCACCTTATCCCTTCCATGTCCCCCCACCTCCACACACATCCAAGATGCATTTATTGCTTTCACCCTCATCTCACTCAACCCTCATCTGTCAAAACTAAAATTCCCGCCAAAATGATCCTATGGTCAATATTCACTCAAAGCCATCCAATGGCCCTAAAGATAGGTGGGAACTGCTCAGAAAGAGAGAAAAAGAAAAGTTGGGTATAAAAGAGCAAGAGAATGCAAGAAGAAGGGAGGTAGCTAGTTTTAAGTTTTTCCTTAATGTCGTTTTTTAAAATTAATGTTGTAGTTTAATCAAAATGTTGTAGTTTCAGTGTATTTGTATCTCATTTAAGTTAAAAACATCATTGTATTGTACTTTTGAGCATCAATTCAAGTTTTCATATAAGTTCCAAGTTTATGGTTTACTGTTGAAAATCTCAGTTTCATTCTCTTATTCATAAGCTCCTATTGGAATCTTTTTAAGTTTAAACAAGCTTATTTAAGCTTACTTTAGCTTTTGATAAGCTTGTAATTCAGTTTCAATTAACTTTGTTCCATGGTCAACATAAGTCAACTGTGAAGTGAAAATGTGGTTCAAGCATTTTGGACATGGAATGGGTTGAAGCAGAAGTTGATTTGGGTTGTAATAGGGTAGGATAGAGTAGACTGGGTTTAGTCTTAGCCTGCAAGCAAGCTGGAAACCTGTGAGTGGTTATTTCACTATTCATTTTCAAGTCTATTTTGCATTTTATGCTTATACTTGTATCTGTGATCATTGGTAGTTTTAACCTGCTTAAATAGTTGCAATTAGGTCATGTGAACTCAGTTTGGTCATTGGTTCAAGCTGGATCAGTAGCTAGCCAGTTTTATTTGCATATCAGATTGCTATAGGAATTTTTGGAATTGCTGCACTATCTGTCTTTAAGGTCATTGCAGTGATAGGTTCCTGTTGTTTCATGTTTGCTTAGCTCCTTTGAACTCATTTAAGTCATAACTTGTGCCTGCATTTGCTCATAAGTCAAAATTGCCTTTTAACTGTCTTAAGACCTTATCTGTTGAGTTTTTACAAGATCAAAAGTTCATTTTGTGTGTTTAATAAATAGAGATAGATTGTAGTAACCTTATTTCATCTATTAAGATCATAATCAGTCCTTAAATCTAGATCTAACCTCAAGTTAGTTAACATTTCATTCTTACTTAAAAAGTCAAAAGCTTGAAAACTCAGTGTTGGCCATAATAGGATGATTTTTCTTGGGCTCATTTCTGAGTCAATCTCCATGAAAATTGTAGTTTTAAAAAGTCCTACTGGTCTAATTTCTTATGGTCATTTTTATAGATTTTTGTGATTTTTTTATAACCATCAAAACTGTTTGTCAACATGTCCTTATCTCCCCTGTGCACTGACTCAGTTGAAGCTGAGTCTGCACAGGGGTTTTACCAGGCTTGGGAAAAGCTCATTTGAGCTTGTCTAGGTCTGTAATTTGGTTTATAAGCTCTCACCCAGGTCTAGTTTAGTTTACAGTTGTTGTTTTTAAGTTTCCAGCTTATTCAAGTGCTTATTATTCAGCTGCAAGTAGACCCTCTTAACTGTTTTTTTAGCACTTATTTCAATTCCTCAAATCATTGCAACTTGCATTCCAGAGGTTATAAGTAGTTGAGACTTGTTGCATTTTAGCTCTTTTAGCATTATATAGCTTGTGTATTCATTTGGTAGCTTTTGGTGCCCATTTGCTTAATTTAAGTGCTTATTTATAAGCACTTTGCACATCAGTTCCATAATTCCACACATAAGCACCTGTTTTTCCATTTTTCTTAGATTCCTAATAATATTTGAGACTTTTCCTGAAATTTTCATATTTTTCCAAGCTTGTTTGCTATTTTTCTTAATTTAAATTAGTTTTTAAGCATTTTTAATTAGCATTTAATACAAAAAATTAAGAAAAGTTTCAAAAAAATAATTTTTCATTTTTCTTAAGTTTAGATAAATATAAAAAGACAAAAAAATATTTTTCCATATTTTTCTTAGTTAAATTTGTATTTTTAAGTAATTTAATTAGTTTTTAATAGTTTTTAATTCATAAATAATAGAAAAATAATCAGAAAAATACAAAAATAGTTTTGAAAATTCTCTTTTTATATTTTAGATTTTTCTAAGTCTTAATTTTATTTTTCAAGCTTTATTTCATATTTTCTTTCATTTTAGGTTATTATTTATTAGTTAAAAATAGTTTTTAATTAATAATAATTAGATAATTAGTTATAAAAATAATTTTCTTTTTCTATAAATTTTCTTTTATCATTAGGTTTGTAGAAGTGTCATTTTCATATTTTTAGGACTTTTATTTCTTAGATCTCACTTTTTATTTTGTACGTTTACGTAATTTTATTTAAACGTAAGTTTTAAGTTTTAAGTTTTAAACGTTCATCATTTTTAAAATAGTGATAGCGTTTATTTAATATTTTTTATCTTTTTAATTTTCTTTAATTTGCATTTAAGCCCCTGTAATTTGTTGGCTTTTTCTGTAGTTATAATCATTCTCAAATCCCTTTATTCGTTCAAATTTCTCGATCACTATACGTTTGGTGATCCATTGCATAGCTCGCTGGGACATAACGACCCGGGGAAACACTATACTCCCCAGATCTTCATTGAGTTCGTTCCTGAGCCGTTTTAAGTTTCTTACGGTCGGCCATTCACAAGTGGCCGGCTTGAGTGAGAAAACTTGACTGTTCTGGAGCGCATCATTCCATCAGAAGGAATTGGTCTGGTTTTGCTTGGAGATCTCATAACCATTGATGAGTATGCAAATACTCATCATTTTTGTACCTTTTATACTGCCAAAAACATCCAAAAACACCCGTCAAAGCATCAAAATGATAAAAATATCACAAATAAGTGTTTTATGTGTTTCAAATGCAAAAATACCAAAATCAGGTAAAAAACGTATCAAGTTTGCATAATTGGCGCTTTTAGTCCCCAAGTTTTAAAAGTTGTCAAATCTAGTCCCTGGTCATTCCAAAACTTATAAAAGGTCATAAAAGGTCATTGGGATTCACAAGTTGTAAGAAATTGTCCTTTGAAGTTTAAAAATCACAATTTACAACTCTGGTCCCTTAACTTTACAAAAGTATCAAAATCAGTCCTTGGGTGTTTAAAAATGGAAATTATTCAAACTACACCCTTGTACTATTCATATATGGCATAATTGGTCCTTGTGTTAACTTTGGAAACTTGTCAAATCAGGCCCCTATACTTTCAGAAATTACATAAATGGTCCATGTGATAAAACTACAACCAAACGGACCCTTTGTGCATTTTGAACCCCAGCCAAACCCATTTGAACCCTGCCAATATACCTATTTTGAACCCTCACCCAGTATTAATAAAACTCGGTCAAAAAGTCAAACCCACGCTCACTGTTCATCTCCCTCACACAAACGCGCCAAAACCAGAAACCACTGTGGTTTCCACCACTTGCTTCTACCACCTCACCACCACCTTTCCAGCTGTCTACCCACTCCCCTAACACCTCCACAAAAACCCAAACTTCTTTAATTGCAAAAACCTGCTCAAAGAAATTTTGGCGCCAAAAATGCCAAATGGACAGTTGTGATGAATTAGAAGGATCCAACAGTTGGAATGAAGTGGGAAAGTCTCAGAGATGTCGACAAAGCTCAAAAAGATCATTATAAAGAAGAAATGAAGCAATGTGAAGATCTATCTAGTGTAAATTTTTATTAGTTTATGTCGAATAGTGTAATTTTTAAATTCCAGTGTATCAATTAACTTTCAAGCTTTGTATTTCATGTTTTTAGAGTATAATAAAACTTCTGTAAACCTTAATTTCAAGTTTCAGTTTCAATTTCAAGTTTATGCAAATTTTCAAGTTCAAAATCTCATGTTAGCCTAATGTTATTATTAGTTGTTGTTATGGACTCATAAGCTCCTATTAAAGCTTTTCTAAGCTTTTAGTAACCATAAAACTTAGTTTAGAAGTAAAACTCAAAAATACAAAAAAATACTAGAAAATAGTTGGAAAATCAAAAATCAGTGGAGAAGATGAAAGAAACATTGGAGCAGGGTTGATTTTGGATTGCCCTTGGTTTAGTGCTTCTTGGGAAGCTATAGGAAGTATTTTCAGTCCTTGGATCTCAGTTGTAAGCTTGGAAGCAAGTTGTAAGCTTATTTCTTGATTTTGACCAATCACTGTAGAACTGCTTATCATTGCTTATCTCTGTGTTTTTTATGCTTATTTGGTGTATGTTAGTAATATTATTGCTTAATATTGCAAGCTTGTTCATTAATTTCCTTAGTTGCTTAATTTTCACTTTTTCACTTTTAAAATTGCATAATAGTAATTTATAGGCTTTAGTTGTAATTGTTAGTGTTTATGTGTTTAAATCAGCTTTTTATATCATTAAATGTTTGTATGAATCAGTTGCATGGTTTTAATCTGTGAATTCCTTTGAAAATCACATAATCAGTTTATTAAAGAGTTGTTTGGATTTATTGTGTAAAATGTGTTAGAGGGTGTTCAAGACATTGTTCTTGTTTGTTGTTTGTCACACTTGGTCATAGTAGCTCAGTAAAACAATAAAAACCAGTGCTCATTTGTAAGAAAGTCAAAATAGCCTTTGATCACACCTTGTTTATTAACTGTGTAGATTTCATGTTCCATGATCATGTTTTTATGTTCATAAGTTGTTATTATTGATCAAACTAGTCTTAATTCACCTTATAACATCATAATCAGTAAGTAGATTTGATTTAAAACTCATAAAAGTCAACTTAGCTCATTTCATTAAAAAGTCAAATTTTCTTATTTGCAGTTTTTGAATAAACTTGTTAATTTTCTTGTGATCTTACTGTTAGGATTTAGGACTTAAGCTTTTAGGTTTAAAATATTTAGTTGCTCATCTATATCACAGTAATTTTTATAATTTTTAGTTTGCTAGTTAAACTGCTTATTTTCTAGCCTCTTTTAAGTACTTTTCCAAAAACCTCCCCTGTACCAGTGGAGTTGATTGTATCTGCTTGATTTAACAAGCTCACACAGAGCTTATTAGTGAACCTTAGCTTTTGACCCATAGCTTTTTGGAAAGCCAATCTAGCCATCTCTAAGGTCCAGTGCCTATTTTTAACTTTCTAGCTTATTTGATAGGGCTGCTAGTTGCTTCTTGTTTGTCCCATTTCTTGTGTACACTAAACACTCAGTGTTTTACAAGCTTTTTCTCAAGCTCATTAAAAGCTTATTAGTGGGCCCCATTGTGAGAATCTTGGCTTTTTGGGAACCTCAATAAGCCAGCTTCTTGTATCAAGGTTTATTTTTGGCTTTTGATCTTTTGCCCTTAGCTTAAATTGGCCTACAAAAAAATGTGCAGGCCTGTTTGGTTGCTTGGTTTAGTATAAGTGCTTATTAGCTTATTTTAAACTTATCAGTGTGATTCTTTGTACCTTTAGCTTAATTTAAGTACCTTTAGCTTATTTTCATCTTAATTCACTTTTGTTTCTTTTTTTTAGCTTATTTGGCCACTTATTTTAGCTTGAAACATCAAAATAAGCCAAAAAGCTTAAACTGTTAAGCTTTTAAGCTCTCAAACTGCTTATTTTCAAGTTCCAAAATTTTTTTTTTCATTAAAGTTGCTTATTATTAGTAGTATAATAGGTTTATAAAATAAAAATCTCAAAAACATCATTTTAAGAATAGTGATAGCGTTTATTTAATATAAATTAGCTTTTTAATATTCTTTTTCAGCTTATTATTAAGCACTTTCTGTTTTTATAATTTTCTTAGTTTTCTGTCATCATAGGATATTTATAGAAAAAATTTCATAATTTTCTTAGTTTGTTTAGTATTTATTAGAATTTAAAATAGTTAAAAAGTATTAATTAATTAATAATAAATAAATAAAAAGTGTAAAAAATATATTTTCAGTTTTAAAATAAGTTTTATAATATTTTGGATTTTTCTAAGTTAAAATTTCACTTTTCTAGCTTTATTTAATATTTTCTTATATTTTAGGGTATTATTAAATAGTTAAAAATAGTTTTTAATTAATAATAATTAAATAAATAGTCATATAAATAATTTTAATTTTCCAATAATTTTCTTTTATTATTAGGATTGTAAAAATATCATTTTCATATCCATAGGTGTTTTATTCTTTTATATTTACGTTTTATTTTGTACGTTTAATTAAAATTTAGTAAACGTACACGTTCACGTTTGTTTAATCTGATTGTTGTGCTTTATAATTCTGTATCCAATTACCATTCCAATCAATCAGTAGTGTAATTATAAACCAAAATCCTTACAGATCATTATCCTTAGTGATCTTTCTACGTCTCAACGTTTTCAAGCACCATTCAACCTCCGTGGGACTTAACGACCCGGGAATCCACTAAATTCCAAGGGAAATTGCATTGGTTTTAGACTGTTTGACTTTTATTACGGTTGACCATTCACAAGTGGTTGATTTGTGTAATAAACCTGACCGTTTGGAACGAATCAAATTTTGGCCACGCCGGAGGCCGTAAGCGTGTTTTAAATATTTTCAGACCCATACTTGCACATATACCACCTTTTGTAAACAGTTTTTTTTTTGTAAAGTTATAAATATCAAAAAGTTCATTAACACTTTTCCTGAAGTGTTAGTTACACCAAAAAAATATAAAACAACAAAACAATCGTAACGTTTTCTATCCTGTATTTTCTTTAAGGTGATTCTTAAAGAGGTACAATTTGGTTAAACGAGACGATACCAAAAATATTGTCCAAAAGTTTTTAAACCCTTAGCACAAATCCATACCTACGTCTTTTTATTGGTACTTAATAAATACATAAAAATCAACCACCGCAAAACCAAGGCGTAACACCTACCAACTGTGGGTGTGAACATTAATAAGTTCCCAATCTTAAAGATCAAAACTTGCCTTTATGTCCTTGTGATTTGGTGTACTTTTTTTTAAAGAAGCCATTTCATTTGTGATTATTGGTTTAAGTTCACTTGTCGTTTTGCCTCGCATTTGTTTTTGAAAACTGATTTTTAAAACTTAGTGCATGCGCACTCGTTCTTCCGACTCCACAAGTCCACTTTCGAGAGCTTGTAAGTATTCCACGTAGGCGTAGAGGACGTTCGCTCCTCACCGCGATGAGGAACGCCTAACACCACCACCCCGTCGTAATGGCGTAAGATAAACCAATGAAAGAGCTTCTCCAAGCACCCATCGAGGGTTACAGAGTTGCCATTGTTGTCCCACCATCGTGGGCGATACCTTCGAGCTCATAACCGGGTTGCTTAATCTTGTAACCCAAAGCCAATTTTATGGTTTTGAGCGGACGACCCTCATGCACATATTCGATGGTTCAACAAAATTGCATCGACCATCAAATACAAGAATGTCCCACATGAAGCAATTAAGCTTCTTCTGCCCCATTCTCTTTAGAGGGACAAGCCCGGATTTGGCTTGAGAAACAACCCCTCGTTCCATTGAGACATGGGAAGATTTAGTCACCAAGTTTGTTAACGAATTCTATCCTCCATCCCGAACTACAAGTCTTAAGAATGAGATAATGAAATTCACTCAAAGATTTGATGAATCATTCGATGAGGCATGGGATCGTTACAAAGAGTTGCTCCGAAAGTGTCCGCATCATGGTTTTTCCGAGTTAATGCAAATGGATACTTTCTACAATGGTCCGAGCCAAGCTGACCAAGACTCTTTAAATGCCTCCGCGGGAGGTAATTTCCTGAGCAAGACCACAAAGAAGCCTTGCAAATCATAGAAAACAAGTCCTGTGTCCGCCTGACGAACAAAGACATATCGGTCCTCAGTCTAATGCGGACCTTCTACTTCATCTCCCGTGAGTACATCTAGCATCGATGCTAAGATTGACAAACTCACGGATGCTATTCAGGCTTTGGTTCTTGCTAACCAAAAGAAAGTCACTTTCACACGGACACCATCACATGGTGAAGTGAAGAAAGTCGAGGTCTGCGTTACTTGTGGTGGCCCTCATGCATACTACAACTGACGCCACAGATGGTAGTCCGTTTGAAGCCAATGCTATAGCCGGTACTTCACATCGGGGAGGTAATCAATACCGTCCTCAAAATGAACCAAACTACCGTGCTAATACTTATCGGGGACCACCCGGTTTTAACCGTAATCCTAACATGCAAAACCGGAATCAAAACCAACCTAGAATAAACCAAGGTTATCAAAACCAAGGTAATTTCAATCCCGGACCAAATCAAGGTTTCCAACATCAAGGAAACTTTAATCAAAACAATTTCAATCGAGGGAATCAATTTCATGGAAATGTGAATCCTAACCAAGGGAATTTCCAACAACAAGGCTATAATCAAAATATACGGCCTCAAAATTTCCCTCCACCTCCTCCAAGATCAACATCCGATGAGCTTTTGAAGCAATTCATGAAATCCCAAGAGGAAATGAACAGTTGTTGGTTAGCCGATTTCGACATTAAGAAGTCTTTAAATGATCAACCCTCGGGCTCAGGAAAACTTTCGAGCAACACGATCGCTAACCCGAGGGGCGATGCAAAGGCGATCACAACCAGAATTGGTGTTTCATATGATGGACCAGCTATTCCTACTACCTCTTCTTCTCTTTCTCCGAAGGTAGTGGAAAGTGAACCTGATGCGACAAAGGACAAGGAACTTCCTACTAATAACGGAGGTACCAACGATGTCCATCCTCAAGTTGTCCCGAAACCCAAATCCAAAACAGGAGTTGTTTTTGAAACTCGTGTAGCTCCCGTTGAAAACCCCAAATCCAAATCTTCTATTCCTTACCCATCACGTTTGAATGAGCAAAAGCTCATGAAAAATCCATCATCAAATGGACAAATTTTTCAAATTTTCCAAGAACTACATTTTGACATAAGCTTTGCGGATGCTATCATGCAAATGCCCAAGTTTGCATCAACTCTCAAACACATGTTAAGCAACAAGGAAAAACTGTTTGAAATGGCTAAAACTCCTTCAACGAGAACTGCCAGCAGCTTCGTTAAAGAAGCTTCCCGAAAAGCTTGGAGATCCTAGAAAATTTCTCTTACCTTGTGTATTTCCAGGGATGGTTGAATGCTTTGCCTTAGCCGATCTTGGTGCAAGCATCAACCTGATGCCTCATTCAGTATGGAAGAAACTTTCTCTTCCGGACCTTACTCCTACATGCATGACTCTTGAGCTTGCAGATGGTACAATATCCAGTCCACTTGGCATTGCCGAGGATGTATTTGTGAAAGTAGGAAAGTTCCATTTCCCAGCTGACTTTGTGGTTGTTGACTTCGATGCCGATCATCGGGTTCCCCTCATTGTTGGACGAGGATTCCTGAGAACGGGCCGTGCTCTCATTGATGTATTTGAGCAAGAAATCACATTACGTGTAGGTAATGAAGCTGTCACCTTTAACCTTGATCAAACTTCGAGGTACTCCGCAAACTATGATTCTGAGTCGGTTAACCGAATAGATATCATTGATGTTGCTTCAAAAGAGTACTCTCAAGAAGTTCTCGGTTACGTTCATAATTCTTTGAGTGATAATCTCACTCATTCATCTCAACCCATCATTGCCAATTCTACTCCTTCTCTCACTCCGTTTGAGGAAAGTGACTTCATCTTGGAAGAGATTGAAGCATACTTGTCTAGTGATTCGGTTTCATGGGAAATTGATCACGCTCCAATTGACATCGAGGGAGATATTCTTCTCATCGAGAAGATGCTCAATGATGATCCATCATCGCTTCCCCCCGTCGAGCTTCATAATAAGGAAGTCAAGTCAGTTGAGAAAACTGAAGAATTTCCTGAGGTAGAACTTAAGGACTTACCGCCTAATCTCGAGTATGCATTTCTTGAGGGTGATGATAAATTACCCGTCATTATTGCTCGAGATTTGAATAAAGATGAAAAAGCTGCTCTCATAAGGGTCTTGAAGTCACACAAGCAAGCAATTGCTTGGAAACTCTCCGACATTAAGGGTATCAACCCTGAGTTTTGTACTCACAAAATCTTGATGGAGGATGACTTCAAACCAGCAGTTCAACATCAGAGAAGGGTGAATCCTAAGATTCATGATGTTATTAAACAGGAGGTTCTCAAACTTCTTGATGCAGGATTAATTTACCCGATCTCAGATAGTCCTTGGGTTAGCCCAATTCACTGTGTTCCTAAAAGGGTGGCATTACTGTTGTCACAAATGAAGAAAACGATTTAATTCCAACTCGATTGGTTACGGGATGGCGTGTTTGCATTGACTATCGTAAGTTGAATGACGCCATCCGAAAAGACCATTTTCCTCTACCCTTCATGGACCAAATGCTTGAGAGATTAGCAGGGAACGAATACTATTGTTTCTTGGATGGTTTCTTGGGTTATTTTCAGATCCCCATTGATCCACAGGATCAAGAAAAGACCACATTCACTGCCCATACGGAACTTTTGCCTACGACGTATGCCTTTTGGCCTATGTAATGCTCCCGCACGCTCCAACGATGTATGATGGCCATTTTCCACGACATGATCAGGGAATCAATGGAGGTGTTTATGGATGACTTCTCGGTCATTGGGGACTCATTTCAAACATGTCTCTCCCATTTAGAAAAATGCTAAAACGGTGTGAAGACACCAATCTTTGTCTAAATTGGGAGAAGAGTCACTTTATGGTCAAAGAAGGCATAGTCCTTGGCCATAAGATTTCAAAAACGGGATTGAGGTCGATAGAGCAAAAGTCGATGTTATTGCTAAATTGCCTCATCCTACTACCGTCAAAGGTATTAGGAGTTTTATAGGTCATGCCGGTTTTTATCGCAGATTCATACAAGATTTTTCTAAAATCGCCCGGCCTATGACCCATCTTCTTGAAAAAGATGCTCCTTTTATCTTCTCACGTGAGTGCATCAAAGCTTTTGAAACATTGAAGAAAAAGCTTACTGAAGCACCCATTCTCGTTGCTTCCCGACCGGGATTTGCCTTTTGAGCTCATGTGCGATGCAAGTGATTTTGCTATCGGTGCAGTCCCGGGGCAACGTTTAACCAAGCATTTTCAGCCTATCCATTACGCAAGTAAAACTATGACCGAGGCTCAAACCCATTACACCACCACAGAAAAAGAGCTACTAGCCGTGGTGTATGCGTTTGAGAAATTTCGGCCGTACTTAATCTTGACCAAATGCGTGGTGTATACGGATCACTTGGCTCTCAAATATCTCTTTGCAAAACAAGATGCAAAGCCGAGATTGCTTCGTTGGGTTCTCCTCCGCCAAGAATTTGATATCATTATACGTGATAAAAAGGAGCCGAGAACCTAGCTGCGATCATCTGTCATTCCGATTAGAAAACCCACACCAATATGTTTTCGAGAAAAAGGAAATAAATGAAACATTTCCTCTCGAGACACTCAATGCGGTTACTTTTCGTGGAAACTCTACTACCCCATGGTTTGCTGACTTCGCAAATTACCATGCGGGTAACTTCATAGTGAAAGGAATGTCGACCCAAAAGAAGAACAAATTCTTCAAGGATGTTAAACATTACTTCCGGGACGACCCCTACTTATTCAAAATCTGTGCGGATCAAGTCATCTGACGATGTGTTTATGGACAGGAAGCTATGGACATTCTCAAAGCTTGCCATGCTCGACCCACCGGGGGCCATCATAGTCCAAACTACACTGCCAAGAAGGTGTTTGATTCCGGATTTTATTGGCCCACTATTTACAAGGATGCCCACGAATTTGTCAAAACCTGTGACGCTTGTCAACGTCACGGAAATATCTCACAAAGAAATGAAATGCCGCAAAACGCCATTCAAGTGTGTGAGATCTTTGACATCTGGGGCATTAACTTTATGGGGCCATTTCTATCATCTCGAGGAAACAAATACATACTTGTGGCTGTTGACTATTTGTCAAAATGGGTTGAAGCAAAAGCTTTGCCTACCAATGATGCCCGAGTTGTTGTGAAATTCTTAAAATCTCTTTTTGCTAGGTTTGGAACTCCACGAGCTATAATCAGTGATCGTGGTACGCATTTCTGCAATGACCAGTTTGATAGAGTCATGCAAAAGTATGGTGTAACTCACCGCCTCTCTACTGCATACCACCCCCAAACAAGTGGGCAAGTGGAAGTTTCTAACCGAGGTATAAAAAGAATTCGAAAGGACAGAGGCGAAAACCGTGCCTCTTGGTCGGATAAACTGGATGACGACTGGGCCTTCCGTGCGCTTATAAAACACCCATCGGGTGTACTCCATACAAGCTAGTGTACGGAAAGGCGTGTCATCTACCAATTGAGCTTGAGCACAAAGCATACTGGGCCTTGAAACATGCCAACTTCGATATTCGCATGGTGATCACCGGAAAGTTTAAATGAATGAATTAAATGAACTCCGTGATCAAGCATACGAGAACTCTTTGATCTACAAACAAAAGACAAAGAAGATTCATGACTCCAAAATCAAGAACCGCGTTTTCAACGTCGGTGATCGAGTTCTTCTTTTCAATTCAAGATTGAAAATTTTCTCAGAAAAACTAAAATCCCGCTGGTCTGGACCATTCACCATCACTAAAGTATTTCCTTATGGTACCATTGAGTTATCTCAACCCGATGGTCCAAATTTTAAAGTGAATGGTCATCGATTGAAACACTATTTTGCAGAGGACATTCCACCTGTGGTTGTCCCGGATCTACAAACTTTCCCCATGAACCAATGAATGCGGGGATCGAGTCAAGCTAGCGACTCGGTAATCAAAAACAGTAGCACACAATATGGGTTTTCACCCATATTTCTGACTTCTTTCTACTTTCTACCACCCTAGTGTGGGGAGTTGCCCCTTGTATATAAATTTTCGGTTCAAAAAAAAAAATGTGTTTATATCAAAAATAAAATAATGGCCGTAATATTTCCCTTTTACGTTCTATGTTTCGGCATAACCGCCGGTACTTTGAATATTGAGGGCAATATTCATTTCTAGTATGGGGGAGAATTCTCGCGAATTTTATCATGTAATTATACCACCCAATTCCCCCATTTTTGGCCAATTTTTTTTTTTGGAGTAAGTGTTTTGCAATTACTCAGCTTACGGTTATCAGTCCGCCATGTCTAACAAACAAAAGGATTGGCTAATCCAGGAGCAAACGGCTCTTGGTAAAGATATCTCAAATCCGTTGACGGCTTTCAATTTGCCCAAAATTGTATGGTGTTCAGCTCACCATATCTTTAATTAGTAAAGAGTTGGCTAGCCCGCAAGTTTATGGCTTGTGGTAAAGGCAGTTGGAAAACCATAATTGGTAAATCGACTCACCAAAGATATTTTATCTAAGAGTTGGCTAGTCCAGAAGCAAACGGATTCTGGTAAAGACAAATCAAAACCGTTGAAAGCTGGTGATTTGCTCAAAATCATTTGGTTATCATTGTGCCAAGGTTCTTACTTGAGCTAAAACAATTGGCTACTCCAGAAGTAATGGATTTTGGTAAAGAGATGAAATCCATTAAATTTTCATAAAAGATTGCTAGGGACTAGCAATATCTTAGTGTGGGGGATTGATGAGTATGCAAATACTCATCATTTTTGTACCTTTTATACTGCCAAAAACACCCGTCAAAGCATCAAAATGATAAAAATATCACAAATAAGTGTTTTATGTGTTTCAAATGCAAAAATACCAAAATGAGGTAAAAAACGTATCAAGTTTGCATAATTGGCAGTTTTAGTCCCCCAAGTTTTAAAAGTTGTCAAATCTAGTCCCTGGTCATTCCAAAACTTATAAAAAGTCATAAAAGGTCCTTGGGATTCACAAGTTGTAAGAAATTGTCCTTTGAAGTTTAAAATCACAATTTACAACTTTGGTCCCTTAACTTTACAAAAGTATCAAAATCAGTCCCTGGGTGTTTAAAAATGGAAATTATTCAAACTACACCCTTGTACTATTCATATATGGCATAATTGGTCCTTGTGTTAACTTTGTAAAGTTGTCAAATCAGGCCCCTATACTTTCAGAAATTACATAAATGGTCCATGTGATAAAACTACAACCAAACGGACCCTTTGTGCATTTTGAACCCCAGCCAAACCCATTTGAACCCTGCCAATATACCTATTTTGAACCCTCACCCCGATAATAAAACTCGATCAAAAAGTCAAACCCACGCTCACTGTTCATCTCCCTCACACAAACGCGCCAAAACCGTGAAACCATGTGGTTTCCACCACTTGCTTCTACCACCTCACCACCACCTTTCCAGCTGTCTACCCACTCCCCTAACACCTCCACAAACACCCAAACTTCTTTAATTGCAAAAACCTGCTCAAAGAAATTTTGGCGCCAAAAATGCCAAATGGACAGTTGTGATGAATTAGAAGGATCCAATGGTTGGAATGAAGTGGGAAAGTCTCAGAGATGTCGACAAAGCTCAAAAAGATCATTATAAAGAAGAAATGAAGCAATGTGAAGATCTATCTAGCGTAAATTTTTATTAGTTTATGTCGAATAGTTTAATTTTTAAATTCCAGTGTATCAATTAACTTTCAAGCTTTGTATTTCATGTTTTTAGAGTATAATAAAACTTCTGTAAACCTTAATTTCAAGTTTCAGTTTCAATTTCAAGTTTATGCAAATTTTCAAGTTCAAAATCTCATGTTAGCCTAATGTTATTATTAGTTGTTGTTATGGACTCATAAGCTCACATAAGCTCCTATTAAAGCTTTTCTAAGCTTTTAGTAACCATAAAACTCAGTTTAGAAGTAAAACTCAAAAATACAAAAAATACTAGAAAATAGTTGGAAAATCAAAAATCAGTGGAGAAGATGAAAGAAACATTGGAGCAGGGTTGATTTTGGATTGCCCTTGGTTTAGTGCTTCTTGGGAAGCTATAGGAAGTATTTTCAGTCCTTGGATCTCAGTTGTAAGCTTGGAAGCAAGTTGTAAGCTTATTTCTTGATTTTGACCAATCACTGTAGAACTGCTTATCATTGCTTATCTCTGTGTTTTTATGCTTATTTGGTGTATGTTAGTAATATTATTGCTTAATATTGCAAGCTTGTTCATTAATTTCCTTAGTTGCTTAATTTTCACTTTTTCACTTTTAAAATTGCATAATAGTAATTTATAGGCTTTAGTTGTAATTGTTAGTGTTTATGTGTTTAAATCAGCTTTTTATATCATTAAATGTTTGTATGAATCAGTTGCATGGTTTTAATCTGTGAATTCCTTTGAAAATCACATAATCAGTTTATTAAAGAGTTGTTTGGATTTATTGTGTAAACTGTGTTAGAGGGTGTTCAAGACATTGTTATTGTTTGTTGTTTGTCACACTTGGTCATAGTAGCTCAGTAAAACAATAAAAACCAGTGCTCATTTGTAAGAAAGTCAAAATAGCCTTTGATCACACCTTGTTTATTAACTGTGTAGATTTCATGTTCCATGATCATGTTTTTATGTTCATAAGTTGTTATTATTGATCAAACTAGTCTTAATTCACCTTATAACATCATAATCAGTAAGTAGCTTTGATTTAAAACTCATAAAAGTCAACTTAGCTCATTTCATTAAAAGTCAAATTTTCTTATTTGCAGTTTTTGAATAAACTTGTTAATTTTCTTGTGATCTTACTGTTAGGATTTAGGACTTAAGCTTTTAGGTTTATAATATTTAGTTGCTCATCTTTATCACAGTAATTTTTATAATTTTTAGTTTGCTAGTTAAACTGCTTATTTTCTAGCCTCTTTTAAGTACTTTTCCAAAAACCTCCCCTGTACCAGTGTAGTTGATTGTATCTGCTTGATTTAACAAGCTCACACAGAGCTTATTAGTGAACCTCAGCTTGTGTAACTTAGCTTTCTGGAAAGCTCACCTAGCTGTCCCTCAAGTCCAGTGCTTATTTTTAACTTTCTAGCTTATTTGATAGCGCTGCTAGTTGCTTCTTGTTTGTCCCATTTCTTGTGTACACTAAACACTCAGTGTTTTACAAGCTTTTTCTCAAGCTCATTACAAGCTTATTAGTGGGCCCCATTGTGAGAATCTTGGCTTTTTGGGAACCTCAATAAGCCAGCTTCTTGTATCAAGGTTTATTTTTGGCTTTTGATCTTTTGCCCTTAGCTTAAATTGGCCTACAAAAAAATGTGCAGGCCTGTTTGGTTGCTTGGTTTAGTATAAGTGCTTATTAGTTTATTTTAAGCTTATCAGTGTGATTCTTTGTACCTTTTAGCTTAATTTAAGTACCTTTAGCTTATTTTCATCTTAATTCACTTTTGTTTCTTTTTTTTAGCTTATTTGGCCACTTATTTTAGCTTGAAACATCAAAATAAGCCAAAAGCTTAAACTGTTAAGCTTTTAAGATCTCAAACTGCTTATTTTCAAGTTCCAAAATTTTTGTTTTCATTAAAGTTGCTTATTATTAGTAGTATAATAGGTTTATAAAATAAAAATCTAAAAAACATCATTTTAAGAATAGTGATAGCGTTTATTTAATATAAATTAGCTTTTTAATTTTCTTTTTCAGCTTATTATTAAGCACTTTCTGTTTTTATAATTTTCTTAGTTTTCTGTCATCATAGGATATTTATAGAAAAAATTTCATAATTTTCTTAGTTTGTTTAGTATTTATTAGAATTTAAAATAGTTAAAAAGTATTAATTAATTAATAATAAATAAATAAAAAGTGTAAAAAATATATTTTCAGTTTTAAAATAAGTTTTACAATATTTTGGATTTTTCTAAGTTAAAATTTCACTTTTCTAGCTTTATTTAATATTTTCTTATATTTTAGGGTATTATTAAATAGTTAAAAATAGTTTTTAATTAATAATAATTAAATAAATAGTCATATAAATAATTTTAATTTTCCAATAATTTTCTTTTATTATTAGGATTGTAAAAATATCATTTTCATATCCATAGGTGTTTTATTCTTTTATATTTACGTTTTATTTTGTAAGTTTAATTAAAATTTAGTAAACGTACACGTTCACGTTTGTTTAATCTGATTGTTGTGCTTTATAATTATGTATCCAATTACCATTCCAATCAATCAGTAGTGTAATTATAAACCAAAATCCTTACAGATCATTATCCTTAGTGATCATTCGACATCTGAACGTTTTTAAGCACCATTCAACCTCCGTGGGACTTAACGACCCGGGAATCCACTAAATTCCAAGGGAAATTGCATTGGTTTTAGACTGTTTGACTTTTATTACGGTTGACCATTCACAAGTGGTTGATTTGTGTAATAAACCTGACCGTTTGGAACGAATCAAATTTTGGGGAAACAAAAGAGGAAAGCACTGATGATATATGGAAAAATCAAGAAAACTGGGAAATTGTTTGCTGAAGATTCTTTGAAGAATCTGGAGTTCATGTTTTAGAGCTGGAGAATGGTAAACTGATACACATGTTTGTAAACAGAAAATATCCTCTCACAATTGAGCTAATGAGAAGAATGCTAGAGCATGGATTGGAAGTAGAAGAGGATAATGAAACTGTTTGCATGGTTATCAATTTATTTATCAACTGGACTACCATTGCTGAAGATGATGAGTAAACTGGTATGAATTTTATTGAATAATTTTTTTAAATCAAGACTTTATTCAAAGTATGCTGATCAAACAAGATTTCATCAAAGTACGCTTGCGTTTTTTAAAACCAGTTAAGTGATTTTTTGAAAGAAACCTTTTGCTAAAGAATAAAATATTTTGAAACAAAGGTTAAATGAATTAAATGGATTTTGAGATGGAAACATCATTAGGTAATCAATCCACCATGGTTACAAAAGGATTGGCTAATCCATGAGCAAACGGCTCTGGTAAAGATATATCAAACCCGTTTTTAGTTGACAACTTGCTAATAAGTTGTATGGTAATCAACTCACCATATCAGTTAATGTGAAGAGTTGGCTAACCCACAAGAAAATGGCTTGTGGTAAAGGCAGGGGAAAAACCATTATTGGTAATTAGTTCACCATTAGATAGAAGAACTAACTAGTCCGTATGGGTACAACTTTTGGTTAAGACAAATCAAATCTGTTGATAGCTGATGATTTGCTAAAAATCATATGGTTATCAATGTACCATGGTCTTAAACACCAAAACATTTGGCTACTCCAAAGATAATGGCTTTGGTAAAGATATCTAAATCCATTAAATTTTCAATGATTCACCTCTCACAGGAGTTAACACACCGGAAGTGATGAGAATAGTATGCAACTTAAACTGAATTAATGTGCAAATTGTCATATGTTGTTGTGTTGCTGAAAAGATGGAGCTTGTTGAATGCTGCTGAGAAAGAGCAATTCTAAGAGATACTTTGACAAGCACAGACACTACAGAGATATATTGAAAAGACTAAGAAACAATCTGTCCTTAAAGATGAAGTTGTTAAAGATACATTCACAAGGGAACTTGAAGTCAAGCAAGTAGAATTCAAGTTAGGGGAGGATTGTTGGGATATGAAAGTGTCAAGACATGAAAGTATCAAGATATGAAAGTACTGTAAGTCGCAAAGTACTGGAAAAGTCAAAGAGTCAAAGTATTGCTAAAAACAAAGTCAAAGTACTGCACCTAAAAGTCAAAGTACTGCAAGAACAAAAGAACTGTTATTCGCTTATGGAAAGTATTGTATTCTATGTTTAGATTACTTGTCGTACAAGGTTATCAATTGTAAACCGACTAGGATATCCTTGAGCCTATAAAAGGACTCTGGATTGGCATTAGATCTACGAGTCTATGATTTTTAGAGTTTACGAATTCACAAGTTAATTAGTGTGTTAGAGAGAAGTTCGATTATCTTAGAGTTGTATTAGAGTATCCATAATAAGCGATTTAGAGTTTATAATAAAAGGTTATTCTTCTTAGCTTTGTTAAGTAAATTCCGTATACTTAATAAAGATTGCTCAGTGTTTCTTTGTTAATAACTTAGGATTTATCCGAGGTTATTAAACCTTAACAAGCTAGTTAAGTTAGTTTGATTAAAGTATATCGATCCAACAGTATCCGACATGCAGGAAGGGTTACGCCGTAACCAATTCCCTGAGTTACGACGTAACCATAATTCAAAAAGCGTATCCAGGTCTGGAACAAATTTATTTTCAGTTAAGGATATTAGCGCAAACGGGTTAATCATTCCATGTTCTGCTAGGAGTATTAATATTTTGGGGGTGGTTGATTTTGGGTCTTGTATAAACATCATGCCGCTTTCCATATCCCTAAAACTTAAGATAGTCCATCTTTGGGAAACAGATATCTTGATTAATCCTGCAACAGACACCAAGGTTACCCCTTTAGGAATTACAGGTGGTACTTGTATCAAGGTCGATAAATTTGTTTCAGCCCTAGAATTTGTAGTCATCAACATGGAGAGAAACAAAAAGGAACATTTGATTCTCGGTAAACCGTTCCTGGACACATTAGGATATTATGGTGGATACTGTGGCGATATAGTGGAGTTTAAATTGGATAAAACCTTAAGCCTTAAACCAGATGAAATTGTTATGGCTGAGGATTCACCAAGTTTTGAATTAGATGATTCCGATAGATTTCCACCTTCATCTTTTGGCCATTTGCAGGACACCAAATCAAGTGATGATGAAAAAGATGAGGAAGAGATCCCGTTTTCTATACCCAATTACGTTGTAAAAGGAAGAATTCACGGTTGTGTTCCTGATACTTGTTTAGGTGAGGGGACCAAAGTAACATTACCCACGTGTTCTCCTTTTCAAAAACGATGCAATGGAGGAGGAAAGCACCTCATTCGTATGATTAAAGAAGCTGCAGAAGTTTGGTGGTGATGGGAAGACGAGAACCTTATTAGAAAAAAATGGTTACAAAGGCATAATGTTTTTAGCGAATGGTTCACCGAAATTAATTGGACTATACATTTTTGTGAACCCGTTATCAAGACTGATGACTACACGATGGCATTGCCTACATGCAACCCCAACCGCAAGATCTGTGATGGAGGAGAATTCCCTGAGCCTAAATGGCTCAAACGCAAGGAATGGGCATGTTTTGACGAAGATAAGAGAAGTAAAGTAGGATACAGGGGAATCTCCTTTGAAAATTGGTTACGAGTAAAGTTTGGGTATGATAAAATTAAATTGGAAGACGAGGCTAAATTTCGTTTCGAATGGACACAAGCTAATTTCTTGCAAAAAAGATACACGATGACTCGGTTCGTTTCCCCGCATGTTTGGGACCAGCCTTATTCTAAGAAAAATGACATGGAGGAAGTCGGGGAAGTCCAAAGGCCCCCATAGAAGCCCCACGGCTCTGAGTCTAACTTAAAGACTCGTAAATAAAGAAAAGTGCTCTTTCGGGAGACAACCCGAATTATCCTTTTATTTTGTTTTATTTCCATTTCTATAGGGTTTTGTGTTTTCTAACTATTTTGGCAGGAAACGAGGAACTAATTGCTTGCTGATTCTGAACAGAGTTACGGCGTAACACATCTTGGTGATTACGCCGTAACCAACCTTTTAGCAGCAGAGTTCT
>OU343221.1:217017500-217277492 GCA_910596185.1 Chrysanthemum makinoi | reverse complement strand
TGACGCATTACCAATTACGGCGTAATACAATCTCAGTGGTTACGCCGTAACCACTCGCTTTGCAGCTTATGACAGGTTTTGCCAGTTACGGCGTAACTCCCTCAAAAGAGTTACGACGTAACCTTCCTCTAGTTTAATTCTTTTATTTTAAAACACAATAACCTTGTATTAGTATTTTAAATAAAATTTGTGGGTGTGTTCCCTGTAAACCCTCACGAGACTTCACTCGTCCACTTGGGACACCAAGTGGTTTAAAAGGCTTGTTGCATTCGCTAAATGCAACCGTGATTTCTACGACAGTGAGTTAGGTTTGTTTTTCATTTTTCTTTTTTTATTTTTAGAATTATGCTTGTTGGTATTGTGATTTCAGGGATTGAAGTTTGTTCATGATGCTTATAAGAAGGCACGTCTCTTTTTCGTGGGCCTTCCTTCTTTATGGAGCAAATTTCAGGAAAGTTCTCGCTCTAATTCTAGTTTTCTCTTCACCTTTATTTAATGCTTAGTACAAACGGGACTATGTACAATTCAAGTGGGGGGACGGGAGTAGAATTATCTCTTGAACATTATTTCGCCCTCATTTTTCTAGTTCATTTTGAAAAATTATGCCATTTTTAAAATTTTGACATGTTTTTCTTAACCTAACTAGATTAGACCTTAGCCAAGCACATACAACCCTTGATATTATATGGTGAGATTAGCCTTATGATAACATCAAATAGTCCTGAATATTAAGTGTCAATTTCCCCCGTTAATGCTCGTTATTTATATCATTTATATGGATTTACGCTTGTTTTCCATTGTTTTCCACTTTCAGGTAAATTACGAGCATTGGAGCTAAAGAGACGCGGAAATGAAAACATTACTAAAGATTTATCACAGTATGCTTATTTTGAAGAAGTTACGGCGTAAATCATCTCTCACATTACGCCGTAACTATTGCGTGACCCTGAAGTCCAACTTATCAAGAGGTTACGGCATAACTCTTCCCAAAGGTTACGACGTAACTCCATTAGGTCAAAAGAGGTTCCACGCCGCTGATACTTACGCGTAACTCACGCATCACTTACGACGTAACTGAGTTTATTGAAGACTACGGCGTAACCACTTATAAGGTTACGCCGTAACTAGCGGATCTAGTGCATTTACGGAGAAATAGAAGGTTACGGCGTAACTCATTTATTGGTTACGCCGTAACCCGCACGCCTATAAATACCCCACGAATTACAGAATTTCAAAGCATCCCATTCCACACAAAACACTCTGAGAACGTGGGAAAAAGCTCAAGGGAGGTCTAGGGAAGCATACGAAGCTGTTTCCAAGGGAGAAGTCACACCATTACGATAATCTTTAGCGTTTATTATTTCTTTTACTTTCAATTCATGTATTTCGTACTTTTGAATATTGAATTGATTTGCATGATTAATATGAACGGCTAAGCACCCTTTGGTGCTAGCCTAGTTATGATTCCTTAATTGTTTTGTTTGCGTTTACCTTTACTTCCGTACAATTATTTCTAAGTGTATGCATGCATAGTTCTTTGGTAGTCACCCTTGGTTCGGTAGTTTTGAATGGCGATATAGGCCAATTGCCTAGGAGATATGACCAACTGACCCTAGGTGAGCGGACTGAGACGGGAAGGGTAAGATATGACCAACTGACGACCCTTTCTACTTGTGCGATTTGACCAACTGATCACCTATCGTTTGGATGAACTTAAGAATTGGGGGGTGTAGTGTCTAAATCCCTAAAGGTCGGGCACTCACTATTTAGAATCTAGCATGTAGCGGTACTTAATGACTCGGATTAGGGGACCAGGAACAACATGACTTATGACGGTGCACCTGATTTCTCCTGTGGTGGCATATTTGCTGATAGGTTAGAGCGAATTGACCAAATGTTGTCCTCTCGAATTTGACCCCACCTGAACTAATCGGAAGTAGGTAGACGTAGACATAACTAGCTAGGAGGATTAACTAGGTTAGCACCACTATTCCTCTATTGATTTCCCTTCACACATTTATTTGCTTTTATTTTATATTCTGCATTAGTAGTTTAATTAATTAAAACCCTATCAAACCATTAATATTCTGTGACAATTAGACTTGGTAATTATCCGACACACATAACTCTTGGGACAACCTCGGCTTTACCATTTACTACCCTACACACGACCGGGTACACTGCCCGTTAGTGCATTAGGGTAGACCATAGGTATAGCGAGACACTATAAATATTAAGACCGTCAAGAAAACCTGCATCAAGTTTTTAGCGCCGCGGGAGCTATATTAGGATTAGTATTAAGTCTTTCATTTCATTTTTAAACTTTTCTCACGATCATATTTCAAGTTTTCAGTACCATGGAAGATATTAACATCGATAACCTTACTCTTGAGGAATATTTGGCATTAACAAGAGAAGAACAAGGGCCGTGGATTGTTAGGCCACCATTGCGAAGATGCTCAATTCGAAATCAAACCTCAATTCATGAGGGAATTGCGTGCAAACCCTTCTCCGGAAGCATCGCCGATGATGCCCATGAACATGTAGACAACGTCGAATACATTGTCAACCTATTCAAAATCCCCAGAGTCTCACACGATGCTATAATGCTACGAGTATTCCCTATTTCTCTTACAGAGCCGCAAAAGATAGGTCGATCGATTACCTACATGGATGTCAACACTTGGCCTATTTTAAAAAAATATTTCATTCAGAGATATTGTCCTCCATCAAAGACGGCCAAGCAAATGGAAGAAATTCATAACTTCAAGCAAGAGGGTGATGAAAGATTATACCAAGCTTGTGAAAGATACAACGAATTGTTATACAAGTGCCCTACTCACGATCTTAACAGCCAACAAAAAGTGAACGTCTTTTACAAGGGACTGAACATCTCTTCAAGACAAATGATTGATTCTCAAGGGCCAATTCCTAGTTTGACACCCACCATGGCTTTGGAAAATATTCAAAAAATGGCAGACCACTCTCACAAATGCACAATGGAGGAAGCAACCATAGTAAAAATAATGATATTGAGGGCCTTGCAGCAATAAACAACAAATTAGAAAGCCTTGGAAGAGAAATGAAGAAGCTCAAAGAAAATGTGCATTCCATTCAAGTGGAGCGAGATGGGGCTCGTCCTTCTAAAGAATGTTCCTCCAATGAAGAAGTTAAAAGGATCGGAGAAGTGAACTATGGGAAAGAATTCCCTTTCAAAAGCTACAATAATTACGGACCTAGGTACCGTGAAAAATCCCCTGGGTTCTACACAAAAGTCAACAATAATTCTCCTAAACCTAGCCTTGAAGAAATAATGCACCAACACATTGAAGAATCGACAAAAAAAGGAAGATAGACTCAAGGAATGGATGGTCAAAGTAAAGGAGGACACCAATATGAACCTGCGTAACCAAGATGCTGCAATTAAGAACCTTTTAACAGAAATTGGGCAATTAGCTAGGAACCTTGAAACAAGTAATACTAAAGCCACTTCCTGCAATGCCATATTTGCGCAGGATAAATCAAAAAAGGAGCAATGCACATCCTCTATCACTAATGATCTCTCCGGGATTAACTACCTAAGAGAGGATGATAAAGCAGAAGACGACAAGTTCCTACCAAGCCAACTTCCTGAAAGTCTGCAGCATTACCTAAAGTTTTCTTCTCCCTTGCACTATTGGTAACATTAAGATTCCGCATTAGCTGATTTAGGGTGGGGTTAACCTTAACTCAACTACTTTATTCGATAAAATCAAACTTACCAATTTAAAAGAAACAACTATTATGATTGAAATGGCGGACTCCTCTAAGGTGCAGAGGGGATTGTGAACAATGTGCTTTTAAAAATTGGAAAATTTTTCTTCCCCACCGATTTTGTAGTCATTGACATGGGAAAGCTTACAACTTGATTGTTGGAAGACCTTTACTGGCCACTTGTAGAGCTCAAATTATGGTTTTTGAAAAACAAATTTCCTTAGGGACCGAAAATGAACGAATAACTTTTATTATGAATGAGCATTTAAAACCAAAAACTGAAATTTCTAATAATGTTCAATCACTGAACCCCATTCTACACTCTAAGCCTATTACTGATAATCGTAAAGAAAGTATTGATCATTGTAAGCAGAAACATGATGAAACTGCCCAAAGGATTGAGGGAACTCTGAGTCCAAACAAACATTTTTGCAACTCGATGTCAACCAAAGGATGCGAATCAGCATGGCCACCATTTACTGGTCCTAAAAAATGTGAAAGAAAAGCTAATGAATGGATTTACCCTCATAAGGGAGAGAAACATGATGTTGAATTAACATTGGAAGATTGGTACAAATTAAAGCTTGGAAGCTCGAAATTGATTAAGGAACGATCAAGCAAGTATGGGTGCAACCATATCATTGACAACATAGGCGAAAAGATCAAACATCAAAGATTTCGATGATATTATTACTAAAGATGATGACCATGGAGAATCATGTGATAAATGGCTTTCACATAAGTTGGGAACAATTGGGCTCAATAATTCTTCAAGAAAAAAAGGGCTTGATAATTGGATGAATGAACACCAACGAATGATGGAAGTGGGGCAAGTTCAAAGACCCCCATAGGAGCCCCGCGTCGAGTCTAACTTAAGACTTCGTTAATAAAGAAAAGTGCTCTTTCGGGAGACAACCCAAATTTTCCCTTTCTTTTGTTTTTATTTCATTTCGGTGGGTTTTGTGTTTTCTAACCATTTTGAGGAGATAATGAAGTAATTACTGCTGCAGCTTGCCGATTCAACAGAGTTACGGCGTAACTCATCTTGGTGGTTACGCCATAACCAACATTTTAGCAGCAGAATTCTTGACGCATAACAAATTACGGCGTAATACCATCTCGTGGTTACGCCAGTAACTACTCGCCTTGTACTCATACTGTGTTTTTCCGCTTACGGCGTAATCCTCTCATAGGAGTTACGACGTAACTCTCTCTCGCTTTAATTCTTTCATTTTAAAACACAGAACCTTGTATTAGTTTTAAATGAACTTTGTGGCGTGTTCCTGTAAACCCTCACGAGGCTTCACTCGTCCACTTGGGACACCAAGTGGTTTAAAGGCTTGTTGCATTCGCTAAATGCAACCGTGATTCCTACGAAAGTGAGTTAGGTTTATTTTTTCATTTTATTTTTTCTTTTTAGAATTATGCTTGTCGATATTGTGATTTCATGGATTGAAGTTTGTTCATGACGCTTAAACGAAGGCACGATCCTTTCTCCTGGGCCTTCTTCTTTTTGGAGCAAATTTCGGAAAGTTCTCGCCTTATTCTACCTTTCTCTTAACCTTTATTTTAATGCCTAGTACAAAAGGGACTTTGTACAATTCAAGTGGGGGGACGGAGTAGAATTATCTCTTGAACTTTATTTCGCCCTCATTTTTCTAGTTTATTTTGAAAAATTATGCCATTTTAAAATTTTGACATGTTTTTCCGAACCTAACTAGATTAGACCTTAACCGAGCACATACAACCCTTGATATTACATGGTGAGATTAGCCTTATCCGTTTCCAATATTTTACCCCAAATCCACCAAATTATGAGTGTGCCTGTAGCTTGTAAACTTTAGAACTTGGCCTTTGCATCATTTCGATACCATAGACGAGGTATGTTGAGTTAGCTCGATGTATTTGGACTTTTCATTTTAAGAAGTCAGTATTATTGGATTATCACCCAAACAGCCTACCATTGTGAGTCTATCGATTAGTCACCTCGACTTTTCGACCCCCATGTGAAACCCTTTTGTTGCACTACCCTTTAGTGCAAGATACCCCTAGATACACACTTTTGAGCCATCCATTTCATTTTGTCAACCCAATATATTGTTTCGTTTCACCCTTACACCTTAGCCTACCCTGTAGTCTTTATTTGTAATTGGGAAGTCATCATTTGCCTAAGTTCAAGGTTCGAGTGGAAAGGTTTGGAAATCACGCTTCCATCGACAACAATTATGAAGATCATTGAAGACCCCCCGAATTCCCATTGTTCATCTCAAGTGGGGGGATGTTATGTTATTATGTTATGTTCAAAAAAAAAGTTGATTGATTTATGTAAAGTGCGATGTTATAAGCACTATAGTATGAGCTTTATTGTTTAGTATCGAGGAGGCCACCTCGGTCACATTAGAATATTAGAGTTGGAGTTATACCAACTGAAGAAGAAAAGGTAGTGTGCCCATCACGACGTCCTCTAATGATACATTTACCTTTCATTTCATGATCCGGTCTCTAGACTTCTAAGCTTGAACTTTGGGCGGACGGTAAGTGGTGATGACTTAGTTATAGATATAGACTACCCGCTTGTTTTTCATTTTACACCAATTATATATCCCATGTCTTATCTGTGACACACGGTAAATTTTCACTAAAATTTAACTGATAATTAGTAATTTATTATTACTAAGCATGAGTCATGAAGCATGCATAAGCTTTGCCTGATCATTTGAGTAGATAACTCGCATAAAGTAAAAATTTCACCACTCTTGCATTCATATCATTTTATGAACATTTCATTTTGTCTTATGATTTAAATTGTAAGACGAGAGGTTATCTCGTTTTCCCCGGTGATCGACACTGCACGCGTACCGACACTATGATAAGGACTTGATAAAACAAATGACAAACACCCGTAAACAAAAATATTACAAAAATAATAATGTCTCCGATACGTGACCATAAGATACTACACCTAAAAGTTATCAAACAATGATGCCTCGGTCACAACGTAAAGTCACGGGACACAAAATATTCAACACACTTTCACTTGGACAACAACTATTATAAGAATACAACTTATGTATATAAGTATAATGTATATACTTATACTTTCCAAGTTCACACAATAAGTAAAAACATTTACTTACTTACACAAATAAACCAATGTGTATTTAAAATAAAAAGTGAGATACATCTCTTTTGTCTTTCTCTCCTTCCCACGACAAAACCAAGAAACCAGGCAAGAGAAAAGATTTCATATCCATCTTCAACCTCTAGCTTGTACTCCCTAGGTAGGTCGAATCTCTCCCAAAGGAGATAATCCAACATGCCTAAACCTTCACTTCCTCATCTCTCTTACCATATCCATGAAAGTTCTTGTTTCACAAATCCTCTCCTTGATACTCTTGCAACATCACGTACGAATCCAAGGAAAATCAAAGAAAAATCGTCCAAGGAATCATATCTTCACACATATTTAGCTTGAGCCAAAGGTCCAAGATATTCTTAGCTTTTGGAAGATAGCCAAATTTGGCTTCAAACCAAGACCAAAGAGAAGAAAGTTAACCAAACTCCTCCTCAATCTATTCCTATATCTCTAGTCGGATTTCAAAGACTCCAAACTCAGTTTTTCATCAAACTTTACCAAAAATTAGGGTTTACAAAAGTTAGGGTTTTCAAAAATTGATTTGGGGGTTTTGAAATTGGAGGTGTGGAGGAGCTAATTCAAGTCCCATTTGGTCCGAAACCACGAAGTTATACTCGTCCCTCACCCATCACTCTCGAGTTGAGGTTACTCATCTTTCTCATTGTAATGTTTTTTTATGTTGTTGTTATGATTTTAAGCTTGGAAGATTTTATGAACGAAATTATCATATGTTTTTTTTTTGTCATGTCGATTGGTGTATGTTCTTGGATACCATGTCAAAGTTGTGAGTTTGGTTGTTTGGGATTTGAGTTTTTTTTTTTTTTTTTTTTTATTTGCTTCGTTAATCATGATTTGTCGAGTGTAAGAAACAAGAGAAAAACTAGAAGTTGAGTTTCTTAGCATTGTTATGTTAATCTTGAATCTAGTCGAGTTAATTAACCAAGAACTAGAGAGGTTGAGTTGTACAAGTTATACTCTTAGTATTAGTAAACAATCTTGAAAACATGAACTCGTGAGGTCATTTACACAAGAGTCCGTTTGGTTTTTCTATCGAGATAAAAGAACAAAATAAAGCATACGAGTCAAGTTTGCGAAGTCTACAAGTAGCTCATGTCTTTTTTAGTCAACATCTATGTCGCCTAAATGTGTGTCGAACTTGATTGATACCTTGCTTGAAAATGAGAAACATACTAGTGCCTCATTGTCTTGTTGACTCAAACGTTAGAAGTGAACCTTGTGTCTAAACCTCTATGTACGCCTAGGGCAAACTCAAAGTTGAATGTGCTTGGTTACTAAAATAGTTTCGAGTAGCCTATGATGGTGTCGAAGTCCATAACAATTGACGAAATCGAGACCAAGTTGAAGTAGTACTCAACCTATACATGGCCTCACCATTCACTTGCTCACCTCCCTAGTTTCGAAGTTAGCCAACCTAGTTCGAAACAAACAACTCGAGTTTTAGTGCTCACGTTGAATCTTGAAAGACAAATTAGAACTTGAAATAAAAATCTGGAAAACATTGTTCTACATGCTCCTGATGTCATGTTCTAGTATTAACAAAGGACTTTGGACCTATGTTTCTCTTTTCTTTCTTTTCGTTACACCAAAACGTTGGGCCAAGCCCAACCCTTGACACCATGTTGCAATTTCAATTGGGCCGCAGCCCATGGTCTTTTTATAGAGGCAGTGAGTACATCGAACATGGTAATACCCGAAGAAACTTATCGGACAACAAACACTAAACCCGTCTCCATAAATTCTTTCTTTCCACTTCGCATGCATCATATTAACGCCATTTGTGTACACTCATAGTAACGTAACGAAATAAAATACAAAGGTTGGACATGAACAACTAATGTGATTCATTAAATAACGGTTACGTCAAAATTTAGCATTTATATATAAACAAATGTACGCCAAGTAAACGTCACGTTTAGAACTTTATATAATGAAGACAAGTTTTGATAAATAACTAAAGACCACAATGTCATTTCATTATATATATTAAAATGGAAAGTTTTCAAACTTAACATAAACATTTTCTAAAGGTAATTAGAAGATAAATCCATTTCGTTATAAACTTTGACAATACCATTTTTTGTCAACTTAAATGAGTATATACACATTTATATACTTACTTGTGGAAATGCTGTAATTTTTATTCATATCGAACTTTGGAAAATAAAACCCTATAGATGTCAATGTAAAAAGGTATATACACTTTGTATACTTACAAGTAAACTATATTAATAATTTTTACAAACTTATGTATAATGTTAATACAAGTATATCGAACCATTTTAAGTGTGTAATACTTAAAACAATGAACTAAAACATTGCCCTCCTTATCTAGGTCGCGTGTCGGTGCCGCTCCACAATCATCATTAATCCCACATTTGGATTTCACATCTGCTAAGGTGAGTTTTCATAGCCCCTCTTTTACTCGATAAACTGTTTTATACATTTTGGGGTGAGAAATATGCAAAACCTTTTTATGGACCAAAACTATTACATGATTACTATTACGTGGTTTAGCCTAAGACCTTATGTCCCTAGAGAATGCCCTTTTTCATGAACCGTCAATTCCCCATTGGGAAACGCGAATGTTATAAATAGATCTATTGAGGGTGACTCCTCCATTCGGTTGGCCATGCTTAGGCCAAGGCGAAACGTATACCATGTCGGAACCAAGTGTTGAGGGACAAAACACTTGCTATGGGCCCCTATATTGTATGACATCTTTTAGCATACAGAAACTGTCGTAGTATCGGTTGCATGAACTTAGAGCTAACGTAATAGACTTTCATCCATATATCATTATATTCGTTGTAATGATTATATGACTTTGCTTATGGTCCAAATTTACTATTTTAACTTAAACCTATGAACTCACCAGCTTTTAGCTGACCTTTTTAGCATATTTTCTCAGGTGCTTAAGATATGATCATGAAGGCAAGGCAAGAAGCGGGTAAATGGTCGTAGTAGTATTAAAGAAGTGTTTTTACACAGAAATGATGTTTTACATTGGGACCACTAAGACTAATGGGATGTGCCCATTTATCTAAACAATATTGTAAGATAATGGTTTAAAGTATTTTATGAAATTAAACGGAGTATGTATTCCGTTCTTTATTACTTGTGTTATGATTCACCGATCCCGTAACGCTCCCAAATAACACGTATGCTTCCGCTAAACCAAATTTGGGGGTGTTACAGATTGGCATCAGAGCCAAGGTTATAGAGAACTAGGTACATATAAACCCTAAACTATAACTACTTTTCACCAAAAACATCATACTACGACCGCCGACTGCCGCTTGCCTTATTTGCTATTTTACTTAAAATTTATTTAAATAGGATTACATGTTTTATTTCCTATTTACTTATGCACTACTTCATATTCATTATGAGCATATTTTTCCACATACTTACACACATGCACCGTCTTGTCACAGACTATGCCTTCACCAGCCTTCCCCCACGATGTTCAGGAGGACATCCTACTAGCTCACTCACCTACCACCCGCCGGCTTGCACACTTAGCCATCGATCCGATATTCAGGCCACATTAGCAGCCCGCAGTTATTGCACCTAATCCATCTATACCTACCCTTACCACCACTCCATCAGCTTTGTTGACGCGCAGGCAAAACCCCCGCATGATTGTGAGAGTACCTGGATATCGAGAGCGGTATTTATTTGTGCCTGCACTAGCTCTCGAGATGACCCGCCGACATGGGTCCTTCTTCTACTTCAGAGTCACTGACACCATCATCCACTGAGTCACCACCTCATCAGAGACTCGGGAGATCTACTGATTCCTACTCAGAGGAAGACCCGGAAGAAGATCCGGAAGAGGATCCCGAGGAGGAACTACCGAGCCTATGCCTCAGAGTGTCCCCGGACATGTTAGCACGCAGCATATATGGATATACTAGGTTTGGAGATTGTCCATAGTATTCAGGAGCTAGGACAAAGCTCCGGGATGGCTCAGAGATTGAGCGATGGCATGGACATTGATGCACCATTTGGATTGGGACAGAGAGTCGCTTTCCTCCGTAGCCGGAGGAAAGTAATGAGTTACTTGGAGAGATATTGATTGTGTGATCGTTCGTACCACACATCGCCAGTCCGAGCTATAGTCCATCATCACCTTCATTCATACCATCTGAAGCAGACATGGAGCGCCTTGCTCGCGCCACTAGACAGCTTGAGACCATTGAGGAAGCTGCACCGGTTGAGGCACAGCCAGTGCCAGACCTATCAGGATCTCCAGATGGTGATCTGACCCTCACCGAGAGGATATTTATTCAGCTGGACTCTCATGAGACTCTGCTAGGAGTCCATACTGATCAGCTAGAGAGAGTCGATCCAACACGCTTGCAAGCTTGCGAGCAGCGTGTTGAGGGTTTAGACCGAGTTACTGATGTATTGTTTGAGAGCATGGAGCTTGAGAGACACGAGCGGATTCGACTGGGTTTTAGGGTTGAGACTCAGGTTGAGGATGTCAGAGAGTTGGACAGCAGAGCACGAGCCTTGGGCAGAGGTCAAGCTCAGATGCACGGACGACTAGAGGAGCTAGAGCGCGTCCAGTGGATGGCTAGAGATACTGCCAGAGAGGAGTGGTAGAGGATTACTGGTTTAGAGTCTATGTTAGCATCTCAGATGAGACGTATCGCGAGTTTGGAGGATACGCAGCGAGAGTTGATTGCTACCATTGAGCGACTCCGTACCGAGCGTGGATATCCTTAGATATGATTTCATGATGTATCACACTAAACTGGATTTATAACACTTAGTGTTTGTTATCACTCTTGTACTTCAGTTTGTATTTCCATTGTATTTCCGTTGTATTTCAGTTGTATTCCATCCAGTATCTCATCATGTACTTTAGAAACCTTGTAACCGAAATTCTATCTATGTCAAACTTATTTTACTATCCTATTGTCTTTCCTTTTATAGATTGCTCATATGATCTATCTGCGACAACCACACTGTTACTTGGCACTTACCTTGTTTAAAAGGTTATGTATCTCATTACCTTTCTTACTGCAGAAATGCAGCCAAAACGAAGATCGAAACGTACCAACCCTGGTGGAGCTTCCAATGCTCCAATTCCAGTGAGAGTCACTCGCAACCAAGCTGCAAACGCTGCTATTCCAAACAGAGTCACACATGATCAGACTGCTGAAGCCACTACTCCTGCTAGGGCTACTCCAATCCAACCTATCATGAATCAAGCCATGATTGACCAACTAGTCAATGAGCGAGTGAACGCCGCTTTAGGCTGCGGCAAATCACTCATCTACTAATGCCGGAACTTCGAGACCACCCACCCACACCGCACTTGTACTTATCGGGACTTTCGTAAAACCATGACCGAGGATTTAGTGGAACCGAAGGAGCTGTCGGTCTGACTAGATGGATCGAAAAGCTCGAGACTGTGTTCCGAATCTGCAATTGTGAAGAAGAGTCTAAGGTTAAGTATGCATCATTCACTCTCACAAATGCTGCCTTGACCTGGTGGAACAATTTTCTGAAATCTGCTGGTATCGATATTGCCTATGCCATGCCATGGGAGAACTTCAAGGAAATGGTACTTCAAAATTACTGTCCTCGTAATGAGATTAAGAAGCTCGAGCATGAGTTTTGGAACCTCAAGGTTCAAGGCACCAATATGGCTGCTTATAATCAGCGATTTCAAGAACTAGCCTTATTGTGTCTTGAAATGGTCCCCACTGAGACTCGATTGTTAGAGAGATACATCGGAGGACTGCCCCAACCTATCAAGGGCAATGTCACCACTTCTAAGGCTGCTGATCTTCATGAAACTATCGAAGTAGCCAACAAACTCATGGACCAAGTGATTGAGGATTCCATGGACAAAGTGGTTGACAATAAGAGGAAATGGGACGACCATTCTCAAGGCTACAACAACAATGAATACCGTGGCAACAACAGTAGGAACAACAACAACAATCAAAGCAAGAGGCAAAATGTTGCTAGAGCTTATGCAGCAGGTATTGGGGAAAGAAAACCGTACTCAGGGACTGCACCATTGTGTAATCGGTGCACTCTGCATCACAAGGGCAGCATCAAGTGCCGTGAATGTCAGAAAATCGGACACTTAACCAGAACCGCAGGTCCAAATCATTGGCGACAGTTCAAACAGCTCCACTCAGGACCCAAAGCTGCTATAACATGCTTTGGTTGTGGTGAGAAAGGGCATTATAAGAATGAATGCCGAAGACCGAAACCAAGGCCATGAAGGAAATCAAGGAAACCGAGGAAATCCAGGAAGCCATGGGAATGGCAGGATTCAGGGTAATGTTGGACAGTCGAGTAATCGTGGAAATGGCGAGGAGCTCGTGGAAGAGTGTATGCCGTAACCAAAGTGGAAGCTCGGAAGACCGAATGTTGTGACGGGTACGTTCCTTATAAATAACCGTTATGCATCCATATTTTTTGATACGGGAGCCAATAGGAGTTTTGTTTCTAATACATTTAGTCCACTACTCGATATTGCCCCAACTGCATTAGGAAATGCATACAACGTGGAACTAGCTAACGGTAACGTAGAAAGGGTAGATACCATGATAAGAGGTTGCACCCTTAACCTGTTAAACCACCCATTCAATATCGACTTGATACCAGTAGCATTGGGTAGTTTCGATGTCATCGTCGGAATGGATTGGTTAGCAAAATATCATGCTGCCATCATTTGTGACGAGAAGCTCGTCCAATTTCCTTATGGACATGAAGTCCTAACAATAGAAGGGGACAGAAGTGACAGAAGAAGCGTTTCAAGACTGCATGTCATTTCCTGTACCAAGGTGTTAAGGTGTATCGAGGAAGGATGTCACATCTTCCTAGCACAAGTCACTGGAAAAGACGAAAAAGAAAAGGAAGAAAAACGTCTGGAAGACGTGCCAATAGTAAGAGAAATTCCTGAAGTCTTTCCCGAAGATTTGCCAGGACTCCTCACGCCGACCCGCAGGTTGAATTTCAGATCGATTTAGTGCCCGGTGCCGCACCAGTGGCAAGAGCACCTTATCGATTAGCTCCAACGGAACTCCGGAGTTGTCAAACCAGTTGTCGGAACTTGCGGAAAAAGGGTTCATTAGACCGAGCTCATCACCATGGGGAGCACCAGTCTTATTCTTCAAGAAGAAGGACGGAACTTTCAGAATGTGCATTGACTATCGTGAATTGAATAAACTAACCATTAAGAACCGTTACCCACTCCCGAGGATCGATGACTTATTCGATCAACTTCAAGGTTCAAGTGTTTATTCAAAAATCGACTTAAGGTCCGGATACCATCAACTAAGAGTTCGGGAAGAAGACATTCCCAAAACCGCCTTCAGAACTCGTTATGGACACTACGAGTTCCAAGTCATGCCTTTTGGATTAACCAACGCACCAGCTGTTTTCATGGACCTCATGAACCGAGTGTGTAAACCCTACTTGGATAAATTTGTGATCGTGTTCATTAACGATATCCTAATTTATTCCAAGAGTGTGAAAGAACACGAAGAGCATCTTAGATTGTTCTTGGAATTGTTGAAGAAGGAAGAACTGTATGCAAAGTTCTCGAAGTGTGAATTTTGGATATCTACTGTACAATTTCTAGGTCATGTAATCGACAGTCAGGGTATTCATGTAGATCCCGCTAAGATAGAGTCAATAAAGGATTGGGCGACACCCACAACTCCTACTGAAATACGCCAATTCTTAGGACTCGCTGGATACTACAGAAGATTCATTGAAGGTTTCTCAAAGATTGCCAAATCTTTAACCAGGCTAACCCAGAAAAACCTCAAGTTTGACTAGGGAGAAAAAGAAGAAGAAGCTTTTCAACTCCTTAAAGAAAAGTTGTGTAGTGCACCTATCTTGGCCTTACCGGAAGGTAGTGAAGATTTTGTTGTTTATTGCGACGCTTCACACAAGGGGCTAGGAGCGGTGTTAATGCAAAGAGAGAAAGTGATAGCATACGCCTCTCGCCAGTTGAAGACTCATGAGAAAAACTACACAACGCACGACTTGGAGTTAGGATCAGTTGTGTTCGCACTCAGAATTTGGAGACACTACTTGTATGGCACGAAGTGTGTCGTATACACCGATCACAAAAGTCTACAACACATTTTGGATCAGAAAGAACTGAACATGAGACAACGCCGATGGTTGGAATTACTCAGTGATTACGACTGCGAGATTCGTTACCATCCGGGTAAAGCGAATGTAGTTGCTGATGCTCTCAGTAGGAAGGAGCGACCAAAACCTCTTAGAGTCAGATCCTTGGGTATGACAATCAGTTCACCTCTTCCATCCAAGATTTTGGAGGCACAATCAGAAGCACTCAAAGAGGAAAATCGTCCGAATGAGAACCTTTACGGAATGCCAGAAAGTGAAAATGGATTCGTGAAAAGGTCGGATGGGACTTTGTGTTTCAAGGAGCGGAGTTGGATACCACTCTACGGAGGAATTCGCTACATTATTATGCACGAATCCCACAAGTCTAAATATTCCATACACCCAGGATCCGACAAAATGTACCTTGATCTGAAGAAATTGTACTTGTGGCCAAACATGAAAGCCGACATTGCAACATATGTCAGCAGATGTTTAACCTGTTCAAAGGTTAAAGCTGAACATCAGAGACCCTCAGGTCTACTAGTGCAACCCGAAATTCCCGAGTGGAAATGGGAACGTATAACAATGGACTTTATTACTAAGCTACCTAAAATCTCTAAAGGCTACGACACTATTTGGGTAATAGTTGACCGTCTCACCAAGTCAGCACATTTTCTACCAATGAAAGAAAGTGATGGAATGGAAAAACTTGCACAACTATACCTGAAGGAAATCATCGCACGCCATGGTGTACCAATTTCCATCATTTCAGACAGAGATAGCCGTTTCACCTCGAATTTCTGGAAATCACTTCAAGATGCTTTAGGGTCTAACCTCGACATGAGCACCGCTTATCATCCTTAGACCGATGGACAAAGCGAGAGAACCATTCAAACATTGGAGGACATGCTAAGAGCATGCGTGATAGACTTTGGAAATGGCTGGGATAAGCACTTGCCATTAGCTGAATTCTCTTACAATAACAACTATCACACAAGTATCAAAGCCGCACCATATGAAGCACTCTATGGTCGGAAGTGTAGATCACCTGTGTGTTGGGCCGAAGTTGGAGAAAGCCAACTTACTGGTCCGAAATTAATCCAAGAAACTACCGAGAAGATTGTACAAATCAAAAACCGACTGCAAGCAGCTCGTGACCGTCAAAAGAGCTACGCGGATAAAAGGAGGAAACCACTTGAGTTTCAAGTGGGAGATAAAGTTATGCTCAAAGTTGCGCCGTGGAAGGGCGTGATCCGTTTTGGAAAACGTGGAAAGTTAAATCCTCGTTATATTGGACCTTTCAAAATTCTCGCTAAAATCGGACCGGTAGCATACCGACTCGAATTACCACAAGAACTCAGTTCTGTACACAACGTGTTTCACGTATGCAACTTGAAGAAATGTCTTTCTGACGAAACTCTTGCTATTCCTTTAGAAGAAATCCAAGTTGACGAAAGATTGAATTTTGTCGAGGAACCCCTTGAAATTATGGATAGAGAAATCAAACGGCTTAAGCAAAGCCGCATCCCGATCGTCAAAGTCCGTTGGAACTCTCAAAGAGGTCCAGAATACACGTGGGAGCGTGAAGACCAATTCAAGCGCAAATACCCACACCTTTTCTCTACTTCAACAAGTAATCCTAATTGAAAACCGAGGACGGTTTTCTCTTCCAAGGCGGGGAGGATGTGACACACTGTAAATTTTCACTAAAATTTAACTGATAATTAGTAATTTATTATTACTAAGCATGAGTCATGAAGCATGCATAAGCTTTGCCTGATCATTTGAGTAGATAACTCGCATAAAGTAAAAATTTCACCACTCTTGCATTCATATCATTTTATGAACATTTCATTTTGTCTTATGATTTAAATTGTAAGACGAGAGGTTATCTCGTTTTCCCCGGTGACCGACACTGCACGCGTACCGACACTATGATAAGGACTTGATAAAACAAATGACAAACACCCGTAAACAAAAATATTACAAAAATAATAATATCTCCGATACGTGACCATAAGATACTATACCTAAAAGTTATCAAAAAATGATGCCTCGGTCACAACGTAAAGTCACGAGACACAAAATATTCACCACACTTTCACTTGGACAACAACTATTATAAGAATACAACTTATGTATATAAGTATAATGTATATACTTATACTTTCCAAGTTCACACAATAAGTAAAAACATTTACTTACTTACACAAATAAACCAATGTGTATTTAAAATAAAAAGTGAGATACATCTCTTTTGTCTTTCTCTCCTTCCCACGACAAAACCAAGAAACCAGGCAAGAGAAAAGATTTCATATCCATCTTCAACCTCTAGCTTGTACTCCCTAGGTAGGTCGAATCTCTCCCAAAGGAGATAATCCAACATGCCTAAACCTTCACTTCCTCATCTTTCTTACCATATCCATGAAAGTTCTTGTTTCACAAATCCTCTCCTTGATACTCTTGCAACATCACGTACGAATCCAAGGAAAATCAAAGCAAAATCGTCCAAGGAATCATATCTTCACACATATTTAGCTTGAGCCAAAGGTCCAAGATATTCTTAGCTTTTGGAAGATAGCCAAATTTGGCTTCAAACCAAGACCAAAGAGAAGAAAGTTAACCAAACTCCTCCTCAATATATTCCTATATCTCTAGTCGGATTTCAAAGACTCCAAACTCAGTTTTTCATCAAACTTTACCAAAAATTAGGGTTTACAAAAGTTAGGGTTTTCAAAAATTGATTTGGGGGTTTTGAAATTGGAGGTGTGGAGGAGCTAATTCAAGTCCCATTTGGTCCGAAACCATGAAGTTATACTCGTCCCTCACCCATCACTCTCGAGTTGAGGTTACTCATCTTTCTCATTGTAATGTTTTTTATGTTGTTGTTATGATTTTAAGCTTGGAAGATTTTATGAACGAAATTATCATATGTTTTTTTTTGTCATGTCGATTGGTGTATGTTCTTGGATACCATGTCAAAGTTGTGAGTTTGGTTGTTTGGGATTTGAGTTTTTTTTTTTTTTTTTTTTTTTTATTTGCTTCGTTAATCATGATTTGTCGAGTGTAAGAAACAAGAGAAAAACTAGAAGTTGAGTTTCTTAGCATTGTTATGTTAATCTTGAATCTAGTCGAGTTACTTAACCAAGAACTAGAGAGGTTGAGTTGTACAAGTTATACTCTTAGTATTAGTAAACAATCTTGAAAACATGAACTCGTGAGGTCATTTACACAAGATTCCGTTTGGTTTTTCTATCGAGATAAAAGAACAAAATAAAGCATACGAGTCAAGTTTGCGAAGTCTACAAGTAGCTCATGTCGATACTCATTTTTTTAGTCAACATCTATGTCGCCTAAATGTGTGTCGAAATTGATTGATACCTTGCTTGAAAATGAGAAACATACTAGTGCCTCATTGTCTTGTTGACTCAAACCTTAGAAGTGAACCTTGTGTCTAAACCTCTATGTACGCCTAGGGCAAACTCAAAGTTGAATGTGCTTGGTTACTAAAATAGTTTCGAGTAGCCTATGAGGGTGTCGAAGTCCATAACAATTGACGAAATCGAGACCAAGTTGAAGTAGTACTCAACCTATACATGGCCTCACCATTCACTTGCTCACCTCCCTAGTTTCGAAGTTAGCCAACCTAGTTCGAAACAAACAACTCGAGCTTTAGTGCTCACGTTGAATCTTGAAAGACAAATTAGAACTTGAAATAAAAATCTGGAAAACATTGTTCTACATGCTCCTGATGTCATGTTCTAGTATTAACAAAGGACTTTGGACCTATGTTTCTCTTTTCTTTCTTTTCGTTACACCAAAACGTTGGGCCAAGCCCAACCCTTGACACCATGTTGCAATTTCAATTGGGCCGCAGCCCATGGTCTTTTTATAGAGGCAGTGAGTACATCGAACATGGTAATACCCGAAGAAACTTATCGGACAACAAACACTAAACCCGTCTCCATAAATTCTTTCTTTCCACTTCGTATGCATCATATTAACGCCATTTGTGTACACTCGTAGTAACGTAACGAAATAAAATACAAAGGTTGGACATGAACAACTAATGTGATTCATTAAATAACGGTTACGTCAAAATTTAGCATTTATATATAAACAAATGTACGCCAAGTAAACGTCACGTTTAGAACTTTATATAATGAAGACAAGTTTTGATAAATAACTAAAGACCACAATGTCATTTCATTATATATATTAAAATGGAAAGTTTTCAAACTTAACATAAACATTTTCTAAAGGTAATTAGAAGATAAATCCATTTCGTTATAAACTTTGACAATACCATTTTTTGTCAACTTAAATGAGTATATACACATTTATATACTTACTTGTGGAAATGCTGTAATTTTTATTCATATCGAACTTTGGAAATTAAACCCTATAGATGTCAATGTAAAAAGGTATATACACTTTGTATACTTACAAGTAAACTATATTAATAATTTTTACAAACTTATGTATAATGTTAATACAAGTATATCGAACCATTTTAAGTGTGTAATACTTAAAACAATGAACTAAAACATTGCCCTCCTTATCTAGGTCACGTGTCGGTGCCGCTCCACAATCATCATTAATCCCACATTTGGATTTCACATCTGCTAAGGTGAGTTTTCATAGCCCCTCTTTTACTCGATAAACTGTTTTATACATTTTGGGGTGAGAAATATGCAAAACCTTTTTATGGACCAAAACTATTACATGATTACTATTACGTGGTTTAGCCTAAGACCTTATGTCCCTAGAGAATGCCCTTTTTCATGAACCGTCAATTCCCCATTGGGAAACGCGAATGTTATAAATAGATCTATTGAGGGTAACTCCTCCGTTCGGTTGGCCATGCTTAGGCCAAGGCGAAACGTATACCATGTCGGAACCAAGTGTTGAGGGACAAAACACTTGCTATGGGCCCCTATATTGTATGACATCTTTTAGCATACAGAAACTGTCGTAGTATCGGTTGCATGAACTTAGAGCTAACGTAATAGACTTTCATCCATATATCATTATATTCGTTGTAATGATTATATGACTTTGCTTATGGTCCAAATTTACTATTTTAACTTAAACCTATGAACTCACCAGCTTTTAGCTGACCTTTTTAGCATATTTTCTCAGGTGCTTAAGATATGATCATGAAGGCAAGGCAAGAAGCGAGTAAATGGTCGTAGTAGTATTAAAGAAGTGTTTTTACACAGAAATGATGTTTTACATTGGGACCACTAAGACTAATGGGATGTGCCCATTTATCTAAACAATATTGTAAGATAATGGTTTAAAGTATTTTATGAAATTAAACGGAGTATGTATTCCATTCTTTATTACTTGTGTTATGATTCACCGATCCTGTAACGGTCCCAAATAACACGTATGCTTCCGCTAAACCGAATTTGGGGGTGTTACATTATCCTACCCTTTAGTCATGAAGCATGTCTAGGTGATGCAGCGAGCAATCTTTGGTGTCTTGGCCATGGATTTGGTCATGTATCATTGATTTTGTCCACTTCGCCGTGACATGTTAGTAATGATGAGTCACCCCTTAACCTTTGTCGTGCCTACCCATATTGCCTTCGAGAATTTTTTAGCACTTAACTCTAGTGGTGGAGATTAGTGTAACCGCCAAGCTTATGATAGAATACATGCTATGACTGTGCGATTGAGTGATCACCCCGAAATTGACACTTAGAATAGTTGAGAGATTTGAGTGTTTGTTACCCTTTCATGATGTGTTCGGCTTTGTTTTATTCTAGCATAAGGGATTTTTAAACTCATATTTTCCATGTTTTGGTAGATATCTTTTTAGGAATCTATCTAATAAGGTTTACTTGAGGGCAAGTAGAGTTCAAGAGGGGGGGATATTTGATAACATCAAATAGTCCTGAATATTAATTGTCAATTTCCCCCGTTAATGCTCGTTATTTATATCATTTATATGGATTTACGCTTGTTTTCCATTGTTTTCCACTTTCAGGTAAATTACGAGCACTGGAGCTAAAGAGACGCGAAAATGGAAACATTACTAAAGATTTATCACAGTATGCTTATTTTGAAGAAGTTACGGCGTAACTCATCTCTCACATTACGCCGTAACTATTGCGTGACCCAGAAGTCCAACTTATTAAGAGGTTACGGCGTAACTCTTCCCAAAGGTTACGACTTAACTCCATTAGGTCAAAAGAGGTTCCACGCCCGATACTTACGCAGCGTAACTCTCGCATCAATTATGACGTAACCGAGTTTATTGAAGACTACGGCGTAACCACTTATAAGGTTACACCGTAACTAGCAGATCTAGTGCATTTACGGAGAAATAGAAGGTTACAGCGTAACTCCTCTATTGGTTACGCCGTAACCGCACTTGGCCTATAAATACCTCACGAATTCCAGCATTTCAAAGCATCCCATTCCACACACAACACTCTGAGAACGTGGGAAAAAGCTCAAGGGAGGTCTAGGGAAGCATACGGAGCTCTTTCCAAGGGAGAATTCACACCACTACGATAAGCTTTAGCGTTTATTATTTCTTTTACTTTCAATTCATGTATTTCGTACTTTTGAATATTGAATTGATTTGCATGATTAATATGAGCGGCTAAGCACCCTTTGGTGCTAGCCTAGTTATGATTCCTTAATTGTTTTGTTCGCGTTTACCTTTACTTCCGTACTATTATTTCTAAGTGTATGCATGCATAGTTATTTGGTAGTCACCCTTGGTTCGGTAGTTTTGAATGACGATAGAGGACAATTGCCTAGGAGATATGACCAACTGACCCTAGGTGAGCGGACTGAGACGGGAAAGGTAAGATATGACCAACTGACGACCCTTTCTACTTGTGCGATTTGACCAACTGATCACCTATCGTTTGGATGAACTTAAGAATTGGGGGGTGTAGTGTCTAAGTTCCTAATGGCCGGGCACTCACTATTTAGAATCTAGCATGTAGCGGTACTTAATGACTCGGCTTAGAGGACCAGGAACAACAGGACTTATGACGGTGCGCCTGATTTCCCTTGTGGTGGCATCTTTCTTTGAAATGTTAGGGCGAATTGACCAAATGTTGTCCTCTCAATTTGACCCCACCAAAGTAATTGGAAGTAGGTAGACGTAGACATAACTAGCTGGGAGGATTAACTAGGTTAGCACTACTATTCCTCTATTGATTTCCCTTCACACATTTATTTGCTTTTATTTTATATTCTGAATTAGTAGTTTAATTAATTAAAACCCTATCAAACCATTAATATTCTGTGACAATTAGACTTAGTAATTATCCGACACACATAGCTCTTGGGACGACCTCGGCTTTACCATTTACTACACTACACACGACCTGGTACACTGCCCGTTAGTGCATTAGGGTAGACCATAGGTATAGCGAGACACTATAAATATTAAGACCTGGTCAGTAAAACCTGCATCACCTTATCCGTTTCCAATATTTTACCCCAAATCCACCAAATTATGAGTGTGCCGGTAGCTTGTAAACATTAGAACTTGGCCTTTGCATCATATCGAGACCATAGACGAGGTATGTTGAGTTAGCTCGATGTATTTGGACTTTTCAGTTTCAGAAGGCAATATTATAGGATTATCACCCAAACAGCCTACCATTATGTGTCTATCGATTAGTCACCTCGACTTTTCGACCCCCATGTGAAACCCTTTTGTTGCACTCATCTTTAGTGCAAGATACCCCTAGATACACCCTTCTGAGCCATTCCTTTTATTTTGTTAACCCGGTATATTGTTTCGATACACCTATACACCTTAGCCTATCCTGTAGTCTTTAATTGTGATTGGGAATTCATCATTTGCCTAAGTTCAAGGTTCGAGTGGAAAGGTTCGGAAATCACGCTTTCATCGACAACATTTCTGAAGATCATTGAAGACCCCCCATATTCCCACTGTTCATCTCAAGTGGGGGGATATTATGTTTAGTATTTATTGTTATGTTGAAAAAAAAATGATTCGAAAAAAGAAAAAAAAAGTTGTTATGTTATTGTAAAGTGCGATGTTATAAGCACTATAGTATGAGCTTTACTGATTTAGTATAAAGGAGGCCACCTCGGTCATATTTGAAGATTGGAGTTGGTAGTTATGCCAACAGTTGGAGAAAACGTTGTGTGCCCATCACGACGTCCTCTAATGACACATCTACCTTGCATTTCATGATCCGGTTTCTTGATTTCAAAGCTTGAATTTTGGGCGGACGGTAAGTGGTGATGACTTGGTTATAGATTTAGACTACTTGCTTGTTTTTTATTTTACACCAATTATATATCCCATGTCTTATCCTACCCTTTAGTCATGAAGCGTGTCTAATGATGCAAATGAAAGCTTTGGTGTCTTGGCCATGGATTTGGTCATGTATCATTGATTTTGTCCACTTCACGGTGACATGTTAGTAATGACGAGTCACCTTTAACCTTTGTCGTGTCTACCCATATTGCCTTCGAGAATTGCTTAGCCCTTAACTCTAGTGGTGGAGATTTGTGTAACCGCCAAGCTTATGATAGAATACATGCTATGATATGGCGAGTGATCACCCGAAATTGACACTTAGAATAGTTGAGAGATTTGAGTTTTTGTTCCCCTTCGTGAAATGCTTCGGCTTTGTTTTATTCTAGCATAAGGGATTTGTAAACTTATATTTTCCCTATATGAGATATCTTTTAGGAATCTTTCTAATAAGGTCTACTTGAGGCAAGTACAAGTTCAGAGGGGGATATTTGATAAAATCAAATAGTCCTGAATATTAAGTGTCAATTTCCCCGATAATGCTTGTATTTTATATCATTTATACGGATTTACGCTTGTTTTCATTGTTTTCCACTTTCGTAAATTATGAGCATTGGAGCTATAGACGCCAAAGCGGAGAATTATCTAAAGATTTATCACAATATGCTATTTTGAAGAAGTTAGGCGTAACTCGTCTCTCACATTACGCCGTAACTATTGCGTGACTCAGAAAACCAACTTATCATAAAGTTACGGCGTAACTCTTCCTAAAGGTTACGACGTAACTATATTAGGTCGAATGAGGTTCCACGCCACTGATACTTACGTCGAATGCTGTGCATCAACTACGACGTAACCGAGCTTATTGAAGACTACGCGTAACCACTCACAGTTACGCCGTAACAAGCAGATCTAGTGCATTATATGAGGAAATAGAAGGTTATAGCGTAACTCTTATATTAGTTACGCCGTAACCCAGATCTGGCCTATAAATACCCCCACGAATTCCAGCATTTCTAATCATCCCATTCCACACACAACACTCTGGAACGGGAAAAAGCTCAAGGTAGGTCTAGAGGAGCATACGGAGCTGTCTCCAAGGGAGAAATCACTCCCCTACGATAAGCATTTTATTATTTTTTTACTTTCAATTCATGTATTTTGTACCTTTGAATATTGAATTGATTTGCATGATTAATATGAGCGGCTAAGTACCTTTTGGTGCTGGCCTAGTTATGATTCCTTAATTGTTTTGTTTGCTTTTACTTTACTTCCGTACAATTATTTCTAAGTGTATGCATGCATAGTTTATTGGTAGCCACCTTTGGTTCGGTAGTTTTGAATGGCGATAGAGGCCAATTGCCTAGGAGATATGACCAACCGACCCTGTGAGGTGACCGGTGAGACGGAAGGATAAGATATGACCAACTGACGACCCTTTCTACTTGTGCGATTTGACCAACTGATCACCTATCGTTTGGATGAACTTAAGAATTAGGGGTGGGTGTCTAAGTTCCTAACGGCCGGCCATTCACTATTATAAATCTAGCATGTAGCGGTACTTAATGACTTGGCTTAGGGGACCGGGAACAACAAGACTTATGAGGGACACTTGACTTCTCCTGTGGTGGCATCTTTGCCGATAGGTTAGGTAGAATTGACCAAATGTTGTCCTCTCGAATTTGACCCCACCTGAAGTAATTGGAAGTAAGTAGCCGTAGACATAACTAGCTAGGAGGATTAACTAGGTTAGCACCACTTTCCTCATTGATTTCCTTACCATTTATCTGCTTTTATTTGCTTTATTCTGCATTAGTAGTTTAATTAATTGAATCCCTATTTAAACCATTATTAATCTGTGACACTTAGACTTAGTAATAATCCAACACACATAGCTCTTGGGACGACTCCTGGCTTTACCGACATTACACTACACTACACGATTGGGTACACCGCCTTAGGCACTAGGGTAGACCATAGGTATAACGAGACATTATAAATATTAAGACCTAGTCAAGAAACCTGCATCAGTACCCTTGAAGAATGTCGGCTTGCAGTTCATGAACTCTTTGTAACTACACTTACGAGTTACAGTGGACTGACTTTGATTTGTCAGAGTATTAGTTGCATTTGAGTTTGCCATTTCAACAAGACGGCAGCCTTAAGGGGCACGATTCTCCAGCAGATGAGCGGCTTTCTCCGGCGTTCGAGCGGCGAACAATCTCACTTCATCCTCTAGCGATTTCCACTTCTAGCAATCTCGGCTTCTCTTTTCTGCAACCGGCTTCAACTTTCTTGCAATCTCAGCCTATCTTGCAATTTCAACTTCTCTTGCGGCAGTTTCTTAACTTCACGCGTGCCTCTTGGAAATTCGTTCACCCGGCCAAGATGCGCTCAGCTGGCTCTTGCGGTGTCACGCTGACATCTTTGTGCTATCGCGCGCTAACGCTTTCAGCGACCAATTTTCGAACAACTGCGGGTGTGATGGTGGATGAGGTAGCTTTCTTCTTGACCATTTTTCTAAAATTTCCAAGAAATAAACACCAAGATTAAGAAATCATCAATCGATAATAAAAGTTATTACACATTATAAATATCATAATAGTCAAGATCACCACTTTAAATCAATGATATGATATCGTTATGAATAACAACAAGTGAATCATGATTTTTCTCAACAAATCATAACATATATATAAGGACATAAGGATCGATTCGGCATACATTACCGATGAATAATATCACAACACAAAAATATAAGAAATACAACCATATGATACATAGAATACATTATTACATAGTATTGTTCACAACCATAGGTTACATCATCATAATTCTTGTTCCAAAGTTACAAACCAAAAGGATACAAGCCTTAATGCCTCATATGGCGGCTTTATGATACATACTAGGATAAAGATGACTAGAATCTACGCATCTCCCGATGCGTCATCATGACGACGACGAATCTCCTCAACCATGGCTGTCAAATCTCAAATCTGCTGCTCACTGCTCGATCTCTCGCCTCGAGGTCATCAATCCTCTCCTTTAGGATAGCAGTGTGTACATGAGCGGATGCAAGATCGTGATGCAAGACTCTCTCTCGGCCTAAGGCAGTGTCTCTCAAAGTACTGGCATCTCGAACAATAGTCTCAAGCCTCAGGGTCAATCGGTTCACGGCATCTCTGCTCCACAACCGGGTGTTCATCATGTCAAACACAATCTCAATGGAGTAGCGACCTATCACGAGGTTCTCGACCTCCTCCTCCAAGCTCTCTATCCTAACCATGGAATCTTATCATAATGTGCCAGAGCTTACTAACCGTGGTCTTCGTTCTAACAAGTCTCAGTAGCCAACAGAGGAATGGTGTGGTGTCTTGGCTCACCGTGCAGGCGAACTGGTGCAAGTGGTTGAGCTCTCTTCAAGCTCGAATGAACTAGGTGCTCCCTCCTCTTCTCTCCAACGACGAAGTAGTGGTATCAAGAATGACCATCGCCTAGCATCGGCCTTCGTCCTTGGTCCGGTCTCAACGTCCACTTGAGTAGGCATGTCAGGATCAGATAGTGATGGTGGATAACACTTGATGCAAAATGGTAAAAGTGGCTCACTAAAAGTGTCCAATGGAGGTGATGTTGTAGGCGGTGATGAAATAGGAACAGTGGTGGTTTGATGATAGAACACAGTAGGTGGCAGTGGTGGTGAAGTAGCAGTAGGTGGAACAAAAGGTGTAGCGGGTGATGGCTGGTGGTCCGATGGTGATGGTATCACATGAGTCATAGTGATGGATCGCACACGCTTCCTAGCGGTGTGTTTGAAGTTCGTACCATTAGGATGCAGTCTATAAGGCACTCCAAACGGCTCAGGCTCAAAAGGCTTAAGAACACGGATCCTACGTCGGCGACAACGGATCGGTAGGGAAGATGATCCAGAAGAGTCTGATGAAGCAGAGTCAGTGCTATCGGATGACTTGGATGATCCATCATCCACAGCGACATCTGAAGCAGGTAGCCATTGCTTTGCGACTCGTAAGTCTTGATCTAGGCCATAGAAGCAAAAGCATTGTGCTCTTGAGAGCGAGCAATCATAAATGCTGAACATAGGATTTCGGGCAACTTCACCTTCCTCAAAAGGTTCGGCCTCGTCCGAAACAAAGATTAGGCTGGTATATTTGACTGGACTGGGATGGCTGGCATATTGGCAAATGTAGAGGACATAGTGTCTTCCATCTCAGTTGTGCGAGGACGAACAACCGGGTGGGATCTGCACATGGTACTGTAACAACCCATAAATTAATGTAAGTAAAATGCCAAATAATATAATATTAACACGATTTTAGTTAGCTACACATATTTGCCAAACAAATCTCTATGCGTAACTAAAATGAATGCAATTTACTTATGATCTAGTGATGCATCAATCCTAATGCATAGAGCGGTCCGCGGAAGGGCGTAAGGCAGTGGTGTAAAATAGTCCCGTTTTAAGAGTGTGGTTATAGTCCAATTGTTTTTTTTTGAAAAAACTCTTTGGTTCTCTATAAGCTTGGCTCTGATGCCAATCTATAACACCCCCGAAAATCTTAATGACAGCGGAAGACTAATTCGGGTGTTACTTGAATGGAGATCATAGTCAATATAGAAAACGACTCGAAAGAGACGTTTTATTAAAATAGTTATCATTCATCGAAAACTCATAGTTGTTACAAAACGTTGTAAATAGATCAAGTGTTTTTCCCCAAAAGAAAGATCATGAGTTTGAAAGAAATGACAACTTTTATGTTTTACACCACCAGATAAGCCTTGCCATGCCCTATTCCGCGCCTTGGTCATAATCTTCACTGATTACCTGAGATAACATGCTTAAAAAGGTCAACACAAATTTTGAGTGAAATCCATAGGTTTAAAATAGTTGAACACAAGTATAAGATCATGATCATTGTAAACTAACAATATCATAAGAAAAATCATAGATTATTATGCGCTAAGCTCATGAAACCAAAACTCAACTGCATACATCGAATTACCAGTGTACGTAAGTATGCCCCAAAGGAGGTAGTAGCCAATTACCTAAAGAAATTCAATTTGGTGCACCCCGGTTATTTCTCTATAACCGAAACGGGGTCGTTAATCCCCATAGTACTATTCACGATATCTACGTTCACTCGCGGTGACTAATGGTTCATGATCAGGGGACTTGTGGCTAAATACTTAGGCAGTACCAATAATCAAGAAGATAGAGCATTTATGAAAAACCTTGTGTTCTAGTTTAGAGCATGTATCTCCCTCGCGGGGTTTGCAAAATAAAGTAAAAGAGAGGCTATGAACTCACCTTGATGATAATGAACACGCACAAATAGATCAAGCATAATGTAGCGGAGGTTCCAAACCGAAACCTAAAAATGATGAGACGACGAGTCTCAGTAAAACGAGCATTTTGGTTCGCGATCAAAATAATAGAGCATTGAATATTCTTATTCAATAGATCATTGGATTGTCCAATCCAATAGTATGCGTGCGTGCTTAACGTTTTAAGTTAATTTACGTGCTACATTGCCTTAATTAATGATCATCACTTACGCATAAGTGAAATGTTTTTCCCCCATTGTGATCTTAATAGATTTGTTGAGTATTTTAACGTGTTTAGATTCTCTGTGTGTTTTATCGGATTTATATATATAATTATAATTATATATATATATATATATATATATATATATATATATATATATATATATATATATATATATATATATATATATACTAGTGTCAAAACCCGTCCGATGGACGGGTATGACTTTAATGGTTTTTATTTTAGGTTTTAGTAAAACAAATATATACTAAAAAGTAATTAAAAGTTAAATTAAACAATTTACAACTATAATTGATGTTACCATAATATATATATATATATATATATATATATATATATATATATATATATATATATATATATATATATATATATATATATATATATATATATATATATATATATATAAGCTTTCTAAGCCAAATTCATTTATGAACCAATAATATAATGATTTATTAAAAAATCCACATGTATAATATTTTTTAGATTAACCTATACACTAAAAAAAATTTAGTTATTTATTCTGAACAATATTATAAACACAATATTAGGTTTACTTACTTTTTAAATTAAACAATATTTTTTAGTGTAAAATAAATAATAATGTTTACAATATTATATATCAAAGTAAGTAAGAATATTATATATAATATATATGTTAAAAAATCCACCTAAATAACCAATTACAAAAACTATAACTACCTATATCCATTAGACCTTGAGTAAAATGTTTCAATATTCGAGTTATCTCGAATTATATCCTGATATACTAATGCCAAATAGTAACAATAATTGAATACCTTAAGTCATAATAGACACATTACACCCAAAATTTGTGCCAAAAATAATCGAAAAGGCAATCACATTTAAACTTCATTAGTTAAAAAACACACACCAAAACACCTTCAAAAACATACATACACAGTAATAACAGTCTACCTGCATAAGTGATCAATAGTCTTATGTTATATTGAGTGTATTCTAAGCAATCAACTTTTAACGAATATTTGAGCCCAAATATTAACCCTTTAAAATATTCAACATTCAACACCATTGGAAGAGGAATATTATATCCAAGAAATGAGTTTAAAAAGAAACGAAATTTACACAATAGAAATAATGTAGCATCCCTATATTTGATGAAAATAAAGCATCAGTACAACATTCACAAAGTACCATGTCAAAATACAGATTTATGTGTAATCTTCTTGGAACATATACATGATAACCCTATGACAATCCAACGAAAACTGCAATTTTCAAAAGGGAAACAATTAATCTACAAGCATTTAAAGTTGGAAAAAACTGCAGCCTTCAAAAGTGCACAATTAAACTAAAGTTCATATAAAAGGGGTGTTTGGATTTGTTTTAAAACTAATTACATGCATTTGAAATTATTTGTTTGGATCAACTTATTATAATACTAACTTCCGAAATAGGTATCATATCAGATTTTAAATAATGAAACTGATCGTTAACATGTCAAATTTGGGATTGCTTATAAGAAATTCTCATACTTGGTGTTTCGAAAATAAAATCACTTTTATCCATTCTAATTTCATGCTTATAGGCTGTCTATCCATTCTACTATCCGATACATGCATATTCGATCTTATAAGATTACATATTATAAAAGCATTTACCTTAAAATTTTGGTCAGCAAGTTCAGCAGGTTTCCCATTCCCCGATGAAACTAACCTCTCCATAGTAGCGTTGTATTTAAGCCTATACCACCATGTCATAGGTATAGTGAAAGTGAGAGATGTGAGGTGTTGTAGATGATGGTGGTGATAACCTTTTGGTCGAGGTAGACACCGTACTCTCACGGTTCTTGAACTACGATGAAATAAGCTTTCACATGCGCACAAAATAAAAAGTGTATAATTATATTAGATCACTACAAATCAGTTTAATGAACCTAAAATCATTATTGATTTGCATAAATGTCAAGGATGGTCGTCCCATCCTTTGGCGTGATTTCCTCAAAAGTGCCACATACATGTTATATCTGAAGGTATATGCTGACAAAAATACAATGAAATACAATAAATCTGAAAAGCATATGCACCTCGAGGTTGAGCATTGTTTGATCCCATTTTCGGTCGGCATATAAAAGACTGAACAAAGGCATGAGCAATATTGTTCTTTGTGAATGGGTGTCAACGACTGTGAACTTATTCGAGTAATCATTAGAAGCACCGAACCACAATCTACATCACACCTTTTTACGTATCATTTGTTAGATTCAAAAGTAAGCGAATGTGAAGCATTGAGCTAGATATATCCAAAGCATTGAGCTAGATATATCGACCAATCCAATGATGTCCATACTTTGACGCGTTGTCGAGAGAACACAAATATACAATGACTGTTTTAAGCTCCTTTAGCATATATTTTAAATGTATGTCGTAGTTAGGATCTGGTTGAACTTTTGGAAATGGAATTTAAGATTTGAATTATCATATTCAAACTACAACAAACATTTCGATTAATACCTTTAAAAATAAAAAGAGAGACTAATTACCTTATCGTGTATGTAATTTGAATTTGAATGAGCAGAAGTTAAATAAGAACACCGAATAAAAACCTGAACCGGTGATGCAACAATTAGAGTCGAGCACGCGTTACCAATGAAATCCGATCACGGACCAAACGAAAGCGACACTTAACCCACGTTCTACTACGTTCACCGCCTCGGACACCATAAATGAGCAGAGAAAGACTATTTTATAAACTACCTATTTTTAAGTACTTACTTTTTATCCGAAACGAGCGGAAAAACAATCCCAAACACGCGAAATAAACGCATCAAAATAAGAAGGTATCAAAATAGTTATTGAAAAGCGGTTGAGGTTCAACGTTAGTTGATCCCACACGTTACCTAAGCCCATATGTAGTAAAAATAGTCGGGAAAACCGACAAGCACAATATAGCGATAACTGAAAAATATCTTCGAGGGATGTTGCGGTGAGCGAGCTCACTGGCCTTTCCTTCATTTTGAGCGTGTCGAGCGCAGGGGATCTTGTATAATGTGACCAGCATTTCCACAGTGCATAACACGAGAATTTTCTTCTGCAATATATATAAGAAAACATTAAGTGACGGCAAAAAATAGTTACATACTTACGGCTGCTTGTGCTGATGCTCTTAACTTAACTATTGGTTGTTTTATATATTTTATACATGATAATTCAGAAAAAATATTTAAAAAAGAAAAAAAATTAATGAATTGAGCTTCTACATGTCATTGTGGTAAAAGAAGACCGGTTCTTAATTAAACCGTTTTGACCGTTAACCAACCGCTCATTTTGCCACCTATGCTTGATATGTTTTATTCAGATAAGACTTTAGGAAGAAGTTACCTCCCAAAGAAGTTTGAAAGCTTTTATGGCTGATGCGTGGAACACGATAAACTTGAAGTCTGGACGTCGGGCAACACCTTCTTTAAGGATCTCAAATAGTACGTTTATAGTTAATGATCTTTCATGGGCTTCTTCCATCGAGATGTTTTCTTCGTTTTCCTTTCTGTATGTTCTTTCTCTTCTATCTTTGTCACTCATTCCTACAATAAAGTAGATATATAGTTTATCTTATGGATATCGTTTAATTGTTAACCTAATAGTATTACCTAAGTTAATACCTCTGATATTCCACATCTAAAATATGGTTCGGTAGCTTGTATTGGAATTTATGTGCCGCTCTTTCTGTAAAGGCTCTCAAAGGTTGTAGTAGATTCTTCAAATGAGCTCGTGAAATTGCTAAAAATGTAGAGTCAAACAAACTATTTGTTTTAGTATAATACATTTATAGTTGCTAGTTAGTCTCAGGAAATAGAAATAGACTAAATACCTTAAATCTTCAAATCTGATCTTTCGCATAGTCAATTTTTTTTGTACGATCACATCCGTCACAGTCTTTGTCTTTCCAATATAATCTAGAAACAAAAGTACTACATATGTAACCATCTTCACATATGCAAGAATGTAAAGTTGAACAGATGAAATCGTAAGGAAAAAACTTTGTCAATATCGAATGGCACTCGTCTCTTGTACAACTAATCGTTTCTTTACAATAGAAACGATGAGGTTTAAGTTAAGGTTTACACGGCGCCTCCATAAATGATGTTCAAGAAAGTAACATGAACCACAGTAACGGTATATTCGGTCGCACCAAAAATTATAAAAACTATAACCAACCAATCCCAAATACCCCCTTAACAACTTAACTATAAGAAAGCATCATAATACAGTTTAAACTAACCTCCATTTGTAATAGATCATGTTGATAATACCGAAATTAACACATCGACACGCATAGAAGGAATTTCAGTGCGGGCGGCATCAACGCTGGTTGGATTCACCCAAGCCACTTTTTTTGCCTTAATTTTAAAAAATACTACAATTTAGTAAAACAGCTAATAGTAGTCCAATGGATAAAATTCTTTGAAATAATAGATGCTATTATTTAATAAATACTGACAAAAATAATTCATTAAATGTGGCGACTAAAGTGTACAAATGGACACAAATAAATCCACGAACCTTGATTGGTCGTCTCATTTGTGCGAATGTTGCAAAAAGCGACTTCAAAGTGGCTGATGTTTGTTCTTGCATACTTGTTATAATGACACAATTATAGGATCCGATGCGGTCAAAATACACGCAACACATCACCTATTTATACATCAAAATAATGTGTTTACTTTATATTTATACTAAAAAGTTCACAATTAAAATGTTTGTATAAAAACACATGAACGAACCCACTGTATTGGAGCACATAAATATGCATAAACTTAGATAATACCTGTATTGGAGTCAACGTCTTTGTTTCTACTTATTCTCGTGATCGTTTGCTTTTGGTTTCTGTGTCAAGTCGCGATTTCCTAAGTACACATACTCGACGGCCAGTCCTATAGAGTCAACAAAAAACAAAAGATGAATAAGTAAAAACCAATTAAGAGTCCAAATGATAATAACAATGATGATTCTTTGGCATATTAGGATTAGGTAATCTCTAGTATGTATGATTTTTAAAAAGAAGGTAAATATCCAATATTCACCTCGTAAATACTTTCGAGTTGGTGTGAACACATAAAGTAGCATGTCTTGGTCACCCAGATAACTCAATGTCAACGACAATGGATAACTTAGTAATATTCAAATGTAAAGATAACGTCATCATCGGCGGTGATCGTTTAACTACGGACACAATTGATCGGATAAACTCCGCAATGTTTCATTCATACCTGTAGAGGCACATGTCAAAAACCATTACAAAACTTCGGATATGGACATCACATTTTGTGCTATTGATTAACAAGAACAATAAACTTTAATTGGACCATGAAACAATAATATTGGTAGAAATCACTATAAATTGTAAACAACAATAGTCATTACTTGGTGGAAATCATATGAGCTTATAATTAATGATACCAGATGCTGCAGATGGATCGGGTAAAGGATTATCAAAGCTTCACATGTTTTTTGAATAAGTTAGGGTTCTATAGGTACCTTTAACAAATAATACAAAAATCCTATATGTAACATGTTTGTTAGCATTGGTGCCATGTATAGCAGTTCTACAAAACCAAAAGTATTTATAAAATAAATATGAACATGTATTACTTGTTTTTGCCGCCTCGAATTTATCTTCAATACATATATTGAAATCAAAGAATATGTATTACCTATTGTTCCTCGAATGTAAAAATATTATAAACACAAGCATCATTAAAATCAAAGAACATATATTACCGTTCACGCCCTTGAATGCATCTTCAAAACATATATTGAAATCAAAGAACATGTATTACATGTTGCTGGACATATCAAATAAAATAATTATAACATCAAATCAAAAGAAAAAAAAATACCTTTTTGCATAATAAGAATGAATAAATTAGCAACATGCATAAGAGGGAAAATATGATTAACAAACTTATGAGTAAATATTACATGATTAGAACATAAACAATGATATATACTAACCTCCAAACTGCAAACCTTTGTAGACACTGGATTCACTCAGCCTGGAGTTAGAGAAGTAAGATTGAGATCTAAGTATGAACCATATACGTAAAAACAAACATAATATATTAGGGTTTAGAGAAAAAAAAAAGAAAAAGTCGACACTTTTTTTTTCTTCTCGTTGTCGCATGTTTTTCTACAGGCCTTACATATTAAATTGAATTTTGGGTTTACTATATTTAAAGAAAAGGCATGTATACAGTTGGTTGGATAGGCTTATAGATTTAGACTTGCAAGATATAATTCAAAACATGTGTTGGTCTAGTGGTTATCATGTTTCTTTGTGGACTAAGAGACCCGAGTTCGATTCTTGTTAAGCTCAAATTTTTTGAAAAAAATATTTCTGAAATTTAATAAATGTCATAAAAATACAAACCGAATTTTAGATTAAAAAAAATTAAAATTGAACATAATTATAAAAAAAATGCCACATGTCATAAAATATACATATATTAATTAAAATGCTCATTTAAAAAAAATGCCACATAAATATAATGATGACATGGAAATATGACTTGGCATTATGGGATGCCAAGTGGCATTATGACGTGGCATGCCTCCTCTTATATATATATATAATATATATATATATATATATATATATATATATATATATATATATATATATATATATATATATTGGATCATTTAAAAGTTGATCTTAAAGAAAAGTAATAACCATTGGATCAATTTCTTCCTTTTTTTCACACTGAGGGACTAATTGTATTTTCCTTCATTCTTTAAGGAGGTTTTGTAAATTAGCACCCTACCCCCACCCCACCCCCAAAAAATTTTTTTTTCCATGATTTTTTAAGGGGCCAATTTTTTTGCCAAAATTTCCCGCCAAATTTTTATAAGCGATGCTTTTAATTTGAATTTAGTTCACGGTTCTAAAATTAATTTATATGATGCACCAAATTTTATAAGCAGATTACCCAACTATTGTTACCTAATATGCTCCAATAACTTAGTATACTATGCTCTTTAGGGGCATTAGTTGTACAACTGTAGGAGTTATAAATAGCAGTAGCCTACTGTAGCGTCGCATCTTTGTCATTATCGGGATAACGCAGTCATATTAACAATCGTGAATTAATGAAAAGTAAGTTAACCATGTGATTAATAAAATGACTCTGAAACAAGTTAGGATAATTGATTTAATTGTATATTAACTATGTGATTAATAAAATAAGCGTGTTGAATCAGTTAAAAATCTCTCTTTTTATAACCAAAGGTTGAGGGTTCTAATTCAAAGTTTTCTGTAATAAGTTAATCATATGCGATTTGATGCACCTTTTTATATTGTTGAATCACAGTTAAAAAAAGTAGTTATAACTATGATGCATCATTTTTTATAACCGAGATGCACCCAACGATCGTTACCTAATATGCTCCTATAACATTGCAATAACTTAGTGTACTATATATAAAGGGTATTGTATAACAAGACGGATGGTAGCCATGGTAGTGTCTCATCTCTTTGTTATAACATGCTTTTCATGGGATAACTTGCTACAAGCAATATAACCATCGTGAATTGATGAAAAGTAAAACAAAATAACTCTGAAACTTGTTAGGATAATTGATTTCATTGTATATTAACCATGTGATTAATAAAATAAACGTGTTGAATCATTTGAAAAATCTCTCTTTATACACAAAGGTTGAAGGTTCTAATTCAAAACTTTTTCTGGAATAAGTTAATAACATATCGATCGATCGACTTTTTTATTTTGGTGAATCACGTTAAAAAAGTAGTTATAACTATGATGCAAATTTTATAATCAGATGAAACACAGGAAAAAAAATGTTTTTTCTTGTGGGATTTTCAAACTTACACAAGTTTGAGATATTTCAAGCAATGGATAAATGGAAAAAATTCCTATTTTTCAAAAAATTTTTTATTGATTTTTGCCGACAAGGGCAAATGGTTTTCAAAAATCTTAAGGTTCCCCTAAGTTTGAGATATTTCAAATTAGACCCTATACTTTTATTTAAGACACTTTTTTCAGTTAGAAACACTTCAATTGTTAACATAATTAATTGCTTGGATCTAGATGCTTCATGAAATCATTTTATAAATACCATGTGTGTCTGATTGTGTTGGTCTATTAGGTATAAGATAAAAGTGTTGATTTTATAATTCAGTTTCTTACATGTGTCTGCATGAATGATGGTTTTATATATTTTTGTTAAACTGTACGAACATAGTATATATATATATATACACGTAATACATTTAACGTTATCCGATAATAAAATACTCTTGTGATCAAAATACTCGTTTTTACGAAGTTACAATAAATTTATAAACTTTTCTAAACTTTTTTCAGATTTACACTTTTTACCCTCAAGTTACGAAAAGTACAAGTTCAACCCCTAAACTTTAGAAAATGACACTTTGTACCCAAAAATATCTCATGCTCAAAGTTTCCAGAATTGTCGCTTTTAGTCCCTTGTTGAAACTATTTTGATAAAAATACTTTCAAAAGATGAATTTTAACACTTTTAGCCCCAAGTTTCATAGTAGTTGAATAGTTGTTTGTTTGAAGTTGAGGGTTTGGAACTGTCAATGTGTGATAGTTGTAAAATAAAAAGAAAGAAAACTACCATAAGAGGGTTTCGAACTAGTGACCTCTAGCTTAAAACCAAGCGTTCCTACCAACTGAGCTAGTGCCAGTACTTTTATATTTTCTACGTTATACCCTATATAAGGTGAAGCTACTGTGTTATATTTTAAATAAACATTCTACCATATTGAATCTGTGTCGTGAGTACATGCATGCTTTGGTTTTAGTTGTTTCCATTTCTTCTCAGGGAACTAAAGTCATGGGCATTGCTTATCTTTCATTTTAGTTCTCATAAAACCTTAGCATGAGTTTTGTAGCCAACGTACCAAGGGTTCGAGCGATAGGAAAAAAAAACCGAAAACAAGTTTATTTTTAGACAAAAATGTGACATATACTTAAACGAAAATGGTACGAGGGTTTTGTATTTTGAAATGATGCTAGAGTCATAGGTTAAGAGTTTTAGCAAGGTTTCGATATATTGTTCATTTTAACGAGACATGACATGAAATGAGATAAGCATGTTTAGTAAACTACAACTATCTTTACGTATTGAAATGGGTTGAGGTACTTACGACACCAAGGTGGTAGAGAAGAAAACGTATGAGCTTTGAAATGAAAGAGTAACTATAATGACTTCAAAGGCTTCTTCTACTCGAACCAAAGACTTGTTTTAAAAGAACCCGAATCAAACTTAACCAAAATGACTCCTTAACTTATGGAAATGGAATCCGACACCTTGCTTTTCTCCTTCTTCCTTCTCGGCAGTGAACAAGGAGTAACAAGAGGGTTGTTTGTGAGTTGGGAGGGTTGTAAGTGTGAGACTAGGATGTGATAAAGGGTTGGCTTATATAGCCAAGACCAAGCATGGCCTAAGCAATATTTTAGTTCTTTCTTGCATGAATTCCAAGCAAGTCAAAAAGAAAGGAAGGAGATGCAAGCATGATTCGGCTTGAAATAGGGAGGCATGAGGGTTTAGTCATGTCAAGTATGCTAGGGGGAACATAATATCCAAAGGATAACAAGGTCAATGTTAGTCAAGGTATGTGGTTAAATATTTGTTTAAGTCATAGCTTAAGGTCTAGTTTTGATTTTGGTCTCCTAAATCTTGCATGAAAATGTTCATTGTCCATGGTGAGTTTTGAGTTTGGTTCTTGCTTTGGTTCGTTGGGTAGTCACAGAAAAAGAAGTAATACTTAGTTAAGTTAGTTTGTTTTTGTGTGTCTCCTACTTCCTTGGTCACGTTTGACTCACAGAAAAGAAAAAAAGGAACAATTTAGACTTGCACTTGCTTCATAATCAATAGTGACAAAATAAAATGTGTGGGGCTAGAGGTATAAACCGGCAAGACCCAAAATAATAAGTATGGTGTTGGGCTTGGATCAAACGGAGGCCCAAGAGAATTATAGGGGATGAGTTGGGCTCGGTGAGGCCCAAAGAAATCATGGGTGCGTGTTTGGACTTTTAGGCCCGGTCCAAGTTAAATATAATTTATTTATATATATATACTAGACGAGTACCCGTGCATAACAACGAGATTTATAGCGGCAGATAGTTGTACTGATAAAAAAAATTATAAGTAATAACCAAAAAATAATAAAAGTTTTAGAATTTAGAGATTAAATATAATGTTTTGAAACTCATTTCGACCTGGGCGGTTTAACCGGTTCAACCGCTCTGGTCGAAAAGACGGGTCAAATTAATCCGATCAACCCGGCCGGACCCGCCGGGTTGGGTTGAAAAAACGGGTCAAACTAAACCGGGTCAACCCGACCTGCGTCAACCCGGTTTTCGATGTGTATTAATAGTGTGTTAATAGTTTCTAGCTTTGCATATTCTTTCTGAAAATAATGTAACGACTTCTTAAAATACTTTAAGTTTGACCAAATTAAGTTTTTTCACTTTTCAAAATTTTTTCACTTAGCATGGTACCAACACTTTTCACTTTTTACTTTTTGGTTTTTCTTTTATATATATTAGCCGAACCGGTGGCGACACCAGTTCCTGGTGAACCCTTTGGTTCGGTCCAGTTTTCAAAACTATATATACTATCAACTTGTTAGCTTGTATGAAGCTTTGTGTGTTTTATCAATTTGTATAATATGTATAATAACATGTATTTTTCATTTTAGGGTGTTTTAAAAATAATATTAATTAGTGTGTTTAATTATTTTATATTTTGGATTATGTTGTTGCTTGTTTAAATTGTACATTGTGAAAATTTTATTGTAGTTTTTAATAAAGGGTGTTTTAATTGTTTTTTTTAATTTGGTACATATGCTTTTAATTGGTTGTACAATGTGAATAAATTATTGTACTTTTAAATAATTGGGTGTTTTAATAAGAGTCTTAGTTACACTATGCATTTCTCTCACCTTTGACTTTTCAGATTTCACTTTTCAAGTTTGACCATACACTCTTTATATGTAGTATAGATATATTTTTTTAAAGTTTTATATATATATTAAGTATTTTAAAAATATCGGGATCGTGAGGAATTTCGTTCAGATCACAAAGGTATATTTTTGAACGATCAGGCTGCGTTGATCATGCATATGCCAAATGATATGCAAATGTGATGTTTAGAAAATTTCATGATAAAATAAATCGTGCTTAATTTCTGATTTAATCTTTAAGTACATTGAAATTTTTCGGGAGCTTACACTATTCGTATCAACGAAGGTTATGTTAAGAAAATGGCTGAGAATAATGACTGAATTTTGGGTATTTCATGGGCGTAGATAAATGGGATCTTTTCAGTGCTAGTTTTGGAAATATAGGTTGGTAAAAGGGGTATGTAAATTGGATCTTTTGTTCGGTTGTTGGTCATGGTTTGATGTAGTTGTTTCTGATCTTTTAACCAACTATATTAATGATGAAATATCATCTAAGTTTTATGTATTTAATCTGTTCTTGTATTGTGATATTGGGTGTATTGTTTTTAATTACTATCAGCAAAACCAAACATCCTATTGTATCAGCAAAACCAAGCATCCCCTTTTATCAGCAAAATTTGTATCAACAAACAAAAGACCCCCTTGTATCAGCAAAACTAAAGGCAATGGTTTATAAATATGTGTTGAAAATGCAAATGTTTAGCACTAAATCAAAATGTATTGACAACCGTGTATTGTTTAGGAAGAAATTGGTATGGTGTTAGTGTTGACAGTGGGACTGAACACGCCTAATGCCTCAAATTGTAAGATCTTGAATCTTGACTTACCCAAGTCAAACAAATTTATGAAATGCCACAAATTGTAACTTACTATTGTGGTATGACTTGGGTAAGTCAAACCTATTAACAAATTTACAACGATTTCAAGCAGTTACAATGCACAACCAAACATTATTACTTACATAAGAACCCAATTTTTTATAGATCGATTTCATGTTCAGAACTACTAAAAAGTTTCCTACATCTAAACATACACTTAGCTAGACCCACAACTCTCCCTATCATCTTTTTCCTTCATTTTCTTCCTTTCCTTAAGATATTTAAACAAAATTTCCAGATTTGTAATCCTTTTTCTCAAATCGTTAACCTTTGATAACATGATGTCAGCCTCTTCCTTCTCCTTCTTAACACCCAAACTCTTTTCATTTGGGCAGTCTTCTTTCCTCAACGAACTCAACAAAGCCTTCCACTTATCGTTTTGTGCCATTATTGTTTTTTTTTTGCTTTGGGTAGAATGTGTGTTGCTTGTATTTAGGGTTCAATGTTGTGTGTTGCCGGTACTAATATGGTTGAAGGTTGGGTTAGATTTTAGCTATGGCATATTAAAATTGTGAATAATCGTATGGCAGTGTGATTTGGGGAAGAGGCTGCACAAGAAGGGCTTTTGAAAAAGCTAGTTCGTCAGTGCATTGATCATCTAAAGAGGGGAATCATCAAGCGTAGGGAGCTGATTGAAGAGAACGAAGCTTTGGGACCTTGGGGAATAGCGCTTGACTGTTTGGATGCGCTGAGGAAAATCCAGGCGAGGCACACAGACCTACTTCTTCAATTCATACAGATTCTTGGTCAAACTGATGAAGCTATTCGTATCAACGAAGGTTATGTTAAGAAAATGGCTGAGCATAATGACTAAATTTTGTGTATTTCATGGGGGTAGATAAATGGGGTCTTTTGGGTGCTAGTTTTGGAAATATAGGTTGCTATAAGGGGTATGTAAATTGGATCTTTTGTTCGGTTGTTGGTCATGGTTTAATGTAGTTGTTTCTGATCTTGTAACCAACTATATTAATGATGAAATATCATCTAAGTTTTATGTATTTAATCTGTTCTTGTATTCTGATATTGGGTGTATTGTTTCTACTTACTATCAGCAAAACCAAACATCCCATTGTATCAGCAAAACCAAACATCCCATTTTATCAGCAAAAGTTGTATCAGCAAACAAACACCCCCTTGTATCAAAAAAACCAAAGGTAATGGTTTATAAATATGTGTTGAAAATGCAAATGTTTAGCACTAAATCATAATGAATTGACAATGGTGTATTGTTTAGGAAGAAATTGGTATGGTGCGAGTGTTGATAGTGGGACTGAACACGCCCAATGCCTCAAATTGTAAGATCTTGAATTTTGACTTACCCAAGTCAAAAAAATTTATGAAATGCCACAAATTGTAACTTACTATTGTGGTATGACTTGGGTAAGTCAAACCTATTAACAAATGCACAACGATTTCAAGCAGTTACAATGCACAACCAAACATTATTACTTACATAAGAACCCAATTTTTTTATTGATCGATTTCATGTTCACAACTACTACAAAGTTTCCTATCATCTAAACATATACTTAGCTAGACCCACAACTCTCCCTATCATCCTTTTCCTTCATTTCTTTCCTTTCCTTAAGATATTTAAACAAAATTTCCAGATTTGTAATCCTTTTTCCCAAATCGTTAACCTTTGATAACACGATGTCAGCCTCTTCCTTCTCCTTCTTAAAACCCAAACACTTTTCATTTTGGCAGTCTTTTTTCCACAACGAACTCAACAAAGCCTTCCCCTTATCGTTTTGTGCCATTATTGTTTTTTTTTTGCTTTGGGTAGAATGTGTGTTGCTTGTATTTAGGGTTCAATGTTGTGTGTTGCCGGTACTAATATGGTTGAAGGTTGGGTTAGATTTTAACTATGGCATGTTAAAATTGTGAATGGTCTATTATACCCTCGATGTAAACCCAGAAAATTCATGTTGAATTTGGCAATCCTGGTCAAGGGACTTATCTAGAGTATAAAACCCATGTTTTGGACCTCCAACGATGAAAACGCCCAAGTTTGGTTAATCGTGATGCGTGTGTACAAGTTTAGGGACGAACGGTGTATTTTAATCTATATTATATTTTGGTAACGGATTCCATGACTCCTTAATGTTGATTTATTTAATTAAATAACAAAAAATAAATACATTTTTACCAAGTGCTATTATAATGTGCTTAATAACATGAGAAGAGAGATATATTGTAAAACAGCTTAAATTTTTTTATGTTTTGACTTAAGAGAAATGATTTTTTTAACGATTCTAACATTTTGCTTATTATTAAGTTTGGAAGTTGATGAGTGTCTAAATACTCATCATTTTTGTACCATCTAAAATGCAAAATCATCTGAAAACACTCAGAAATGCATCAAAATGATGAAAATATCACAAACAAGTGTTTTATGTGTTTTAAATGCAAAAATATCAAAATCAGATGAAAAATGTATCAAGTTTGCAAAATTGGCGTTTTAGTCCCCAAGTTTCAAAAGTTGTCAAATCTAGTCCCGGAATTCAAAATGTGGAATTTTATCATTCAAGGTCCCTGAAATATTCTAAGTTGTTAAAAATGGTCCTTGAATGATTCTTTGGTCAAATGGCAGAAAAGGTCCTTCAAGTTTGAAAAATGGCAAAATTAGTCCTTGGATTTATAAAAATGGAATTTTATGCAAAAGTGGTCCTTGTTCTATTAAAGTTTTTCAAGTTTGGTCCTTGTGATAACATTGGAAAAAGTTCAGTTTCAATCCTTGAAGTTTGCATAAATTACAAAATTGGTCCTTGTATACTTACTATACCAAACCGGATCCTATATCAAGCCCAAGTCCAAAATAACCAGCTGGCCCATACCCAATGCCTTGACCCTTGAACCCCCTTGAGCTCTTGACCCTTGATCCCAGTCCAAAACCCCATTTTGACCCTTTGCCTATTATTAATACCACGGGTCAACAAAGTCAAACCAGCACTTTGTCTCTCTCACACCGAAGCCAAAACCGGTGACTCCTCAAACCAGAGCTGTTTTCATCCCACTTGCTCCTATCACTTCACCACTACCTTACCTTGTCCCCCTCCACTTCCACTAACACCCAAACTCCATTTATTGATTGAAACCTGCTCAAACCTGCTTAAGACTTTTTTGGCGCCAAAAATCCAAATGGATGGTTAAGATGATTCTAAGAGATTCAATGGCTCAGATGAGGTGGGAAAGTCTAAGGGATGTCGACAGAGTTCAAAAAGTCTATAAAGGAGTGAGGAGATGCAATGTAGCAATCTATCTAGAGTAATTTGTATTTTCTTTAGTCATTTTTATTAATCTAAGCTTTTCAAGATAATTTAAGTCTTCCAAGTACTTTGTTTAAGCTTTTCAAGTGTAATTGAATCTGTTTTCAGTAATCAATTTAAGTTTCAAGTTCTATTTTCAGTTTATGCATTTTTAAGTTAAAAATGTCAAAATGTTCTAATGTTGTTGTTGGTTGTTTTTATGGACAGAGATAACTCATGTAAGCTCCTAGATAGCTTCAAAAAACTATTAGATATCATAAAAATCAGTTTAGCATCAAAAAGCAAAAATCACCAAAAATACAAATAAAATAGCTGAAAAATAAAAAAATCCCATGGAAATGGTATTCACAATGGAGCAGGGTAGATTGTGGATGGCCTTAGGTTAGAAGCTTTGTGGAAAGCTATTAGGATTGGTCTTGTGCTTTGGTTCTCAGCTTTTACTTGGAATCCAACTTGTAAGCACTTTGATCCATTTTGGCATTTCATTGTTTGAACTGATATTTAGCTTGAATCTCTGTGTTTTCATGTTCATGAGTTTTAGTTAAGTGTATTTAAGTATTAAAACCAGTCACTTGTTCTTTTTAAATTGTAGTTTATAAAATTTTATTTTGACAGTTAAATTAGCTTAAGTTTAATTTCTTGGTTTTATGTTGTTAATGTTGTTGTTCTGTGTTTCTTTAGTCTTATTAAAGGATAATATAAGGTTTGTAATCATTAGCATGGTCTAATTCTGTGTTTTGCTTTGAAAAGTTTCAAAACAGTCATATAAAGTGGTGTTTGGTTCATTGTGATAAAGGTTGTTCTAGCCATTGTTCTTGTTTGGTTCATGTCTCATTAGGTCTTAGTAGTCCATAGAAGCAATAAAAGTCAGTCCTTGTTCAACAAAAAGTCAAAATCATCTTTAAATCTCACTTGCTAGTTAACTGTTGGATCTTCATGATCCATGATCATGATTTTGTGTTCATAAGTTGTTTATATTGCTCAAACCAGTCTTAATTCATCTTATTACAACATATTAAGTGAGTAAGATCAGCTTAAAGTTCATATAAGTCAACTTAGCTAGTTTTTATAAAAGTCAAAATTTTCATTTTGGTCGTTTTTGAATAAAATAGATAATTTTAGTGTGTGTTTAATATTGAGTTTTAGCTTAAAAGCTTTTGGGATATTAAAGTTCAGCTGCTTAACTTAATTAGAAAAATATTACTTCACTTTTAATCAGCTTATTCATAGCTTTTTACTTAGCTTATTTTGAGTACCTTGTCTGAAGTGATGCCCTGTGCACAGTTGAGTAGTCCACTTTGATAAGCTCACACTGAGCTTATTAGTTGGTCAAATTGTGTAAATTTTGGTTCTTTGAAAAGCTGACCTAGCCATCTTGAGGTCCCAAGCTTTAAATTCCATTTTCTAGCTTGTTTGATAGGGCTGCATGTAGCTTTAACCTTGTCCCATTTCTGTCTTTTAACTAATAATATCATAAGTGCTTATTTGCTTTTTAGTAGCTTTTCAGTATGTATTTTTGTGTTTTCTAGCTTCATTTGAGTTGATCTAGCTTATTTGCATCTTCATCTATCTTTGGTTTCATCTGTAGAGCTTGTTTGAGCTTATAAACATCAAATAAGCTCATAAGCTCACTGTTGGGTTTTTAAGCTTGTAAACAGCTTATTTTTAGTTTGTAAAACTTTTGTTTTCATTAAAGTTTCATATTTTAAGTAGTTAAATAGTTTTCAAAAAGAAAATCCACATAAACATCATTTTTAATATAGTGATAGCGTTTATTTAATATTAATTAGCTTTTTAATTTTTCTTTTCAGCTTATTATTAAGCAATTTCTGTTTTTATAATTTTCTTAGTTTTCTGTCACCTTAAGTTATTTTTAGAAAAAGTTTCATAATTTTCCTAATCTGTTTAGTATTTATTATAATTTTAAATAGTTAAAAGTATTAGATAATTAGTAATAAATAATTAAAAAGCATAAAAAATTATCTTTTCAGTTCTAAAATTAGTTTTATCATATTTTAGATTTTTCTAAGTTAAAATTTTATTTTTCCAGGTTAATTTTAAATTTTCTAGTATTTAAGTGTATTTTAAATAATAAATAATTAGTAATAAATAGATAAAAAGTGTAAAAAATATATTTTCAATTTTAAAATAAGTTTTATAATATTTTAGATTTTTCTGAATCATAATTTTATTTTTCTAGCCTTATTTCATATTTTCTTTTATTTTAGGTTATTATTAAATAGTTAAAATAGTTTTTAATTAATAATAATTAAATAAATAGTTGTAAAAATAATTTTCTTTTTCTAATAATTTTCTTTTATTTTTAGGATTCCAAAAATATCATTTTCATATTTATAGGTCTTTTATTTCTTAGATCTCACGTTTTGTTTTATACGTTTACGTAGTTTTTAATCGTACGTTTTACGTTTGTTTTATCTGATTGTTGTGCTTTCCAATTCTATTTCCAATTCCATATCAATCAATCATTAGTGTAATAATCCATCAAAATCTTTACTGATCACTATCCTTAGTGATCATTCTATCATCTGAAAGTTTTGAAACACCATTGAGTCTCCGTGGGACTTAACGACCCGGGAATCCACTATATTCTCCAGATCTTCATTGCATTGCCTCCTGAGCTGTTTGAAGTTTGTTACGGTTGGCCATTCACAAGTGGTCAGCTCGAGTGATAAAACTTGACGGTTCGGGATCGATCAGAAGTAAAAAAGATTTCTTTCATCAATATTAACATTCTTATTTTAAAGAAAATATAGGGTATTTTTATAGTAAAAAATGTGTTAAAGGCAACCTTCATATTCTGTTAAACATCTGACCGAATGCCAATTTTATTTTACTACACTAATTTTGAATATAAAGGTATATAAATCAGTGTTCTAAAAAATGGCTATTGCTCATTCAAGGTGAATGGTACATTGATTTTGTTCAATTGCATTGTTTTTTAATATTCATTGTTTGATTGTTATTTTTCAAATTATTATTATTTTTAAAGTTTGGAAGTAAAAAAGATTGCTTTCACCAATATTAACATTCTTATTTTTAAAGAAAATATAGGGTATTTTTATAGTAATAAATGTGTTAAAGGCAACCTTCATATTTTGTTAAACATCTGACCGATTTTATTTTACTACACTAATTTTGAATATAAAAGTATATAAATCAGTGTTCTAAGAAATGGCTATTGCTCATTCAAGATGAATGGTTCATTGATTTAGTTCAATTGCATTGTTTTTTTACTATTCATTGTTTGATTGTTATTTTTCAAATGTTAAGAAACAAAAACTAAGAGAACATTATTTTTTGGAAACATTAAAGGCTAAAAGTAAAGAGGTTATTTTATAATATTAATTGTCTGATTGTTATTTTGTTCAACTATAAGAAATAAAAAGTGAGAGAATGTTAAAAAAAAACTATGAGAAAAAAAATATGTAACTAGAAATAGTAAGATTAACAATTATATAGCTTCCTGATTCGAATAAAAAGAAAGTTCCAAAGAACATAGAATATACTCATATTTATATCACTACTATCTAATAAGTTAGCGTTTATAGCCTATCTCTAATGAATTTTCTCCAAAACTACTAAGTCTTTACGTGACGTGTGTACTTCTTCTTTTTTTTTTATGATTTTTTAACCTGTGTGTTGAGGTTTTGAAAAATTCGTGTTAAAAAGGTTAATCATGATAGATTGTATACATCAATTATGTATTGAAAGCTATTTTCATCAATAAAAACAAAGTTAATCATGATAGATTTTATATATCAATTATGAATTGAAGCTATTTTCTTCAATATAAACATTGAAGCGTAAGTTTTTAATGCAAATACAAATATTTTGTAATAAATTTCATTATTGAGCATTGTGTTAGAAGAAAACTCAAATTTCTTCCATTACAAATTTGAAAATAGTTTTGTGTAATTAGTGAAAATCTTTACTACCTTATAATGCATTTAGCACATTCTCTAAATAATAAGGCTTAAAATTCAGACTTTGTAACTTACTTATTATGGAATTATAACATCTCTTGCTAAATTAATACATACACAAGCTAGTTTAAAAGCTAGGGAGAATTTCATATATATCCCTCATTTGGTTCAAAATTTCATATATATCCAACCTAACTTGAAATTTTCATATATATCCCTCATTTGGTTCAAATATTTCATATATATTCAATCTAACTTGAAAATTTCATATATATCCAATCTAAAACTTAAAATTTTCATATATGTCCAAATACCCAATTTATATTTAATTAAAATTTTAAAATACATATTTATTATCATTTAATGTTAAATGACCATTAAACCCTTCGCGTTATTTTTTTTTATATATATATATATATTTTTAATTCACGTGTATATTTCTTATTTCCATATAAACAATCTCTCAAATCACTATATTAGTACACATGGGTTATGAATATTATTATGATCCGTAATAAACAATTTCAGTACACAAAACATATGTATACTTCATTGCTCCAAATATAATATATATATATAAATCATAAAAGCATGTTTATATATTGTATTTGGAGCAATGAAGTATACATATGTTTTGTGTACTGAAATTGTTTATTACGGATCATAATAATATTCGTAACCCATGTGTACTAATACATAGTTAAGATTTTAATTATATATAAATTGGGTATTTGGACATATATGAAAATTTTAAGTTTTAGATTGGATATATATGAAAATTTCAAGTTAGGTTGGATATATATGAAATTTTTGAACCAAATGAGGGATATATATGAAAATTTCAAGTTAGGTTGGATATATATGAAATTTTGAACAAAATGAGGGATATATATGAAATTCTCCCTAAAAGTTAAGCCAATACTTGTAACATTAGTAGTCATTGAATACAAAATTTAAAGTACCTTCAATATTTTTAAAGCGCACTTTTATGACTTTAAAAGCCATATATTGGAACAGCCCATTCTTGCAGCCCACTTTAACAGCCCATTAAATGTATTGATTAGTACAAAACGGGTACAAAAACCCACAAATAAACACAAAAAAAAGACCTATCATATCTCACACTCTCTCTCAAAAACGTAAATTGCCACTCTTGTGCTAAATAGCAACCGGCGCCACCAACTAAATCTGCTACCACCGCTAACGCCATGTGTCAGCATCACCAACCCTTGACATGGTCTAGGTGGCCTTCGCTTGCCAAAACTTTTATTATAATCGAAAAACATTGCATGCCAAAAAATTTAGTTTCAGGATACCCCGTCGTTGCAATGCACGGATACCCGGCGACGAGGTACCCTGATAGTATTTAATAATATTAATATGTTTCCTAAATTATTTGGATTTTTAAATACCGGTGTCATTATTTTTCTGAATCATTGAATCATTTTCTAATTTTTTAAACTTCAATTAATTAAGTTTGTCCCATTTGTATGAAAATCATCATGTACTTTCAGGTTGTTTCACTTTATTAATATTCATCTCATCACTAACTTTTGCTTAATTATCTAAACAAAGTTTTAAATCAATTTTCGTAATACCCTTTGTTAGTTTTTATATCTATGTGTGTTTATTTCAACAATTTGGTTTTTTACTAAACTGCATGTTCTCTTGATTAACAGCAATTTTTAGCGGCATAAAAAAACTCGAAAATCATTTTTTCAAGTAAGCAAATATGTATTATGAATGTATATAGTTCTTGAGTAAAATACATCGTTCGTCCCTAAACTTGTACACACGCATCACGATTAACCAAACTTGGGCGTTTTCATCGCTGGAGGTCCAAAATATGGGTTTTATACTCTAGATAAGTCTCTTGACCAGGATTGCCAAAGTCAACATGAATTTTCTGAGTTTACATCGAGGGTATAATAGACCATTCACAATTTTAACATGCCATAGTTAAAATCTAACAAAACCTTCAAGCATATTAGTACCGGCAACACACAACATTGAACCCTAAATACAAGCAACACACATTCTACCCAAAGCCAAAAAAAAAACAATAATGGCACAAAACGATAAGGGGAAGGCTTTGTTGAGGAAAGAAGACTGCCCAAATGAAAATGGTTTGGGTGTTAAGAAGGAGAAGGAAGATGCTGATATCGTGTTATCAAAGGTTAACGATTTGGGAAAAAGGATTACAAATCTGGAAAATTTGTTTAAATATCTTAAGGAAAGGAAGGAAATGAAGGAAAAAGATGATAGGAAGAGTTGTGGGTCTAGCTAAGTGTATGTTTAGATGTCAGGAAACTTTGTAGTAGTTGTGAACATGAAATCGATCAATAAAAAATTGGGTTCTTATGTAAGTAATAATGTTTGGTTGTGCATTGTAACTGCTTGAAATCGTTGTGCATTTGTTAATAGGTTTGACTTACCCAAGTCATACCACAATAGTAAGTTACAATTTGTGGCATTTCATAAATTTGTTTGACTTGGGTAAGTCAAAATTCAAGATCTTACAATTTGAGTCATTGAGCGTGTTCAGTCCCACTGTCAACACTAACACCATACCAATTTCTTCCTAAACAATACACCATTGTAAATACATTATGATTTAGTGCTAAATATTTGCATTTTTAACACATATTTATAAATTATTGCTTTTGGTTTTGCTGATACAATGGGGTGTTTGGTTTGCTGATACAACTTTTGCTGATAAAAGGGGATGTTTGGTTTTGCTGATACAAGGGGATGTTTGGTTTTGCTGATAGTAATTAGAAACAATACACCCAATATCACAATACAAGAACAGATTAAATACATAAAACTTAGATAATATTTCATCATTAATATAGTTGGTTACAAGATCAAAAACAACTACATCAAACCATGACCAACAACTGAACAAAAGATCCAATTTACATACCCCTTTTACCAACCTATATTTCTAAAACTAGTACCCAAAACACCCCATTTATCTACCCCATGAAATACCCAAAATTTAGTCATTATGTGATGAGTGTGTAAATACTCATCATTTTTGTTCTTTCTACACTGCAAAAACAGTCAAAAAACACTTTGAAAAGTCTCAAAAAGACAGAAAAATATTTAGACTGTATTTTATGCATAAATTGTCAAATCTAGTCCCTGGTTTTTCAAAACATGTAATTTTTCATAAAAGGCCCTCAGGAATTTTCAAGTTGTCAAAATTAGCCTTATAAAATTCAATTTTGCAAAATGGCAACTTGAGTCCTTGGAATTTTAAAAGATTGACAGAAATTAACCCGGGACATTTTTAATTTGAAAATTATTATTTTTGGTCCTTGGGAAAATTAAACTTGTCATAATTGGTCCCTATGATGAATATTGGAAAATTACAGTTTCGGTCCCTTGGTTTTTGTGGCATTGCAGTTATGGTCCTTCTGATTAAATTACCAAACCCTCTTCCACTTGACCCCTCCCCCTTGACCCTTGAACCACCTTCAAATTGACCTCCCTACCATTTGAACCATCACCCACAAATAAAATCACCCACGACCCTTTTTCCCTCCTCCTTCTTCCTGCTTTCTCTAAAAACAAAAAAAAAACCCATCACTCTTTTACCCTCTTTTCCCCATTCCCAGAACACTCAACCCTAATCCCCTCTTTTACCCAGCTGATCCCAATTCCCAAACCCACTCAAGATATAGTCACATGTATCTCATTCCACCTTGGCAATCCAAAGGCAAAAAACCTCTCATAGACGGCTCAGATTTACTCTAAAGTTGTACCTAACAATTGAAGGGTGGGGATTGGCAGAAAAGAAGCACAAGTAGTAAGAAGAAGAAGACCCAAGACTTTAGCTTTATAAATAGGAGATTGTAGGAATTGTAAAGGGGGGTAGAAAATCTTGTTCTAGTCCTTTTAATTTCTGCATCTTTAATTTCATTGTATTGATCTTAATTTCAGATTCTCAGTCTTGTAATTTATTTTTTTAGTCAATGAAAATTTGGTTCTTTGTTGAAAATCAAGCTTTCTTTTAATTTAACTGTTATGATTGTTTCACTGTTTAAGATAAGTTTTTATAAGCTCATTTGAGCTTTTGTTTAAGTGTGAAATTTAGTTTTTAAAGTTTCGAAGTGTCCACAGTTTCAAAAAGAAGAAAACTGCTCCGAAAGGAATGGTTGGATTTGCATAAGAAATGGGTCAAACTCAGTTTTGACTCAATGATGGGTTTCAAAAAGCTTTAGTCAGATGTTCATTCGGTATATTTTAGCATCCTGAGTAGTTTCGAGTTGCAAAACTAGAATTAAGTTTGGTACTAAAAAAAATCTTAAAACTGCATATTACCTTTCTTAACAGCATGTCGTAGTTTTTTTTAAGTCCTTTTTCCAGCTTCGTTTAATGTTCAATTCTACTAGAAATAGGATAAATGCGTTCGTAGATGTATGAGAGTAATCTATTTTAAGTTTTCATGCAAGTTAGATCAAATTTTATTATCTTTATTGCCTTAAAAAGTACCACATCTGTTTTGTTTTTCTTTTACCTGCGGCCCAACAGCAGTCCCATGGCAGCCTTTTCTCAGCTTATTTATAAGCTGTAATCAGCCCATTATAAACCAGACATGGGGGCAAAAGTGAGTTAGGTGGGTGGAAGTCATGTTCCAAGCAGCTCAGTGGTTGAATCTCCCTCTAGCTTATTTCAAATTAAGCTCAAAGTGGTCACTGCAGGCTGTTTTCAGCCGGCACCAACAGAGCACAGGTTAGATTTGTTGTTTTCAATTAGCTTATCAGTAGCAACTTAGCTTATTTAGTTTAGGTTACCTCAGATTAAGTGCTTAAGACATAGTTTGGTAGATCTCCTTTAGTGCTTATTAGAACTTTGTAGTAAAGCTTATTAGTGCATTTAGCTTAGGATCTCCTTAGATAAACTACTGTCCAACTGTTTTTTTCCCATTATTAGTTAACATTTGTAGTTCAATAGCTTATTTTTTATACTGGATATTAGTTTTTCATCTTGTTGCTACTGTTGTTGCCTATTGTATAGAGTTAGTATGCAAAAAAAAAACTGATCAGGGGTGTTTGTTTGGAGGCTGTCCAAACAGTGCAGCAGCAAGCCAATATTGCTTCTTATCTTTTTGCTTAATTAAGTAAAACTTTAGCTTTTCATTTACTAAATTAGCCTCCTTATTGGTAGCTTTTTAGTAAGCTTCTTGTAGCTTTTTATTGTCCCTAACCAAGCAGCCCTCATTTACTTGGCCATTTCTGCTGTTGATAAGCTGTTTTTAGCTTGTTTCAATGCTTTTCTAAGTTTTAAATTTTGTTAAAAAAGCTTTGTTTGTTCTTGTGTTAACTGGTTAAAAAGAAGATAAATCAAAAAAATAAAGTGAACAAAAAGGACAGGGGTGGGATTCGACCCCCTGACCTCCTGCCCCACGAACACCTCACAACACAAGCCAACTCCCAACTGCCCTTGGGTCTTGTCTTGTTTGTTTTTTGCATCATTTATTATTTATAGTAGTTTGTTAGTGTAGCTTATTAGATTTAACAGCTTTTTAACAGATTATTCGTATAAGTTGTTGAGCCAGTTTTATTTTTATTAGGTCCACTATAGTTCAAAGCATTTTCTGAATTTTTTTTTTATATTTTTATAAAATAGTTTAGTATTTTTTATTAATTAATTAGATTAAATTAGTTTTTAATTCGTAATAAATAAAATAAAAGTCAAAAAAATACCCGACTCTTTCCTAAAATTATTTTTAGTCATTTAGGACGTAGGAAAATTGTTTTCACACCCGTAGCCCTTAAATTGCATAATTTTTACGTTTATGGCTCGGGTTGTTTCCCGGTTTTTACGTTTTCACGTTTTAGCACCCTAGGACTTAGTGTAGCTTCGTTTTATTGTTTCTTAGTCTTAGTAGTAGTTTATTTAGAGTTTACATTGTTGTACTTACTTTATTTCCATCCTCATACTTTATTTTGTAGAGTAACATAATCAAAATCCAAATTTGTTAACCCAATTCAAGTCCATAATCGCGAAACTCAACGATTCCGTCAATTTCACACCTCGTTGGGACACGACCCGGGGAAATTCACTTTCCCGGTATCACTTTTATCACACCCGTTAAATTCGGCACGTTAACCCTTTTTCCTAAAGGGTTGATTTGTCGAGTTTTACGGATAATTTGATATTGTTGATATTTGTGTTTACTTTACACGAAGCAAATTTTGGCGCCGCTGCCGGGGAAGTGTGTTGCGACAATATCGTGAAGTTTTTGCGATTTGTGACTTGAAGAACCTTCCTCGTGAAGTTACCGTTTTTCATAAAATCCGAAAAAACCAAAAATATTCTTCTCATTCCTCTTATTCGTTGATTCTATTTCTCTTACCCTCTTTTGACGTTTAATTCTATCCTTCGTATCCTCTCGATCACTCAATTCTATCTCTTTAACCCTCTATATGTTTAATTCTTATGTCGACAACATCATCGTCACAAGTGTGTGTGAGCGGTGTGGAAGGCCTAGTTCAAGCGAATTTTGCAATTTGTGCGAATTATCCATAAAAAATTCTTTTCAAGGTTATTTTGACCACCCGCCACAACCCGAAATACGTTCTAATGTTGACGAACCCGTTCAAACGTCGGAGCTACCTCAGACACCCACCGAGGGTCCCGAGGACACTTTCTTTGAATCTAGAACCCGTAATCTAATTGAACAAATTCAAGCCGATGAAAAAAGGTCAAGAATTAGAATTGATTACGATGAACCCGTTCAAACACCGGAGACCATAACGGAAGTGGTGGAAATTGCTAGCTCTAAGAGCACACCACTTGTCCCAACTCGGAATCTTAGAACGTTTTACCGACTATTTCTTTAGGGCCAGAAATGACATGATTCAAAACTTCTTAATTGAACTTCGTCATGATTCAACTTCGGGAAATACCGCTTTATGTGATGTTGTTGAACCCTCGATTCCTATTCCCGAGCCCGAAATATCTTTGTTTGATCAAAATTATTGCTACGGTTGTGGAGACTTGTTACCACAAGGTTTTCGTTGTTTCAAATGTATGTGCGAGTGGTGTGGAAACTATCTTGTCAATGGATGTTGTTCGATTTGCGCTGAGAATTCATTTGCTTATGATTCTAACCCGGAATCTTTCAGTTATCCTCAAAACAATTTCAATTACCCTCCACAAAATTCATACGAACCAGAACCGTATTTTCATCATTTCAATAATCAAACGTCATTTCAAAATTTCTCTCCCCAATACCCTCGTTGTGCTAAGTGTGGGGGTCCTCATGATGATTATCAATGTCAATCGTGGACTTCCGAATTTGACAACATCCAACCCCCACAACTTCTCGTCATCGATCAATATCCTCGTATCCTTGAAGAACTTTCCGAGGAACAAGCTGCTCGCAACGAAAGATTTCTAGCCGATGAGCGAGCAGCTCAAAAGCTTCTCCTCTTTAACGAAGCTTGCCGTCTCGATGACGAGGATGAGGAAGATTGGGAGATGACAAAGGAAAAGGTGCATATCTCAAGCCCACAAAGTACCGCACATGTCCACTCTCCGCCCTTATCTTGCCTATCTACCTTAGAACCGTCGGATAATCTTTTAATGGGGGACGAAAATCTTAGCACTATTCTGGAAACGGAACCGTCTTGTGTTGAGAACCTTGTCCCAACCCCAAGTGAGTCCGAGGTCATCTCCGGTAATATGTTTTATGAGCCTCTTGATGATGATTCTTCTCCTCCTCTTGACATCCCAAACGATCATGTCGAGATGTTCTCCGATTCTGACAACGATTGTACTTCGTTTGACGATTCTTTATCTTATGGAGACATCGATTATGTCGAGGAGTTACCTTCTGAGCTAGTTAGCTTAGAGGAGGTGAGAGATTCGATGATCCGGAAATTGAGGACGAGAAACTTCGTGAAAAATTGTTCAATGTAAATCTCCTCGTTTCTAAGATCGAATCATTATGTGCTAAGCCAGCTTCATCTCCTATCCCCGTTGTGGATAGTGACTCTATCTTGGAAAAGCCCAAAACATTTCCTGAACTTGAGGCTTTCTCCAATGATTCTCTTCCGGAATTTGATGTATTCCGCTTCGATGACGTTCATACTGAAAAAGAGAGTAGTGGCATTCCCACTTTTCATCTTTCTCTTCCTGAGTATGAGTCGTCCACATTTGAATTGCCTCCTCCTTCCGAAAGGAGTAGACTTTTCCATGAGGAGTTCGCCGGTGAACTCGCTCACATCGATCCTCTTCCTCCGGAAATTGAGGATGAGCTTTTTGAGCAAAATGCTCTACATCCCCTTTCATCCATGAGTAACTCATCCACCATTGAGGATTTTACCATGGTTGATACTTGCGTTTCATTCCTCTCTGAGGATAAAGTTTTCAAACCCGGTATCTTACCTTTCAAGGGAGTTCACTCTCGGATATTTCTTAAGTCCAACACGGATGTTGTGACTTCTCTTGTGGTGGATAAGATTTCTGAACATTCCGTTAATGTTCATCAATCTAATCTTTTGCCCACCCGTTGTCAAGAAATTGACATTTTACTTTCTCATCCCGTGACTTCTCCATGTCTTCACTCCTACGGGAGTGAAGATACCATCTTTGATCCCGGCATTTCTCATTCTTTTGAGCCGGTTTTATCTCATCGGAGTGGAACTTTCATCACATTCAATGTTTATCCAAACTATTTGAATGAAAGTCCGATGGAGATTTTCTCTTCCACTTGCTTCCCCATGGACCAATGAATGCGGGGATCGAGTCAAGCTAGCGACTCGGGAATCAAAAACAGTAGCACACTATATGGGTTTTCACCCGTATTTCGACTCTTTCTACTTTCTACCACCCTAGTGTGGGGAGTTGCCCCATCTGTTGTATATAAGTTTTCTTTAAAAAAAAAAAAAAAAAAAAAAAAAAATCATAAATTATGGCCGTAGTATTTCCATTTTACGTTCTATGTTTCGGCATAACCGCCGGTACTTTGAATATTGAGGGCAATATTCATTTCTAGTGTGGGGGGGAATTCTCACGAATTTTATCATGTAAATATACCGCCCAATTCCCCCATTTTTGGCCAAATTTTTTTATGGTTATCAGTCCGCCATGTCTAATAAACAAAAGGATTGGCTAATCCAGGAGCAAACGGCTCTTGGTAAAGATATCTCAAATCCGTTGACGGCTTGCAATTTGCCCAAAATTGTATGGTGTTCACCTCACCATATCTTTAATTAGTGAAGAGTTGGCTAGCCCGCAAGTTTATGGCTTGTGGTAAAGGCAGTGGAAAAACCATAATTGGTAATCACCTCACCAAAGATAATATTGATAATTTATCTAAGAGTTGGCTAGTCCAGAAGCAAACGGCTTCGGGTAAAGACAAATCAAAACCGTTGAAAGCTGGTGGTTTGCTCAAAATCACATGGTTATCGGTGTACCATAGTTCTTACTTGAACTAAAACATTTGGCTACTCCAGAAGTAATGGCTTTTGGTAAAGAGATTCAAATCCATTATGTTTTCTCAAAAGATTGCTAGGGACTAGCAATAGTTTAGTGTGGGGGATTGATGAGTGTGTAAATACTCATCATTTTTGTTCTTTCTACACTGCAAAAACAGTCAAAAAACACTTTGAAAAGTCTCAAAAAGACAGAAAAATATTTAGACTGTATTTTATGCATAAATTGTCAAATCTAGTCCCTGGTTTTTCAAAACATGTAATTTTTCATAAAAGGCCCTCAGGAATTTTCAAGTTGTCAAAATTAGCCTTATAAAATTCAATTTTGCAAAATGGCAACTTGAGTCCTTGGAATTTTAAAAGATTGACAGAAATTAACCGGGACATTTTAATTTGAAAATTATTATTTTTGGTCCTTGGGAAAATTAAACTTGTCATAATTGGTCCCTATGATGAATATTGGAAAATTACAGTTTCGGTCCCTTGGTTTTTGTGGCATTGCAGTTATGGTCCTTCTGATTAAATTACCAAACCCTCTTCCACTTGACCCCTCCCCCTTGACCCTTGAACCACCTTCAAATTGACCTCCCTACCATTTGACCCATCACCCACAAATAAAATCACCCACGACCCTTTTTCCCTCCTCCTTCTTCCTGCTTTCTCTAAAAACAAAAAAAAAAAAAAAAAACCCATCACTCTTTTACCCTCTTTTCCCCATTCCCAGAACACTCAACCCTAATCCCCTCTTTTACCCAGCTGATCCCAATTCCCAAACCCACTCAAGATATAGTCACATGTATCTCATTCCACCTTGGCAATCCAAAGGCAAAAAGCCTCTCATAGACGGCTCAGATTTACTCCAAAGTTGTACCTAACAATTGAAGGGTGGGGATTGGCAGAAAAGAAGCACAAGTAGTAAGAAGAAGAAGACCCAAGACTTTAGCTTTATAAATAGGAGATTGTAGGAATTGTAAAGGGGGGTAGAAAATCTTGTTCTAGTCCTTTTAATTTCTGCATCTTTAATTTCATTGTATTGATCTTAATTTCAGATTCTCAGTCTTGTAATTTATTTTTTTAGTCAATGAAAATTTGGTTTTTGGTTGAAAATCAAGCTTTCTTTTAATTTAACTGTTATGATTGTTTCACTGTTTAAGATAAGTTTTTATAAGCTCATTTGAGCTTTTGTTTAAGTGTGAAATTTAGTTTTTAAAGTTTCGAAGTGTCCACAGTTTCAAAAAGAAGAAAACTGCTCCGAAAGGAATGGTTGGATTTGCATAAGAAATGGGTCAAACTCAGTTTTGACTCAATGATGGGTTTCAAAAAGCTTTAGTCAGATGTTCATTCGGTATATTTTAGCATCCTGAGTAGTTTCGAGTTGCAAAACTAGAATTAAGTTTGGTACTAAAAAATCTTAAAACGCATATTACCTTTCTTAACAAAGATGTCGTAGTTTTTTTAAGTCCTTTTTCCAGCTTCGTTTAATGTTCAATTCTACTAGAAATAGGATAAATGCGTTCGTAGATGTATGAGAGTAATCTATTTTAAGTTTTCATGCAAGTTAGATCAAATTTTATTATCTTTATTGCCTTAAAAAGTACCACATCTGTTTTGTTTTTCTTTTACCTGCGGCCCAACAGCAGTCCCATGGCAGCCTTTTCTCAGCTTATTTATAAGCTGTAATCAGCCCATTATAAACCAGGCATGGGGGCAAAAGTGAGTTAGGTGGGTGGAAGTCATGTTCCAAGCAGCTCAGTGGTTGAATCTCCCTCTAGCTTATTTCAAATTAAGCTCAAAGTGGTCACTGCAGGTCGTTTTCACCGACCAACAGAGCACAGTGTTAGATTTGTTGTTTTCAATTAGCTTATCAGTAGCAACTTAGCTTATTTAGTTTAGGTTACCTCAGATTAAGTGCTTAAGACATAGTTTGGTAGATCTCCTTTAGTGCTTATTAGAACTTTGTAGTAAAGCTTATTAGTGCATTTAGCTTAGGATCTCCTTAGATAAACTACTGTCCAACTGTTTTTTTCCCATTATTAGTTAACATTTGTAGTTCAATAGCTTATTTTTTATACTGGATATTAGTTTTTCATCTTGTTGCTACTGTTGTTGCCTATTGTATAGAGTTAGTATGCAAAAAAAAAACTGGTCAGGGGTGTTTGTTTGGAGGCTGTCCAAACAGTGCAGCAGCAAGCCAATATTGCTTCTTATCTTTTTGCTTAATTAAGTAAAACTTTAGCTTTTCATTTACTAAATTAGCCTCCTTATTGGTAGCTTTTTAGTAAGCTTCTTGTAGCTTTTTATTGTCCCTAACCAAGCAGCCCTCATTTACTTGGCCATTTCTGCTGTTGATAAGCTGTTTTTAGCTTGTTTCAATGCTTTTCTAAGTTTTAAATTTTGTTAAAAAAGCTTTGTTTGTTCTTGTGTTAACTGGTTAAAAAGAAGATAAATCAAAAAAATAAAGTGAACAAAAAGGTCAGGGGTGGGATTCGACCCCCTGACCTCCTGCCCCACGAACACCTCACAACACAAGCCAACTCCCAACTGCCCTTGGGTCTTGTCTTGTTTGTTTTTTGCATCATTTATTATTTATAGTAGTTTGTTAGTGTAGCTTATTAGATTTAACAGCTTTTTAACAGATTATTCGTATAAGTTGTTGAGCCAGTTTTATTTTTATTAGGTCCACTATAGTTCAAAGCATTTTTTGAATTTTTTTTTATATTTTTATAAAATAGTTTAGTATTTTTTATTAATTAATTAGATTAAATTAGTTTTTAATTCGTAATAAATAAAATAAAAGTCAAAAAAATACCCGACTCTTTCCTAAAATTATTTTTAGTCATTTAGGACGTAGGAAAATTGTTTTCACACCCGTAGCCCTTAAATTGCATAATTTTTACGTTTATGGCTCGGGTTGTTTCCCGGTTTTTACGTTTTCACGTTTTAGCACCCTAGGACTTAGTGTAGCTTCGTTTTATTGTTTCTTAGTCTTAGTAGTAGTTTATTTAGAGTTTACATTGTTGTACTTACTTTATTTCCATCCTCATACTTTATTTTGTAGAGTAACATAATCAAAATCCAAATTTGTTAACCCAATTCAAGTCCATAATCGCGAAACTCAACGATTCCGTCAATTTCACACCTCGTTGGGACACGACCCGGGGAAATTCACTTTCCCGGTATCACTTTTATCACACCCGTTAAATTCGGCACGTTAACCCTTTTTCCTAAAGGGTTGATTTGTCGAGTTTTACGGATAATTTGATATTGTTGATATTTGTGTTTACTTTACACGAAGCATTATGCTCAGCCATTTTCTTAACATAACATTCGTTGATACGAATAGCTTCATCAGTTTGACCAAGAATCTGTAGGTCTGTGTGCCTCGCATGGATTTTCCTCAGCGCATCCAAACAGTCAAGCGCTATTCCCCGTGGTCCCAAATTCTCGTTCTCTTCAATCAGCTCCCTACGCTTGATGATTCCCCTCTTTAGATGATCAATGCACTGACGAACTAGCTTTTTCAAAAGCCCTTCTTGTGCAGCCTCTTCCCCAAACCACACTGCCATACGATCATTTAAGTTGGATGAACCAGCAATCTCCATGAGTTCATTAAAAATAGGTAAATGTTCCATTGGAAATTGTGTGTGTGAGAAAAAAGTGGTGGATTGGTTTATTGGTTCGTGTGCACAAGTAAATAGGGTCTCTGGGTAGAGACGGTCAAGGGTCTAATAGTGACTTTTTTTCACACTCGGTTCCTGAATTTGTCATGGTTGCCGTTGTTTTACATAAAACTCCCGCCCAATAATCACTTTAAAATACACAATTGGTCCCTCAATTTCCAAGTTACGTATACTACAATTTAGTTGAAGATTAAACAACACAAAACCATTAGAAGTTTGACTTTGTTAAGTCAAACTTCTAAAACATATCAATAAACTCCTTAACAAATATTGACTAATGGTTTTGCAATTTTGACTTTACAAAGTCAAAATGCAAATAGAAATAGCCATTCACCATTTTCAATGTTGACTAACTAAAGTAAACTGGAAATGCAGTTTTACTTTTAACAATCAAATTGAAATGCTAAATGGAAGTTTGACTTTCGAATGTCAAACTTGCATCACCTACAATACGCACAAACAACAACATATGAACAAGCTAAATTAAAGCAAACCATATAAACAAATACCAAAATTCAAAAACTATTTTGCAACATGAATTGTCATAGGTTATTCAACCCATACATAAACTACAACCACTAAAAGAACTCTACCACGGCTGTGGGGGAAGCTCGGTGGAGTTTCAACAACTTCCTATCCAACTCCCAGTTCATCCTGATATTTTCATTTCCATCATGACTCTTATCACTGAGCTTGATATTGATTGTCTTTAGCGACCGGGAACACGCAAGTATAAACTTTATTGAAGTTAGTTCATGCTCTGATCTAGGAAAAGCTAGAAACACCACAGTCTGTAGCTGCCCATGGCTGATTGTGTTTCTGTCTACAACATTGGAAATTTTTTCCAAAGTTTATACACTAAGCGTGTTTGTAGCCTGAAAAATCAAATAGTGTTGAGATACACAAACATGGCAATTTACGAATGTTTATTTGATACATATGCATTACAGTATTACACTTACTCTGGTATCCAGCATTTTCAAATTTGGAGATCCACGAATCATTTCAATAATGAACTATACTATAACACTATTCCCAAAATCGAAATCGGACAGCTTAAGATTAATCAGGGATACAAAGGGCACAGTGACATTCATCCAAGAATTAGCTTCCCGTATCAACTACAACAAGTTTTAAAGATTAAATTTCATTACTGTTACACATTTCTTTACCATTGTAAAATTATAAGTGTAAAACTCAAATTGTTCTTATCGTGCAATCATCAAAATCCAATGTAAGGGATCTCAAGATTTTGAAGTCTTGTCAGGTGAAAGATATCGGATGTTGTGATTGTCGTCACAACATTATAAAGACCGAATTACAAATCTAACTTCTTCAAATTCCTAAGTTTTGCAATATCCCATAGTCTCATCTCGTTTGTAGTAGGATGATTCATTTTAAGAGACTCAAGTAAGGTACAACCAGCAATAAACTCCCAAACTGTATCGTTTAGAAAATTGACATGAATCAATTCTAAGCTCAATAGATTTGGAAAGCATGAAAATATTCCAAAGTAGCCATAGTACAAACATGAAGTTCCAGATGTTTCAACTCCATATGAGAGTAAAGTTGGGTTGGGAACGTAACTCGTTCACCATACCAGTTTCTAATAATCAGCCCCTCAATTCCATGCCGAGCCAAAAACAAAAGCCAATCACGAATCTCTTCATAATTAAAGTCTTCTATTCCAAGCATTGATCTTGGCTCTACAGAGAAGACAAACTTTCTTATAGGACCCATAAGCCTATTTAAGAGTCTAGTGACATGCCTCCCATCAAAATCATATGTTAAATAATAAAAGAAATCCTCATCAACTATGAGATCGGTGAGCAAAGTCCACTTAGACCTTCAGTTTCTAGCTAAACTAGAGGTTCTCACCGCTTCTAACAAAGGGAACCGATTCAAAATGTTACTGATCACTATATCTGGCATGTTGATAATACGATCGATCGACACGGTATTGTTGGAATTTGGGTTGGTCTTTTGAGTTGTGGAAATGAGGATTTAGATTAGGTTTTTGATATTCAGTTGATCGTTTATGGATAAGGGTGTTATTATGATTGGTAAAGTTGTTTGTTGGGTAGGTTTATTGGTTCGCGCGAAATTAAATGCTAGCGTATCAGGGAAGAAACGGCTAGTTGCAAAGCCATAATCACATTTGGTCCCTGGTTTGAGGGTTGGGTTAAATTTTAACTATGACATGTTAAAATTGTGAATGGTCTATTATACCCTCGATGTAAACCCAAAAAATTCATGTTGACTTTGGCAATCCTGGTCAAGGGACTTGTCTAGAGTATACAACCCATGTTTTGGATCTCTAGCGATGAAAATGCCCAAGTTTGGTTAAACGTGATGCGTATGTAAAAGTTTAAGGACGAACGGTGTATTTTACTCAAAATGTAATGAACCTTTTTAATGAAACTTAAATAAGCACTTTTGAACCTTAAATAATCTATAATACACCTTACATAACATAATGAGCACTAATGAAGCTTCAAAATAAGCAATTACCTTTTTAATGAAACTTAAATAAGCACTTTTGAACCTTAAATAATCACTAATACATCATAAATAACATACTGAGCACTAATGAACCTTAAATAAGCACTAATGAACCTTCAAAAACCTTTTTAATAAAACTTAAATAAGCACTTTTGAACCTTAAAAAGCACTAATAAACCTTGAAACACCACTAATGAACCTTAAATAAGCGCTACCAAACAAAATCAAAATTGTAATAAGCACTAATGAAACCTAAAAACGTTAATAATCACTTCTTAATAAGCTGTACCGCAACAAGAACATCAAAACCACAATGAAACCTATAATAAGCACTAATGACCTTCAATAAACACTACAAAACCAAATCAAAACTTAATAAGCTCTAATGAAACTTATAAACCTTAATAAGTACTTCTTAATTAACTGTACGGCAACAATAACATCAAAACCACAATGTAACCTAGAATAAGCAAACCCTAAACACAAAATAATCAAAATAATAATAAAAAACACATAAAAACAAGAACACACGTGTGAGTTATTATTCAAATCAGATTTTTTTACTTACTTGTCTAGCAGCCATTTTGATGCACCAACATAGAACAATAAAATCGGAGTGTGTGTTTGTCTGCGATGTGTGTCGCTAGTTGATCGAACCATGCACGTATTCGTTGTGTTTGGGATGTGTGTGATTTTTTGTGTGTGTGTGAGAAAATTAATAGAGTTGAAATAGTAAAGTGAAAAAAAAAAACAAAAAGAAAAAAAAATGAAAAGTAAAATTAAAAAAATAAAGTACACACAATCTAAGCAAAAGATTGTGTGTCATTTCCAATATAGCTTTTTACTTTTTCAAAGCAAAAAGGTACGCCGTCGGTTGAGCAGCCCTTAGTCGAGCGCCGTCAGTCGAGCATTGACTTGTATTAAAAGTCAAAAAAGGTAGTGTAATTGATTTGGTGGGCCAAAGTACTTTTTTTAAAACGTATAAATGGGTGGACACTTGGCATTAAATTAGTGGAGTCGATCAGTTGATCAGTCGAGCATTATCAAAATGGAAAAATGCCTAAAAGATAATCAAGTAATGGACCATGCATGAATTTTTTACCTATTTTTTGGTAATTTTCTCTTTGTTATATCATAATTTTTCTTCACACTTGTATTTGTGTATATTATTCAAAATGTACTCTTATAAATATAAATAAATTAGTACACGTTAACATATCATATGTGAATTAATGAATAAAAAAATACATAATTCTTCTTAGTGTGGGGATATAAATGTGTACAAACACCTTTTTTTTTAGTGAGTTTCTGTTTTTTTAGGTGTCTAATCGTAGTAAGAATTGAGTAAGTAACTAGGTTGATTGGCTTAAAAACTCAATTCATATCTTGTAATATTTTTTAGCTTCCGGCAAACTTTTATATATAATTCAGTTTTTTAAAATATAAAAGAATAAAATAATATAAAAACTCTTACGCTCCTCAAACCATGTTCCTCTTCAAACATTATTAAGTGCAACTATGTTTGATATTTCTTAGCTTTTTTGTATAATGATTTTATTTAATAAAAAATATAATGGTAACGACTTGAGATCCAGGATCTTAAAATGCGTATGTAAAGCAGTAAAGATATGCTGTTAAAAAACGCATTTTTTTTTTTTTTTTTTTTGTATAACAGAAATTATATTCCAAAGAAAAAAACAGCCATCCATATATGGTACATGCCCCATGAGGCAGCCAAATACTCCAAACAGAATACAGCAACGAGAGGCAAACACCCTAGAGCCCCATATAGACAGCAGAACAACCAAGCTAGCCATCATGTAGCCCAAAGAAGCAGACATACAATTTAAAAAGTGATATATCAAATTCTTATACGATGTAGATTTGATTTTATCCCGAGGCAAAGCGCGGGTATTCTCAACCATGTTTTACTAGGTTACTTAAAGCATAACAGTTGATATATATAAAGGTAGACTTGTTCGGCATGATTATCCAGGATTAAAATTTATGAGGCAATCGTACTCGGTATGCTGGTTGGGAAGCTGTGAAGGACCAACGTCTCCACTGTAAGACCAGGACCAAACCCAAAAAGAATACCCCAATCTAAACCTTCGCCTGTAGTGGCAAGACTGTCCTCCACGGACTTCTTCCTCATCTCGTCAATAATAAACAACACGGTGACATTGGACATGTTCCCATACTCGCTAAGCACATGTCTGCTAGCTCTCAATTTCTCCTTCTTGAGGCCCACCTTGAGCTCCACCTGGTCCAATATCGCTCGACCACCGGGGTGAACGATCCAAAAGATAGAATTCCAATCAGTTATACCCAAAGGTGAAAAGGCTTTTTCTAAAACCGTGTCCATATTCTTAGATATTAAATCTGGCACCGTTCTTGAGAGATAAAGCTTTAGGCCTGACTCACTCAGCCGGCCCCCAATAGTTCCCTCAGAGTCAGGTAAGATGGTCTGAGAAGCAGACACTATCTCAAACAATGGAACCTCATTAGTCAAATCAGGGTCAGAACCCACAATGACTGCACCAGCTCCATCTCCAAACAAAGTTTGACTGATGACATAATCAAGGGGTGCATTTTCAAGGCTACGAAAGGCCATAAGTTGAATCTCACAACAAACCACGAGAACGCGAGCACCCTTGTTGTTCTCAGCTAGATCTTTAGCTAGCCGAAGAACTGTACCACCTGCATGACAACCTTGTTGGAACATCATAAAACGTTTAACACAAGGGCTGAGGTCAAGGAGCTTTAAAAGTTGGTAGTCTGCACCAGGCATGTCGACGCAAGAATTTGTGCAAAAGATGAGATGAGTGATATTGGATTTTGGTTGTCCCCATTCTTTGATGGCTTTGGGACTTCGACGATTAACACGTCCTGGCGAAGGTCGAGAGAAGGAGCAGTGGGATCACTAATTTTGGGGTTCTCTTTCAGAAACTCCTCCGTTAGGAGCGTGTATCTCTTTCTGATCATGGACTTTTCACCTGCATATATGCTTAGTCAAATTATATAGAGTTTGTAATTCTGTATGTACAAAGTGAGTGTATAAATTGGTCTTGATGAGATTGATTGCTACGATTTATATAGTTTCACGGCCTTACAAATGTAAACACATTCTAAACATATATAAGCCGTGAACAAAATCTTGCGTATTCTTTCAAAATGTGTATAAAAAGTATGCCGCATTGACATATTTGTTGTAGTCAGCCATGGAAAATTACGGGATTAACTCTATATTGGAATACACATACGTGCTGTGACTATATATGGCTTCGTGAGAATTTTAGCTGTTTCTACTTCTTTACAAGATTAGAAATAATGATTTAAGTAAGAGTAGATACATACATATGTATTTGAATTTCTTTTTGAGATCAACCATGTGTTCGCTATTCATGACCTTAAAATATAAATCGGGAAGATCAGCTTGATAGATACAATTCGGCGGATTTGCAGTGCCGACTGCTAGGATGGTGGCCGAACCTTGTGCTCGTTGAGTGGTTCTCGTTTCTGTAATATTACTTACGGAAGCCATTTTTGTTTGTTATATGGGTTGTAACTTGGCAAGAGTGGTGTTTGACCTTTAGAATTGTAAGAGAAGTACAAGGGATACTTAACAAGATGTTTGAGTTACTATATATAGAGGGAGAGGTATCGTTTAATTTAGATAACATTAAAATATTATAAAGCCGCCAATGTCAAAAGAAAACAAATGTAGTAAAAGGAAACTTAGGGTTGGGCATCGGTCATAAATCGACCTCACCTGATTTGAACTGAAAAAACCGATAATCGTAAACCGTGAAAAACGCGAATAAAAACCGCACCGAATGTTGTCGGTTCGGTTTTTCGTTAGTTCAGCTCGATTTTGTCGGTCTAGGTGTATTTCGGTATGTTTTTGTCGGTTTTAGGAAGAACCGGACCGACCCGACCCGAAACCGAAATCATGTAAAACCTGAAATCGAAATCGAACCGACGGGTTGTCGGTCCGATTCGGTTTTTATCGGTTTCGTCGGTCCGATTCGGTTTTGAACCTTCAGTGCTCAACCCTAAGGAAATTTGTGGTTTACTATGCACACTCTCACACTCAAATGTTTTAAAGTGCATTATTTTAATTTTCTTGCTTTTATAAAATACTTCTAAAGAGGGTTTTTAATATAACTCTTTTACATTCTTTTTTACTTTTCACACTCCCATCGCTAAGTAAAACCTCGACATGTCTGATTCTGTTAAGTTTTACGTTCTAAAAATCATATATTTCAATTCATAATACTTTCTTATTTAATTTGATATTGACTTTAACATGGTTTTGGTTAAAAACCGAGGCAACTAGAATGTCTAAAAATATACTGATATAAATCGATATCCATCAATAGTCTAGCGATAAGCTACAAAGATTTCGATAACGTGACATTTCAATTTCTTTTTAAAGCTTATTTAATTCATTCAGATTTGATGTCGAACATCGATAAGAAAGTAGTAATTACAATATGAATTTAATATCCTTTTGTCACGTGGTCTCACAATATCTTTCGATAGATATATAGTGTGGATTACTACTAATCCTCATACATCCCTTCTCATCATTATATGTTTCATTGACTTGCTATTGTAAACATTTTCCCTTACCGATTCTGTTACACCCAAAACCAAGTTTTAAGTATTAAATAATGAGAATGCCATTGAAATAGCTTGCCTAAGACTTTTATGAGTCGGGAGACTTGATATGATTGGTTAGTCAGTGAAAGTTAAGTTGTAGTCAAATCCGATAGTCAAACTAATAGTAAAATAATGTGTAATGTGGTTATAGAAACATGATGCATATACTTAAAGGACTAGTATTGTCATGTATTAAAGGTGTTATGAAGTTAATGTGGCCAAATTAGAAGAGAAAGGACTTGAGGACTGTAAGTGACAATGGGCCAAAGTAGTAGCTAACTTAAGTTAGAAGAATCTCCGGGTGTTTTTTTAAAAGGTTCAATCATTTTCTAAAATATGTGTGTATATGTCGGTTTAGAAAGAAATAAGAGAGGGACGATGAGCTTGATGATCAAGTGAAGGAAGATTAATGTTTCTAAGTTAATGGTTAAGCCTAGTGATCATTCCAACATAAGTAAGTAATCTAAATTTGAGTTAATTGATGAAATTGAAATTAGGGTTCATGAGGAATTAATTGGAAATTCATCATATGATCATATGATGATTAAGAATGAATTTTGGGTTGCATAAACCCTTGTTATTGATATTGATTTTTGTGTGAAAATAGGTTTTGATGATGATGATGCTATTGGTTTATATAGCTTGGATTTAAAGTAAGTAAATTGATTATAACAAGATGTTATATTGAGTTTATCATATTTGTATTATGTGTTATATGTTAAATGATTGTTTGTGTTAAGGTTATGAATGTCCTAATGACAACTATGTTTGGCTAAGAAGAATATGTGGCTAGTTGGTTAAACTAGCTAAATGAGTTTAGCATAGTTGATATGCTATTGATGACATTTGGAGTTTAAGAGTTGATGTGTATTTAGTGATTACGTGTTTAGCAAAGACGTGATTAGCCTAGTTGTGAAGTTAGCAAGGTATGTAGAATTTTATGTGTTATGAATGATGGGTTAAGTGAAGCTTATGATGCAAATTGATAACTTGTTATGTCATTTACTTACTAAGCGAAAGCTTACAATTTAGTTGTTTAATTGTTTTGTAGGTTCAATTGTGAAGAATGTAAAGCGATGGAAAAGGCTTAAGGATTGGAAGAGTGTATGTTAGAAGGTTTGTATGCAAATAGGAGCTTATGTAGAATACCGAGCTCGAAGTCAAATTTGTTCCCCATGAGTTTTAAATGGGTTAAATGTTTGTAATGTCAAGTCTTTGAAATGGTTTAAGAGTCATTTTATAGGTCCTAAAGCATGTTAAAGAGTGTGTATATGCAAACGGGTCAAAATGGGTGATAACACCCATTACTTTGTAAAGCACGTTTCTGTGGGTCATTATAACCAAGTTTATGTATATATTTGATGTTTATAATGTCCTAATAATTTCTAAAAGTTTTGGTATTATGTCATGTTATAGAAGTCGTTTTTCAGAAAATGAGTCAAAAGTGCACAAAAGGGTTATGCAGAAAAAGGGGTGTTTGATACAAGGTCTATTTTAACCAATTTTGGATCAATCGGGTCAAGAATTCTATGAAACAATGTATATGGTATATTTTTAGTTAATATGTATTACATATGTTTAAATACAAGTCTAAAGTGTTGATTTAATGTTTAAAAGTGTTATAGGTCGATTTGAGAAAATAGTGCACTTTAGGTGTCCTTAGTGCACAATAGGGGTTCTAGTGCACTTTAAGGGTCCTTAGTGCAAAAGAGGGGTTATAGTGCACTTTAGCGGTCCTTATTGCACAAGATGGGTCATAGTGCAGTTTAGGGGGCCACCCGTCGTTTTAAAAGTATTTGAGTCTAGTTTAATTTAAAAATAGTCTCAAGGTTCGGCCTTCTTCAGATTGTTGCGAGTTCATAAAAGAGTAACAAGCGTTAAGTTTCGAGACATGTCGTTTTCGCGTAATGTTTTAAATTTTTAGTCAAATCGGGCACGAGGCGTAACAACTTGGTATCAGAGCTTCGGTTTAAGTGAATTAGGTTGCCATTGTAGGTTTCCTAAACTTAGACCACTTGTAGTTGCGTGTGCCGTAAGTGTAAGTGGTGTGAAAAGCCAATGCTTAGTCATAAGGTAGACTAGTACTTGCGGCTAATTAGAATGTTGATGCTTAGACATATATTATTTGTGTAATATGATATATGAGCCATAAACTATATGATTTGAATATGATTATGAATGTTTTAACACTTGTTGAATAAGTGTTAAATGTTACGGAGTATTGTTTATGTGATGTTAAGTCTATGGTAGTTTATTATATGTCTAAGTAAAACGTGGATGTTCCTGATAGCATGATGCATAGAAGTGTATGAGATAAAGTAAGAAATGATTAGTGAAGCATGTTTCTAGCTTAGTGCTTAGAAAGACATGATTGAGTTTGATTGCAATTGTTGTATCAGAATGAATGATTAGATGCTTGAAGTTAAAATGTATGCTTAAGATGTGATGAGATCATGTTACATATAAAATATGATAAGTAAAATGCGTTAGTAATAAATGTTTAAGTGTGATAAGTAAAAGTGGTGAATGAGATAGATTGTGCTAGAATCCATAGTGATATGAAGTGTGCTAGAAAGAATTGTAAAACATGAATCGAATCATGCTAATATATTGAACATATGCATGATGATAAAATGTATGACGTATGCGCATGAAAGAGTTGAATAGGCCAATGTGATGCAATGGAATATAGAGGAATGTGTGAGTCAACTTGGGGTTGATGGATGAATGATAAATTGCATTTTGCAAATGCAAATATAATAAATCGACAAGTTTTATATAGAAATTTGTCTAGATGAAAGTGAACATGGTAGCGAATGTTGAAATTGCTTAAGGCAATGAGAATTGAGGAAATGATAATGTGTACTTAACGATAAAAGTACATAAAAGATAAAGTGCATAAAGATGTCATGTTATAAATAACTTAGATCCGATGCTCTAGTTTTGGTATCCTTTGAGATAGCCCAGCTTGCCTTTTTGGGCATGTGTTTTGGCATCCTTCGAGATGGCCTAGCTTGCGTTCATGGCAAGGTGTTAGCTTGCCTTCACCGGCATGGTTTGCTTATATCCTTGGCATGTATTTTGGTATCCTTCAGGATAACCCAACTTGCCTTTATGGCATGGTTGTTAGCTTGCCTTCATGGCATGGTTGTTAGCTTGCCTTTCATGACATGGTTGTTAGCTTGCCTTCACCGGCATGGTTTGCCTACATTCTTGGCATGTGTCAAAGTATCCTTCGGGATAGCTTAGCTTGCCTTTCTGGCATGGTTGATAGCTTACCTTTGTGGCATGGTTGATAGCTTGCCTTTGTGGCATGGGTTATAGCTTGCCTTTATGGCATGGGTATTAGCTTGCCTTCATGACATGGTTGTTAGCTTGCTTTTGTGGCATGGATTTTAGCATGCGCAAGGTTCAGGTAAAGTGGCTAAGCCCTACGGGGAAAGGGCCGACTTGCCTTTATGAAAAAAGTTAGTGAGATTGGATCCAAGGCTAGAAAATATGAAAAGTGAAGTAAGTATGAATGTTGTGTCAGAAGTGCTTAAGTAGGATGATTTATAATCTCCTTATTTAAATTTATTGGGACACCTCTTCATTTAAATAAAGAAGTTGTAAATCGTCGAATCATAAGTTTATGATTCCTTACTTACATGGATTGGGATGCCTTTTTATGAATAACGAATTGTAAATGAGTGGGCTTATGTGTATCCGATATGGCATGAGTACGGCTAGAGAATGGAAAGTGAAATCTAAAAATAGTTAGACGTCATAAGAAATGAGAATAAATGTGAATGGAAATTTATAACGGTGTTAAGGTTATGTGCAAAACATTAAAATAGACGCCTAGAATGAGTTTGTGCATTAAGTTGAGAAGATAATGGGTAAGTATTCCCGAAATTTAATAATAAAGTTTCTTAAGTGCGTAGAGTTGGTTTTTGAAAGTGCCATTTTGATGGTACTTGATATAACTTTGAAATAAGTTACCGGTTTTTGAAGTAGATGCATGTTGGTATTAAGTAGAATGTGAAATTGTCCGGAATATGACTTTAAGCCATGTTAGTGTATTGGCGAATGATGTGGAAATAGTGTTGAAGTTTGACTTATCTAAAGTCAAAATAGTAAATACTCCCATATGACAAGTCGTCATTGTTGTAAATTTTAGATAAAATTGTGATGTGATGTGTTATTTATAGTAGAGTGGGGTAAATGGAGGATTTCCATATTTTGATGTGATACTAATGGCACGGTGTCATTAGAAATACTTGTATGAAATTATGTGATTTTAATGTGTTTTTAGAATATTTAACTATGACTTAGCTTGGATTGAGATTGCTAGCTTGAGTAGAAAAGTTTACGAATGCTCGAGAACATTAAGCAAGTAAGATTTTGGGGACTAAATCTAAGTACGGAGGGTAGAATTATTACACCCAAAACCAAGTTTTAAGTATTAAATAATGAGAATGCCATTGAAATAGTTTGACTAAGACTTTTATGAGTCGGGAGACTTGATATGATTGGTTAGTCAAGGAAAGTTAAGTTGTAGTCAAATCCGATAGTCAAACTAATAGTAAAATAATGTGTAATGTGGTTATAGAAACATGATACATATACTTAAAGGACTAGTATTGTCATGTAGTAAAGGTGTTATGAAGTTAATATGGCCAAATTAGAAGAGAAAGGACGTGAGGGACTATAAGTGACAATGGGCCAAAGTAGTAGCTAACTTAAGTTAAAAGAATCCCCAGGTTTTCTAAAAGGTTCTATCAATTTCTAAAATATGTGGGTATATGTCAGTTTAGAAAGAAATAAGAGAGGGAAGATGAGCTTGATGATCAAGTGGAGGAAGATTAATGTTTCTATGTTAATGGTTAAGCCTAGTAATCATTTCAACATAAGTAAGTAATCTAAATTTGAGTTAATTGATGAAATTGAAATTAGGGTTCATGAGGAATTAATTAGAAATTCATCATATGATCAAGATACGATCATATGATGATTAAGGATGAATTTTGGGTTGCATAAACCCTTGTTATTGATATTGATGATGATGATGCTATTGGTTTATATAGCTTGTATTTAAGGTAATTAAATTGATTATAACAAGATGTTATATTGAGTTTTTCATATTTGTATTATGTTTTACGTGTTAAATGATTGTTTGTGTTAAGGTTATGAATGGCCTAATGACAACTATTCTTGGCTAAGAGGAAGATGTGGCTAGTTGGTTAAACTAGCTAAATGAGTTTAGCATAGTTGATATGTTATTGATGACATTTGGACTTTAAGAGTTGATGTGTATTTAGTGATTATGTGTTTAGCAAAGATATGATTAGCCTAGTTGTGAAGTTACCAAGGTATGTAGAATTTTATGTGTTCTGAATGATGGGTTAAGTGAAGCTTATGATGCAAATTGTGATTAATAATATAGGATAACTTGTTATGTCTTTTACTTAATAAGCGAAAGCTTACGGTTTAGTTGTTTAACCCTTTTGTAGGTTCAATTGTGAAGAAGGTAAAGTGAATGGAAAAGGCTTAAGGATTGGAAGAGTGTATATTAGAAGGTTTGTATACAAATACGAGCTTAGGAAGAATACCGAGCTCGAATTCAAAGTTGTTCCCAAGGAGTTTTAAATGGGTTAAATGTTTGTAATGTAAAGTCTTTGAAATGGTTTAAGAGTCATTTTACACGTCCTAAAGCATGGTTTAATATTTCTGGATGTTTTGGTGTTATGTCATGTTATAGAAGTCGTTTTCCAAAAAATGGGTCAAAAGTGCACAAACGGGTCAAAATGTTAAAGAGTGGGTGTATGCAAACGGGTCAAAATGGGTGTTTGGCATAACACCAATTACTTTGTAAAGTACGTTTCCGCGGGTCATTAGGACCAAGTTTATGTATATATTTCATGTTTATAATGTCCTAATGATTTCTGGATGTTTTGGTGTTATGTCATGTTATAGAAGTCGTTTTCCGAAAAATGGGTCAAAAGTGCAAAAAAGGGTCATACAGAAAAAGGGGTGTCTGGGACAAGGTCTATTTTAACCCATTTTGGGTCAAACGGGTCAAGAATTCTATGAAACAATTTATATGGTATATTTTTAGTTAAGATGTATTACATATGTTTAAATACAAGTTTGAAGTGTTGATTTAATATTTAAAAGTGTTATGGGTCGATTTGAGAAAATAGTGCACTTTTGGTGTCCTTAGTACACAAGAGGGGTTCTAGTGCACTTTAAGGGTCCTCAATGCAAATGAGGGGTTATAGTGCATTTTAGGGGTCCTTAGTGCACAAGACGGGTCATAGTGCAATTTAGGGTGCCACCCGTCGTTTTAAAAGTATTTGAGTCTAGTTAAATTTAAAAATAGTCTCAAGGTTTGGTCTTCTTCAGATTGTTGTCAGTTCATAAAAGAGTAACAAGCGGTAAGTTTCGAGTCATGTCATTTCCGCGTAAAGTTTTATATTTTTAGTCAAATCAGGCACGAGGCGTAACAAATTCAATGTTTCCAATGCACATGTCACATCCGCAATGTTACTAATATGATGTTTGCATGTAATGAACTTCTTACTATAAGGTCAGACTATCGAATTGATTTTAAACCTAAGTCTTCATCACTTAACATCGAACAATGCAAACTTCATCTTGTTTCTTCGCAATTCTTGATCACTACATGTAGTGTCTTGGAGAAGTCATTTCGTGATAAGTCGACATTTGGGTTTGTTTAGAGAGAGGCATGGTGTTGGGTAAAATTTTTTTTCTTGAAAAATCACCCTAATACTCGCTAGGAAGCACTATTGAGATATTTTTGGCTCTTGGTCTCTTTACATGTCAAATACGATGCCTTCTTCCATCGACTTTTTTGGGCTCTCGTTTTCTTAGAGTCTGATAGCGTACAAGAGTTCTAGCCCAAATAGCTAGACTCCACGCACTTAGAGCAGGCCCAAGACATGCCTATAACTAACATGCTATGCCTGGGAAGCAAGTTCTCAAGCCTCACAAAAGTCAAAGCAAGCCTGGATGATACCTCCAGGCAAATGCCTGACTGGGATCTTATCCCAAAAGGTCGTTACAACATATAACAAGTGTCACTACCTCGTTTATTTAGAGGTAATATTGCGAACATCTTACTAATAAGTGCAAGTAACATTCCATACACATTAGAGAGCCAAGAATATCATGCCATGTGTCTTTCTGTCTCCTTTATTGGATGTCTACCATGTAGACCATCTTTAACCATTGAATTGCATCCATGGGTAGCACAAAACCTTAAATGTATCCCTATAAAGAGAGGTCCATTCCTACGAAATGGACCAAGTCATTCTCATCGTGAAGCTAATTCATCTTCACACGCACACATACACACATAACACACATGCATACACACACATTACACAACTTGTAGTCGGCACGTGAGTGTTACCCCAACACTTGACTCCGGTCATAGCTTGGGGTCCTTACCGAGCGTGAGAAACTAATCGTATGATTACCATCACCCAACCCTAATATGTACCTTACGTAAACATAGCGCTATTCGTTCTACACGCAACATAATAACAAGCCATTATTTTCATTTTTCCGTTCACAAGAAATTTTTTTGTTTCACTGGAAAACTTTATCAACCAAAAACCTTCGTTATATTTCATCAATAATCACAAATAAAGTTGTTTGCCGCACAAATTTCCATTTTCTGGCGTTAAAATATCATATCTAAATCATTTATTGTTACAAAACACGAAAACCCTCATACCAACACAACACTTTTTGCATAACAAAAAACTTTCATCACATCATTTTATTTCGGAAAAAGCCCTGTTGATGTATATTTATAGGTCTATATATTTTTAACCAAATTTTAATATTTATATTTTGCCGAACTAACCTATAGACTAACACTAATGGGCAGTCTACCCGATCAATAGTGGGGTAAGTACAAGTCGTTCGTCAAGAGTGAATTACTAATATACTAATCCTAAATTCTAATATCTAACTAAATTAAAGTAACACAAAGGTGGGTTTAGCCTGTGAGACTGGCACAAGTTTTGTTTTCGAATTAAACTAAGAAAGTAGTTAAATAAATAAATAAAATAAGACAAACGATAGAAGTAAAAAGACACTAAATCAGGATAGGAAGAATGTGCTGGCCAAGTCTATTCCAGCTAAGTATTACTGATATGTCTTACTAGTGCAATTATTCTAGTTAGGTACCATCCCTCATTGGTGATTTACTAATGTAAACAGGGTGGACCTTCTCCCTTAATCCTAGGCTCGGGCGAGGGTTAATGTTGTCACCATTAACGAAGCCCGTGTAATGTCCTTAAACTATTATTTATAATCTATTTAGATGACATAAATGCAACCTAAACTTCTATGAGTTTTACTAACTTTTTTAACTCATTCTTGTAATTATCTACTTAGCAATATTACACGTACTAGTCACAATAAAAGAACCTAGTTAGAGAATCTTTCCGACTTATGTTCCTAAGCTAGTGCCAATGCAGATGGCTTTCTACATCCAATTATTATGATTTGGATCTAAAGTATATGATGCGTGGGTTCAGGGTCGAGAAAACCTCCTTTTCGATGAGTAAGTTTTTCAAGCCTCTAGGCAGTGAACCTAATCGTTGTAATGTAGTATGTGATAAGCCCAGGGGATTGATTTTGTTCTCTAGGGGAATAGGAATGCTAGAAAGAGATATATGACGAGAAGGTGGGGTTGGGGGAGATTCTTTTTAGTCTTTTTTATGGTTTTTTAGAAAGCAAAGGTAAATATCTCGGGGTATAAGATTGTGGGGTGGTACTTCTACCGATTTCTACTACTTTTACTACTTATCTAATTACCTAATTAACTACGGATAGATTATGTTTAATGTAGGTGTGCTCGTATGATGATTAAAGATGTGTTTACATAGATATTATTACTTCCTAGTTATCTCTTATTGGTCGGTTTAATTGTCACTTCCTTTATCTTAATTGGTGCGTTGTATTCCGTCTGGTCGTAGGGTGGTGCCTAATTCCCTAGTTCTATGAATTGCAACTCTCCTCTAGAATACCCGGGATCAGCAAGTACAATGGTATCTCCCCCGAATACTCTACTATACTAAAGCTATAATTTACGCAATAAACACAACGAATGGCCTAAGTGCACTCAAAGGATTTTTTGCTATTTAGGACGTTCAAGCTCGCAACAATGAAAGAAGAAGTCAAATTTTCTTAATCTAGCATCTACCAATTAAGACAAGAGACAACCTAAAAATAATTAATAACTAGGTTTCATAGATCTAAGCAAACACAAGAATAATTTAGCTACTCATGTTAAACAAGCAAGCATACACACATACAATTGAACATGGGGTAGATATAATGATAAATTAGATAAACAAACTTATATTGTGATGTAAAATAGGGTATGGGACCCTAGACTACTATCCAAGTCGGACTACAACTGTATTAGGGTTTGCTCTCCAAAGTTCTACCTCATAAAATACAGAAAAATAAAATTTTATATATAGATTTACAATCACGACGGTGTCACCTTTTGCTAGTGACGCCATCAGTCTTCATGCAGGACGTCGTCTGGGTCTTGGTTATTGGGCGTCAGGTGTGAAATTTATGAGTGACTCCTTCTAGAGTTTAGGCGTGACGCCGTCAGGCTTTAGAACCAGAATTTCCGCTGAGCCTTCGCATGCGCTTTTGATCATATCTTCTATAAAGGGACGACATCGCCCTTTGGTTGGGACGCCGTCAGGTGTGCTGGAGTGCCTTTGATCTTGACTTTGCCACTTTCTTCATGTTTTTTCTCCTTTTCATCCAAATGTGCCTCATTCCAGCATTTTGTTTCCAAAAGACCAAAAATGTTAAAAGGAACGATTTTAAGTAGTAACAGATATAAAATGTGTCGATTTAGGGCTTAAATGACCCCCTAAAAACGTGTGTTTTAAATCCCTATCAAATATCTCTACACTTGAAATTTGCTTGTCCTCAAGCAAATTTGCTTTTGTCAATCAATTCATAAGTTAGGGGTCATGAAGAATTGGTTTAAAATAGTTTACAACAAGTACAAGTGCCACAATAGTCATAACAAGCACGAAAATTATATACTAGCACCTTACAATTGGTGTTTGGATTCTCTTATCTCTCGGGTTTATATGAAATATAATATGAATGGAAATGGAAGATAAACACTCATTGCCTGGCATAGTACATAGATTACCATAGGCTTGAGAACAGATCAAACCTCCACCGCTTTGGCGTAAGCACCTAGGAATAACTATCTAAGAGGTCTTTACAACGGGTTGTAACGTTAGGTTTAGGGTAGGGAAGTAAAGGGTTTTGTTGGATAGGGATATTTAGTGGTGGCAAGTCAAAAATATTATGTTACAAGCATGTAAAGCATGGCATTGCTAAGCCAAGACTCGACTCACTAACACTAGATAACTTGAAACAAAACATAAACATAAACTTAAAAACATAAAGATAAAGATAGATGTAGGATGGTAGCCTGTATGTTTTTCTCATTTTATTTTTCATTTTTTTTTCGACAACTCTTTTTCTTTTTTTTCTTTTTTTTCATACCTTTTTACTCTACCATCCTTTACGATTACATCAAAATATAAGGGATTTATATGAGCATCCCTATACTTGAGTTTTTATTTAACTAACACTAATTGACCAGATTTGAAAAGATCAAAACACTTAGAGTATTTAATTACGTAGATAGAGGGAATTCGAATTTATCGGTCTTTATCGTTACTCCATAAAGTATCACTTTAACCCATGAGTCCCAATCGTCCCAAAACTATATACAAAAGATATGACTCGACTTAGCAACTATGCAAGTAACTAGATAATTGAACTAAGGGTTTAGTAGTGATAACAATAATGCACTAAAGATGAGTGCATACAAGGTTGGCTAAGGCGATTTGGGAGTACATTTGGGGGTGGATTGTAAACAATGCTCTTCATTGATATTCCAGAAAACTGAAATATCACGAGAACTACAAAAAGGATAGGCTCTGAGGGTTATCCTAATGCCTCTTATCATTTAGTTAATCCTAACTACAAGTGTGGAAGACGTGGAAGATTATCGCAAGGGTGTGGGGAAAATAACTAAACCGATGTGGAAGACGTAATTATAATATAGGTTTAAAACAAGGGTTATCCTAATGCCTCTTATCATTTAGTTAATCCTAACTACACAAGTGTAGTCCCACTAGCGATCTCGGAATGCATCATAACATAAGTTCTATAATCTATTATACTACCAGTACACTCACTAAGCATTAAAGATGAATGCTTTTATTCCTAAAGATCTACGGGCGAACCTTATATTTTTTGGGTGAAATTTGAGTGGTATACGGTTTTTGTGCTAGTCATATAATTCCTATCCATGAGACGTTTTATTAAGACTAAAGTTTAGCTCGTAAATGTCATAAAAAAATAAAATTTGGTGCTAAAATTGCCCTAACAAATATTTATTATGGTTTATTACACAAATTACCAAGGACAAGACAAATAATTAAGTGAGTGAATAGTTTCTAAGTTCCCGTTTTATTCTCCCTCCCTACACTTAAACTGAACATTTTCCCAAATATTCCTCGAAAGTATCAAAGTTAGGATAAAGGAAGGTAAGTTCAAAGAGAAAGAAACTAGTACTCCCCTGATTAGCTCGGTAGGATATATATGAAGTTGCGGTTAAATTCTCCTCCAAGAAGAATGAATAAGTAATAAGCTTCTTCCAATATGTGTTTCTTCTTCTTGTCTAATATAACCTGCACACTTATGAGAAAACAAACGAAACCTTCGCTTAAAATCGACGGTAAAACTATATATGACACACAACTAATCTAGATAGCAAGTAAGATATAATGCTTGTGGAATGGATGTTTGCAGTTTTTCTGGAAAATTAAGAATTGGGAATTTCCAAAAATTACAAGTTACACAGAAAACAAAAACTGATATTCTGTTTATACATTGCCTGACATTGTCAGGTTTTAATCCTAACTCCGTCAGGTTGTCTTGACAAAAAGTGGTATGCTGCGTTTTTCTGGAAAAATTACCTCATTAAAACCTAGAAACATTTCTGCAAAACATCCATTATGACTCGATACAAGCATTTGACTCTAACAAACACAGAAATATATCAATTTAACTTATTGTTAGTCTCATGTTCATGTTCTTAAAAACATATTTGATCTTCCATACACTTATCTTTTTGTAAAATACCTGTATATGCAATTAAGACGAGGTTAAAAACAAAATAAATCATTTTCACAAAGTCAAACATGAGAATAAACAATAATGAAAAAGATATATAAATACACAAACGAAAACTGAAAAACAAAACAAGCAAACAATTAAGCATGGGTTGCCTCCCACGAAGCGCTTTTCTTTATTTATGGATCTTGTAGCTATACTCGAAGTTGTGCTCCTACGTGACTTCCTTGCCATCATTTTCTTCCTCATGACGATCTCTATTGGGGTTTTTTATAGCATAGTTATGCCCTATTGTGCATCTTTCTAAGAAGTCATCTTGCCCCCATTTGGTTCTATATTCTGGTCCTAATTTCACTCATTCTTTATAGAATCCAAATATCTTACTCATCACATAGTCTACCCCTCTCCTCTTATCCTCCTCATTCCTATAGTAGACTGATAGCTTAAGTTCCTTCTCATTATTGGATAGTGATGAGAATTTATCAATTTTAAATGGCATTTGGTAGGCAATATCGGTCTCATCCTTGAATCTAACTATCCCCAACGACGGATCATAAGTCATCCCGGAGCTATCTATGAAATGCTTTCCTAGTTTACATGGGACAAGCTAGGATCTATAGTCGTACTAATATCTTCCACAATCACGAAATCAGTAAGGTACGTGAAGCTACCTATATAGAAGGGTAATTCCTTAATTCTACCTAGGAAATTACATCTCATTCTAGGATCATTGGGGTCTTGCCTATTTGGGATAGGTTTTTTAATTACCCAATTATAGTACGTGCTAGTCATGATATTTATTGGGGACTTGCGATCAATGTAGGCCTTTGCTACGAAAAGATGTACAATGCAACACGGTATGTTGAGGTTTCTAGGATTTCCAAAGGTGATTCGTGGGCATCTCTTAGTATAAAAGGGACGAAGGTCGCACACTAGGTGAGGGTGGTATGAAAGTTCCTCATCCGTAGAGAACTTTTTGAAGTGTTCATCACCTACTTCGTCTACTTCATTGTTTGTTTCATCCTTAGGAGTCTCACTTACCTCAAGCACCGTCTCATGGTTTGCTTCATTGATAATCCTATTTGGTCTCACTAGGGTGATGGCATTGACGAAGTAAACATGCTTTGATGAAGACGGGTCTCTAGTTTCATTGCCTAATTGTGAATGAGCGAAGTACTTGCTCAGGTCCTTAATCTTTACAAGGGAAGCTTTTTCGAGAGAGTGAGTCGAGATAGCATTAACCTTTTTGGTGGTCGTCCTATCATGATTGGTAATGGCTTTCAAGAGGTTATCTATCTTCCTATCCATCTCGAGTTCTTGTTGGTTAAAGCGGTCTGAAAGCTTGGCTATTTAGGCTTCTTGGATGTCACGAGGTGTCGCATCATCCCTTCTAAGTTGTGTTGACTAAGGGCACGAGGGCTTGAATTGTGTTGTTGGGACCATGAGGAGTCGTTAGAGGTGAATTCTTTGGTTTGAATCCAATTATAGTCGGGTTTGCCCCTCCATGCCTCTCGGGCTTCGTTGTAAGCCCTAGGTCCGAGTGTTGTGGGGAATCTTCCTCCCATTCCATTGGTACGTGAGGATGCATAGTCCACGGAAGCTTGTTCGGGGAGTCTCGTGCAATTACGAGCGTCATGGGGACCATTACATATCTCATACAAGGAAGAAACTTTGTTCACTTGGCGTGAAGGCTTAGGAGTTTCGTAGGAACTCATTAGGAATTTGACTTGATCTTCAAGTTTCAGTATCCTACAATTGGAAGGTTGTAAGTCAATAGGAGGCAAGGAGATTGCCTTGACGGTTTTGGGCAACTCACGGGGGTCATTCCAACATTCGTTGTCATAGAGGGAAAGGTCATATATTGTACATGTAAGTTCACTAAGCTTACCACCGGCCACTTGGTCGATGGTTTGCCTAGTTGAGAGATTAACATAATCGTAAAAGATTTGGACTTGAAGCCAAAGATCAATGCCGTGATAAGGGACTTTATGGAGCAAGTCCTTGAATCAAGTCTACGCCTCGTAGAGAGTTTCGCATTGACGTTGTTGGAACATCAAGAAGTCATTCTGATGCGCGCAAAAACAGTCAAGCTAAATCACACAAGCCCGCCACTTGTGAATGACGGACCGTAACCAGCTTAAAAGCGCTTAAGCAAAGCGAAATCAATGAAGATCTGAGGAGTATAGGGTCTCTCCGGGTCGTTATGTCCCAGCGAGCTGTGCAATGATTTATCAAACGTTTAGTGATCGAGGAATTTGAGCGGAAAAGGATTTGGTTATGATTATAACTACGGAATAAGCCAACAAATAAAAACGGCTTAAATGCAAATTAAGGAAATTAAAAAGATAAAATCTATTAAATAAACGCTATCACTATTTTTACAATGATGTTTTTGTTTTTATGTTTTTATAAAATTGAAATTAAAATCTACGTGACGTACAAAATAAAAAGTGAAACTAAAGCAATATTATCCCTAAAAATATGAAAACGATATTTTTACAATCCTAATGATAAAAGAAACTTTTAGAAAAAGAAACTATTTTATCACTAATTATCTAATTATTATTAAATAAAAACTATTTTTAACTATTTAATAATTACCTAAAATACAAAAAATGAGGAAACAAAGCTAGAAAAATCAAATTATGAAATGGAAAAGTCTAAAATATCAAACTAAAATTTTCAAAACTATTTTTGTATTTTTCTGATTATTTTTCTATTTTTTATGAATTTTAAACTATTTAAAACTAATTAAATTACTAAAATTTACCAAATAAACTATGAAAAATCTGGAAAATTACTTTTTCACTTCTTATATTTATCTAAACCTAAGAAAATTGAAAAATTATTTTTTGAACCTTTTCTGAATTTTTTATATTAAAAGCTAATTAAAAATGATTAAAAACTAATTTAAATTAGGAAAAATAGCAAAACAACTTGGAAAAATCTGAAATTTTCAGGAAAACTCTAAATTAATACTAGGAATCTGAGAAAATTGGAAAAACAGGCACTTGTGTGGAGAAATCTGAAACTGCTTAAACAAGTGCTTATTAATAAGCACTAAAATAAGCCAAATGAGACAAATAAACCACCCACTGATTACAGATGTTCTATACTACTAAAAGTGACCAATTGTAACTAAAATCAACAAACTTCAATCACTGAATAACAAACTACAAGGATTTGATCTCTATGAAATTTAGGTCTAAAAGCAGTTTTAGTGGTAACTTTAAGCACAAGCAGAAGCTTATAAATAAGCTCAAACTGAAAAATATGATTTGGAACTTGTAAAGGACCTGGGTGAGAGTACTTAAACCAAAAATTAGACCATGGTGAGCTCTTATGAGCTCTGTACAACTTGCACAAAAACTGAGTAAAACTCAGTGAATCTTTGAGGTGGAGTGCAGGCGAGGAACTGTATGCCTAAAAGAGAAGCTTATTTGAAGCTTATACAATGTTTGTAAAAATTCACAAAAATACTGATAAGAAAGAGGACCAGCTGAGCTTTTTGAAACACCAAGATTCACTGAGTAAGTCCCAGAAATGAACTCAAAACAATTCTTTCTAAATGACCCCAAAACAGATTTTTGCACTTTTTGACTTTTGACAAACTGAGGAACTTTGACTAATATGAATTTTAGATCCAATTTTAAGACTGATTTTGATGTTATGAGATGTATTGAACCTAATGCAAGCAATGTTGATGATATTTAAACACAAAATGATGAACTGCAATCCCAAAATCCCAACAGGTTAACGGTAGACAGATTTAGAGTCAAGTTTGACTTTGTGATGTTCTGAGACCCAATATATTGATTCAAATGACTATACTAAGGCAACACAAACATGAAACAAAGAAGCTAAACTGAACAAGTCCTTAAGACAGATAGAACAGTAATTCCAAACACCCCTTTATGTCACTGATTTGAGCTAAAACAGATCCAAACACAGAACCAACCTTTATTTATGATCAAACTACTTTAATATGACTTCATTACTGCTTTTTGAACAAGTTTTAACAAATTTAAACCACAAGAACTAATTATGCTAAGAAACTTATAAATGTGACTTACAAATGTCCAAGCCACAATGGCTAGCAAAATGAGAACCATGAACCACTAACCTATCAAACCCAATCCAAATAGCTACTATTCAACCCAATTCCAAGTCTGCATCAACCCATTTCCTTTCTGTATCAATTTCCACCCATGTTGACTTTTGTTGACCCAAGTTTAAAAGTGAATGAAACTGAGTTGTGAGCTTATTGAAAGCTTTTATGAGCTAATATAAGCTTATATGAGATTAACTTGAGCTGCTAAAAGCTTTGACACATGAGTTTGAAACTTTAAAACTTCAACAGTTAACACATTATAATGAGATTTGCCTTGAACTAAAATTGATGTTTAAAACAAGTTGAAATACACTTAGAAACTGTTATTGGATACACATAAACTTAAAAATACAAATTCAAACTATTTAAGACATGGTAATTAATAATTCGACATACATTAAAAAAAAACTAAAACTAACTGCCTTCTTCTTGCTTCTCTTGGCCTTTTTATACACCCCAAGCTATTTCTCTCACCTCAGTGAATAGTTCCCAGCAATAAGAATGACCATTGGATCACTGAAAATGATCTTGGCCATTTAAACCTTTTTGGCGCCAATTTTGGTTTAACAGCTGGAGGTGGGCAGGGTAGGTACAAAGGGTGCATTTAATGATCCCTTGGCTTCTTGTGTTTGGAGTGGGGGTGTAGTGATGATGGTTGAGTGTATCAGGTGAGTTGCAGGGGGGTTATGATGGAAATGGTTAACATGTGAGGGAGAGAGGGAAGATGGGTGGGTCAAACCCATTTGACCGGTGTTTTAATAACAGGTGTGGGTTGGATTCGGGTTTAAAACCGGGTAATGGTTGGGCTGGGTACTTGGTTTGGGCCCAAAGATAACATAGGGTCCGTTTGGAAGAGTAACAACACAAGGGCCAATATGCAATTTCCACAAAACCAAAGGACCAATTCTGTAATTTTGCAAAAGTGTTTTATGGACTGAAATTGACAAGAGTTGATATTACAAGGACCAAAGTTGCCCTTTTCAATTTTTCCAAGGGTCATTTCTGCCAATTTGCAAACTTGAAGGACCAAATTGTAATTTTCTCAAAACTTTTTACATTTTTCACCAAAGGACTAAATATGACAAGTTATGATTTAAAAAGGACCTTTGATGATTTTTCTTTTGAAATTTTGACTCAGGGACTGTTTTGACAACTTTTGAAACTTGGGGACTAAAGCGCAATTTTGCAAATTTGATATGTTTTCATCTGATTTTGATATTTTTGCATTTAAAACACATAAAACACTGATTTGTGATATTTTGATCATTTTGATGTGTTTATGAGTGTTTTCAGATGATTTTGCAGTTTATATTGTACAAAAATGATGAGTATTTACACACTCATCAATCCCCACACTGAGATATTGCTAGTCCCTAGCAATGATTTGAGAAAACATAATGGATTTTAAACTCTTTACCAAAAGCCATTACTTCTAGAGTAGCCAAATGTTTCAGTTCAAGTAAGAACCATGGTACACCGATAACCATGTGATTTTGAGCAAACCACCGACTTTCAACGGATTTGATTTTGTCTTTACAAGAAGCCGTACCCTTCTGGACTAGCCAACTCTTAGATAAATTATCAATATTATCTTTGGTGAGCTGATTACCAATTATGGTTTTTCCACTGCCTTTACCACAAGCCATAACCTTGCGGGCTAGTCAACTCTTCACTTTTTAGGATATGGTGAGTTGAATACCATACAATTTTGGGCAAATTGCAAGCCATATAAACGGATTTGAGAAATCTTTACCAAGAGTCGTTTGCTCCTAGATTAGCCAATCCTTTAGTCTTACAGACATGGCGGACTGATAACCAAATGAGTAAGTGTAAAACACTTACTCCAAAAAAAAAATTTTTTTTGGCCAAAAACGGGGGAATTGGGTAGATAATATGATAAAATTCGTGAGAATTCCCCCCCACACTTAGAAATGAATATTGCCCTCAATATTCAAAGTACGGCGGTTATGCTGAAACAAAGAACGTAAAGGGAAATATTACGGCCATTATTTAGAAGAAGATTTTTTTTTTTAAACATGTGGGCAACCCCCACACTAGGGTGGTAGAAAGTAGAAAGAAGTCAGAAATATGGGTGAAAACCCATATGGCGTGCTATTGTTTTTGATTACCGAGTCGCTAGCTTGACTCGACCCCGTATTCATTTGTTCATGGGGAAAGTAACGTGGAAAACCAATCTCGATCGGACTTTCGTTCACAATGTTAATAAACATATGAACATCGGAAAGTTCCACACCGACGAGATACAACCGCGGTATTGTTAATAGAAGAAACTATAAGGGATGATACCGGGGTCAAAGATGGTGTCCTCATTCCCGAAGGAGAAAAGGGAAAGAGCAACCACACCATCTTGGAAGAATGGAATAAAGACGTACATGAGAATGCATGTCCATTCCTCAGCAGAGAGAAGCAAATCACCGGTTTGACATTTTAAGCTTAAATTTGAAGCTTAGATGGTGATTGTCAAGAAGATGTCCGGGAGGGAGGGTGGGAAATGGTTCCTCAATCAACAGACTTTCCAGAAAAAGGATGTCTCCCTCCGGATCAAGGTAAGTGTTATCAATTCCCATTGGAATTGACTCATCACTAAGAAAGGCCTCGACTTCATTCCAAAAGTTGTCATCTTCCTCATCGAGGTGAGAGAAGGGATGTAAGAGTCGGGAATAAGACTAGAAGATGATGGATCATTTTTGAGCAATTCATCAATGGGAAAAATGTCTCCCATTGGATCACAAACATCATCATCCAACTCAGATGGCCGAAGAGAGTTTGGTTTCATCCACAGACTTAACAATCTCGATGCGACAAACGATGCGGAGGTGGGACAAGTAGTGTGCTCTTAGAGCTAGCAGTTTCCACCACTTCCGATGAAGTCTCCGATTCTAGATCATCGTCATCATCATCAAGAACACTCTTGACTTCCCTGGTACACCTTTCAAACCATTTGTTTGAACCAGGGGTAATTTTCAAAGCTTTGAGCTCCGACGCGTTTTTGGTGAACACTCTTAACCGTGAAATTTAAGAGTGTTGCATTGATTCTTTCAGATTTTTGATCAATTGTGGCAACACTCTGTTTGTATAGAGGTTTGGAGTTCTGGTTGATATTCAATGTGAGCTCTTCGTTGTCAACCCGTATGGTTAACTCTTCACAAACACATCAATCGAGCCGCGACTGCGTTCTTAAGAAAGCTCTCCTTAAGATGAGGGGAACTCTAGGATCTGCATCGAAGTCTACTACAACAAAGTCAGCATGAAAGTGAAACTTTCCCACTTTCATCACGACATCCTCGGCTATCCCAAGTGGACGAGTTACGGATGCGGTCCGCTAGCTCGAGTGTCATACGAGTGGATGAAAGTTCAAGAAGAGACAGTTTCTTCCATACTGAGAGTGGCATGAGGTTAATGCTAGCGCCAAGATCGGCCAAGGCGGAGCATTGAAACATCCCAAGAAATCACACGGGATTAAAACCGGCCGGGGTCTTCAAGCTTTTCGGAAGCTTATTAAGAATGGCCGTGAGCATTGCTCATTTAGAGGGTTTTAGCCATCTCTGATAGTTTATCTTTGTTGGTTAGTAAGCCTTTAAGCGTGGATGCAAATTTAGGCATTAGAACGAGAGCATCAGCGAAGCTTATATCAAAGTGAAGCTCATTGAAGATTTGGAAAAATTTTTCCATTTGCTCTTTGTTTTTGTCTTTGAGCTTCTCATCATTCATTCTTGATGGGTAAGGAAGCTGACTAGACTTTTGAGCGGGATGGAAGTGTTTTCGGCTCGAATTTTTCTTCGGAACATCGGGTCCGGACTTGAAACTTGGACTACCGAAGGTGGGGACGTGTCTTGATGCCGTGGGCTTGAATAATGCACCTTGTCCGTTGTCTCCTTGGTAACTTGACTCAATGCCACGGAGGAGGGGCATAGGAGTCGAGGGTCCATTGTGCGTCTTACCACTACAGTGGTGGCGGCTTTCAACTCGGCATTAGGATTGGGAATAGTATTGCTTGGGAGTCCTCCAGAAGATGATGAAGCTTTGTTCATATTCATGTTCATAAAACTGCTCATCATATTCTTTAACTCATTTGTCTGCCGAGACAGTGTGGTATCAATTTCCCTTTTTAGCTCACCTCTCATGTTATTGATCTGAGTTTGCATTGAGCGCATGTTTGACTCAGTAATTTTCATGAAGTCATTTGGCATGGGAGCTTGAGGAGGTTGTTGATAACTTTGATGATTAGGAGCTTGATAAGGTTGTTGATAACTTTGATGATTAGGAGCTTGGGGAGGTTGTTGATAACTTTGATGATTTGGAGCTTGATAAGGTTGGTTGAAATTGTTCCGGTTTTGATTGAAATTTTGAGAGTTATTGAAATTTTGTCCTTGATTCGGAACAAAGCGATTTTGATTGCCATGGTTTTGCACGGAGGAAAACCGGTGGTGTCATACCGCTAGGTGCGGTAGTGAGGATCAGCATGTGGTCGGTATTGATTGTGGTTTACCGCAGCTACGGGAGCTTGGTAAAAGGAAGCATCGGTTGCTTGACAATCATAATACGCGTGTGGACCACTACAAATTTCACACACCTTGTTTATGGCTTTGATTGGTTCCGGCTTATGAATTTCGCTTTTGATTTCCTTTACCTCTTTTATCATACAATGGATGATGTCCGTTAGAGCGGCTAACGGAGCTGCTAACTCGGAAGAGTTACGGATGAAAGCGAGTGTTCGAACATTGACTTTGTTTAGAGAAATAGGAACTTTTGATTTACTCTCGCAAATTTCAAGCACATCTTTAGGTCTACGATTCAAGATATTGCCACCCGCAGATGCGTTCAAAGAATCTTGATCATTACCGTTCAACCCATTATAAAAGATATTAACTTGTTGAAGCTCTGTGAATTCATGATGGGGGCATTTCTTGAGGAGATCTTTGAATCTCTCCCATGCCTCTCCAAAATTTACATCGAAATTTTGACGAAATCCAAATTTCATTTTAAGATTAGTCGTCTTTGATGGAGGAAAGAAGTAATTCACAAACTTTTGAACAAGATCCTCCCAAGTTTCGATGGATCGAGGGGTTCTTTTTCGACCAAATCCGGTTGTCCCCTCAGAGAGAATGGAAAAAGCATCAACTTGATCACCTTTTGTGGCACATCCTTGAAATTGATAGTTGAGGTCAATTTGTTAAACCAACGGATGTGTGCATACGGGTCTTCTCGATCAGACCAGCGGAATTGATTCGTAGACACAAGTGTGATCAAATGTGTCTTCAATTGAAGTGATCGAAGCTGATAATGGTAAAACGATGGCATCTCCATAACCCTCGGTGGGTGCACGGAGCATTTCGCCATAGTGCGTTCGCGCCATGGTGTTGTTAGAAATAGTACGAATCTCGGGTTCGACTATTTGGGCGACGTCTACGAGAACGTCGTCTAGGAATTTCTGCTAGATAACGCAAAGGACTCAATGATCTAGAAGAACGAGTGCGCATGCACTAGAGTTAACTCTAAGAGACTCAGAGTTAAGGAGAGAAATGGAATTATGAAGATATTTCAGATGAGAATGAGAATTATGAAGACGTTTTATAAAAATGGGGTGAGAAGAATCTTTATGGGTTTTCTGGTTCTGAAACGTCGATATCACAACAAAATCAATTAACACAAAATCGAGGCAAAACAACAGTGAACTTAACCAATAATCCAAGATGAATGGCTTCTTTGAAAAAGGTACACCAATCACCAGGACACAAAGGCAAGTTTTAAATCTTTAGTTCGGGAACTTATTATGGTGCACCCCAGTTAGGTAGTGTACTGCCTTGGTTTTCGGTGGTAATCTTTTAAGTTGTTATTATTAAAGAAAACGACGAATCTTTTTGTATTTTTATTATTTGATACATATATAGAAACAAAAGAAAATATTTTTTGTGTTTTATACGTTTTGGATGTTTTGGATTTTTGGATTTTTTAAATAAAAATATGGATATATATATAGATGGATAGAGATGGATGATATAAACAAATGAGTGAGTATTCAAACAACTAATCGCTAGAGCGTAGACAAATAGCGAGCTCCCGGCGGCGGCGCAGAAAATTTGATGCCTCAAAAACAGTCAAGCTAAAGCACACAAGCCCGCCACTTGTGAATGACGGACCGTAACCAGCTTAAAACTGCTTAAGCACGAAATCAATGAAGATCTGAGGAGTATAGGGTCTCCCCGGGTCGTTATGTCCCAGCGAGCTATGCAATGATTTATCAAACGTTTAGTGATCGAGGAATTTGAACGGAAAAAGGATTTGGTTATGATTATAACTACGGAATAAGCCAACAAATAAAAACGGCTTAAATGCAAATTAAGGAAATTAAAAAGATAAAATCTATTAAATAAACGCTATCACTATTTTTACAATGATGTTTTTGTGATTTTTATGTTTTATAAAATTGAAATTAAAATCTACGTGACGTACAAAATAAAAAAATGAAACTAAAGCAATATTATCCCTAAAAATATGAAAATGATATTTTTACAATCCTAATGATAAAAGAAACTTTTTAGAAAAAGAAAACTATTTTTATCACTAATTATCTAATTATTATTAATTAAAAACTATTTTTAACTATTTAATAATTACCTAAAATACAAAAAATGAGGAAACAAAGCTAGAAAAATCAAATTATGAAATGGAAAAGTCTAAAATATCAAACTAAAATTTTCAAAACTATTTTTGTATTTTTCTGATTATTTTTCTATTTTTTATGAATTTTAAACTATTTAAAACTAATTAAATTACTAAAAATTACCAAATAAACTATGAAAAATCTGGAAAATTACTTTTTTCACTTTTTATATTTATCTAAACCTAAGAAAATTGAAAAATTATTTTTTGAACCTTTTCTGAATTTTTTATATTAAAAGCTAATTAAAAATGATTAAAAACTAATTTAAATTAGGAAAAATAGCAAAACAACTTGGAAAAATCTGAAATTTTCAGGAAAACTCTAAATTAATACTAGGAATATGAGAAAATTGGAAAAACAGGCACTTGTTTGGAGAAATAAAGCTGCTTAAACAAGTGCTTATTAATAAGCACTAAAATAAGCCAAATGAGACAAATAAACCACCCACTGATTACAGATGTTCTATACTACTAAAAGTGACCAATTGTAACTAAAATCAACAAACTTCAATCACTGAATAACAAACTACAAGGATTTGATCTCTATGAAATTTAGGTCTAAAACAGTTTCTGAGTGGTAACTTTAAGCACAAGCAGAAGCTTATAAATAAGCTCAAACTGAAAAATATGATTTGGAACTTGTAAAGGACCTGGGTGAGAGTACTTAAACCAAAAATTAGACCATGGTGAGCTCTTATGAGCTCTGTACAACTTGCACAAAAACGAGGTAAAACTCAGTGAATCATGAGTGCGAGCAATCTTTAGTATGCCTAAAAGAGAAGCTTATTTGAAGCTTATACAATGTTTGTAAAAATTCACAAAAATACTGATAAGAAAGAGGACCAGCTGAGCTTTTTGAAACACCAAGATTCACTGAGTAAGTCCCAGAAATGAACTCAAAACAATTCTTTCTAAATGACCCCAAAACAGATTTTTGCACTTTTTGACTTTTGACAAACTGAGGAACTTTGACTAATATGAATTTTAGATCCAATTTTAAGACTGATTTTGATGTTATGAGATGTATTGAACCTAATGCAAGCAATGTTGATGATATTTAAACACAAAATGATGAACTGCAATCCCAAAATCCCAACAGTTAACAGGTAGACAGATTTAGAGTCAAGTTTGACTTTGTGATGTTGCAGACCCAATATATTGATTCAAATGACTATACTAAGGCTACACAAACATGAAACAAAAGAAGCTAACCACTGAACAAGTCCTTAAGACAGATAGAACAGTAATTCCAAACACCCCTTTATGTCACGATTTGAGCTAAAAGCAGATCCAAACACGAACCAACCTTTATTTATGATCAAACTACTTTAATATGACTTCATTACTGCTTTTTGAACAAGTTTTAACAAATTTAAACCACAAGAACTAATTATGCTAAGAAACTTATAAATGTGACTTACAAATGTCCAAGCCACAATGGCTAGCAAAATGAGAACCATGAACCACTAACCTATCAAACCCAATCCAAATAGCTACTATTCAACCCAATTCCAAGTCTGCATCAACCCATTTCCTTTCTGTATCAATTTCCACCCATGTTGACTTTTGTTGACCCAAGTTTAAAAGTGAATGAAACTGAGTTGTGAGCTTATTGAAAGCTTTTATGAGCTAATATAAGCTTATATGAGATTAACTTGAGCTGCTAAAAGCTTTGACACATGAGTTTGAAACTTAAAACTTCAACAGTTAACACATTATAATGAGATTTGCCTTGAACTAAAATTGATGTTTAAAACAAGTTGAAATACACTTAGAAATTGTTATTGGATACACATAAACTTAAAAATACAAATTCAAACTATTTAAGACATGGTAATTAATAATTCGACATACATTAAAAAAAACTAAAACTAACTGCCTTCTTCTTGCTTCTCTTGGCCTTTTTATACACCCCAAGCTATTTCTCTCACCTCGTTGAATAGTTCCCAGCAATAAGAATGACCATTGGATCACTGAAAATGATCTTGGCCATTTAAACCTTTTTGGCGCCAATTTTGGTTTAACAATTTGGAGGTGGGCAGGGGGTAGGTACAAGGGTGCATTTAATGATCCCTTGGCTTCTTGTGTTTGGAGTGGGGGTGTAGTGATGATGGTTGAGTGTATCGAGGTGAGTTGAGGGGGGTTATGATGGAAATGGTTAACATGTGAGGGAGAGAGGGAAGATGGGTGGGTCAAACCCATTTGACCGGTGTTTTAATAACAGGTGTGGGTTGGATTCGGGTTTAAAACCGGGTAATGGTTGGGCTGGGTACTTGGTTTGGGCCCAAAGATAACATAGGGTCCGTTTGGAAGAGTAACAACACAAGGGCCAATATGCAATTTCCACAAAACCAAAGGACCAATTCTGTAATTTTGAAAAAGTGTTTTATGGACTGAAATTGACAAGAGTTGATATTACAAGGACCAAAGTTGCCCTTTTCAATTTTTCCAGGGGTCATTTCTGCCAATTTGCAAACTTGAAGGACCAAATTGTAATTTTCTCAAAACTTTTTACATTTTTCACCAAAGGACCAAATTTGACAAGTTATGATTTAAAAGGGACCTTTGATGATTTTTCTTTTGAAATTTTGACTCGGGGACTGTTTGACAACTTTTGAAACTTGGGGACTAAAACGCAATTTTGCAAATTTGGTACATTTTTCATCTGATTTTGATATTTTTGCATTTAAAACACATAAAACACTGATTTGTGATATTTTGATCATTTTGATGTGTTTCGAGTGTTTTCGAGATGATTTTGCGGTTTATATTGTACAAAAATGATGAGTATTTACACACTCATCAATCCCCACTTGAGATATTGCTAGTCTCTAGCAATGATTTGAGAAAACATAATGGATTTTAAACTCTTTACCAAAAGCCATTACTTCTGGAGTAGCCAAATGTTTCAGTTCAAGTAAGAACCATGGTACACTTATAACCATGTGATTTTGAGCAAACCACCGACTTTCAACGGATTTGATTTTGTCTTTACCGAAGCCGTACCCATACGGACTAGCCAACTCTTAGATAAATTATCAATATTATCTTTGGTGAGACGATTACCAATTATGGTTTTTCCACTGCCTTTACCACAAGCCATAACCTTGCGGGCTAGCCAACTCTTCACTTTTTAGGATATGGTGAGTTGAATACCATACAATTTTGGGCAAATTGCAAGCCATATAAGCGGATTTGAGAAATCTTTACCAAGAGCCGTTTGCTCCTGGATTAGCCAATCCTTTAGTCTTAGACATGGCGGACTGATAACCTAATGAGAAAGTGTAAAACACTTACTCCAAAAAAAATTTTTGGCCAAAAGCGGGGAATTGGGTAGATAATATGATAAAATTCGTGAGAATCCCCACACTTAGAAATGAATATTGCCCTCAATATTCAAAGTACCGGCGGTTATGCGGAAACAAAGAACGTAAAAGGGAAATACTACGGCCATTTATTTAGAAGAAGATTTTTTTTTTTTTTTTTTTTTTTTTAAACATGTGGGCAACCCCCCCACACTAGGGTGGTAGAAAGTAGAAAGAAGTCAGAAATATGGGTGAAAACCCATATGGCGTGCTCTTGTTTTTGATTACCGAGTCGCTAGCTTGACTCGATCCCCGTATTCATTTGTTCATGGGGAAAGTAACGTGGAAAACCAATCTCGATCGGACTTTCGTTCACAATGTTAATAAACATATGAACATCGGAAAGTTCCACACCGACGAGATATAACCGCGGTATTGTTAATAGTAGAAACTATAAGGGATGATACCGGGGTCAAAGATGGTGTCCTCATTCCCGAAAGAGAAAAGGGAAAGAGCAACCACACCATCTTGGAAGAATGGAATAAAGACGTACATGAGAATGCATGTCCATTCCTCAGCAGAGAGAAGCAAATCACCGTTTGACATTTTTAAGCTTAAATTTGAAGCTTAGATGGTGATTGTCAAGAAGATGTCCGGGAGGGAGGGTGGGAAATGGTTCTTCAATCAACAAACTTTCCAGAAAAAGGATGTCTCCCTCGGATCGGTAAGTGTTATCAATTCCTGTTGGAATTGACTCATCACTAAGAAAGGCCTCGACTTCATTCCAAAAGTTGTCATCTTCCTCATCAGGAGTGAGAGAAGGGATGGAAGAGTCGGGAATAAGACTAGAAGATGATGGATCATTTTTGAGCAATTCATCAATGGGAAAAATGTCTCCCATTGGATCACAAACATCATCATCCAACTCAGATGAAACTGAAGAGAGTTTGGTTTCATCCACGAGACTTAACAATCTCGATGCGACAAAGCGATGCGGAGGTGGGACAAGTAGTGTGCTCTTAGAGCTAGCAGTTTCCACCACTTCCGATGAAGTCTCCGATTCTAGATCATCGTCATCATCATCAAGAACACTCTTGACTTCCCTGGTACAGCTTTCAAACCATTTGTTTGAACCAGGGGTAATTTTCAAAGCTTTGAGCTCAGCACGTTTTTGGTGAACACTCTTAACCGTGAAATTTGAGAGTGTTGCATTGATTCTTTCGGATTTTTGATCAATTGTGGCAACACTCTGTTTGTATAGAGGTTTAGAGTTCTGGTTGATATTCAATGTGAGCTCTTCGTTGTCAACCCGTATGGTTAACTCTTCAGCAAACACATCAATCAGAGCACGACTCGTTCTTAAGAAAGCTCTCCCTAAGATGAGGGGAACTCTAGGATCTGCATCGAAGTCTACTACAACAAAGTCAGCATGAAAGTGAAACTTTCCCACTTTCATCACGACATCCTCGGCTATCCCAAGTGGACGAGTTACTGTACGGTCCGCTAGCTCGAGTGTCATACGAGTGGATGAAAGTTCAGGAAGAGACAGTTTCTTCCATACTGAGAGTGGCATGAGGTTAATGCTAGCGCCAAGATCGGCCAAGGCGAACATTGAAACATCCCAAGAAATCACACGGGATTAAAAACCTGCCGGGGTCTTCAAGCTTTTCGGGAAGCTTATTAAGAATGGCCGCTGAGCATTGCTCATTTAGAGGGTTTTAGCCATCTCGATAGTTTATCTTTGTTGGTGAGTAAGCCTTTAAGCGTGGATGCAAATTTAGGCATTAGAGCGAGAGCATCAACGAAGCTTATATCAAAGTGAAGCTCATTGAAGATTTGGAAAAATTTTTCCATTTGCTCTTTGTTTTTGTCTTTGAGCTTCTCATCATTCATTCTTGATGGGTAAGGAAGTTGACTAGACTTTTGAGCCGGGATGGAAGTGTTTTCGGCTCGAATTTTTCTTCGAACATCGGGTTCGGACTTGAAACTTGGACTACCGAAAGTGGGGCGTGTGCGGTATTCCGTGGGCTTGAATAATGCACCTTGTCCGTTGTCTCCTTGGTAACTTGACTCAATGCCACGGGAGGAGGGGCATAGGAGTCTTAGGTCCATTGTGCGTCTTACCACTACGAGTGGTGACGGCTTTCAACTCGGCATTTGGATTGGGAATAGTATTGCTTGGGAGTCCTCCAGAAGATGATGAAGCTTTGTTCATATTCATGTTCATAAAACTGCTCATCATATTCTTTAACTCATTTGTCTGCCGAGATAATGTGGTATCAATTTCCTTTTTTAGCTCACCTCTCATGTTATTATCGAGTTTGCATTGAACGCATGTTTGACTCGGTCATTTTCATGAAGTCATTTGGCATGGGAGCTTGAGGAGGTTGTTGATAACTTTGATGATTAGGAGCTTGATAAGGTTGTTGATAACTTTGATGATTAGGAGCTTGGGGAGGTTGTTGATAACTTTGATGATTTGGAGCTTGATAAGGTTGGTTGAAATTGTTCCGATTTTGATTGAAATTTTGAGAGTTATTGAAATTTTGTCCTTGATTCGGAACAAAGCGATTTTGATTGCCATGGTTTTGCACGGGAGGAAAACCAGGTGGTGTCATACCGCTAGGTGCACGGTAGTGAGGATCAGCCTGTGGTCGGTATTGATTGTGGTTTACCGCAGCTACGGGAGCTTGGTAAAAGGAAGCATCGGTTGCTTGACAATCATAATACGCGTGTGGACCACTACAAATTTCACACACCTTGTTTATGGCTTTGATTGGTTCCGGCTTATGAATTTCGCTTTTGATTTCCTTTACCTCTTTTATCATACAATGGATGATGTCCGTTAGAGCGGCTAACGGAGCTGCTAACTCGGAAGAGTTACCGGATGAAGAGGCGGAGTGTTGAACATTGACTTTGTTGCGAGAAATAGGACTTTGATTTACTCTCGCAAATTTCAAGCACATCTTTAGGTCTACGATTCAAGATATTGCCACCTGCGGATGCGTTCAAAGAATCTTGATCATTACCGTTCAACCCATTATAAAAGATATTAACTTGTTGAAGCTCCGTGAATTCATGATGGGGGCATTTCCTGAGGAGATCTTTGAATCTCTCCCATGCCTCTCAAAAGTTTTCATCGAAATTTTGACGAAATCCAAATTTCATTTTAAGATTAGTCGTCTTTGATGGAGGAAAGAAGTAATTCACAAACTTTTGAACAAGATCCTCCCAAGTTTCGATGGATCGAGGGGTTCTTTTCCACCAAATCGGGCACGTCCCCTCAAGAGAAAATGGAAAAAGCATCAACTTGATGACTTTTTGTGGCACATCCTTGAAATTGATAGTTGAGGTCAATTTGTTAAACCAACGGATGTGTGCATACGGGTCTTCTCGATCAGACCCGCGGAATTGATTCGTAGACACAAGTGTGATCAAATGTGTCTTCAATTGAAGTGATCGAAGCGATAATGGTAAAACGATGGCATCTCCATAACCCTCGGTGGGTGCACGGAGCATTTCCGCCATAGTATGCGTTCGATGCCATGGTGTTGTTAGAAATCAGTACGAATCTCGGGTTCGACTATTTGGGCAGCACGCCTACGAGAACGTCGTCTAGGAATTTCTGCTAGATCACGCAAAGGACTCAATGATCTAGAAGAGCGAGTGCGCATGCACTAGAGTTAACTCTAAGAGACTCGAGTTAAGGAGAGATGGAATTATGAAGATATTTCGGATGAGAATGAGAATTATGAAGGCGTTTTATAAAACGGGGTGAGAAGAATCTTTATGGGTTTTCGGTTCGAAGCGTCGATATCATAACAAAATCAATTAACACAAAATCGAGGCAAAACAACAGTGAACTTAACCAATAATCCAAGATGAATGGCTTCTTTGAAAAGGGTACACCAATCACAAGGACACAAAGGCAAGTTTTAAATCTTTAGTTCGGGAACTTATTATGGTGCACCCCGAGTTAGGTAGTGCATGCCTTGGTTTTCGGTGGTAATCTTTTAAGTTGTTATTATTAAAGAAAACGACGAATCTTTTTGTATTTTTATTATTTGATACATATATAGAAACAAAAGAAAAATATTTTTGTGTTTTATACGTTTTTGGATGTTTTTGGATTTTTTTAAATAAAAATATGGATATATATATAGATGGATAGAGATGGATGATATAAACAAATGAGTGAGTATTCAAACAACTAATCGCTAGACGAGACAAATAGCGCTCCCGGCGCGCGCCAGAAATTTGATGCGCCAAAAAGTCAAGCTAAATCACACAAGCCCGCCACTTGTGAATGACGGACCGTAACCGACTTAAAACTGCTTAAGCACGAAATCAATGAAGATCTGAGGAGTATAGGGTCTCCCCGGGTCGTTATGTCCCAGCGAGCTATGCAATGATTTATCAAACGTTTAGTGATCGAGGAATTTGAACGGAAAAAGGATTTGGTTATGATTATAACTACGGAATAAGCCAACAAATAAAAACGGCTTAAATGCAAATTAAGGAAATTAAAAAGATAAAATCTATTAAATAAACGCTATCACTATTTTTACAATGATGTTTTTGTTTTTATGTTTTTATAAAATTGAAATTAAAATCTACGTGACGTACAAAATAAAAAGTGAAACTAAAGCAATATTATCCCTAAAAATATGGAAATGATATTTTTACAATCCTAATGATAAAAGAAACTTTTTAGAAAAAGAAAACTATTTTTATCACTAATTATCTAATTATTATTAAATAAAAACTATTTTTAACTATTTAATAATTACCTAAAATACAAAAAATGAGGAAACAAAGCTAGAAAAATCAAATTATGAAATGGAAAAGTCTAAAATATCAAACTAAAATTTTCAAAACTATTTTTGTATTTTTCTGATTATTTTTCTATTTTTTATGAATTTTAAACTATTTAAAACTAATTAAATTACTAAAAATTACCAAATAAACTATGAAAAATCTGGAAAATTACTTTTTTCACTTCTTATATTTATCTAAACCTAAGAAAATTGAAAAATTATTTTTTTGAACCTTTTCTGAATTTTTTATATTAAAAGCTAATTAAAAATGATTAAAAACTAATTTAAATTAGGAAAAATAGCAAAACAACTTGGAAAAATCTGAAATTTTCAGGAAAACTCTAAATTAATACTAGGAATCTGAGAAAATTGGAAAAACAGGCACTTGTGTGGAGAAATCTGAAACTGCTTAAACAAGTGCTTATTAATAAGCACTAAAATAAGCCAAATGAGACAAATAAACCACCCACTGATTACAGATGTTCTATACTACTAAAAGTGACCAATTGTAACTAAAATCAGCAAACTTCAATCACTGAATAACAAACTACAAGGATTTGATCTCTATGAAATTTAGGTCTAAAAGCAGTTTTGAGTGGTAACTTTAAGCACAAGCAGAAGCTTATAAATAAGCTCAAACTGAAAAATATGATTTGGAACTTGTAAAGGACCTGGGTGAGAGTACTTAAACCAAAAATTAGACCATGGTGAGCTCTTATGAGCTCTGTACAACTGCACAAAAACGAGTAAAACTTCGATGAATCTTTGAGGTCTGGAGCAGGGCACCTGTATGCCTAAAAAGAGAAGCTTATTTGAAGCTTATACAATGTTTGTAAAAATTCACAAAAATACTGATAAGAAAGAGGACCAGCTGAGCTTTTTGAAACACCAAGATTCACTGAGTAAGTCCTAGAAATGAACTCAAAACAATTCTTTCTAAATGACCCCAAAACAGATTTTTGCACTTTTTGACTTTTGACAAACTGAGGAACTTTGACTAATATGAATTTTAGATCCAATTTTAAGACTGATTTTGATGTTATGAGATGTATTGAACCTAATGCAAGCAATGTTGATGATATTTAAACACAAAATGATGAACTGCAATCCCAAAATCCCAACAGTTAACAGGTAGACAGATTTAGAGTCAAGTTTGACTTTGTGATGTTGCAGACCCAATATATTGATTCAAATGACTATACTAAGGCTACACAAACATGAAACAAAAGAAGCTAACCACTGAACAAGTCCTTAAGACAGATAGAACAGTAATTCCAAACACCCCTTTATGTCACTGATTTGAGCTAAAACAGATCCAAACACAGAACCAACCTTTATTTATGATCAAACTACTTTAATATGACTTCATTCTTGCTTTTGAACAAGTTTTAACAAATTTAAACCACAAGAACTAATTATGCTAAGAAACTTATAAATGTGACTTACAAATGTCCAAGCCACAATGGCTAGCAAAATGAGAACTATGAACCACTAACCTATCAAACCCAATCCAAATAGCTACTATTCAACCCAATTCCAAGTACGCATCAACCCATTTCCTTTCTGTATCAATTTCCACCCATGTTGACTTTTGTTGACCCAAGTTTAAAAGTGAATGAAACTGAGTTGTGAGCTTATTGAAAGCTTTTATGAGCTAATATAAGCTTATATGAGATTAACTTGATTTGCTAAAAGCTTTGACACATGAGTTTGAAACTTTAAAACTTCAATGTTAACACATTATAATGAGATTTGCCTTGAACTAAAATTGATGTTTAAAACAAGTTGAAATACACTTAGAAACTGTTATTGGATACACATAAACTTAAAAATACAAATTCAAACTATTTAAGACATGGTAATTAATAATTCGACATACATTAAAAAAAACTAAAACTAACTGCCTTCTTCTTGCTTCTCTTGGCCTTTTTATACACCCCAAGCTATTTCTCTCACCTCGATGAATAGTTCCCACAATAAGAATGACCATTGGATCACTGAAAATGATCTTGGCCATTTAAACCTTTTTGGCGCCAATTTTGGTTTTAACATTTGGAGGTGGGGCAGGGTAGGTACAAAGGGTGCATTTAATGATCCCTTGGCTTCTTGTGTTTGGAGTGGGGGTGTAGTGATGATGGTTGAGTGTATCAGGTGAGTTGAAGGGGGGGTTATGATGGAAATGGTTAACATGTGAGGGAGAGAGGGAAGATGGGTGGGTCAAACCCATTTGACCGGTGTTTTAATAACAGGTGTGGGTTGGATTCGGGTTTAAAACCGGGTAATGGTTGGAAATTTGGGTACTTGGTTTGGGCCCAAAGATAACATAGGGTCCGTTTGGAAGAGTAACAACACAGGGGCCAATATGCAATTTCCACAAAACCAAAGGACCAATTCTGTAATTTTGCAAAAGTGTTTTATGGACTGAAATTGACAAGAGTTGATATTACAAGGACCAAAGTTGCCCTTTTCAATTTTTCCAGGGGTCATTTCTGCCAATTTGCAAACTTGAAGGACCAAATTGTAATTTTCTCAAAACTTTTTACATTTTTCACCAAAGGACCAAATTTGACAAGTTATGATTTAAAAAGGACCTTTGATGATTTTTCTTTTGAAATTTTGACTCAGGGACTGTTTTGACAACTTTTGAAACTTGGGGACTAAAACGCAATTTTTGCAAATTTGATATGTTTTCATCGATTTTGATATTTTTGTTTTTAAAACACATAAAACACTGATTTGTGATATTTTGATCATTTTGATGTGTTTCTGAGTGTTTTCAGATGATTTTGCAGTTTATATTGTACAAAAATGATGAGTATTTACACACTCATCACATTCCTTAGCTTGGTAGTTCTCCCCGATGGGAAAAATTGGGCGAGGAAACGAGTGGTGAGATCATCCCAACTTGAGATGGATCATGCGGGAAGTCGCTCAAGCCAATTACTAGCTTGGTCCCGTAGAGAGGATTGGAAGAGACGCAAGCGCGTGGTCTCCTGTGTGGTGGCATCAAGGTCAATGGAGTCAACTATTTTTAGGAAATCCTTGAGATGCTGATTAGGATCTTCAGAACGAAGTCCATGGAATGCACATCTGTTTTGCACCAACCGGATGGTGTTGGATCACAGGGCCGTAGTTTGAGCTTGAAGTATGAGCTCAATGGTGTTCCTATAGCCTTGATGGCTCAGTCTAGAGTATTCACCAAGAGTACGGCCTCTTGGCGGGTCATGTGGTGGTTGATTGAGTGGAAGTGGTTGATGTGGTGTTGGATCGTTGTTGGGTGGATCATCACCTTCCATGATGAAAAGTAATGAGGCTACGAACAAAGACACAAAGAAGGGGATAGACTACAAGAAAGCTATGAAAAATAGAAAAAAGGCTCACTTGATAGGAATCAAGCGACTGAATCTAAACGAGATAGAAATCTAACTACCTATTCTATTCCCCGGCAGTGGCGCCAAAAACTTGATGCGTGGGTTAGGGGTCGAGAAAACCTCCTTTTCTATGAGCAAGTTTTTCAACCCTCTAGGTAGTGAACCTAATCTTTGTTGTTTAGTATGTGATAAGCCCAGGGGATTGATTTCGTTCTCTAAGAGAATAGGAATGCTAGAAAAGATATATGACGAGAAGGTGGGGTTGAGGGAGATTATTTTTAGTCTTTTTTTTATGGTTTTTTAGAAAGCAAAGGTAAATGTCTCGGGGTATAAGATTGGGGGTGGTACTTCTACCGATTTCTACTACTTTTACTACTTATCTAATTATCTAATTAACTACGGATAGATTATGTTTAACGTCGGTGTGCTCGTATGATGATTAAAGATGTGTTTACTATGATATTATTGCTCCCTGTTTACCTCTTATTGGTCGGTTGAATTGTCACTTCCTTTATCTTAATTGGTGTGTTGTATTCCGTTTGGTCATAGGTGGTGCCTAATTCCCTAGTTCTAAGAATTGCAACTCTCCTCTAGAATAGCCGGGATCGGCAAGTACAATGGTATCTCCCCCGAATACTCTACTATCCTAAAGCTACAATTTATGCAATAAACACAAGGAATGGCCTAAGTGCACTCAAAGGATTTTTTGCTACTTAGGACGTTCAACCTCGCAACAATGAAAGAAGAAGTCAGTTTTCCTTAATCTACCGTCTACCAATTAAGACAAGAGACAACCTAACAATAATTAATAACTAGGTTTCATAGATCTAAGCAAACATAAGAATAATTTAGCTACTCATGTTAAACAAGAAAGCATACACACATACAAATGAACATGGGGTAGACATAATGATAAACTGGATAAACAAACTTATCTTGTGATGTAAAATAGGGTATGGGACCCTAGACTACTATCCAAGTCGGACTACAACTTTATTAGGGTTTTCTCTCCAAAGTTCGACCTCATAAAATACAGAAAAATTAAATTCTATATATAGATTTACAATTGCGACGGCGTCACCTTTTGCTAGTGACGCCGTCAGGTCGTCATCCTTAGTGTTTCGTTTGGGCCAAGTCATCGTTGGGACGACATCAGTTGAGGAGTGTGACACCGTCATTCTTCATGTAGGACGTCGTCTGGGTCTTGGTTCTTGGGCGTTTGGTGTGAAATTTTTGAGTGACGGCTTCTAGAGTTTAGGCGTGACGCCGTCAGGCTTTAGAACTAGAATTTCCACTGATCCGTCACGTGCACTTTTGATGAAGTCTTTTATAAAGGGACGGCGTCGCCCTTTTGGTTGGGACGCCGTCGGTGTCTTTGGAGTGCCTTTGATCTTGACTTTGCCATTTTCTTCATGCTTTTGCTCCTTTTCGTCAAAATGTGCTTCATTCCAGCATTTTGCTTCCAAAAGACCTAAAATGTGAAAAAGAACGATTTTAAGTAGTTACAGATATAAAATGTTTCGATTTAGGGCTTAAATGACCCCCTAAAAACGTGTGTTTTAAATCCTTATCTGTATATACTTTATATAACCACTTATGTCGTATTTAAGTTACATAATTTTAGGGCATAATCCATATATCTAGTTACAAGACAGCTAAGAACAAGTAAATAAACGAGCATAGGCAATGAACATAAATAACATCCAACGAGGTAAACTAGTAATCGATGTAAAACATATCAAAAAAACATAATCTTCATAAACATGGCTGACACCTAAGGGTGTTAGGCCATAATCTAAGTACCAACACAAGAAAACATAATCACGACGTAAATTGTATGAAACAAAGTAAATACGATACGTTAACCAAATGATTATATGATAAAACTAGGTTACAATGAGTTCTGCTAATCATTGATTAAGTATGCAGAACCTTCTTGCCTTCTAGCATGATTGTTTCTACTGCTCGTTCATTAATCTGCTGCTGGAACTCACATTTACTACTGTCACTTTATTCTTAAAACTGCTCGAAGCTGCTGCTGCAACATGAAACTAATGCTAGAATTTAAAGTGTTGCTCGCTGCTAGCTCATTTTAATCTAAGGTAATAAAAGTAGTTTATGATTTTGTTGGAATCTTTGCTTTTGTTACACGTTGCCGCCAATCAAAAGAAAAGAAAATTGTTTGATGTAATTCGCTGCCATCAACTGCTTTGTGTTTGACTAATGAAAAATTAATGGTCAACGGTGGAATATGATTGGTTGGAAAAGCTTATGGCCTAGTTGAAGAAAATTACAATATGAATTTGCTAAAGAGTTTGTTTATAGCTTTGTCATATATGGTGGCTTAATAGTTTTAATATTGGTTCATCTGAATTTGGTTAAGGTTTTACATGATTGATGATGGCTCATAGACAATATCACCAGGTTCACATGTTGTGATAGAGGTTACCAGTAGGTTGTGACAAATATGAATGATTTGAGATAGTTTAGCAACAGTTCAACAACAACATTAGTGTCACTATCAGATTTGGGAGGAAGGAGAATACAACATAGTGACATATTTGTGACGATTTTGAGAGAGAAGTGTTGCTACACACACAAGGAGGTTTTTGGTTTGGTTTAATATGTTCTTAAACATTTCAAAGGCTCGTATTTGGTTTTTCTTGAAGAATTGATTACGAAGAAAGTTGATTATTACTTATTTGAAGTCAAAGTGGAATATCATGGATAAATGTTCTTATCATATCTTAAAGTGGGTGTTACACTTTAAAGGTAACTTGTTCGTGCTTAAAGGATTATGACAACGAATTGAAGAATAGAATATGAAGGTTTTCGTCAAGAGATTGCAGTCTCCCTATACACTGGTTTTCTGTATACGTTCGATGTCATCTATAGTACAAGATATAAGACGCAAGTTTGGGTTATTCTACTTCTACATCAAATTTGTAATATTCGGTTTTCTTCATTAGTGATCATTACATAGAGCCTACAGAATTGAAGATTCAAGAGATGGTAAACATATTGGTTTCAGGGGAGCTTATTGATTAAATTTTTAACCATCTACATGAACCACTTGAGGGGAAGTGACGATCAAAGTTGCATATCTTTACACGTTCCCTATTCGATGATTACAAAAAGGGGAAGAAGACTACAGCATATATGATTTGCAGCTTATTTATGTGTGGTGGCATGGCATGAATTAAGGGGAAGACAAGATTGTTTGGATAAGACATGCTTGTTTCATTCATTGTGAGATTAAATTATCTCAACTTCTCTACTTCGCCTAGGGAAGTTCGTACAAGATTCGTGGTTATTTTCTCATCATCAAATAGGGGAAGATTGTTAGGTTTGTTGATTTGATGATATAAAACAAGAAGAATGAAACAAAAAGGGCATAAAGTGACAAAGGAAGAATTCTTCAAATAATGAAGAATGAAACACAAGGGACTTGCTTGATAAAGAAGATTTTATTTATTAGTCCTTTGTAGTCTTTTGTAAACCTTGATCTCTATTATATAAAGAGACATAGGGTACAAGTTTTTATTATGTCTTCCATTATGTAGTCGACTAGAGTGATTAGTGTAGCCCTAAGATCAAGGTGTTCTTGATCCCTGTTACAAGGAGTGTAACACGTTCTACCATTGATCAAGGTAGAATTAGGGCTTGTATGATGATGATGAAAACCTTGTTGCAATAACAATTAATATATGATTTATCCGCTGCGTATTGTCTTTGTTATTGTAATTCCTAGTGCTCAAAACGATACATGTAGTCTAACAAACTCCACATTCTTTGACTAAATCTTGTAAAATCGCTTACTTTTATGAAAATTAGAAATTTGGGCAGCGCTTCTATGCATTTATTTCAATAATCCATTTTCTATACTAAATCCCTTTCAAATCAACCCCAAATCTGTCTTAGTCTCTTCTACGAATTTCTTCAATAACTTATATAGTTTTACAATAATCATAATAACATAATAAGTGTAAGTAGTGTAAGTAAATGTTGGTAAATATCATAATTTATAATTTATTTAGGTATTCAATTAGCTAGAAATAAATTTTAAAGGAACAAAATAGAGTGAAATAAACTTGAAAAACTCATGGACATGTATTTTGTATAAGTATCGGGTGTTTAAAATAAATATTGTTTCGTAATTACTTAAATTATCGTAACTATATCTATACTACTTTATAAAGTGTTTAGGACTTTTTAAATAAAGAAGTCTTAAAATTTTTAAGACAAAAAATATTTCTTGAATAGGAAATTAATAAGTCATTAGTTAATGTTATTCACAATATAGCTTCCATGAAAATTTTCATAAATACATAGTAACATCCCTTCATACATTTTGTAACAGCCTTCAAATATTTATATATTCCATTAATACAGTCAATATTTATACAGGCCATTAAGTGTCGACTTGTAATAGCCCAAACCTCAATGTATATAAGCCAACCTAAAAACTCAAAAACCAATACGAAACACGCGCTCTCTTCTTTTTCCGAGCACTGATAAAAAAACACACACAAAATTAGATAAGTCTACTCTCATCTTTATGTTCGTTTACCTACAATATAAATAAACAAGCTTTGCTTCTCGTATTATAGCAATAGAATGACAACTTTTATTTGGATATGAAATAGCTTGCATTGCTATTGCTTATATATATTTTAAGTAAAAGTTGTCATTCATTCATAAAGTTTCTGTTAAAAAAACATATAAATGAAAAACATTTTATCACTATAAAATCCGCTGCCGCATTGCGCGGGTACCCTTCTAGTATATTTAAAAATATATATAATAAATGGATTCAAAATACAAGGTAAAATAATACTTGAATATTTATAACATTGTATTGAGTGTAAAAATATATTATAGTCATTTTTGTGGGTATCGGGTATATTGTTCATGCATAAAGATCGTGTAAAAGCGTCTATTTATTCAATAAATATAAATAAATAAAAATGCAAACACAGGTAATTAAGACCTAAAAATGATTTTACTAACAATATGTAAACTAACTCTAGTCTATTGGTTGTGCATAAAATGATGTTTCTTGATTGTGCGATTTAACTCATAAAGTTATACGTAAATATTACTCGTAAAATTTAACTTACGCAAAAACGGTGAATAGTGAAAACTAGGAGGACGGATAGTAACTTTTTTGGGAAGGAATAGTAAATGTTAGAGTTAAGTAATGACCTAAAAATACGGTTTTTGTCACATCGATCTTCCTTGTTATAACTCATGTTGCAGTTTGGCGACGGCATAGGGCAAAAAAAAGCCCTATAAAGTGTGATGCACCACTGCATCGTGCCCTCTAAGTGGCAACAAGTTAATTTTGTACATTTGAATGTTAAAAGGGGTCATAGCTCTTTTACTTTAGAGTTAATTATACCGTTTGTCTTTGCATTTTGTAAGTGAATAAAAAATAAAGATAAAGTATGAACAAGATGTATATAAAAGTTCTAAATAAGCATAAAAATAAATTAAAAATGCCGAATAAGCAAATATTACATATTTATCGGGTAACCGGTTAACAAAATGATGATAAAGCATGATTTTGAAAGTTTCCAATAATGAGAATAGTAACCAGATAATGTAATTTAAGCATCAAAAGAGACTAATCTTTTTATTCGTGGATATTTGATAGTGTAATGTGTTAAATGATAATGTAATTATTTTTCTTTAATGGCAACAGTTATGAAATATTTAAAATCTTTTATATAATAAAGAATTATTATATTTTTGAAATTAAGCTTTTTAATTTTGAAATTGAGTTCTTCAATTGGCTAATACATATGCGTCATATATAAGAAGAAAAAAATTGAAAAACACGGAGAGATTATTTTGCAAACTTTGAATGACTGAGCAATCAAATTTGAACGAATCTAACAAATATTTATTAAAAACCTCATGCGTGCATGTCAATATGGAGATCTAAAACTAGTAAAATATATAAATAAGTAAACGGAGTTGGGATTTAATTAAAAATAATAACTAATCTCTCTTTTATTAATAATGAAAAATAAATTGTTGAAAATAGTGTCTAACCTTTCTTTTCTTCTCGAATGTACTTACCGTCTATATCAACTATTTACAAAATATAATAATATAATTAAATTAAATAAATAAATAAATAAAAACTTGTATTTGTAAATGCAATAAGGAGGCACTTTATTTTGCATACTCAAAAATCCTTGCATACTAAGGGATAAATCCCCACCTTCCATCTATTTTGATCTAATGGTGATGATTAACCTAAGATTTAATATGTCTAAACCTAAGTCCATGTTTTTTTCTTGTCTTTTTATCTTTATTTTATCATTATTTGTCATTTTTTTAATCATTTTTTTTTCAATTTCACGTTTATTTTTTTCCTTTTTTTTACTTCTTCTTTTTTCTTTCTTTTTGGTAATTTTCATACGTTTTCTTACGTTTTTGTCCGTTTTTTCCGCTTTTTATACCTTTTCGTCAGTTTTCATACGTTTTCTTACATTTTCGTCCGTTTTCATACGTTTTCGTCATTTTCTTACTTTTCGTCCGTTTTCATACGTTTTCGTCCGTTTTCTTACATTTTCGTCTGTTTTCTTACGTTTTCGTCCGTTTTCATACGTTTTCGTCCGTTTTCTTACGTTTTTCGTCCGTTTTTGTCAGTCTTGTTACATTTTCGTCGGTTTTCATACTTTTTCGTCCGTTCACATACGTTTTCATCCGTTTTCTTACGTTTTCTTCTGCTTTCTTACATTTTCGTCCGTTTTCATACGTTTTTGTCTGTTTCTCTACGTTTTCGTTCGTTTTCTTACGTTTTCTTATGTTTTCTTACGTTTTCGTCCGTTTTCTTACGTTTTCGTCCGTTTTCATACGTTTTCGTCCTTTTTCTTACGTTTTTGTCCGTTTTCATACGTTTTCGCCTGTTTTCTTACGTTTTCGTTCGTTTTCCTATGTTTTCGTTCGTTTACTTACGTTTTCATACGTTTTTGTCCGTTTTCTTACGTTTTTGTCCGTTTTCATACCCTTTTGTCTGTTTCCTTACGTTTTCATCTGTTTTCTTACGTTATTGTCTGTTTTCTAACGTTTTCAACGGTTTTCGTAGGTTTATATACACTTTCGTCCGTTTTTACGTTTTCGTCCATTTTTAGACGCTTTCGTCTGTTTTCAAACGTTTTCGTCGGTTTTCATTCGTTTTCGTCCATTTTCATGCATTTTTATATGTTTTCGTCCGTTTTCAGACCATTTTTTCCGTTTTCATGCGTACACGCTTTTCATTCGTTTTTATACGTTTTTGTCCGTTTTCATATGTTTTCATCCGTTTTTTGCAGTTTTGTTTTATACGTTTTCGTCTATTTTCCTACGTTTTTATGCTTATTATTAAACTTTATTATATTATATGTCTAATATCAATTGTGATATTTTATTAAGAAAAAAGTTAATGTCTAATATCACTTGTGATATTTCATAAACAAACAAGTATGTTTTTTAAACCTTTAATATCACCTAAGATATTTCATTGCTCTGTATATTTTTATATATTATCACCTGTGTGTTTTCTAATATTTTTATAATTTTTAGTTACAAGATAGATTTTGTGCCTTTCATCGCAATTGACAAGCGCATATTTTTTAATGCAACCAATATTATCTATAATTTGTAATATTACACTCTTAGTATAAATAAAAGGGTTAAAGTCTCTTTAGGTGAATTCTTATTTTATTAAAAAAATGCTAATTTAATGCCACACTTGTTGATTTTGAGAATATGTCAAGTCTTTATTTTCATAGCTTGCTTCCTTTTTATTCATTTTAATATTTTTAAGTGACACTTATTTATCTCTTGTGATATAACACTGTAAGAAAGATGAAGAGTATTATACTCTTCATCATGTATAAGTTATTAGTTGTGATACTCAACTAAGAATGTGAAATATTAAATTCATACCAAATGTGATAAGAATTTTGTATTTTACCAAGTATATATGAGAGAAATGATAATAAACATCACTTATTATATTACTGTGATTATTCTGTTTATTTTTCTTATTTGTGTTTTAGAAAATATTTAGGAAGATTTTTGTGTTTTGTGATAATATGAAATATTAGAAAAGGTGTTTAACTGAAAACAAGAGATGTTATTAAACTTTTGTTAGACTTGTGGTGAATTGTTCTATTTAATGGATACACTGTGCATGTTTCGATAGGTTTTATAGCGGGATTTAAAAATATATATGGTTGAATCGACAAACTCTGAAAGATATGGTTGAAGAAAGCACACATCTTTATAGACAAACCGAGTAGGCTCAAACACCTATGATATCACACATGATATCACAGGTGATATCACATGATATCACAGGTGATATCACAAGCGATATAAACTATGATATCACAAATGCTATCATCGGTAATATCACACATGATATCACAGGTGATATCACCGGTGTTATCACGTGTGATATCACAAGTGAGGTGATATCACCTGTGATATCACAGGTGTTTGAGCTTCCTCAGTTTTTTTTTATAAAGATGTGTGCTATCTTCAACCATAGCTTATTTAGTTGGTTGATTCAACCATAGATATTTTCAAATCCGCTATAGAACCAATTGAAACATCTCTTGTTTTCAGTTGAACAACTTTTCTAATATTTCATAATATCATAAAACACAAAAATCTTAATAAATATTTTCAAAAACACAACAATCACATTCTTAGTTGAGTATCACAACTGATAACACATACATGATGATGAATGTAATACTTTTCATCTTCCTTACAATGTTATATCACAAGAGATAAATAAATGTCACTTACAAATATCAAAATGAAAACGTCTGAAAACGGACAAAAACATATAAAATCGAACGAAAAGCGTATAAAAACGTATGAAAACGGACAAAAATGTATAAAAATGGATGAAAACGTATGAAAACAGACGAAAATGTATAAAAACGGGCGAAAACGTCTAAAAACATACGAAAACGTCTAACAATGGACGAAACGAAAATGTAAAAAAACGGATGACAACGTATGAAAACGTCTGAAAACGAATAAAAATGGACGAAAATACATGAAAACATAAAAATACAGACGAAAACGTCTAAAAACGGACGAAAATACATGAAAAGCTAAAAAAACAGACAAAAACGTATGAAAATGGCAGAAAACGTAAGAAAACGGACGAAAACGTAAGAGAACAGCCGAAAACATATGAAAGCGTAAAAACACGTATGAAAACGTATGAAAAATGGACGAAAATGAAAGAAGACGGATGAAAACGTATGAAAACGAATAAAAACGTAAGAAAATGGACGAAACCGTAAGAAAACAGACGAAAATGTACGAAAACGGATGTAAATAGGCGAAAACGTAAGAAAACAGACGAAAACGTATGAAAACGGACGAAAACGTCTGAAACAGAAGAAAATGTCTAAAAATGGACGAAAACGTAAAAACGGACGAAAACGTATGAAAACGGACAAAAACGTTTGAAAACAGACGAAAATGTATATAAACGTGCGAAAACGCCGAAAACAAACGAAAACGTCGGAAAACGGATGTAAACGTATTTAAAACGGATGAAAACACGAAAACGTCCGAAATTAGACAAAACGTAAAAAATAGACGAAAACATATGAACACGGACGAAAATGTATAAAACGAACTAAAACGTATGAATACAGATGAAAACGTATGAAAGCGAAAAAAAACTTGAATGAAAAAAATTGAATTTAAAATTAAAAAGAGAATAATAAAAAAAACGTGAACAAAAAAAAAATAAAAAAAAAATAATAAATTTCAAATAAAAAAGTGAATTAAAAAAAAAAAAAAAAAAGTTAATAATTAAGAAAGACAAAAAGACAAAGAAAAAGGAGAAAAAAAAACATGGACTTAGGTTTCCATATTAAATCTTAGGTTTATCCTCACCATTAGATCAAACTAGATGGATGGTAGAGATTTGTCCCTTGGTAAGCACCAAAATAAGAGTAAGCATTTGAAAATTCCTCATGCAATAAGATAAAGAATGTACAAATATTATTATGATTATTATTATAAATACAAATATAAAACCATTTATAGGATAGTTGATGGGCTTGACTAAATGTCGACAGTGGGTTTAGCAGCCCATATTAAACTGGTCGGCTATGAGTACACTCTTCACATCTTCAATATACACTTTTGATTGATGGCTAAATTAGATGATTAAATATATTCCATATATATATGTGCATAATTTTATGAGTATAGATCATTTATATATCAAATATTTTTTTACAGTATGAATCTTTACCCTCTATTTTTTTTTTTTTCATTTTTATTTGATTTGATAAATGAGATTAATCACAACAATTTAAAAAACTAACTTTCATCTTTTTTTTCAAATATTAATATCTTTCAAAACCGTTAATCGTTAAGCGAAAAAAAATATACCACTATGACGAGCATTTAATTATCTTTCTATAGATAGGCACTTTAATATACTTTCAACAAAAAAAAAATCACGTTTTTCAGGTTTTTTTTACGTTTTTTTTCTTTTTTTTTTTTTTCTTTTTACGTTACTGAAATTTGCATGAAAAAATCACATGTGATTAAACACTAATTTGAATATCACATGTGATACTAGTGTTATATCACATATCATATGTATATTATATGTGACTTAACACTAATATCAGATGTGATATTCAAATTGGTGTTTAATCACATGTGACTTTTTCATGCAAATTTCAGCTTCGAAAAAAAGACGAAAAAATGTGAAAAACGGTTTTTTTTTTTTCGAAAGTATATCAAAGTGTCCATTTATAAAAAGATAATTAAATGCTCGTCGTGAGGGTTTAATTATTTTGGATTAACGGTTTAAGAGATATTTAAATAACTTTTCTCTAATTTTATAATACTTATGCTTTAGGAGAGTTATTTTACATATCAAACTTTTCTCACATACCAAAGTACTTATCTCAACCGTTCATCTAAAAGGAAATCAATTATTGAGATTAAAAGCATTTTAGTATTTCACATATTTTTTTAAAATTAAAATATATCTTAAATCGTTAATCGTTAAACGAAAATAATTACACAATCGTGACGAGCATTTAATTGTCTTTCTATAAATGGGCACTATGATATACTTTCGACAAAAAAAATCATTTTTTTCACGTTTTTTCTTTTTTTTTTCGTTACTGAAATTTGGATGAAAAAAATCATATGTGATTAAACATTAATTTGAATATTTCAATAATATCACATGTGATATTAGTGTAAATCACATATGATATGTAATATCGCATTTGATATTAGTGTTAAATCACATATGATATTACATATCATATGATATTACATATGATATTACATATCATATGTGATTTAACATATGATATTACATATCATAGTGTTAAATCACATATGATATTACATATCATATGTGATTTAACACTTATATTACACGTCATATTATTAGAATATTCAAATTAGTGTTTAATTACATGTATTTTTTATGCAAACTTCAGTAACGGCAAAAAAAAAAAAAAAAAAAAAACGTGAAAAATACGATATTTATTTTTTGTCAAAAGTATATCAAAGTGCCTATTTATGGAAAGATAATTAAATGCTCGTCGTAATGTAATATTTTTTTCGCTTAACGATTAACGGTTTGAAAGAAATTAATATTTGAAAGAAAATGATGAAAGTGGGTTTTTTAAATTGTTTGATTTATCTCATCCATTAGATATAATAAAGATGGAGGGTAAAGATTGATCTCTTGGTACGTAAGAAATATGTTTGGTATATAAATGATCTTAACTCACTTATGTTTTATGTTGTTCTAGATACATATAAAAAAGATTGGTGCAGTTTCACCCTATAATATATTATGACATCGTCATTTTAGTATATACCTTATAACACTTCTATAACTAAAACAACTGTCATAGCTATAATATGTTATAGACCTATATGGGTCTCTTTTTTTTTTCATTTTCATTTTCTTCAAAAATAAACGTATTTAATTGAACTAAAAATAAAATTACAAAACATAAAATAAAATACGATATTTCGATAAAAATAAAAATACATTAATAGAGAAACTACATTTTTGCCTTGATGTTGTTGCCAAAGATGATCCGCAAGATCATGTTGAAGGTTTCTTTGTCACGTACTTCATTTTGTTTCTTTTTTAGTGTGTCGCATCTGTCAACCATGTGCGTTGCATATTGGCTACAGCACTAACATATATCTCATTAAATCACTTATTTGGATTTTTTGATCTTAATCCTACTTATTTTGCTCATGTTGTAAGCATGTGCGGGTCGTATTATAATCCCCCAATGATCATGAAAGACACCAAAACCTCGTTCCACATCTTTACTTGCACTTTCTTGAGCCCTCTTAAAATTTAAATCAACTTGGTTTCGTGTGACCGTATATGATTTGACAAAGTAGCCCAAATGAGATAAATACGGTCATAGTGTTTTGGATTATCGCCAAAATAATCTTCCGTGAGACGTTGTTCGGCTCCTTCATAGTCTCGGGGTATGTGCGTTTAAGTGTTTGAACTACTGGCTTCATCGTTATCAAAGGCTAGGAATTGTTTCTGATATTCGTATAAACGTAATAATTTTTCGACTCGATCTTTGTCGTTATAACTCATGTTGCAATTTGGCAGGGTCATAAGGGAAAAAAAAAGCTTATTACGTGTTATACACCGCTGCATCGTGCCCTTTAAGTGGCAACAGTTTAATTTTGTGTCTTCAAATGTTAAAAGGGGTCATAACTCTATTATTTTAGAGTTAATTATACCGTTCGTCTTTGTCATTTGGAAAGTGAATAAAAGATAAAGATAAAAGTATGAAAGAATAAGATATATATACACAAATTCCAAATAAGCATAAAAATAAATTAATATTTAAGATCATTTGAGGATAAAAACTTTTTTACATATTAAGGGATCAATCTCCACCTCCATTTTTATTAGATCTAATGAATAAGATTAATCCCAACAATTAAAAAAAACCCACTTTCATCCCTTTTTTTCAAATATAAATAGCTTCAAACCGTTAATCGTCAAGCGAAAAGAAATATACCATTACGACGAGCATTTAATTATATTTATATAGATATGTACTTAGATATAATTTAGACAAAAAAAATTTTTTTCGTGTTTTTCACGTTTCTTTTTAACTTTTTTTCCTTTTTTTACGTTACTAAATTGCATGAAAAAATCATATATGATTTAACACTAATTTGAATACCACATGTGATATTATTGTTAAATCATATATGATATGTGTATCATATGTGATTTATCATATATGATTTAACACTAGTATCACATATGATATTACATATCATATGTGATTTAACACTAATATCACATGTGATCTTCAAATTAGTGTTAAATCATATATCATATTTCATGCAAATTCCAGTTTCGAAGAAAAAAAAAAAGACGAAAAAACGAGAAAAAGACGATTTTTTTCCTTTTTTCGAAAGTATATAAAAGTGCCCGTATATAGAAAGATAATTAAATGCTCGTCGCGATGGTGTAATTATTTTTGCTTAATGATTAACGGTTTAAGAAATATTTAAATTATAAAAAATAGGCGAAATAATAAAATGCTTTTAATCTCAGCCATTGATTTTTTTTAGATGGAAAGTCCCTTGATATGTAAGAAAAATGTTTTGTATGTATAATAACTCTCTTATAATATATTTAAGATCATTTGAGGACAAAAGATTTTTTTACATATCAAGGGATCAATTTTTACCATCTATTTTTATTTGATCTAATGGATGAGATTAATCTCAACAATTTAAAAAACCCAATTTCATCATTTTTTTTCAAATATTAATATATTTCAAACCGTTAATCGTTAAGCGAAAAAAATATATCATTGCGACGATCATTTAATTATCTTTCTATAGATAGGCACTTTGATATACTTTCGACAATTTTTTTCGGTATTTTTCACTATTTTTTAATGATTTTTCGTGTTTATACGTTACTGAAATTTGCATTAATAAATCATATACGATTAAACACTAATTTGAAAACACATGATATCAGTGTTAAATCATATATGATATGTAATATCACATGTGATATTAGTGTAAAAGCACATATGATATATATATCATATCACATGGATATCATATCATATATGATTTAACATTAATGTGTCATGCGATATTCAAATTAGTGTTTAATCATATACGATTTTTTCATGCAAATTTTAGTAACGTAAAAAAAAACAAAAAAAACGTGAAAAAAATGATTTTTTTCCTTTTTCGAAAGTATATCAAAGTGCCCGTCTATAGAAAGATAATTAAATGCTCGTCGCGACGGTGTAAATATTTTCGCTTAACAATTAACGATTTAAGAGATATTTAAATTATAAAATATATATATATATATATATATATATATATATATATATATATATATATATATATATATATATATATATATATATATATATATATATATATTGAAGCGTTCAGTGAGATGCCTTTTTTTATGAAAACGCGAGATGAGATCTTAGCCCTTCATGTAATCATACTCCTATTTTGATCTAACCACCACGATTAATCCAAACAATTACACTAAAGTTTATAATTTGTATATGATAAATTGCTTTTATTTATACTTTCATAATTAGTTATTTCAAACACATTTTATTGGTTAATTATTGTCTAAGTTTTAGATGATATAACTTTATTTTTCTTTCAATTTATCATCAAAGAATTTTCCATCTCATTTGACTTTTACTATTGTATAGATTTATAGTTTCATACTATTATACAACATTTTGTATATATATGCTTCAACCCATCATATAACCTTATAATATATCTATTTTATAATAAATATATACCAAAAAATATAAGTTGAAAAATCAAAAAATGTAACCCCAAAAACCGCAAAAACCAAAATCGCAAAATCGCGCTGTTGTGAATTCTTATTTTTTAAAAACCGCAATTACGAATACGGGTTGGGTTTTATCAAAAACCTCACCAACCCGCACCATTTACACCACTAGAGGAGGGTGTGTCAAGACCCCTTTAATGGTTAAAGTGGGGTAACAATTAAATATTGAAAAACAAAACTTATGAAACCCAATTATTTCGCAAACTATAATTTAAGCAACCCAGTTCTAGGTCGCCACAATTAATTGCTTCATCCACCTCAAAAATTTTATTCCTACACAATAAATAACAAAATCTATGAAAAAGGAAACTATTATATTGTGCAGTCAATAAAATTTCATCTTTACTATTTTGAAGGTTTTTTATCGGCGGAGTTTACGAAAGGAAAGACAATGGTTTTAGAATGGAAGGGGCATATAATTGTAATTGTGAATAGGAACAAAAATTTGTCATCATATTATGCAGGAGAGAAAATTTATTATTTATAGTGTCGCTTGATAAAATGTTGGAGAAAGCCAGTTAGATGAAACGTTAAAATTATTATTACTTTTTTCTTTCTTTTTTCACACCAGGAGTCTTATACGTCGTATAAGACAAAATCCTCAACGTCGTATTGGCCTATATGTCGTATACGCCATATAGAGCTATTGTGACCCAAACCAACATTTTCAAAATTGCAATTTGACCTGTTTCTAGAAACATGACACCGAGCATAAACATAACATACATGATAATAAACATAAAATAATTGTCACATTTAAGTTTCATAGAGCATAAACTAGTTTAAACCGTTACAACCAAAAGTGGGTATTTTAGGTTTGTTTCAAACACTCCATAAATCCTTGACACAACTTCAAAAGACACTTGGGGCGTAACTAGCTATATGAAGAGGAGGATAAAGAGTTCTCGTTACCAACTCGAGCCTCACCATTAGCTAACCCGTAAACCCTTTTCACTTGACTATTTGTTCATCGCTTGGCTCACCTATAAACATGTTATAAAGAGCAACCTAAGCTAAACTAAACAAAGTGCAATAACTATAAACATAAGGTACAATAACCAAATCGCAAACTATATCAACAAACTACATAACATGTTCTTTGGAGTGCATCATTTATGCACATTTCGATCACTTTGACTATGAGTTCTCTAATTTTATCATTGTCTTCTCTCTAAAGTTTCTTAAGTTTAAGCTTGAATATATGATCATACAATTAGCATCAGATCTTGGTTAACATATTTTTTTGGTTTGTGTTTATGGTTTTCGTGTGTTTAAAAGTATGACTATAAAGTTTTTATCCGATTTTTTTAGCTTATTTCAATATTCCAATGAAACAAGGAGGTTTTTGAAAATGTATGGCTAAAATCTTGTGGTTCAATTTAAGTTTTTATCGGATTACAATCGTTGGCTGAAGCTTAGATTTCGAGTTTTGGTGTGATTTAAGGGTGAAAACAAGCCAAGATTTTATCAAGCAACTCGAGTTCGAGCTTCACTCGATAGAGTTAAGATTTTATCAAGCTCAACCCCAAGCTCAATCCTAATCAATTGGCTCGAAACATATAATGAGCCAAGCTCAAGCTTTTAATTGCTCGGCTCGAGCTTTTATCAAGTTTGATATATATATATATATATATATATATATATATATATATATATATATATATATATATATATATATAGATTTATGTTCAAGTGGTGAACAATATGTACCAATAAACAAGTGACAAGTGTCCTTTTCATTTAAAAGAAAATGTAAATTTATTTTAATCTGTTAAAGGGTATAATAGGTATTTCTTCTAACAACTACTACCTCCGTCCCAAATTTATAGTCCCCTATTGACTTTTTCGGTCTTTCTTTTTTAACTTTGACCTTAAATATTTTTGTTTGTGTTATACAATAGTTGATGAAAAATATACTAATGAAAAATAGATTTAAAACACAATCCATTCATATAATTTGCATCAAGTATTATATAACACAAACAAAAATATTTAAGGTCAAAGTTGTAAAAGAAATACCGAAAAAGTCAATAGGGGACTATAATTTTAGGACGGAGGGAGTAATATTACTCATTCTCTCTCAAGACATCAACATGCACATCAAAGATGACTTGATATTATGAATTGCTCATTTCCATCTTCTATCTTTAGGCCTATCTATCATTTTTCCATCAACATATCTCATTTCCTCTTCCCCAAAAACAAAATCTGTATTATCCCTAAAAATTAAATCCGCTTAGATCTGTCTTAAAACCTTCATCATCTTATTTCATATTGAAATCTACAACACTATGATCTTCCATCTAAAAATCAAGAACCACCTCCAAGATCATAGTTATTTAATCAACAACCAGGCGTCAAGGTTACTACAATTTAGTTGGTTATTTCATATTATATGGATCGAAATTGAGTTAATCACATTTTTTTTAAAGATCTGATAATTTTTTAAGATCTGGTTTTTTAAAGATCATTTTGATATGTTGCACTTCGTTTGCTAATGTATATCAACCTTTTTGGTATTTCTGAATCAATTGGGGTTGTGTTTATCAAGAGTCTCTATTGGTTTTTGACTTTTTGTGAAAAAATAAAGATGGATAATTGGAATAGCTGATTTGTATAATCCTTTTACACTTGACGTCAAATGTTATATTTCGACTTTTGTTTGTTTTTATTCTTAGCGTAAATGTACTACATTTAATAAAAGATGGTTTATTGGTTGTCATAATGTTTTCAATTCGTGTAACAACTCTATGAATGTGTAACAAGTTATAAAGTATCTATCACAGATTGTAATATTGTATGTTCCGTTATAAACGTTAATAATGTATGAAGTTTTATTAGTATTGTAAAGTGGCTCGATCAAGTGGCCATTTCGTTGTCTCAACCGATTTCGGTCTCTTATAAGTAAATATATATATACGGGTCGTGGTAGGACAAGGTTCGTTGTAAGATCTTGTTGAGTTAACTTTATGCGAATGTCTTTCCTATAAGCCAGAGTTGAACAACATTTTGGAGTACATTGATACTTGAGGAGATATTAGTTATTTGAGTGTTGAAGTTTGGTTTAAAATATGTAGTACACCACAATATTGTTGTGATGGGTTGTTGAAGTTGGTTTAGGCATTAAAAAAATGTTACTTCAAATATGTCAAAAAACTTATTGTGTTACTTAAAATTTATTATGAAATTAAATGTGTTAAAAAACTTAAAATTTAATTTCAAATGCATCTAAAAACTAAATGTCTCACTTAAAATATATCATGAAACTAAATGTGTCAAAAAATTGAAATGTATCATGAAACTAAGTGTGTCGGTGTCACTTTAAACATATCAATAAATTAAATGTGTCACTTGAAATGTATCATGAATTTAATTGTGTCGGAACCTAGTTGTCACTTGGAATGTATAAAAAAAAACTAATTTGTGTGTCACTACGAATGTATCACAAAATTTAGTGTGTCAGTACATATGTGCAAAATTTTTAATGTACCACTATATAAGTATCAAGAAATTTAGTGTATCACTAGAAATATATTTTGACACTATGTGTCAAAAGACATTTTTTGTCATTAAAAATGTGTCATAAAAATTTATGTGTCATTACGAATGTATTATAAAGTTTAGTGTGTAAAAAAAAATAGGTATATCTAAAAAAAAAAGTGGTATAAAGTACATAAAAAAGTAGGTTCGTTAAAACTATGTGTATACAAAAATAGTTGTTACTATGCATAAAAAAAAGTGTATCAAAAGTTACGTAAATGATGAAATAAGAATAAAAACAAAAATATTGCTAAAATAAAAAAATAGGACACGATGAAACAGGACTTCATATGAAATTTGAAGTAACTAAAAGTACATTAAGTTCCACTAATTTACAAGATTGCCATTGTCAATATTAAATAACCACCCATTTAATTAGTATTAATTATTTTCTAATTAGATGACCCATAAGTCTTTCAACAAACTGTAGCATTAGAGAATCTAACAATTCGATCGTGGTCATAAATATAGTACCTAAGTGTGTTATATTTTCTATTTGTTTTAAGTTATTAAGATTTTTAGTAATAATAGATTCAAGCATTACAATATTATGTAGTTAGCAATATTATATTGTAGTTTAGAGGTATAGCCAACATGTGTGACCGCTTTTCTTGTTTTGTCGATAATATATATATATATCATTTGGTGTGTGATGTAACGTTGCAAATTGGATGTACTATCAATTTGTATAGATATTTATGCAAAAGCTATTTGTTTCAAATAATTATCGCTAAAGATAACAATACTATTTATTTTTGTGATTTTAATAAAGATACCTGTAGGGCTATACAATATATATTAACTTTTAGCGACGATTCATATGCTAGTCCTTAAATGGCAAGAGCAACATGACAAATTACATGTGTCAAAGCAAAATAAACCAAAAATTACAATTACTTTGTCTCTCATTTCAAAAAAATTGTCACGGGTTCCACAACTACTTCATCATTTCTCATATAATTTTTCCAAATTTGAAACCCGATTTCACTGGTTCATGGTTGAACATGTCGATGAGTCAAACCAATAGGTTGGGTCAACCCGAGTCAACCCGGTCAACCGAATCCAATTGATTGTTTTAATTTGGTAGATGTAAAATAAATTATTGTACCCCAAAAACATTCAACTTTCACATTTTCCTTTACATTTTTCCAATAAAAAATTTCATGGCAAAAAAATCCCGCCAAAAATTTCCCGCCAAATTTTATTATTGCATCACAATCATAATTGTGATGCAGTAACTTATAATCTTAAATAATGCACTAAAATCATGATTATGATGCAGTAACTTTATAACCGTAATGCAGTAACTTATAACCTTAATGCACTTATCAGTTTTGGTGCATCTTTATTATAAGTTAATGCATCATAGTTAATAGTTAAGTGCATCAAGTATGATGAACTAAAATCAAGGTTATAACCTTAATGCACTAAAATATGATTGTGATGCAGTAACTTTATAACTGTGATGCAGTAATTTATAACATTAATGCACTAAAATTATAATTGTGACGCAGTAACTTATAACCTTAATGCACTAATAAGTTTTGGTGCATCTTTATTATAAGTTACTGCATCATAGTTAATAGTTAAATGCATCAAGTATGATGCACTAAAATCAAGGTTATAACCTTAATGCACTAAAATCATGATTGTGATGCAGTAACTCTATAAATGAGATGCAGTAATTTATAACCTTAATACAATAAAATCATGATTGGGATGCAGTAACTTTATAATTGTGATGCAGTAAAAAAATTTGGCGGGAAATTTTTGGCGGGAAAAAAAATTTTGTCGGGAAATTTTTTTCCGTGGGGTGGGGGTGGGGTATGGTGATGTGACATGATGTGGCAAAAGTGACACGTGTCACCTCAACATGTCTTCTCATTCTTTTCATTCTAAGAAACTTTTCATAATAACCCAAACCTATATATAGAGTAAATTGCAAAAATCGTCCCTGTGGTTTGCTCAGATTGCAAAAATCGTCCCTGTGGTTCGCTAATTGCAGGCGGCCTCCCTGTGGGGAAACTTTTTCATCATTTTGGTCCCTGGCTTTTAACGTCGTTAAGTAGATTTCGTTAAGTGTTACATTTTAGCCCCTTTTGGCCAATGATTGTTGCAGCGTACATCCTTTAAACCACGAGGACGATTTATGCAATTACACCGTTAGTCCTCAATACAAAAACAATTGCACCGTTAGTCCTTAATACATAATTTCAGTTAAAAAAAGTCAAAAAAAAAAAAAAAAAAAATTGTAAAAAAAATTTTCAAATTTTTGGAATAAAAATATTTCGAATTTTTTTTAAAAAAAATTCGAAATATTTTTATTTTTTATTTTCGAATTTATTTTTCCAAATTTCTAAAAGATTATTTTTTTTTTAAATTTGAAAAAAAAATTCTGGAAAAAGTATCGGACACAAAAAATGCGACATATTGCAATTTTTGAAAAAAAAAATCATTTATTTTTTGAATTTTTTTCTTAAAAATTATTTTTTCAAAAGGAATTTTTTTCAAAATGTGGAAAGTAATTTCGAAAATAAAAAATTGCATTTCTTTTGTCCTATATTTTTTCCATAATTTTTTTTCAAAATTCTTTTTCCAAAAATAATTTTTTAGAATTTTGGAAAAATAATTTCGAAAATAAAATTTTGGAAAAAAAATATTTCGAATTAAAAAAAATATATATATATATTTCGAAAATATTGAAAATTTTAGAAAAAAAAAATCAAAATTTTTTTTTTGAAGATTTTTTTTACAATTTTTTTTTTTGACTTTTTTTAACTGAAATTATGTATTAAGGACTAACGGTGCAATTGTTTTTGTATTGAGGACTAACGGTGTAATTGCATAACTCGTCCTTGTGGTTTAAAGGATGTACGCTGCAACATTCATTGGCCAAAAGGGCTAAAGTGTAACACTTAACGAAATCTACTTAACGACGTTAAAAGCCAGGGACCAAAATGATGAAAAAGTTTCCCCGTGGAGGTTGCCTGCAATTAGCGAACCACGGGGACGATTTTTGCAATCTGAGCAAACCACACGGACGATTTTTGCAATTTCCCTATATATATATATATATATATATATATATATATATATATATATATATATATATATATATATATATATATATATATATATATATATATATATATATATATATATATATATATATATATATTAATTTCATATAAGTAACGCTAATTTGAATATTAATTTAACTATAAAGACTTACTTTAAAAATAATTAGTTATTATACTCATGAAGTACCTTTAAACTCTAAATAATCTTAACGATTTGTATTCTAACGCTTTGTATTTTTACAGTTCACACTTCTAGACTCTTTAGTTCATCTAACATTTTCGTCTTTAATCGTTCAACCACTAATATACATTAAAACCTCTATAAATTAATTATGTTGGGATCATGATATTTTATTAATTTAACGTGATATTATTATATCGATAAATTAATAATTATTAATTTAAAGAAGTTTTGTGTGGCTTTTAAATTTTCAAGTTTAATGTACTAGGTACAATGTATACTAGTTAATGATGAAAAAATAAATTAGAAAAAGAAGTTTCAATTAACATTTTATGAATTCACATTCACAATATAATTGAATTTGTCGAAGTTATATATTTTTGAATAAGTAAAGAATTAGTTTCTTTAGGATAAGTTTCAATTATATATGACTTTAATTAAATTAATTGAATTTGTACAAGCTCCAATTACGTATGGCCTTTATATATATATATATATATATATATATATATATATATATATATATATATATATATATATATATCTATACATTATATATAAGAGGAGGCATGCCACATAAAATGCCACTTGGCATCCCATAATGCCAAGTCATATTTTCATGTCATCATTATATTTATGTGGCATTTTTTTTTTATTTTTTTAAATGCCACCTTAATGCCAAATAATCCAATTTTATGCCACATAAGCATTTGTTGTCCAACTAAGCAATGTTTTTATCCACCTAATTATTAATATTTAATTTTCTAATTTTATGTATGAATTTTCGGATTTTTGAAGCAATTATTTATAAAATTCGTATTTAGTAAAAAATGTCCATGGTGAGATTCGAACTTGGGTTGTTTATAGGATTAGTATAAATAACTTGTGTGTTTACCACTTAGGCAACAAATTATTTTGATAATTATATTGCATATTATAATCTTTAAATGCCTATAAACCTACCAATTATGAACTATTTTAATAATAAGATAATTACTGTATATATTCCTTAATTATACTTATAAGTCTTTTTAATAAATATAAATCATTCCTTAAAAAAATTAGATTCGCTTTTAATTATCTCTTCTGCATATCAAAAACTGTAACCCTAAAACACATATAAGCATCCATTAATCAGTGTCTCTATTCCGTATTCAATTCAATAACGATTGATTACGAGGTTTGTTTTCTTATAAACTTGATGATGGCTACGTTTAATTTTCTACCATGCATGCATTTTATGTTTAACTTGCAGTTGATCGATAAGTTATGAGGACGTCGTCATCATACCATTTGCTGGATAGGGATTATTTTGGGTATATCCATAATATATCTTTTGTTTAATTCATGTGTTTATGATTTAAAGTTTTGATTTTTATTATTGTTTAAAGCTTAAACTTTTTCAATCTACATTAGCATGCTTAAAAATAACTTTGAACCTTCACTCATGTAGTTTTTAGTGGATAGCAAGTTTATTTACATTATTTTATAGACAACATGTTCTACTGTTGGATTGCAGCATGTTATTTTAAGCATGCTAATGTAGATTGAAAAAGTTTAAGCCAAAGCATGCTAATGTAGATTGAAAAAGTTTAAGCATGCTAATGTAGATTGAAAAACTTTTAGCCAATGTATTAATCGATTTGATCTTTCGCCCTAAAGGGCTGCAACAACAGAATTTCAGAACTGCCACAATGAGTTTGATTACCGACCATGATGTAATATCTCTCAAATGCATAAACGCAACCATATTGCTGCTGATGTTTCCGGGTTATCATATTAGTTGTTAGTGTAAGTATAACTGTAGGTTAAAGTTTGATTGTTGATTTTGAATACATTGCTTATATGTTTAGAGCTTCTTCTTACAGGATATGGAAAACGACAATGATTATGAGGAATATATCCCCGTTGCTAAGCGAAGGGCAGTAGAGGCACAAAAGTTTCTTCATCGTAAGGTTCAAGCTTCAGCGATTGAAGACGAAACAGAAAAGGCGAAACAAGTGGAGATGAAACAAAAAAGAAGAAATTGATGTCGGTTCGTGAGCTTGCAAATGGGATCACTTATTTGGAGCCTTTGCCAACGGGATGGAAGCCACCTTTGCCTATAAGATGTATGTCTCAAAAAGCTTGTGACAGTATCAGGAAACAATGGCATATCATTGTTGATGGTGATGAAATCCCGCCGCCGATTAAAAACTTTAAAGGCATGAGATTTCCAGATCCTGTTTTGAAAAAGTTGAAAGAAAAAGGAATAGTACAATCGACACCTATTCAAATTCAAGGCCTGCCAGTTATCCTATCAGGAAGAGATATGATTGGGATAGCGTTTACAGGTTCAGAAAAAAACATTGGTATTCGTGTTACCATTGATCATGATGGCATTGCAGGAAGACATTATGATGCCAATTGCTGCAGGTGAAGGCCCGTTTGGAATAATTCTTTTCCCGTCCAAAGAGTTGGCTAGACAGACGTATGAAGTTATTGAGTAGTTTTTAATACCATTGAAGGAATCTGGATTTCCAGAAATAAGACCTTTGCTTTGCATTGGAGGTGTTGATATGCGGTCATAGTTGGATAAAAGCTATAATGAAAAGTTATTTATAAAAGTACACTTAAAGATTTAGCAATTTTTTTTAAAGAATTTTAAGAGTATCTATATGTTGCAGATGGGAATTCTGTTTCCATAAAGGGTAGTGTGATTGAAAGCATAGATGGTCACACTAATACGGAGTATTATTCTCAAGAAATTAAACCGTGATTGGTTTCCTTGGTATGTATAACTTATATAACCATGTTGGATTCTAGACCTGAAACTTGTTGAGATGGTACTGATGACCAATTGAACCGCGCATGTTTGTGACAAGTACCACTGTTCTAGCTCCTAAAGTAGAGCACATAGTTGACAATTGAAGTCACACTGTTGTAAACGCTTTCGTCATGTTTTGGAATGAAATCGATGTTACTCAAGAACCCTATCATCTTTGCCACATAAGTTTTGACTTTTTGGTACTCATTTGATGCATGCAGATTAGTTGCCTGCAAGAAGGATTATTCACTTCTCAACAAAGAGTTAAAAAATTATGCATGTGGCAGTATATTGTGAGAAATATAGTGATTGAGTTTGACCTTAGAGCATAAGTATGAGGCATTGTTATGCATTTTTATTAGATCATTTAAGTAGCTCTCCTTTATTTTCCGAATCTGAAATTGAATAATTTCAAATCAGCATAAGATGTATGTAAGTTAAGTGCATCAAAAGATTAGTCATTAATTAACATTACAAGGAATTATATCTATTTCATTCATTCAATGGAGAAACTCAAAACATTTGTGGCATGCAAAATAATTGGCTCAATTGCATTGAAAGTTTATGTTTGTATGTGTGCTAAGTGTGTAACACTTTAAGTTACCTGTAACTGTAGCAGTCTTGGAGTTGAATCAATATTATGTCTAAAATATAGTTTGTGGTGCAGGGCCTTATTTGTTAATCTTGGTGACATGATGGAGAGATGGACTAATTGTCTATTATGGTAAGATCCTAACACTCTCTTTCTCTATCCTCACCTTCCTGGAGTTTGAAGTCTCTGCATTAAACATGTTTCTTTCCTTCAATGATTTGTGATTGGTTTATTTAAGTTTTTAGTCTTTCATTATCACCATTTGTTGTTGCTACAGGTGATTTCTCTTAACATAATCATACGAATGAAAATGTATTGCCACAAGTGCTCATTCAGTATCAAAGAATTTGATTTTAAAACGCATCAGAGAAAAGTTATACAAGAAAAGGTATATTTTAAGAAACCTTTAATTTTAATATTATGGTTTCTGCATTTGAACATCATGACTTATGTCCATCAGTCCATGTAGGGTAACTTTGGATTACTTGACCAACTATTTAGGGAGTCAATTAGAGAGGCTGAAGTTTTTTTAGTCATTCAAATCTCTATCCTTGGCTATCAACACCAATTTTCTAAGAAAAAATAGGCATGGACAGACTACCTTGGTGCCCCTTTTGGATGATAGGAATAGAACCGTACTGACACTTGCCAAGAGCAAGCTATCAAGATGTGGCCAAGAGAAACCTATCTGACTGTTAAGTTTTGAGAGTAAAAGAGGTCGGAAGATAAATTAGTTTTGCATATTTCTCCTGTTTATCATGTCTAGAATAATAAACACATGATTCAATTGACGCCCAAATTCTCTTATTAAAATCTTTAAGGTAAAATCATCTGGTCTCGAAAATGTTGCACGATCCTGCAGGTGCACCAACTCATGTCACCTGTTATTACAGTCCTAACCCACATGAAATACAAGCAGAACTCCCAAGTAATCACAGGTATTGCTCTACTTTCAATTACGATCTTCTTTGCATTATTGTGGAACGCTAGGTAACTTCGACAGTCTGCGTATGTGTAACTCAGATATCTATTACTCTACTTTCAATTTAGATATATTTCCAAAGACCCAGGCTCAAGCCTAAATGGGTAGACTTATCTAGGTTATTGTTGTAGTTGGGATTGGTTTCAATCGGGCTTTCAACTAGAAAATGAGGATGAAGTATGGACATGTGGCAGTCAGGACTTGAAGTGCCAGTTTTGTACAAGCGTATAATTAACTGTGCATCTTTAGATAATGTTGTTCCAGTTTCATAGTTTGCCTTTATCCAATAGTGTGGTATTGTGTTTGTGCTACCTAACCTAATTAATTGCATATTAAGTATTTTATTTATGTGCCCGGAATTTATAGTTCTTGATTGTCTTATTCTATGTTGTATGTTTTTTGGCACTTGACCTGACAACGCAATGGATTTCATGTAGGAAACTTTGAAGATATTACTAAAAGATTTAGTTAAAACCTCGTCCGATCAGTTTGTGAAATTTGACAGTTTAGCTTCCATTGAGTCTCTCAAAGTTAGATATGATCAGGTTCTTTTCTTTATGCTCATCTAAACTGTGGATGCGCTTATGCATTTGATATTTGTTGTTATACAAGGTGATTCTTGCAGTCCAGGAGGCAACAAACCAAATGGTGTGGGTCACTTGGAGATAAAAGACGTGTAGACGAACAAGCCTTGGAGAGGGAAGAGGAGAATTATTTCAATGAGAGGTATCATATTCATTTCACTATCTTAGTTCAAAGTTATTCTAAACATTAGATGATGGTTTAATTAACATAATTTCTGCTATGAGATCTGACATACTAATTGTTAGTATAAAGATCGAAAAGTTTAGACAAAGTGTTTCAGCTCAAACTCATACAAGCATATGTGTTAATGAAAGAATTTTAAATATAAAATATGGTTAAAGAAATACCCCTTAACCACCACACTAACAACCTCATTTTATTAAACTTTCCTTCTTTCAAAAGTTTGGGAAGTGTGTGCAAGGACCATCTATTACTTAGGCCAGTAATTGGCGATGGTTCCACAGGTGGATCAGAGGGACACTTTCGTGTTTAGTTATGGCACTGGTGATGGCTCCAAAAGGTGTAAACTAATTATTAGGTTATTTACACTAGCTCAAGTGTTATCATATATCAGTGATATATATATATCAAATGATACATATTTACATTTCTTCCTGATATTTTCACTAAGTTTTGGTAGGTGTACGTTGTAAATATCACTCTGTTAGACTTAGGTCTTTTTGGACAGATAACTCTTTTTTATCACAGGTTGATTACAGATTGTATCTGCCCCGATAGATGTTCTATATTTTAGCATAGCTCCAGCAAATTATATTACTTTGGATGTCAACTGTTATTGATCTCTCTGGTTGTTGTATATATCTATGTTGTTTAAAGGTGAGTTTGATTACTCATGCTGAAGTATTCTTGCTTGAAATAGCTGTTCGTCTAGGTTTGGCACTTAAGTCTTAACTTAAGGCCTTAAAATCAAAATTGAAGATAAACAGCATTACCGAGACTGGGCTTAAAGAATAAACTGTTTATTGGCTGTAGCGTGTGTGATATGAAGTTTTGAACACCTTTGAATATTAAGCTATGTCGCACCGTTAATAGTTATGCTATGTGGTTAGTAGACTATGTCAAAGATTTTTGGATCAGGATTTCCCCTAAGTTATCCATTGTCGTTGGTAGCATCAAAGGATCATCACAATACATAACATTTAACACTCAGATCATCTCTTCATTTTGAGGAAGACCTTCCCATTAGAATGGAGAGACAGGATCTTCGAGTGTAAAAATATTGTGATATTCTGTAGGTCTCACAAGCTATAGCGGATAATTTAGGGGAAGATGTGATCCATGGCGAACAACTGGTCGACAGAGTCAATTGATTTCAGGCACAAGAAATAAATTCCCATGACTCATCAAGATCTTCTCGGTAAATCAAGTTGTAAGTTTTACCCCATTTAAATTGAGTTTCCTGGACGTGTTTGGGGTCCTAACTCTCTCTGTCAAAAACCGAACCTGATTTGTTGACAAATCAAGGGCAAACATTTCACGTTTTGGGACCAAAGATCAGGTTATATGCCTTGCTGTTCTTATGTTAAAAATCGATTGTTCAGGTAACCCGCTACATGAAAACCAATAAGTCAAGCTGTCGAGAGTGTTGGTAATGAGTCCTCATTATGTCTATTTACATTCTTTCATTAGTTCATATTTAGATGGCATAATCATAATTTTGGGCTAAACATGCTTTTTGTTTTTTGTTTTTGTTTTGGTTACTGAATCGGTTCCTATTGTTGAACCTAAAAGTCTTGTGCCGATTGTTGCTGAGCTGGTTAAGGAGGTTGATCTGTTGGTGGTAGAGGTGGCACATGCGAGTGAGGAGAAAAAGGACTTAGTTATGGAGAAAATAGTAGCACCGGTAGTGGTAGAGGAAGAGACAGTTGTGGTTAGTAAGATTGATTTGAGGGAGGATTGTCCTACTTCCAGTGAAGTTGTTGAGCCGGTTTTGAAGAGAGTGAAGTGGAAAAATTACCTTTGTCGGATGAGAAGGCTTGTGTGGAGAATGAGGATGTAGCATCTTCTACACCAGCAACAGACTCGATTTATGAAGTTAATGGTGCTAATGAAACTGATACAGCTAAACACTCTGATCGACAGGTATACCGTTATTTTTTTTCTTTAATGTGGGTTTTTTTATTTGTGTTCTTTATATGTATTTTGGGAAAATTGTGAAAATCAGAGATCAATTGCCTTAGGAGTTAGGACCGAATAATTAACTGTCTTTAGATATGGAACATGATGTTTCTGGATCAGGTAACTACAAAAATAACGTGTATTAATTAGGATTGCAGCATAAGGTGTGTTTGGTTTAGGCTTCTGCAAAAATAGCATGAGTTTGGATGAGTTAATAATAAGAATGAGGAGTGTTTGGTTCAGGTTATAACAAGAACAAATTGTGTTTGGAGTGGACTGCAAATGCGTTTCACAACCAATGACATCATACACCGAGATGTAAAAACCAACAACATTCTTCTAGATCATAACTTCTGTGTGAAGGTAGCAGATTTTGGTTTATCAAGGCTCATACCGAATAATGACACTCATGTCTCAACAGCTCATCAGGGAACCCCAGGATACGTGGATCCCCAATATCACCGATGTTACCAGTTAACAAATAAGAGTGATGTTTACAGCTTTGGCTTAGTTTTATGCGAACTAATATCATCAATGGTGGCTGTTGATTTGAACAGGTCTAAAGATGAGATCAATTTAGCTAACTTAGCTTTAAACATGATCCAAAGATGTGTTGTTGATGAACTAATCGACCCGGTTTTAGTGACTGATTCAAATCGTGAATTGATGACAATGATTACATCAGTAGCAGAGTTGGCTTTTAGGTGTTTGTAGTATGATTCAGAATTGAGACCTAGAATGAGTGAGGTGTCGGATGCGTTGATGGATATTCAAGCTGAAGGAAGAACAAATGTTGATGATCTGCGACCTTCATCTGAAACCAATGACATTGTGGTTTTGTTGAAAAATTTCCCGCCTTCGCCAGTCATTGTCACCAGTGAATGGCAAAGTGAAAATAGTGCATCAACTACAGTAAGCAGCAGTGGAGATAGATCAGCGAAAAGAAACGTATAGGTATATAAAATTGTTATGTTGGTTCATGCGCAGAGTGATCTTTGTGCCCTATATTTAAAACTTTTCAAATCGACATATTCTTTAGAAAATGGGTTAAAATATCCACCTGTTTACTTTTTTGATTCATGAGGTGTTAATGATTTTTGTGTCCTATGTCTACTTTTATCAGATGGAGGCAGAAGAACTATGTGTTCGGTTATTTGATACTTTCACCCCTGAGGATGCAATGTTTGGTCCAAAATCAATGCTTCATTTGGATCATTCTCATGGAGTTGCTCATTAAAAAGAATCCCTATCTTTTGACACGGTAGCCATTTACATATTCTTGTGCAATATTTATTTCTGTCGGATTTCACTTCTCTTTTCTTTTTTGGTTGTGCTGATGTTGGAATATTGTGTTTATTAGCAGGAATTTCCTACACATTCATTAGTCGAAGATGACGCAAGCAATGAATCATTTGTTTCTGATCTGTCCCGTTTCATTACTAAGTCTCCTACACCAAGCTCCATGTCTCATGTTATTAGCATCCGTCAACTTCTTGACTCAGTAAATTCTATTATCTCTTTTGTCTCTAATCACATGTTTCCTCATCTGTCACATGAATTTTTAAATACTTGATTTTTCAGAAATATATGATGTTCAAAATTATTGTATTCCCCATTACATTGATTGGGCAGACGGGATCATGTTTACTTAAATTAGTGTCAAATTAAACGTTACAGTCTCTGTTAGCATAACACAAATAGTTTATACTTGCTCCAATTCCATTTTGAGACACCTCATGAACATTGCAGTATTTTCTTTTTTTTAATATCTTTATTCAATGATATTTTAAATTTTGTCAAATAGTTGTAATTTCTGTGTTAAACATAAGATGAAAGCTATCTATATTTACTCCCAACATAAATTTTGAAGAGTGTCTTTACTTTCACCCCCTTTTAAATTAAAACTATGTCATTAGCCGTTATTTCGATGGTGTAGGCACTAGAAGCAGCTGGGCAAGTGGCCGGAGTATCCGTCTCTACTTTTCCCCTACCATTCAGAGCCATGGATGGCCGGTGTGAAGCCCTCGGCACAGATTCAAGGAAAAAGCTCTCAACTTGGCTTTCTAATGTAAATGGGGAAACAAAATCAGCAGAGATGGATGTCATCCATGTTCAAACTTCAAATCTAATGAAGGTGAATTTTTTGTAACATTATTTTTTTGTATTTGCATTAGATGTCAACGTACTTTTTTATAGTCAAACTGTCCTCTTTTAGTTGAACTTCTTTTTGTACACAATTGTGTCTTTGTTCAGGTTGGGCTTGATCGAGCTTGAAGGCTTCCACAAGGGAAATGTAATAAAATTCATCTTCTTGCACCATTTCATGTTCAAATAGATGGAGAACATGGGTCATTTAGTTGAAAAAATTATAATTAGACCATGTGACTGTATTTAAGAAGGTCTTTGGGATTGCGTTTTAGGGTAGATTATCTGATTATGCCATCTGTAGGATACATATAATGATAATACATAGTCTGGCAAATATTCTGAAAAGTGTTTTCAGTCATGATTTAAACAAAAGTTGTATAGGTTCTTAATTAAGATCATGGCTGATATTTTTGAACTTCGTTTCAGGAAAATGTGAAAGATGATGTGAAGTCTTTCACGTGGCAGGCAAAAGAGGGAAGTGAAGGGTCATTATAATGGGCTAAATAGAAGGCGAAAAAAGGGTACGAAGCGGCTAAGGCAAGTGCAACAAAAATTCAAGGCACTTTCTAAACGTTTCAATTTCCATGGATTAATTGATATTGCTTTAAGATTTTTACATATCGGACTTCCAATCTGGTCTAAGGGATGTGGTAAAGGCAAGTTTCGGAGGCAAAGTAGCTCCTTTTGAGAGGTGTCAATGTGTAAGAAAATAGGTATTTTCCCCCGAAAATTATTTTCTTATCATATATGTGGATGTTTGGAAATTGTCATTGCATTTTGTGAATGGTTACATGATATGAAACAATCAATATAAGATAATCGATGTAACAAAACACACTGTGGGAGATAGTGTCTAGATGTACTTCTGATGTTTATAGCTATCATGATCATATACTCAGTTGTTTAACTTTAAGGGGTGTTTGGGTTCTGATATTACAATTATGATCATTCGAAACTCAGTTGTTTAAGAGGGTGTTTGGTTTCTGATGTTTAAAGCTATGAATATCAGATATTCATTTGTTTACGGGGGGTTTTGAGTAAAGCTTATTTGAAACAACTTATACTGTTTCAAAATCTATTCATTACCGTAGCAGCTCTAACTGCTTTGGCTCAAAATATCAGTGATCATTGTAAGACTTTACCTACGCTTACTTTCAATACTATAATCCTTCTTCATTGTGCTGGTGCATTTATGCTCAAATAGTTATACCTTTATCAGCAAACACTTTATAATAAGTTGTTTAATTGAAGATCACATTGAAAACAAGATGAGATTAAATAACATGCATTTAGTTGCTTTAAAGAGTATGTCAATATTTATTCTTTCATACTCAAACCATGGGAACGAGTTAAGGATGATGCAAAGAAAGAAAAAACCATGGTAATTCATTTGGACTTAGGCATATTAATTGGTATGCCTTATGTTCCATTGAACGTATAAATATTTAGGTCCACGTTGCTAATCATTTGCAATGGAATTTATTTTTAGATATAAAGATAGACTAGAAAGGACATGTAGAGCCCGGTTCCTTCTCTGTCACACGTGAAAAACTACTCATAGGAGTGGCTGCAAAAGGAGGTAGATACATATTATTTGGAAAAGTATATTGGATTTATAAACTTTTAGATTAAAACTCGAAAAATAACATGTTATATATTCATTGGTTAAGTATTCTTTTAGATAAGAATAAATAAAAATAGGATTTGGAACAATGTTGGGAAGTGGACCAGGAGAATGTTTGGAAGTGGATCATGAGTTACTTGTGAGACTAATTTTCATACTTTTACTTAGAAAGTCAAATATGTATATGACAGTTAATGATTGTCATACATATTCTTTTAGATATATATTGTTGATTTTGTTACATTTTGAGATATATGTTGTCATACCCAACACATCTATTTCGCCACCTCCACATTTGGGGCTATAGAGCTCGACATTAGCGTTTTTTAACACGTCCGAAACCTGGTTGTCAAATAAACCTGGTTGATAAAATATGCCAACGATACTTATAAGTCATGATTAATAGCAATTGTTTAGAACAAAATGTTAGAAAGTAGTTACCTCCTTTTAGCCATTTAATAGATTATGGTAACATCAATTATAGTTCTTATCGTTTAATTTAACTTTTAATAACTTTTTATTATATTTGTTCTACTAAATCCTAAAAATAAAAACCACAAATCAAAGTACTTACCTGCTTTCAGTCGTTTTATAAATTATGGTAACATCAGTTATAAATCTTAACCGTTTCATATAACTTTTAATTACTTTTTAACATATATTTGTTCTACTAAATCCTAAAAATAAAAACCACAAGTCATACCCGTCCATCGGACGGGTTTTGACACTAGTATATATATATATATATATATATATATATATATATATATATATATATATATATATATATATATATATATATATATATATATATATATATATATATATAGGGAAGCGTTCAAATGAGAAGGGCTTTTTTTGTGAGAACGCGAGAAGAGATCTGGACCGTTAGATCAAGTAAATCTCATCTTAATATTTATTTGGGCGGAATGGCATTTTTGTAATTTTCAGCCAAAAAATAGAGGGGTCTGAATGTATTATTCTCATTTGCTTAGACCCAAAAAAAATATCCCTTTTTTTTCTCTCTCTCTCTCCATAAACAAAACACGCCATAGCAACACAAACCTGTCACCACCGACGGCAAAAACACAAACCGCCATTGGACGAGCAATCGCCGCCATAACAACACCTTCCTGTCACCACTCTCGATCATCTCCTTGAGCTTATGGCTGTCTGATTTTGTAATTTGGAGGTTATTATGTTAAAATTGGTTCTGCAAAAGGTTATGCTCTTACACTTTCATTATTCACTTGTTTGTAATCAGTGTTAAATTTGACCATTGCTTGTAATATATGTTCATGTAATACTTTTATCGCTCTCATTGCAGGTAGTTCATTCAATTTTATAATGCATACCAACTGTTTGATGAAATGCCTGAACCAATATTGCACAAGCTATGAAATTTATTTGTTGATTTTGTTAATTTAGTAGTCTTGATAGTACTTACGGTCATGCTTTCTTATTTATAGATTTAGTTTTCGCTCCATAAAGGTATTTGTGAACGACTTCAATAGGCACAGTATAACATTATTTGTTGTGAATGTGTTCAAAACTCATTTAATGGTCGTGTTTGTGTATAACGGACCAATTAAGTTAGGTTGCATCTTTCACTAATTGAATTTTTTCCATTTGGCCATTTGGTTGTGTTTGATGAAATGTATAAGTTTTCTTCACATGTGCATTTTTTTTAATAAAATTAGGTGTTTGATGAAATGTGTATGTTTTCTTCACATGTGCACTCTTTTTTTTATATAATAAAATTAGGTGTTTGATGAAATGTGTAAGTTTTCTTCACATGTGCATTTTTTTAAATAAAATTAGGTGTTTGATGAAATGTGTAAGTTTTCTTCACATGTGCATTTTTTAAAATAAAATTAGGTGTTTGATGAAATGTGTAAGTTTTCTTCACATGTGAAGAAATTAGGTGTTTGGTACGTATAAAAAGCAATGTGTGGTTTACTAAATGGTATTTCACTGCCAATCTATAAAGATTCCTGGTTGAACTGAAGTACTTGGTGTTTCATTTGACGTCAATTAGGAAACTTCCACTATGTAACAAAGGTCTATTCAGATTACAAGAACTGGCATGTATAATCTGTACTTCACGTATTTTGAACTGAGACTAAGCGATATGGTGTTATACAGGAAAACCGTTAGGAAAAATCCTAATGGTTACCTTATGGGTCGAATGGCACCACTTTCCAACTTTTACGGGTTCATGTCGTTTGCATTTTTGATACTTGGGATCTTTTGGTTCTCTCAGTATGCGAGATTCTGGAAAGAGCATCTTCATCTGCATAACATTAGTTATAACTTTAGGCATGTTTGAGATGGCCCTGTGGTATTTTGATTATGCAAAGTTTAATAATAGTGCTATTCGACCAACAGGGATTACTGTATGGGCAGTCACCTTTGGCACAATGAAGCATACTGTATCAGGCCTGATCATTCTTACAGTTTCTATGGGATATGGTGTTGTAAGACCAACCCTTTGCGGTCTTACTTCGAGGTTATCATGCTTGGAGCAACCTTTTATATTGCGTCTGAAGTGCTTGAGCTTGCAGAACATGCTGGTGCCATCAGTGATCTTTCAGGAAATGCGATGTTATTTCTATCTTTTCCCGTGGCAATCTTGGACGCTTTCTTTAATCTTTGGATCTTCACCTCCCTTTCTGCAACTCTAAATAACTTCAGGTACTTGCTATTCATTAACATTCCTACTTATTTAGTGTACTCTCTCCAGTAGTATATGTACATCATTGTCTCATATACCATACATCTTGCTTGGGAGTAGGCATTCAGATTATCTTGAGCTAAATGCATACAAATATAGTTTATATGTATCGCTTTATTACCTTATGTGTGAAGCTACATGGGTTGATTCTTATGCCATATTCAATTCCACAGTGTGAAGAAATTTGTCTAATTGTCTTTCAAGAGCAATTGAGCAAAGATATACCTGATGTGGCCGTATTCAGCACAAATAACCTCTGATACTGGATGTTGTTGTCTTATAAGCAACAAGCCTTTGATGTGTGGGAGTAATTGTTGATCAAATAGAGAGGTGCTACTAATGAGTTAACTGTATTGGTTCTTGTCACCAGTTCAGCTCTCAATGTGGTTATATCTTGGACATTCTATAAAAACTACTAATTTTCTGATCTTAGTTGTGCTCCTGGAAGTGTTGACTTATTTCCTTCAGCTAACAAGTATTAGATAGTTACTGTCTCTTATAGTCTTATTTTACTTATAGACCCCATTGACCTTAGTTGTTCAGGATTTTAACAAATCACCAAACATATGTTTATTGGTGTTGTAATGCATGCAACATCCTAACTAAAAATGACCCATTTCAACTCGAACCAATCTTGACCCATTACCTAAATCCGCTCTACTCGCCCATGTTGACACCTCAATATGAGAGTAACGGATTTTCTTTTGATAGTCTTTTTAATCTGCTCTAATCTTTTTCGTCTTTTACCTATCAGAAAAACTACCCAAGAATCCAGACGGTTGTCAATAAAGTTGGTTCCATTGCAAACGAGTTTCGTGTACCAACATTTGAAGTATTGGCGGGGAAACCTGACATGGCTACAGAGGTGAAGCAGTATGGTGCAACCTTCAAGCTCGATTACGGATTGGTATATTGGAATTCAAGACTGGAGCATGAACACATAAGGCTGGTCAACAAGTTTCGGCAAGGAGAGATAATTTGTGACATGTTTGCAGGAATTGGTCCTTTTGCTATTCCAGCCGCCCAAAAAGGATGCTTGGTTTATGCTAATGATTTGAACCTAGACAGCGTTCGTTATCTTAAAATTAATGCAGATATCAACAAAGTTAACTCCAATCTCCGTGCTTACAATATGGATGCAAGAATTTTTATGTCTCAATTGATAGCAGTGCCCAGTGGCGAGTCAAAAGACAATGCGTAAACTTTGGATTCATCTGTGAAATGCAATACCCAAGAAAATGTGAAAGCGAATTTGATCTGAAGAAAGGAATGCGGGTATGTTTGCTAACTTTTGGGTGTGTTTAGATGCGTTTTCAAAAGTGATTGTATGATACTGAATTATCTAGATGACAGAATCAACTGCAGTGTAGTAGGCAGCAGATAAATAGTGTTTGGATATGCTTCTGCTGTTCAAAGTAGTATATTAGTACCAGTAAGAATCAGACAGTTAGGTGTTTGGATGCTTGGCAGATTTTGATTACTTAGCAAATTAATAGATAAAATCACGAAATGAAAATTAATGTGTATGAAATGAGGTTATTGAAAAGCGTAAATAAGTAGTTTCTTACCTTTAGATAAACATTGACTGTCACACTCGTTTGCTAGTATGATATAGACTATTCGGTATATGAACTTCCACTATAGCTTTCTTTAATCAAAGCTGCAATTGTTGAGCTAGATTTATACGGTGTAATTCAGAAACTTGTGTCACTATATGAAATTAATTTGGGGTCTTGCTTGTTTGAAACCTAGTACAAGGTGATATGGTCATCACGCCTCATCATTCGATTTAAACTAAAAAAACAAGCTGTATATTGATATTTATACATGTTTTTGGGATGGTGGAAACCGCAGGAGACAATTTATGTAGCCAAGCCGGTGATAACATCTCAAGTAACAATGAAGCAAACGTAGCCACCACTGAAAGCTTTATTGAAGGTATGACATGTTTATAAACTAGTAGATTTTATTTAGTCGTTATGTGTGTGGTACTCCATATTTGGTAGTATTGTATGATTTTAATCCTGTAATCTCTTTGCCCCATGAAATTTGCAACGCTTGACTTCATACTTAGTTTTATAAGTTGTTTAACTCTTGGTGGTCCGTCATAATGCCTTCCCTATGATAGTATGATGGCAAAACGATGGAATGTTTGCTTATAGGAGTATCAGAGAGCAACTAAATAGTTCTTGCATTAAATTCTACTAAAAGATATTATAAGGCATCCCAAGATGGGAGCTGTTGCAAATTTCATCGGATTATGGGAATAATATGAATTCGTATATAAAATACATTTATTTGGTTTTGAGTGTTGCATGTCATTACATAAATAAATTTATGCTTAATCTTTTTGACAGAAAATGGAAGTTTAAAATGTGCCGAGACACATGTAGCTGTCAAGTCAAAAGGAAGCAAAAATAAAAGAATAAAAACTACTGTGCCCTTTACTGATAAGTCGTGGGAGCACATCGATCATGTGATAATGAATTTGCGTGCTTCCGCTCTACAGTTTCTAGGTAAGAATACACTATTGTACTTGGCTCTTACAAATAGGCTTTTGCATTATTCAATCTTCATTTGTCCATTAATATGAATGATACGAAACTAAAATGGAAATTGTCAATTCTATTATTTCAGATGTATTTAGAGGGCTTATAGAGAGGAAATATTGGAAAGGTTCTCTACCATGGATTCATTGCTATTGCTTCATCCGGGCAAATGAGACTCAAGAATCAGTGGTTTCAGTAAGCATTCTAATACCCAGGACCACCCAAAAAAGTGAATGATTGACTAAAGGGATGCATAAGGTGAAAATGATTATCACCATGCTTTAATTAACTTATAACTTTTTTTGCAGGAGGCGGAATCGCTCTTGAATGCTAAGATACCCGAGCCAATATTTCATCGGGTTAGAGATGTAGCTCCAAACAAGGTAAAACCTGATATAAAAATATCTAAAAAGATTGCACATATTCACAAGATCTACTTGGTTAATAAAGGGGAAAAAGGAATGTTTTTGCAAAATGACAGCAGTCCTGTTACAAGGGTTGTATTCTATGCGTACGCGGGTTGTATCTTTGCAAAATGCTTTTCTCGGTGTCTTGCTACTGAAACATTAATATTTAAATGGATCATTTTGGATTGTGTTTTTTCAAAGAGGTCAAATTCTTTAAATCAAACATTGTAGTATCTAACAAGTAATAGGTTAAATGGGTCAAAAGGAAACAAGTCAATTAGGTGGAAGTTGCCCAGAACATCGCCTAAATTGCTTGTGCAAAAAATTATTATTAATTTTCTTTCAAAAAATGGACTGAAAAATGCTGGTGGATCAACCCTACTGACCCACTAAAGCTACTTGTTTTATCCCAAACCCGTTATATGACACATCACCAACCAGCCCTGTAATGAAACCTTGACCCAGTGTGCATAGGTAATGTATTGCTTCAGCTTAATCTGTCTTGCAGGCAATGTATTGCTTTAGCTTCCAGTTGCCCGAAGAAGCATGCATCAGTGACGAAATCACCACTACGGTTCCATGTTCTCCTGATAGATAAGTATACACATTAAAATATTTTATTATTTCACATGAAAACACTTTGATTCAAGGAAAGACCATGTCATCTATGTTTGTTGATTTATTTATTGTAACTTTTTGCATCATTATCTTTAGATATTAATTTAGAAAAAAATGTCCATCAAGTGCTTAGCCGAATGGCATCCTTTCTACCTTACCCTTAGGTCCTTATCCTTTCTCCTGATAGATAAGTATACACATTAAAATATTTTATTATTTCACATGAAAACACTTTGATTCAAGGAAAGACCATGTCATCTATATTTGTTGATTTATTTATTGTAACTTTTTGCATCATTATCTTTAGATATTAATTTAGAAAAAAATGTCCATCAAGTGCTTAGCCGAATGGCATCCTTTCTACCTTACCCTTAGGTCCTTATCCTTTCATTAATACCTCGTTAATCTACGTGTATTTTAGAGTATGCGTATTCAATAAACTATTCTCTCATCCTCTTTTTCATTAGACAAAAGATCGTCTTGTGAATCAGACCTGATTACGGGGATCCTAAACAAGGAAAAGAACAATTACAACCCCACCATTGAAAGATTCAATCATGCTCTTTATGCACAAAGCATATCTTCTTGACTGGAATTGCATCATATAGTCATAGTATATACCATATACATATATCTTTAAGTTTTTTGTTCAAGTGGTACATAAACAAAGACCTAAACTTTGGTTGGTGCGAAAATAACATATTGAAAAAGTTGCAAAGAAAGCAAATGAGAAGACTGCAACGAAAAATATAACACGTAGATTCAGGCTGGAAAGCTTAATTAAGCCATGTGGTAATCTTTTTTTCTTTTTTGCTTATTGTCAAAAAGATGTAGTTAACTTTTCTGGTTCTCTATCTTCATTTCAGAACTTTGTTATGTTGACCCTTTATGGTAAACATAAGGACCCATATCGGTCGTGGGCAATGTATAGGTTTTAATGCACAAGGTACAATTGTTTTATGGTTTTTATATACTGTTTGTTTGGTTGATGTTGAAGTGTTGAGACTATACTTTGAATTCAAGATTTGATTAAAAAACTGCTGGCATATTATCATTGCTGCAGCTTCCATACAGCCGAGAGTGACTCGATTAGTGACCCAATGCTTCATAACTTTAATATTTCTTCACGAATACAACACAACATTAGACATATACAAATAAAAGTGCCTTTGCTTCAGCAACACCTCACTTTGCGCATCAACTGTGGAAATGTTGGCATTAGAGTTTCACATAGCTTGCCTTCTTGCAGATTTGCTCCATCTAGACAATAGACTTGCTCATGTATAAATGTAATGTATTTACTAGTGACAAAAGTTGCTACGTGTATTCACTAGTGACGAAAGTTTATTCACATGCGAAAAAGGTGGATGTAAAGTAAAACGTATACAAGAATATTTTCACATGTGATCTAGTTATTCACGCATATTAATAAGCTATGACACGTAAACATATATTTTCACACGTGACAGTGGTTTGTGCATCTTATAAAAAACTACGAGACATATTTTCACATGTGATCAAGTTATTCACGCATCTTAAAAGGCTACAAGACATATTTTCACATGTGACCAAGTTGCTCACGCATCTTAAAAAGCTACTAGACGTATAGTTTCACTTGTGACCAAGTTACGAGACATATTTTCACATGTGATCAAGTTGTTCACACATGGTTAAAATATACAAGACATATTTCACATGTGACCAACTTGTTCGTGCATCTTAATAAGCTACGAGACATAGACATATATTTTCACATGTGACAATGTTGTTCACGCATCTTAAAAAACTACGAGACATATAGTTCACGCGTCTTTAAAATCTACGAGACACATACAAGACATATTTCACATGTGATCAAGTTATGCACACATATTAATAAGCTACTAGACATAAACATACATTTTCACATGTGACAAAGTGATTGCATATCTTAAAAAACTACAAGACATATCTTTTCACATGTGACCATTGTTCACGCATCTTAAAAAGCTACGAGACATATATTTTCACATGTGACCAAGTTATTCACGCATCTTAGTAAGCTACGAGACATAGAATTTCGCATGTGACCAAGTTACGAGACATATATTTTCACATGTGACTAAGTTGTTCAGGCGACTTTAAAATCTAGGAGACATACACAAGACATATTTTCACATGTGATAAAGTTATTCATGCATATTAATAAGCTACGAGATGTAAACAAATATTTTCACATGTGAAAAAGTGGTTTGCACATCTTAAAAAACTACGAGACATATATTTTCATATGTGACCAAGTTGTTCGTGCATCTTAAAATGCTACAAGACATATATTTTCACATGTGACCATTTTTGTTCACGCATATTAATAAGCTACGATACATAGACATATATTTTCACATGTGACAAAGTGGTTTACGCATCTCAAAAAGCTACAAGACATATATTTTCACATGTGACCAAGTTGTTCACGCATCATTAAAATATACGACACATATATTTTCACATGTGACCACATATATTTTCACATGTGACCAAGTTATTCACGCATCTTAGTAAGCCGCGAGACATATATTTTTGCATGTGACCAAGTTACAAGACATATTTTCACATGTGACTAAGTTGGTTATGCGGCTTTAAAATTTACGAGACATATACAAGACATATTTTCACATGTGATCAAGTTATTCACGCATATTAATAAGCTACGAAACGTAAACATATATTTTCACATGTGACAAAGCGGTTTGCACATCTTAAAAAACTACGAGACATATATTTTCACATGTGACCAAATTGTTCATACATCTTCAAAGGCTACAAGGCATATATGTTCACATGTGACCATGTTGTTTACACATATTATTAAGCTAGAGACAGATTTTCACATGTGACAAGTGTACAAGACATATATTCTCACATGTAACCAAGTGGTTCACGCACCTTAAAAATCTACGAGATATATATTTTGACAAGTGAAAAGTGATTCACGCATCTTAAAAAGGTACGAGACATATATTTTCACAAGTAACGAAGTTGTTAATGCATCTTTACGAGACATATATTTTCACAAGTGACCAAGTTGTTCATGCATCTTTACGAGACATATATTTTCAGATGTGACAAAGTTGTTCACGCATCTAAGAAGGCTACAAGACATATATTTTCACATTTGATTAAGTTATTTACACATCTTAGTAAGCTATACGATACATATAGTTTTGCATGTGACCAAGTTACGAGACATACAATTTTGCATGTGATCAAGTTATTCACGCATAGTAATAAGCTACGAGACATAAACATATATTTTCACATGTGACCAAGTTGTTTACACATTTTTATAAATTACGTGACATATATTTTCACTTTTGACGAAGTTGTTCACGCATCTTAAGAAGCTAGAAACATAGATTTTCACACGTGACAAGGTACAAGACATATTTTCACATGTAACCTTGAAAAGCTACGAGATGTATATTTTGACATATGACCAAGTGATTCACACATCTTAAAAAAGTACGAGACATATATTTTCACATGTGACCTAATTGTTGACACATTTTTATAATCTACGAGACATATATTTTCACTTGTGACGAAGTTGTTCATGCATCTTAATAAGCTAGAGACATAGATTTTCACATGTGACAAGTTACAAGACATATATTTTCACATGTAACCAAATGGTTCACACACCTTGAAAAGCTACGAGATATATATTTTGACATGTGACCAAGTGATTTACGCATCTTAAAAAAGTACGAGACATGTATTTTCTTTTTATAATCTACGAGACATATATTTTCATATGTGACGAAGTCGTTCACGCATCTTAATAAGCTAGAGGTATATATTTTCACATGTGACGAGTTACAAGACATATATTTTCACATGTAACCAAGTGGTTCACACACCTTGAAAAGCTACGAGATATATTTTTTGACAAGTGACCAAGTGATTCACGCATTTTAAAAAAGCAAAAGACATATATTTTCTCCTATGACCAAGTTCACGCATTTACAGATCCATATTCCATGTGTAACAAGTCTTTAGAAAGTAACAAAAGGTAAAAAATTTATCAAAAAAAAAAAATAAATAAAAATAAAAAAAATAAAAAGGTAAAAATAGTCAACCTAAGAGATTGTAGGTTTAGCTGATTAGATACAACAGTTACTTAGCTAAAGGTTCCCATGAAACGAGATTTCACATGTTCATTTGTATCCATTGCTGAATTTGCAAGGCAAAGATCGACCACTTGCCATTCAACTAAATGTGAATTTCAAGACAACTCATTAACTTTTTTCACATGTGAAGGTCAACAAGAAGTACTAGTAAGAAATTTAGTGTGAATACAATTCTTTAATAAGGAAGTGTATATTATACATCAACTGAGCTGCAATGGGATTGTGTGGATGAGAATAAGATACAATGACACAGCTATCGATGGTCGGTCGTGGACACGTAACCGGCCTTGGTCCCCCAATTAGCCTGATGGGTTCACTGTCTTGAAAACCCCAACAGGTGTTGATCATACCAGGCTACGAGATAGCCATTGATACATATTGAGAGTCAAAGTGCTTGTAGGATTGAGCAACAATAACACATTAGTTTTGCTAGCATATGAATCACCTTAAGATATAGACATTAGAACCCTTTCCGGAACAAGCCACGTATCTTCCATAGTCGTTGAAACTCAACATATAGCCTAAAAATTGCAAAAGAGGTGAAAAGTAACTAGTTTAATCCACATATATATTGAAAATATATTGATACCAAACTTGTTACTGGCTTACGCAAAATAAATATGATGAAAGTTTATCGTGAGTCGTGACTAGAGCAGCACCATAACGCCACTTGTTAGAAGGGCTTTTAAGGTTCCTCGCGGTGGCCGTATAACTATTTAGACCAGCTGCAATAATATGGTAACAAATATGTCCAAGAACCTACATTATCAGTGCTTTGGTTAAGAATAGAGTATAAAATTATAACCGATGTCTAATTCAGAGGAAAAAAAAGAACTTACATAGGCATAGTCACAATCAAATTTGAGTGGCAAAGAACCTCGAGCTTGATAACCAAAAAAGTGGCAGATAATATTAAATCTTCTCCGCTTTGTATGACCCTTCTTTTGGTTACAAAAGTGGCATATAACATCAAATTTCTTCTTGTTATATTAGTAATAATTGGGTAAAGCAGACATGTAGCTCCTATTCTACCTGTCTTTTGTTCATTTTTGCCTTTAACAAGTTCAGCGAGAAGCTTCTCTGTTTATCTGAAGCATGAAACAAGAATTAATCAATGCACTATGATGTGGAAACTTCCATGATGCTAAATTAAACAAAGTACCTGAGACAATTGGGCCGAGTCATCAAATTCAGGATACAGGAGAAGCTGCAGTATAGGAAAGCATAAGCCGAGTCATCAAATGTGTATATATTACAATAAAATACAAACAATATAGATCTAATGTAGCCACCACTACATGCATTGTATTAAAAAGTAACAATTTCTCGAACTAGAAAGCACATAAAGAAACTTTTGCTACTGTCACATTCCTATTTATCTGTATACTTATTCAGAGGTTACCATATTATAATACAAGAATATAGCTTTAGAAGATACTATATGAGGTACTCATACTTCTAATCAAAACCCTCAATCTTAATATACATGAATTATCTTAGAAATGCAAATTGGAAGTATTATATGATAATGGAGGAACTTATAAGCAAAATCCCCAATCTTAACTAAACACCAATAAGCTATAATCGATTGATAGGTAAAAATAACTAAGTACAAAAAACATACTATTAGTCACATTTAACTTTTAGTTACTGCTAGTAGGTTGGTTAAGAGTTTTCAATCAACTTTCTACAAGCAGGATACATTTGGGGAATTATTATATCATTCTTTACCTCAAAATTCATATGATTGACAATGTGTCTGATGGACTCATCGCCTTCAAAGACCACTAGGCTGCTATCACCAAAAGTCACATTTCAGTTGATATTTCTGTGTAATCTCAGCTTCATCTACTCTTCTTCTTCAATCATATTGATCGAATTTTGATTTTTTAGGTTTTAATGTCCATAACTGACCTTGTTTTCAACACCCGAGTCATCATTATCTACTTATGCCCTCAAACTTTTATATCAAAAGAAAATATAGATGGACATATAGATGGGATTTCTTCACATATGACATTAGTATAGTTTTAGTGTCACCCAAGACCTGGACATATAGATGGGATTTCTTCACATATGGAAATATTCACATGTGAAAATATAAATGTGATTTCTTCACATATGAAAATATTCAGATGTGAAATCACGAGTGTACCTGATATAGACATCAAGTCATAATCATTCATTAATCAAATAGAAATATTACGCGTACATAAATATGGTTGCATATTTCCATAGTCGTCTAAGTATGAAATATAATCCTATATACGCAGTTGACCCACTTAAGGAGGGCCTTTTTAAGAAACTGACTTGGGTTCAATCACAAATCACGCCAGAAGGTCATTGTGATAGCTAAACATCGCCTAGGGCAAGTCCTTAGAGAAGGGTCACTGGGTCAAGGTTTCATAAACATAAAAATCAAAATAGTTAATATGCTTTTGCTTACAAGCAAAGAGAAAAATCAGAATATCTTAAGAACGCCACGTGTGTCTCTTCATAAATCAACCCTCTGATACGCTTCACACCACCTCTACGAGTCAAACGAAGGATAGCAGGTTTAGCGATACCTTGAATGTTGTCACGGAGTACTTTTCTTTGACACTTTCCTCTTTCTTTGCCTAACCCTTTCCCTCCCTTTCCTCATCCTGACATTTTTCATAGTTACGGGATCTGAAATTTACAAAATAGATAAAAGTACTTCGTGACAACATAGATATATCACTAAATAAGTATCGACACTAATTAAGACTCATAGATATTATGGGGCTGCCTAAAACACATAATATAACTTGTTGCAGCTCGTAGTTGGTCAATCACGAAAATATACTATGAAATAAGGTTTGCTAAATGTTTCACGTAGCTTATACTAGCTACCAGATTTAAGAAAATGTACTACGAAATAAGGTATTCTAAGCACCAATGAAAATATACCACATTACCTTCCCACCTGCTAAAACCATTTGTTCCGTGGCTGTTGATTCCATTTCTAATTTCTGCGATCCAGAAACCAAACCAGTTTTGAAATACGAATGTAACAATATACTTGCAACAAGAATTCTGGTTATTGGGTTTGGATCTAAGATCTTTGCCACTAAAATTTGCGCTTCTGTAGGAAATGATTCTGGAAACTTGAATTCTGCCCTTGTTATCTTTCTGTACATCTCCATGAGGTTCGAGTCGTGAAATGGAAGAAGACCAGCCAAAAGAACAAAAAAAAAACACACCGCACAAGACCAAATATCGGCTTTGGTCTACCTATCATGACGAGGTATCACTTAGATGTAGCCCATTATGACCCAGACCCCTTTTTTGAACCATTACCCAACCCCACTCGACACCCCCGTTTCAACATCTTTACCAAAAATAAAACATACATATGCCTACCAAAAGAACAGGTTCATGCTACATAACAGAAATGAAAACAGGTATAGCAATATAAAACAACAAGAAACAATGACAAAAGCATATGATTCTACCATATTAAAAGACAACAACGACAACTCACTTGGAAAAGGGTCATTGGGAATGAATGGTGCATTTATCTTCCTTTGATCTTATCAGGAACTATATTTGGGCCCACACATATATTAAATAGGTATACAGCAAAGACAGAAATGTAGCTATGACCTGAAATTAGAAATTCGATATTAATATTTCAGTATCTATGTATAATTTAACGGACAAAAAGGAAAACATAAAATACAAAAAATTACCTTACCAAAATATCTTAGCATTCCTTAATGAAATTCAATAGCATGAAAAAAGGCTTGCTTCCTTTAATATCCAGCACACCCACAAAAGAGTTAACAGCATAAATGCCATAAGAATGATTATCAAAAAGCTCTTTGTTCCTTTGGGGTTTTCGAGTAATAAAGATGTTGTGAAGCAAGTTGAGATGAAAAGTGCAGAGTAGCCATAGTGCAAGCACCTGCTCCTAGTAGCGCAAGTTCGTCACGATTTAACTTACTTATATCCATGATTCAATATATCCTACACGAAAAGGGATAAAAATATTTCAAAATCATTAGATACCAGTGTTGTGAAAACAAGGGTTACAAGTCCGCGTAATCAGCTATTAAGGCTTTTCACTAAGTCAATATTTATATGGTTATACAAGACCATAAAAATTGGTCACTTAGAGAGATGAAAACAAGAATTAATATCCCTACAAGTGTAGGTTGTCCGCCAAGCTTTTCTATAAAACAGCTAGTGCACCAACACATCCTTAACAGTCCTAGTTTCTCTTCTTACTATCCTTAGTCCATGAAAACTTTTCCGATTTACCAAAGGTCAAGGATAGCTAACGGCAACAAGGTGCAAAGATTCTTAAGTAGCAAAAGTTAGCTTTTGATCACAAAATATCAGCTACTATTTATATGTCAAAACAAAGCCTAAGACTCAAATTTCAAGCTTCGGGACATTCTAAGGTTTGACAAATGCTGCGACATGTTCCCAATCACAGCTCCAAATCAAGTTTATGCATAACTTTCTTAGTAAACTAATCAATAGCTTTACCATTCGAACTTGCCTAGATTATAGTACTTATTTGTCACAGTACTAGTTACAACTAACGAGCTCTGGATATTTTACTATATATCGAACAAACTAGTACATAAGTACTAAAATTCAGAACAACACTATAGATAGATGACAAAGACAGGTTTGTATACTACTTTTGGTTTAAATTTTTTTCTAATGCTAAAAATCCATAAGTTTAACAATGACAAGAAGTTATGAACTAGGTTAAGGGAACTTGTTTGTACCAAAAAAAAAAGGTGTTTAAGAGTTGGATCAAAGGAAGAAGACGTGGTGTTCAATTTGATCAACTTAAAGTTAGACACACGATTCGTGGGCATAATGTACCTTTAAAAATGATTTGCTTTTCAAGACACAGTCTAGAACATCAGATGTCTTTGCCTCATCATCTGCCTCGGCATCTTATGTGTTAGCCATTTCAAAATGGTTCTCAGCCAACAAACGTGTGCCACTGACTTCTTGTTTGTAATCCTTATCTTCACTGTCATCATCATTTGATGGAGAATATGCCAATCATGATTTCTTTCAAGATTAAGAAGCATTACACAACCTCTTACTAAACATTTACCTTGAGATTCTACAGTGTTTTCAGCCAACAGTAACCTAACAGACATTGTAGTTATGGCACTAAAACTAGCAGCAAAGTCAAACAACAAGTCTCAGGCCTAACACCCTCACACCCATAACTTTTTTTAAGGCAAACCCACACACACCCTAAACTACACATACGTCGACAGTAGACCTTGAAGGCTTGAACCTCAACCCCATGGGAAGAACACCTTGGTCCGCTAGGCCAAAGGCCATTTGGTAACTATAATGAAGTGTTAACTAATAAGGAAACGCATCAGCTTAAACTTCACTTGCTAAGGAACGTCAAAGTCAAACCAGATATATCTGGCGCAAAAACTTGTTTGTAGACGTACATATAGAGGGTCATCGAGGAAGGGATTAGAAAACAAGGAACATATCGACCGGTCATCATATGACTAAAGGAAAACTAACATCCATATAGACACTACATAATAATAAATTTATGAATATATAAACGGAAACATTTTTTTATAAAGAACCAAACCTGCAGAGTCGAGATTAACTTCATTTCCCGAGCTATCCTCACTTTCATATCCTGAAAAACAAGACTTCATAAGAAAACTTTTGATCATACCATTATCATAAAGCTGAATCTAAACTTTATGGGGGATTAGTATATAAATTCCTAGTTTTACCAGAAACTAGATGAGGTAGACTATGAGTCCAATATTGACTGCATCACAATATAATTGTGACGCTCACTAGTACTCAAATGCCCATGATAACCTCAAATTAGTTAAAAACGGAAGTATGCATAAACTACTACTCTTTAATGTCGCTACACAAAGAAAGTTGTCATTTTTAAGGGATATCCAAGAATTGCATTACAGCAATATCAACATACAAAAATTACATTATAGTGACATAAAGTAGCTAAAAGAGGTTGACAATATCTAGAATGACTGATAATAGTCAATAGAGGAGGCAGTAAAGAAATGTAACAAACCAGAAGATGACGAGCAGGGCTCTTCCTTTTTCCTTGATTCCAGGACCACATTTTCATCATCTTCTTCTACTTCTTCAGAATCTACTGATGCTGCTGCATCAAGTTCAGAGTCGGAAGAGGATGAAGAGTCAGAAGGGGCATCTTTATCCCCGTGTTCTAGCTTGTAAAACCTTCTTTTAATCATAGCTTCCACTAGTTAAACTGTTCAAAACATAAAACGTTAAAAACAAACCATCAAACCAATAAGCTCACGTTAAAGTATTACACCAACTCAAAAATTACACATATGTTTAAATGCTTGTGCGAATACATATATTTACCATAAATCCTTAGCTAACATCTTTGCTAAAAATGATTATAAATTATAAGTAAAATTAATACAAATTGTTGCAAATTGAACACCAACATTCTTTTAACTTTCATAAGCTCATTTTGTTTCAGCAATGTCTGTGACCAAATTTGATCAACTTTACAGCTTTGCACAAAGAGAAATACATACCAAAACGGGGCTACTCCAATCTGATATACTTCTTGTAAATATTGTTTCAGAATCTAATTCTGAAAACAATTGTATGTGCAGTAGTATATCTAAATATAACCCCACTAAACTTTTATTAAATGCCGGATAACACAAATTTCCCAACTTTTCTTTGAGCGTCAGATTTTCCAACTAGTTGATATTTTTTTCTTTAGGGCAAAGTCTAGAGTATCAACCAATTAACAAGCAAAACATCAATGTACAAGTGATTGAACTTTCTAATTAGGGCCACTTTTACACTAGCATGTAGTCGGATTAACCCGTTACTCAATGTACCTGATTACAATAACAATCTATATTCTTTTTTGCTAAAAGCTGTTTAGGAGGTTTTATGTGTTTGAAAACAATTAGGATGTCTTTCACCCCGGTTCCATTTTTTGTTGAAACCTATTAGCTACACCAGTTTTATAAGTTAAGCTAAGACATAACCCTCATCAACCAATATATAGGTAACTAGGTCAAATTAAAGCTACAACCTCAAAAATTAAGTATAAAAACCAATGAACAAAGTATAGAGAATATGTCATCTTTGTACAATGTGCAAGATAATTAGAGTATTATGTGCGTTACATACCTGGTTCAAGAACAATTGGTGTAGTAAGTTCAAAAGCAGCCGTGACATTGTCTCCACACATAACCATCTTATGCTTTCAAGCAAATCTACTTTCCTTGTGACATCAGGCATCCTCAAATAAAACTGAGGTCTATAGTTTGAGATGATGGTTGTAGGACGACCACCTTCATCCTTTGTGAGAACATAAATTTCAGCCTCAAGCTTCGTGCATGTTTTTACACTACGGTCTTTGCAATGACCTGTAAAAAGTGAAGGTAATAAGCAAAATGGATATCACAATTCGTGCTATAGCTCCACCACCAATCCCTGATTTCTTACCACCGTCGCTAGAATTTCCTGAAGACGGGCTCTTATTTCCATTTGGTTGCCTTCGACCAGCTGGAGGTGTACCAGACGGAGGTGGTGGCGCAGGGCCTGAGCTCCATGAGTTGCCATCCTTTCTGTCATGGAATTTATTTTATTTAAAATCCAAAACATAAATGTTTTGTATATAGCATTCAAAGTAAGATGCTTACTGCAGATTTATGTTTTTTTAGCTGACTAGGAACCCAACCATTACATTTATTATTGGCAACATTCCTGAGAAGACAAATGTAAACATATTAGTAGCCTAGTCATATGTCTGCTCTATATAAACCAATTGATGGGTTCTGAAAGCGTATTGCAATACTCACAGGTTCTTAAGGGGGAAGATAAGCAAGGACATTAATAGTTCCTGTAAATTGGTTGTTCTGCAGATACCTGCATCAAGACAAGCGTGAAGGGGTGGACTAAAGCAAAATCTAAATATAAGCGCAAAGGATGTACATACATATCCATGACATTTGACAGCGAGCTTAAGCTGAGGAAGATTACCGGTTAAAGAATTGAAAGATACATCCCTCCGTCGCAAGCTTTTTCACGCGCCCACTAGTTATCTTGAGATTGTTACAATTTCTTGACATTTTTCACGCACGAAGAAAAATATCAGATACTTAATAAACTCTTCACATGTGAGAGTATTTGATACCTTATATCTTCACACGTGAAGATGTTCGATACCTTATATCTTCACATGTGAGTGTATTCGATACCTTATAGCTTCACATTTGAAGATATTCGATACCTTATATCTTCACATGTGAAGATATTCGATACCTTATATCTTCACATGTGAAGGTATTCGATACCTTATATCTTCACATGTGAGGGTATTCGATACCTTATATCTTCACATGTGAAGGTATTCGATACCTTATATCTTCACATGTGAGGGTATTTGATACCTTATATTCATATGTGAAAACAACTAGCATTTCATCGAACACATAATGTACATTGACAAACCACTAGCATAAGACATGTTCATCTTTCATTTTCTTCATCCAATTATCAACTTAACTAATAACTAAAATCAAACACATAAAACACAAGAAAGAATTTATCTATAATCACTGAATTAAAAAATATATGAATCAAAAGCTTAATTTAAACTTATTCAATACCTTTGTATAATACATTCTTTGATAGTAGTTGTCATTCTTTAATGGTCAACTGTGATATTTTTTTAATGATGATGATCGTGATAAGTGATGATGATGATTATTACATATGGATGATTGGGGTGATCGGTGATGATTACTCCCGTGGACGGAGGTAATTGGCAATGATTGAGGTTGACGGTGGTGATAGGTGATGATTACGGTTGTAGATGGTGGTGATCGGTGATGATTACGGCGGTAGATGGTGGTGAATGGGTGAAGACTGGTGGTTTCTCGGTGATGGTGATGACTGATGAGCACATTGGCGGTAATTTGAGAGTGTTTTTGTTGGTTTCACACTTTAAAAGTGATAGTGTGTGTGTTTTTTTTATTTATACAGTAGTATATTTGAAAGTAAAAAGACGGTAGTAATACATAACATTAGTATACTTGTGGCGTAAATATTAGGATTTATTATAGCCATTAGATCTAAAAAAGGAGGGGATTAGATGGAGGGCTAGGATCTCTTCTCGCGTTCTCACTAAAATTAGACTTCTCACAAGAAACACCCCATATATATATATATATATATATATATATATATATATATATATATATATGATATTTCTTAGTAATTATTTAATTTATAGTTTCGTTAGGACTAATATATATACAATGGGGTTTCAAAAAAACTATTATCTTATTATTTCATCGATTGTGATTCAAATTTGTACTTCTCTCAAGTTGGGACTGGACAAATTATTAAATTTACCGAGGTTATTAATTTATTGAGTATTAATTTATAGAGGTTTTACTGTACATATTGATAAGTTTTAGTTTGTTTTACTTTATAAATATATTTATTGATGAGTTTGGCAATTAAAATACAATTTTTATGTATACATTCAAGCTTTGTTCAAAACTTACTCAAACCAAGCTTTAGCCTGGATGATTAAAGCTTGATAAACTATCAAACTAAGCTCAAATCTACAATTTTTATTTCAAGCCAAGCTTAACCCTTGTCAAGCCGAAACTCGGCTCGATTGCAGCCTAATGTGATTGTGGTTCGAATAAAGTAAAACGTAAAAAAAAGTAAAAAATATTTTGCCTAAATTGCTCAGCTTTTGGAAGGCGCTAAAAAAATAAAATAATATTTTAAAAAGTTTGACTTTTTTTAGAAAATGACAAAATAAAAGGTCGCTTGAATCTTAAAAAATCGTTGAGTTTAGGTCGCTCAAAAGATATGGCTGTGAAATGGCAGCAACAATCATTGGGTTCACAAACTTTCATGTGACATTTGGCGCTTTGATATTAAAAGTAGAAAAGTCACAAATCGCTCAATCTATTTAAAGAAACATCTAAAAACGTGTAAAAAATTATTGCCACGTTGAGCGACCGATGCAAATTTCGAATTACCCTTTTTAAGATCTGGTTATCAATTTTGAAGATCTCCCTGCTAATTGGTTGCTTCATTATGGTCCCAACTATCACGTGCTAAGGCTGAACACAGTGTCAACCTAGTTCATCTGTGCCACATCGGCTTTCTCTCTCCGACGACCTAGTTGCCACAGTGGTGACCTGAGATTTTTTTTAAACCCACATGCTAGCCTTAAACTCGGTTGAGTATGCAAACTAGTTCATCCTTTTTGGCCTCTCAACCCAACACAACCGACCACCCCACAGTGGTGTCGACCTAGGTTGACCGACCACAACCGAACCACACAACCGATGCATTGTGTTCAGCCTAATGCTCGATTAATTTGAACTTTCAATACTCACGTGACATGGTTGTCAATTAAATTGGCTGGCCCATGCTTGGTCGTTTGATAAGGAGATTCGGGTCCGTTTGTTGGGCAAATTGCACAAAAATATACTTAACTTATAATCAATTTCAATTTAAAGTACTTTTTTTTTTTTTTTTTTTTTTTTTTTTTTTTTTTTCAATTTAGTGTACCCAAATTTTTTTTAATTGCAATGTTAGACGATTTAGAGGTTACCAAATTACCACCACATACTTCATCTTCTCCGACCAAATTCCGACCAACTTCCAGCTATTTTTTTTTTCTCATTTAATTTTTTTTCACACAATTCATAAATTTTTTGTGTACTCTAATTTGGATAGAGTTTTATCAATAACACATGATATTATGACTATATCATTTTTCATGTTTTTGCCCGAGTTCATAGCCGGAAGTTGGTCGGAATTTGGTCAGAGAAGATGAAGTATGTGGTGGTAACCTGGTAACCTCTAAATCATTTAACATTGCAACTAAAAAAAAGTTGCGTACACTAAATTGGGAAAAAAAATGAAGTACCTTAAATTGAAATTGGGTATAAGTTAAATACATTTTTGTGCAATTTGCCCCCGTTTGTTTTATAGATGGATTTATGATTATAATTTTAATTTAGATTTGAATTTTGTTTAAAATTTCTATTTTAATTTGTAGTAAAAAAGAGAAAAAATATATTTTAAATATATTATATATTAAAATATAAATTAAAAGTTATATATTTACATTTATAATATATATAGAGGAAAAATCCTTAAAGTGAAAAAGTAAAAAAATGAATTAAACTATTTATAAAAATCATAAATTATTATTATTATTTTTCGTTTATAAAACATCTTATTTTCATTCGGTTTAAATAATGTTTAATCAATTTTTTGAAAACAGGGTCTTTAATCGACCTGGTCAAATCACCGGGTTATTGGTTCAAACGGTTCGACCACCGGGTAAACCCGATCTTTCAAAAAAATTAAATTTAGAGTAAAATACACCGTTGGTTCTTGAACTTGGCCAAAAATATCATGTTATGACATACCTTGACCTTTTGGTAGCCTAAGGTCCCTTTTTCAAGTTTTTAGTATCAATGAGGTTCCTTAACCCGTTATTCTTTGGTCAATGTCCCATTATATGTTGTCAAATCCCGTTACTCTTGTGAAAAGATTATTTTACCCTCATCTTCTTCCCACTCATTTTCTTTTAGTACAACTTGTAACCTCACTCACTCACACTACCACCACAGACACCACCACCATCATCTCAATCACCTCCACCACCATCCACCACCACCTGCCCCCACTCCTCTCTCTTCGTAAGCTTATCTATGCTTCATATTTTCTCCTTAAAAAAACCCAATCAAGATGTTCATCTTTTATGTTTTCCTAAAAAAAAACCTAATCAAAACCTTAGCCGGTCACCACTGTTAGTCACCGGTTAGCACTGTTAGCCGCCGGTCACGACTGTTATGCTATGCCAAATAAAGTTGAGAAACATGAGAAGCATGAGAAAAAAAATGAGAAAACACATTGTAGGATCGAGAAGCTACATGTCATTTATGACGAACTTTATTTTATTTGTTAATGCATCACACGTATATTATGTATCCATTCTCAATAAGGAATTTGATTTGGTTATCATCCTACATCATTTGAGCATACTTCTAACATTTGAATCGTTACCACCAAAGTAGAGTCGAAATTAATAACAAAACAATAAGTGATTCTTAACATAATCAACATAATTAAGTAGTATCGGTTCAATTCAATTCGTTGTAGATTGATATATATTCTAGCTACTACTTTCATCCGAAACAAACTACAACATTTCCATATGGATTGCGAAAGCAGTGTTTTAATTTTTTGCAAGTATAATGATCCAACTTATTGTTTTTACGACTTGTTAGCATTACATGAGATTTATACAATTCTCATAATTTGAGTGTATCATTCAATTGTGATAGTGTGCAAATCATTTCCCACACCTGCCAGCCAGTTTACAAAATATATTTGTTACTCATTGACTATGCTACCCTTATTTAGTTAAACAGAAAAAAATGTTTTTATCCACGAAAGTTAACACTCCAAATCATAAAGTACTAGTTATGCGCTTCTGGGTAGCACTTTCACATCCCTGTCGGGCCATCGTATATGTTTTTAGCCGCCATCGGTCGTCATTCAACCAATGCCTTCCACATGCTAACCTTTTGACACAAGCTCTTCCTTTTTTTTAGGTAGAAAGATTACCGCTCATATTATTATTATTATTATTATTATTATTATTATTATTATTATTATTATTATTTATTCATTTATTTTATAAAACATCATCATTTTCATTAGAAACAAAATCATAAGATTACAAGAAATTAGTGTGGAGCCTCGAAACAATCTGGGCTCCCACATCTTTATCAATAGCAAAACTAATCCTACTGAAGATATGAGTAGCAGCACGCTCCCCAATGTCTTGAGTTATAGAGAACATCCAGATCCGCTCAAGTAAGGTCACTGCATATGGCTCAAGTTCCTCCAAAGAGGAAAATGAGAAAGGGATGAGCCCATAACCAATATCCGCACATTTAGCTCTGTACTTGACGTGCTTACGTTTTGCGGCATCACTCACCACACAACCTGGCACAAAATCAATCATACAAGTTTGCGTGAGGGGGAACGACCCTGTCAAATCGACACATACATCATGCCCTCCATCCCAGGAGTGAAGCAAGATATTTGCTGGCCGTAAGGCTTGCTCCCTCTCTCCACCTAACCCGATGTCGACCTCTTTACAAGCCGAGACCCCGGATCGAGAACATATATCAACCAAGGTATCGCACACCATGTTGTGCCGGTGTTTAATACCAATAGTACCAGCACATGATACAGCATGGTCCTCGTAAATTATTATCATTTTTATTTTTATTTTTATTAATATATTTATAATTATTATTCTTACTAGTTATAATACCCGCGTATGCGCGAGTTTTTTTAATATATTGTGTTTTTAAAAAATTGATTACTAATTTATTTATTTTATATAAATTTGTAAATTGTTGATATGTAAACCTTATAATTAATTTAATTTATTAGTTAGGAATAGGTTTTTTTTTTCCATGTGTCGATGTAGCACATAGTTTGGAAGGTATATGTACATGCGGGTGATTTTTTTATTTCTTTACATTAAACACAAATAGTTTTAAAATGGGCTTTTTAAAATCACTCCCGCTTTTAGTAAGTTTTTTTCTTTATACTTTTAACACTTAAAATTTTATGTTTAATTTTTTTCTTGACTATATGTAATAACGTTTTTTTAACTATCGCCAAATCTAGAATATTTAAGTTTTTTTAGTAAATATTTTAAAATAAAATTAATAATAAATAAATAAAATTAGTTAAGAAGGAAAGGTTGAGTTTTTTTGACATGTAAAAGTCTCCAATGAGGGTTTTGTTTTATTATATAAAATATTATTATTAATTATTAATTATTATTAATATCATATTATGATTATTATTATTATTATTATTATTATTATTGTTATTATTATTATTATTATTATTATTATTATAAAATATCACTTCATTAGAAAACCAAAAGGATTTTACAAGAAATTGGTTGGAAGCCGAGACACTAGTTGGGCTCCCACTCTTTTCTGGATACGAAAACTTAGTCTATGAAAAATAAAAGCACCACACTTGACATTATTCGAGTGGCTAACAGCAACGGTCTTGATACGTGAGAGTGTGTCCAAAGCTTCCGCGTCAAGCTCCCCGAATGTGGAAAAGCAAATGGAATGAACTTGTTATCGTTTTCTTCACATTTGGACACATATTTCTTTTTCTTCTTCTCCACAGCATTATGTAAGGCTACCCCTGGGGCCCACGAAGTTGCATCAATACCCGCAAAAGGAGAGATCCCAGTCACATCCAAACATGCGTCCTTACCTTGGATCCAATTGAATAATAGCAAGTCTACAGGTCGTAGTTCTTTCCCATCTCTCGAAAGAAACCCCATTGGAGCCTCTTTTTTTTACCATAATCCCAACCTTGGAACATATGTCGACGAGAATATCCCGTACCAGGTTATGTCTGAACTTCACTCCCACTTCACTGGAACAGTGAACTGCGTGGTCTCCCCATTGTCCATACGATGCGTATTGCAGCTCGGACAAGGACTACCCTCACAAAACATAGGTATGGCAAGCCTATAATGTTAATACAAATAAACCGTAAAAATGTTTATTAATATTTTGCGATCTCTTTGTGTTTTGTTGATAACAAATATAATGTTATCTTAAGTATAATTATAAGGATACATGTTATTTTTGTAAAGCATTTACATATAGCCATTTAAATACAAAAATGTAATAATTAAGCATTTGTTGTAATAGTTTATTAGGATAGGTAAAAACCATAACCCATGGACCATAACCCATGGACCATAACCCATGGATCATAACCCATACCCAAGTTGGCTAGATACAATGTATACTTAGATACATTGAATCTAAAGAAAACCCATGGACCAACCCATAACCCATGACCCATAACCAAAACACCCATGGGCAAAGAGGAGCGTACCACGGATCCCTAGGATTACACTAGACGAATCCCAAGTGGTAGGGATCCGTGGAACAAAGGAGAAATTTGCCTATAAATAAAGAGCCATTTCTTCATTCTAACTCACCCCTCTTCTTACTAAATCTCTCAAACACTCTCATTCTCTTCTAACATATAGATCACTTGATCTAGAGAGTTGTTCTTCTTTCTTTCTATTGTGATCCTCATATAGGTCATTCTCTAAGGCGAGATCACGAGCATTCTACAAGTCATCCAAGCAAGGGGTCCTTGATTGATTTGTCACTCCGCAAGATTTCTGTAGTGAAGATCTTGTATTTGATATTTCACATATTTGTTGTGTAATAGTCGTGTTGGTTTGGTCCACCGTGCTACGGAATCGGTATCTAGCTTTGTACCGGAAAAAGTGTAAGCAACGTTGTGAAGGCTTCTCCGCCAAGTGAAGGAGTTTGTTGACATAGTGCTTGAACTCTCGAGTAGGTGACTCGGGGAGTGGAGTAGGGCAAGGAAGGTGTCCTTGTAGCCGAACCACTATACATCGGTTATGTCTTTTCTTTCCATTCGTTTTATTTTATTTACTTGCTTTATCATTAGATCTATATTTTCTCTACATCCATAAGATCTCCCATATTAACGAATCTAAAGTTTTTGAAACTAACTTAAAATCGGTAAAACTATTCAACCCCCCCTTCTAGTTTTCCACAATTGGCATCAAGAGCTAAGTTTATAAAAGTTTTAAAATAAATTTGTATTTTAAAAACTTTTCGATCACTATGGGTTCTGAAATATATAAGGAAGGGCAATCTATGCAACGACCACCACTACTTGAAACTAATGGTTTTATATATTGGAAAAATAGATTCGAAACATATGTGAAATCTAAAGATATTGATCTTTGGTACATTATTGTTGAAGGAGATTTTGAGGCTACCTCAAAAGATGATAAAGGAAATTTAGTTAACATACCTCATGATAAACTAAGTGATGATTTAAAGAAAAAGCTTTCTAAAAATAGTGAAGCAAAAATGGTTTTATATAATGCTTTACCGAAAAAGGAATTCGAAAGAATTTCTATGCTTAAAACCTCTAAAGAAATTTGGAATTCTTTAGTTGTAACTCATCAAGGCAACCAACAAGTTAAAGATAATAAAATTGATTTATTTGTTCAACTATATGAACAATTTTCAATATCGGATGAGGAAACTATAGATCATTCATTTGCTAACTTTAATACTATTATTACATCTTTACAAGCACTTGATGAATCTTTTTCTAGCCGTAACCATGTTAGGAGATATCTAAGGGCACTTCCATCAAAGTGGAGATCCAAGGTGACGGCGATCGAAGAGTCAAAAGATTTGACGATCCTCACTCTCGATGAACTCATAGGCAACCTAAAAGTCTACGAGCTTGTCCTTGCTAAAGACTCCGAAGCCTCAAAGGTGAAAGAGAAACACAAATCTCTTGCCCTTAAAGCCAAAAAGGCTTCAAGCGATGAAGAGAACTCCTCTTCGAGTAGTGACGACGAGGAGTACGCCATGGCGGTAAAGGACTTTAAAAATTTCTTTAGAAGAAAGGGAAGATACGTCAAACAACCTTATGACGATAAGAAAGGCTTTCGGAAAAGCAAAGAGGACGAGAAGCCAAAAGATGATCGTGCTTGCTTTAAATGTGGGAACCCAAACCACTTTATTAGTAAGTGTCCCAAACGGGATGATCAAAAGGCGTTCGTGAGCGGTACATGGGGAATGAGCGACGAGGAGGACGAAGAAATTTGTCTCATGGCAAATGACGAGGTATGTCACGAATACTATAGTAGTTCATCACTTGATGACGACTCATTGCATAATGAATATGATAAACTATGCAATATTAGCTTAAAACTAGTTAACAAAAACAAGCTTTTAAAGAGTCAAAACCAACGTTTAGATAAAGAAGTCATAGAATTAAAAGCAAAACTAAAACGTTTAGAAAAAGGTAAAATAGCAAGTGGTGAATGTGAACTTTGCGTTCAACTTCAAACACTAGTTGATCATCTAGATTCTAAAATTGCTAGAATGAGTACGAACACTTTAGATAAGATATTAGATGGTGTTAAAACCGGTAACAACCAAAAAGGTTTAGGTGTTCAACAACTTGATCCATCAACTATTGAAAATAAAGAAACAAAATTTGTTAAGGCACTAGAGAAACAAGCCACTGTTGTGGCGGATCCCACGGATCCCTTAAAAAGGGAACCGGCTAGTGTACAGTAGGGTGTGCATCGAAACCGGACCGACCAAGACCGGACCGACCGACACCCGAAGTTCGAAAAATCCTAGACCGAGACCGACCGAATGTGGTCGGTCGGTCTCGGTCCGGTTCAACAAGGCCAAATTGCGGTTTTGGTCCGACCGGACGGGACCGGACCGAGGACCGAACTAGCCCAAAAGCCGAGACCGCGGACCGGACCGAATGTGGTCGGTCCGGTCTCGGTCCGTGTCGGTCCTTCGGTCGGTCCGGTCCGTTCGGGTCAAATGCTCACCCCTACAGCCAGGGATCCGTGGATCTGCTGTAACAAACAATAGCAATAACGTAGCTTCTTCATCTAGAACTGATTTTGTTATCATTAATAGGAAGAAACCAACTTACGTCACCACTAGACAACCACCTCCAAAATATAATCCTATTTTTGCAAGAAACAAATCTCTATCTTTTTCAAAACCTAATTCATTTAGGAGACCTAATAACGTTTACCCGAAAAGTAATCATCAAATAGGATGGAACCCAAATATGCAAAATGGCTTTCCTTTTCAAAACTTTGCTCCATGGAATGCATACTCACCTTATCCATACATGTCTAACATGAATGAAATGTTTAACACTAATGGACACATGAACAAATGGGGACCAAACTTTTGAGTTTATTATTGTTTTAGGTGTGCTTAAAGGTCGACCTAGACCCCAATGAATGGGTCAAGGATAGCGGGTGCACGAGGCACATGACCGGCAATAGAGATCTATTCTCCACATATGAATCCTTTAATGGAGGTAATGTGGTGTTTGGAAATAGCAAAAGTAGAATCATCGGTAAAGGTACGATTTCTAACAAATCTCTAACCATTAACGATGTGTGTCACGTAGAAAACCTAAACTTTAACCTCTTGAGTATAGGACAAATATGTGATAAAAAGTGCAATGTACTTTTTACCGAAACCGGTAGTAAGATACTAAAAATGGCATAACCATAGGAAGAGGAATTAGGAAACATGGAGTCTATGTTATTAAAATTGGTAATGAACCTAAAGACAAACTTTGTCTTACCTCTATGGATGATACTTCGACTTTATGGCATCGAAGATTGGGTCATGCCAATATGCGACTTCTTCAATCGCTATCATCCAAAGATCTAGTAAGAGATCTACCTAAGTTGAAATATGAACATCACTTTTGTGATGCTTGTAATGTAGGAAAACAAGCTCATTCTAGTCATAAAGCTAAAAACATGGTGTCTACAACTAGGTGTCTAGAATTACTACATATGGATTTATTTGGTCCATCCGCTATCCAAAGTTATGGAGGCAACTACTATACTTTGGTCATAGTGGATGACTATTCTAGGTATACATGGACAAAATTCTTAAAGAACAAAGCGGAAACCTTTAATTATTTTGAAATACTAAGCAAAAAGATCCAAAGACAACTAGGAAGTCCCATAGTGTCTATTAGGACGGATCATGGTAGGGAATTCGATAATGAAGTGCAATTCGGAGCTTTTTGTGACGCTAATTGTATTACTCACAACTTCTCGGCTCCACGCACTCCACAATCGAATGGGGTAGTAGAAAGAAAGAATAGAACCCTACAAGAAATGAGTCGAACCATGCTTAATGAGCAATCTATACCTCAAAAGTTTTGGTGCAATGCCGTTGATACTTCAACGTACATACTCATTCGAGTCTTAATTAGACCAATCTTAGGAAAAACTCCATATGAGTTACTTCGAGGCAAAAAGCCTACGTTAAATCACTTTAGAGTCTTTGGAAGCAAATGTTTTATTCTTAACACTAAAGATTACCTTACAAAATTTGATCCTAAATCAACCGAAGGTATCTTTCTAGGTTACTCGCCAAATAGCAAAGCTTACGTCATATTAAACAAAGAAACAATGAAGGTAGAAGAGTCATTAAATATAAAATTTGATGAAAGTCCACCCAAACCCTCTCCACCTCTTGTCGATGACGAGATTATAGAAAGTGAAGCTATAGTAATAAAGAAAAAGATAAATGAAGAAGAAGAACCTCTAAGTGATGAAATAATAAACATTAAAGAGTCCAAAGATCACCCCGTAGATAAAGTCATAGGAAAGCTAAATGAACGAACATTAAGGTCTCAAGTTCAAAACCAAAGTAGCTTGTTTTGTTTCGTTTCAACCTTAGAACCTAAGAATACACAAGAAGCCATAAAAGATGAGAGTTGGGTAATGGCTATGCAAGAAGAACTAAATCAATTTGTTTATAATGATGTTTGGACACTTGTCCCTCCACCTAGTAATCAAACCATAATAGGAACCAAATGGATTTATAAAAACAAATTAGATGCAAACGGAGTAGTGTCTAGGAACAAGGCTAGACTCGTTGCTCAAGGGTATAACCAACAAGAGGGAATAGACTTTGATGAGACCTACGCCCCCGTGGCTAGATTAGAGTCTATAAGAATACTTCTTGCGTATGCTTGTACTAATGATCTAAAGCTTTATAAAATGGATGTCAAAAGCGCTTTTCTAAATGGTTTCATTAATGAAGAAGTGTATGTAGCTCAACCTCCGGGCTTCATCGATTTTGAAAAACCCAAACATGTATATAAATTAAAGAAAGCCCTTTACGGTCTTAAACAAGCTCCAAAAGCTTGGTATGATAGACTCAAGTCATTTTTAATAAAACACAACTATACCATGGGGTTAGTTGACAACACACTTTTTACTAAGAAAAGAGAGTCACATTTAATCATAGTGCAAATATATGTAGATGATATTATATTCGGATCCACTTGTCAGGACATGTGTGATGATTTCTCTAAAATCATGCATGACGAGTTCGAGATGAGTATGATGGGAGAACTTAGTTTCTTTCTTGGTCTACAAATCAAACAAGTAGAAGATGGTATCTTCTTCAATCAATCTAAATACATAAAGGAGATGTTAAAAAAATTCGGTCTAGAAGAGTCAAAACCAATTAGGACTCCAATGTCATCCGACACCAAACTCACAAAATATGAAGACGGCGAATCCGTAGATAATACTAAATATCGTGGCATGATAGGTAGTCTTCTCTACCTCACGGCAAGTAGGCCGAATATCATGTTTAGTGTTTTCTTATGTGCTAGGTTTCAAGAAGACCCTAAAACATCACACCTAGAAGCCGTAAAAAGGATATTTAGATATATTAAGGGTACAACACAATTAGGATTATGGTATCTTAAGGGCACGGGAGTAGAAACAATTGTATATGCAGATTCTAACCATGCAGGTGATTACGTTGATAGAAAAAGTACAAGTGAGGTATGTACTTTCATGGGATGTTGTTTAACATCTTGGTTTTCTAAGAAACAAACGGCACTTGCAATATCAACAACCGAAGCCGACTACGTCTCCGCCGGCAAAGCATGCCAACAAGCACTATGGATGAAACAAGCGTTAGTCGACTACGACATTCATCTAAGCGACATAGCCATCCTATGTGACAACAAAGGTGCCATCGACTTAAGCAAGAATCCGGTATTGCATTCTCGCACAAAGCATATAGAGATTCGTCATCACTTCCTAAGAGACAATGTTCAAAAGGGGAACATCTCTATTGAGAAGGTAGCATCCGAAGACAACATAGCCGACGTCCTCACCAAACCATTGAAGCGGGAACAATTCAACCTACTTCGTCCTTGTCTTGGTCTAATGGAACAAACACCGTAACTTATTTGACTCTACAAGGTATGTAAACACTAGCCTTCTTCTTTCTCAGTCTAGGATTTCTATTTCATGCACAACTCACAAACAATACGGGAATTTTCAAAACCCAAGATAAGTTTTCCACTTATAGTTTTCTTATTTTTTTTTCATAACTACATACACATTTTCAAAGAAAACCTCTTTTCAAAATGTTTTCTAAACGGATGATACCTTCCCGTATCAATTTCACAAAAGCAATTTCTCACGCCTAGGACAAATCGCTTTTTCATTATTAATACAAAGTAAAAACCCGTTTTCATTGCATCTCATGAATTTTGAATGCTAAAGGGGATACATAACTAATATGTGTTTTCGGGTACATTCATTTAAGCAACAATGAATTAGGAGCATACGTACTTATGTACTAAATATGTGTTTTCGGGTTATCTCAATAGGATGCTTTTCTACTTCTAGTTTATTTTTCTTTTTCTTTTTAGGGGTCGAGATAACCGTAACTCCAAATAGTTTGCATATAGTCACACACTAGGCAAAATGTTTCCAAAAAGGAAAATTTTGTGCTGCCTGCATCACCAGACCCACGAATCCCAGCCTTCATGCTGGACGGATTCCTCAAGGGAAGGATCCGTGGGATCCGTGAGACAGAAGTTATTTTTACCTTCTATTTTCTCACTTTGGATGAAAAATCCACATTTGTTTTAGTTTTGGAGTATGCTCTTTAATGCTTATGTTCTCATGATCATATGCCTTAAATTCATATCTAATCATTAGATTTTAATCCACATTTTGGGTCAAGCATTCATTCCAATGCATTGTTTTTCTATATATAGAACTCCCAAAATGCTTGCATACTCACCCCATTCTCAAAAACATACAACACCATGTCATTCACAAACTCTTACAACTTAGATGAATCACCTAGTACAAACAATCATCTTCATGATACCCAAACCTTTGTACTTCCACCATCCAAAATACCACAATCACACTCTAGGATATCCGCACGGATTAGTATCCGACCTTGTTGCTTAGCAAAACCATCATCTAATAGCTCATCACCATCAAATAACTCACCACAAGATGCTTCCATCATAGCACCTCCCTCATCACCAACAAGTACACCAACTTCATCACCACCTAAAGTTACTCTTTTGGAATTCCTTAAGACTCCAACAAGATCTAAACAACCTAAACAAAAAGAAATAGTCTTTTCAACACCCCCCACATCTCCAAATACTATTTTTCAAGATCTTGAAACATCACCACCATTAGCTCCCATTACATTACAAGAACATCTAGGTTCTTTTCCACCACCACTTACAAACATTCCGGATGTTGATCCATATTTTCCTATTTTTCCACCACATCTTCCGCATAACTCAAATCAAAACAACCCGAAAAACTTCCGCACTCATTACCCACATCACTTACATTGTGAACATTGCCAATCCACTAGGGAAATTGCAATAGAAGTTAGGGAAGAAATGCGATTCATACTCAACCTCATCCTTGATCGCATCAATACCATTACACATCCAAACCTCCATCCATAACCTTATGCAAGCATAGAAGGAATCATTACTACTATTTTCTATTTTTAGTATTTTTTCTTTTGAAGTCATTTTCAAGAACAAGTCTTGTTCTTATTTTTACATGCTTGTAGGTGGCATAAAAACCACTACACTTTGTTGTTTTATTACAAGGCCTTGTTTACATACCTTGGCTCCCAATCTTGATTCTCGGCAATCACAAGATTATTTAAGCATGTTACTAACCTTTCTTTTTGTAGGATTTTTATTTTTCTTCACTTGACGCCCCAAACTAGGGGGAGCTACCGTCAAGGGGGAGTTAGCAATACGTGGACTTATTTATCCACACTTTTATTTCTTCCAAGGGTTAACTTTTTGTTTCGACAAAAAGGAGGAGAAGACGTAAAACTTAGGGGCTTTCAAAACTTACATCTATTCTTAAGTTTTACTCATCATAACATTATGTTTTGTCATCAACAAAAAGGGGGAGATTGTTAATACAAATAAACCATAAAAACGTTTATTAATATTTTGCGATCTCTTTGTGTTTTGTTGATAACAAATATAATGTTATCTTAAGTATAATTATAAGGATACATGTTATTTTTGTAAAGCATTTACATATAGCCATTTAAATACAAAAATGTAATAATTAAGCATTTGTTGTAATAGTTTATTAGGATGGGTAAAAACCATAACCCATGGATCATAACCTATACCCAAGTTGGCTAGATACAATGTATACTTAGATACATTGAATCTAAAGAAAACCCATAGACCAACCCATAACCCATGACCCATAACCAAAAAAACCATGGGCAAAGAGGAGCGTACCACGGATCCCTAGGATTACACTAGACGGATCCTAAGTGGTAGGGATCCGTGGGATCCGTGGAACAGAGGAGAAATTTGCCTATAAATAGAGAGCCATTTCTTCATTCTAACTCACCCCTCTTCTTACTAAATCTCTCAAACACTCTCATTCTCTTCTAACATATAGATCACTTGATCTAGAGAGTTGTTCTTCTTTCTTTCTATTGTGATCCTCATATAGGTCCTTCTCTAAGGCGAGATCACGAGCATTCTACAAGTCATCCAAGCAAGGGGTCCTTGATTGATTTGTCACTCCGCAAGATTTCTGTAGCGAAGATCTTGTATTTGATATTTCACATATTTGTTGTGTAATACTCGTGTTGGTTTGGTCCACCGTGCTACGAACTCGGTATCTAGCTTTGTACCGGAAAAAGTGTAAGCAACGTTGTGAAGGCTTCTCTGCCAAGTGAAGGAGTTTGTTGACATAGTGCTTGAACTCTCGAGTAGGTGACTCGGGGAGTGGAGTAGGGCAAGGAAGGTGTCCTTGTAGCCGAACCACTATACATCGGTTGTGTCTTTTCTTTCCCTTCGCTTTACTTTATTTACTTGCTTTATCATTAGATCTATACTTTCTCTACATCCATAAGATCTCCCATATTAACGAATCTAAAGTTTTTGAAACTAACTTAATATCGGTAAAACTATTCAACCCCCCCTTCTAGTTTTCCACATATAACACAATACCGACCGGAATTGGCGATGGTACATTCTATGGTCTAACCCATCAATAGGTATGGTGAAAAGGAAATCTTGTGCATGCGGGGCGCGAGTACAACTGAGGATAGCCACCTGCCTTGGGCTTAACGAATACTTGGAAACAAGATCTTTCTCAATGACACCATAGTAACGCTTTGCCAAGGTTTTCATCATATGGGGGGCAGGCGCGTCAGAGGTGACAGAGAGCATGTCTATGTTACAAGCACTATTAAAAATATCGAGAGCATGCTGAAACGAAGGACCATGAGAATTAATATTCGTTTTTACCAATATTTGGTCCTGCAGGTCACTAGTTTGCAAACAGGAGGCGAGGAAAGCATACTGGATAATGTCACTCGCAGCAGGGATGCCAAGCTCGCCCATCTTGATTGGGAGGGTGGCAAGCCGCCACTGCCATTCACCAAACCTTGGTCCGGAGGCTGTAATAGTCTTCTCCAAGGAAGCACGTAACATCTGATCAAACCGGAACTGGTCCTCTCGCACGTACAAAGGGGAACATGTCCTCAAAGCATAAGATAATTTCGCAACCCCGACACAATTACGAAGAAGGAGGAGTTCACATTGGGGATCGTTAAGTTTAAGAATTGCCTCCATTAGCGAGATAGTTTTAGAGACCCTTTTTAGAGCCAGACGCTGACAGAAGCTTTCATCCAAACTAACTGAGCCGCCAAGAAGTTTGACACCCTTGGCCGGACGGGAGATATTTATAGGAAAAACACCCTCCCCCTGCTTCTGGGATCCTCCATCGGCCAGAAGAGTTCGGTCTTATCAACATTCAAAAAAAACCCCGAGCCGGACCATCCGCCCTAATAATGTCCATCGCCTTGGCAACCATGAGGGTATCTCCAACCAGAGTACCATCATCGAGATACCAAGCCTGGAAGGTAAGCTCACAGGACTCATTAATACTCTGGATTAAGGGGTGCAAAGCGAGGGCAAACAATAAAGGGCCCAGTGGATCCCCTTGTTAAACCCCTTGACAGGACCACATGATAGAATCATCATAATAAATTCTAGCAGGTCTGGCATAGCAGAACTCAACCCAAGGCACAATAGAAGGACACCGCAACCTGGTCTCCTAAAGCAAGACACTCATGTTGACCAGATTGAAAGCATTCTTAAAATCCACCAACAACATAGAAGACCCAACTTCATGCCCCACATACTCGATGAGCCTATTCACAGAATGGAGAACAGCCTCACAGCCACCAGGAACGCCGACACCAAATTGAAAATCCTGTAAATAAGAATTCATAGAGTTGCCAATTGAAGAAGAAGCGGCCTTAGAAACAAGCCTGCGCCACACCGTTCTGACAGCATTAGGGCGTATGCCTCCACCCGGCTTGACTAGAGGGGTCAAGGGGGCACTAGCAATATAATCCCCTAATAAAGCAGGGCACTTTCCACCGAGGAACAGGTTGACAACTCCGGTGATAGAACCCAGAAGGTCATCAGCAATAGCAGATGCAGCCCCTCCCAAAATATCTATTAAATGTTGTGCTCTGAGCCCATCCCGACCACACGATGTCCCTTTTGGAAAGCTACGGATCCTATTCAGTACCAAATCTTTATGCACAATAAGAGCATCTTCACCTAGAGGAGAAGATGACGAAATAGGAGGTGGGGCAAAGGGGTGTTTGGCCTCTAGCCCAAGCAGAGTATCAGGTGTAGATGGGGCAACACCAGAGGACGTAAGCACCTTGATAGCAGCGGTCAAGTGCCCGTCCCCTAGTTCCATCACCAACCCAATCCTGTCAGCAGGATCCCTCCATCGAAGAATAGCTGGTGAAATACTTTCAAACTGACACCGTTCTCGCTCTTCAGATCGCCTTTGAGCTCTATTAGATGGCACGAAGGTAGTCAAAACACAACATGGTAGGATAAGGAGTTGCACCCATACCGAAAGATCCCCCGGGATCGCAAGGACCTTGTCTAGCGCATTACGGAAAATCTTAGCAAACCCGAGCTGTAGCCTAGGGTGAATACATTTAACCATTCGCAAGTTCTTCAAGAAAACCCTGCCAAGAAGGTTGATGTCAAAGCAATCTGACTCACCAGCATGTGAGGGTACCAGGGGGTCGACCCCTACATCAACATCATCAACAGTATTAGCCGCTACAACAACAACGCCATTAACAACATCCATAACGGGCCTGAGAGGCCAGGGATGCCATAAATCGCAACTTCATTGAAACTAGGCGCTAGAACCACTCCCCCGTCAGCATGCTTACAATTTTTACTATAAGTGTGGGTGCACATGCACTCTCCGCAAAGCCAAACACCAGCCTCATGAAGTGCCTGGTCAAGAGCGGAAAATAAGGAAAAATCTCTCGCGACCCGGTCCTTGTGAGAAGCCTTCAAAGCGTCAGTTTTAAAATGACGAGTACCCAAATGGTATATAAAATATTTCTTGGTAAGCCCTTTACCATTACCCCACCTACAACCTTCACAGCCTTGTAAAGGACAGGAAATCCGAGGCACAACACGGCTAGTCATAAAATACTACAAAGCTAACCACAAGACAATCCTTTTTTTTTGTGGACAAGACGCAAAGAGGAAACCCATTAAAAAAATGCAATAACTTCCTAAAAGGACAAAACGCAAGTTGATGTTAGATGGTGGATCGTTTGTTTTTTGTGTTTGCATGTCAACATAACAGCCACATTTGTTTCTATCTTAATTCTAGTTGACATCAACATGTGTATAGACCAAACCGCATTCACACCCAATAGGAAAAAACCGCATCCAAAATAACACTACCAGACATAAGTCCTTTTCCTGAAAGCAAACTGAAACCTTTCCCTACAATAACAAAACGCAACCCACATGTAGCTTTTTCTTCCTGGATGGCAAAACGCACCCTACTAAACGACAAACCTGTTCCACGTTCCCATCAAGACAAAACGCAACCAGGAGTATCCAGGCGTGGGTAAAATCCAGTGATTCCAGCAGAAGACGCAAGAAATAACCTTCCAAGCAAGCACTACACTATGAGAAACGAACTATATACAACCACCAACTAAAAAAAAACAAGCTATACACTAACAAGAAACAGCTCCAGAAACGGAAAATTAAGGAACCCAAAAGAAGAACGACACGAAGAAACGGAGAAGGGAGATGGAGAGACACAACCAAGGTGGTTGGGTCAATGGGGGAGAAAAGGAGGGTGGTCGGAACGTGGGCAAGATCAAGGAGATCTCGTGATCCCAGGCATGGAGAGACGCAATCGCCAACACTAACGAGAGAGACGCAATTGTTATTATTATTATTATTATTATTATTATTATTATTATTATTATTATTATTATTATTATTATTATTTGATTACCATTATTATTATTATTAAGATTTTTTATTTATTTTTTTTTATTTTTACACATTATGTTGAGATCTAATCAAACACAATGAATACATCAATTACAATTACAACACATTACAATTATAACACATGCTAACTATTTGAATTGCTATTCATTTAAATTACAATTCCTTTCAAATTATACTTCGAAACAAACGCCCCCTAAAAATATCATGAACAAGTGGGTTTATTCATCATTTATCAAATTTACAGAAGAAAATAAATTTAGCTTCACTAAAATATCTCAAATTTGATGCATAAGATATATATAAAGGGAGGTGATCTGCATACTCCTTTAATTGATTTGCAGTTTTGCACACTCTAAATTAGAGTGTTTTGACATTTATACCCTCACAGGATGTGAATGTGTAAAAATAATGTGACGATATAAATGTCAAAGACATTATAATTTAGATTGTGTCAATCTATTTGAAGAGTGTGCAAATCACCTCTTATATATAAATGTTTATTCTTAATCATCGTTCTATACTTCTATACATGAAATTCTTAAAATCGATAAATATATTGAATGTTAAAGTTTTTTGAAGCATCATATAAACCACTTAAGGAAAACCCATTTAAAGAGTTTAACAATAGTACAAGACCAATTGTCTAGAGATAGTTTAGAACAAATGAACAACCAAACAACCGAACTTGGAGAGATAAAGAACCACCTTTATTACCATTTTTTGGTACAATTAGGGCGGACAATTATTCACCCACGATAGTGGAACCGTGGAACGGTGTTGAGATAAAGGCTCATGTTGACGCAATCAGAAATGTTTTTTTAACAAGACGCCCGTTGTTGAAGCAAAATCCTGCTGCTCGGTCTTAGCCCGGAGGTCCGAACTTCAGATGACTGATCCGAAGAGAAAGAATGGATCCTTCCCGCACAATGAGCAACACGCGTTAGCCTCGCCTCAGATGTTATTCCGGGACCAAGCTCCGACGTGAGAATGAGCGGAGGGTAATAAGTAGGGTAATAAATGTGAGCAATATTGCAAAAATCGGTCAACTCGGCCGATTAATCGCCGATTAATCGTTAATCGGCCGAGTACCTTGTCGATTTTTTTAAATCGGTCGAAAAATCGGCCTAGGAAAAAAATTGATACTAAGCAGTCAAAAAATCGGATAAATCGGCCGATTAATTGGCCGAATTGATAAAAAATCGGGCGAATCGGTCATTTAAAAAAAAAAAAATTTAAGCATTCTACTTAATTTGGGGATCGTATATTTTACTTATAACGCACGATGGGTATCATAATCAGAATTGGAGCATTTTATTGAGGTTTGGAAACATAGCAGGTTTGGAATCGGTTAAGATTTTTAGTTTGGTCTCCAGAAATAGCAAAAAATTGCAGGAAATGCCAATCCGATTAATCACCGATTAATCCCGACTTGACCGATTACTCGCTGCAGGGTGGTCGACCGCCCGACTACCGATTCACGATTTTTGCAACATTGAATGTGAGAGTAAAGGCAAGTATAAAATTCAATGTAAAACATTAAATGTGTTGGGGTATTTATACTACCCCAACCTTGTACCCGAATTACTGTTCAGCAGACCTACGCTACTTACTTGCAGGCCTATAGACACCCTACCTAGTAGGTGTCAGGCCACGTGGTAGGGAAATCCCGTAAAATCTGCTGAGATGGTTGAGTCTTTTATCTGCTGGGCAATAATCATTCCGGATGAAAGAGCGTACCGTCCGGACGCTAAGTCCTCCGGACAATAGGACGTCTGGACACATACGCCAACATGTCCTCCAGTATTGTATTACCGGATGAAAAATGGTAATGCAATACTTATGAACGGTCGTTTCGTCAAGAAGGTTCATATCGCCTCCAGTCCATGAGTCTTGAAAATTAGACCTTCGAGTTTTGGGCTGGTTTGATGGGCCTGGTTACCTATTGGGCTTTGTTTGTACCTTCTCATCTCTCTTGACAAACGTGGACAACCCAGAATGGCCCACGTCACCTTTTTACTGACTGATGGGATGTTTAGACAGCCTGCTAGGGTTTTTACGATATAAATATTCACCTTTCACTCCATTTGGTTTTCACATTTCACACACACAGACGGCTCTCTTTTCTCCAGACGTCTTCTTCATTCTTCTTAAGGTTTGTCTCGTCCTCCTCCTGTAGTTATTTGTACATTGTCTGTCGGTATCTTTTAGAAATGGCCGAACACATAACCGAGGGGGGAAATATTCCATCCAGAGCTAATGTATCCGTCCATCAGACGGAGGAAACAACCGAGGAGCCAAACCAAGTTTGATATGCATATTTATACTTCTAGGTTGAAGCAATCTGAATTAGATAACATAGTTGCTGAGTATGGAATTCCCACTGATTTACGTCCGGTATTGCCTCCGGATAACATGACCATGGATCAACTGTCGACGGATAAGATAGGGATTTATCCTCAACAGCTGGATACCGGGGGGGGGGGGGGGGGTTAGAATTCCTTTCACCACTTTCTTGTTGAATGTGATTAAACACTTTAGGGTTCACATTTCTCAGCTAGTTCCGCTAGATTTGAACCACATGACCCTTTTTGAGATTAGATGCTACAGTATGAACATCCAACCTAGGGTTTCATTTTTTTGGCGTTTTACCGGTTATGCAAGCAGGGACATTGGTTTTCCTTTGAAAACTAAACGGGTAGAGGTTCTTATAAGTGTTTTAAAGAAATCCTCTCCAGTTTGAAACATTGGAAAGAAAAGTTCTTCTTGATTGACCGAAGGGCCATTCCGTACGCCATGGCATGGAGACATAAAGATTCGAAGATTATGGACAAATTCCCCACTGGCTTTTCACGAGAGGATGCTATCAAACTTAGACGGGTTATTATTCCGTTGCGCAAACCGACCGTGAGTCTTTTGTGGATATGCCATCTCTCCTCGGTTTTCAAGAATCCTGACTTCGAGCCCATTCTAAAAGATGCTGAGGGTCATGGTAATAATCTGTTCGGTTTAATTCATTATAGGATGAATGCTTGATCTCTTGCTATTATTTTATGTCTCTTCTAAAAAATTTTATTGCTCTTTCAGTTGTCAATATGTCGGAATATCTTGAACTTCCGGACTGGGAGGGGACCGTTGTAAGCAAAGGCCCCGCGGTAGACCCGAACCGGAAGAAGCCGAAGAGAACCACCGATCCTTTAGCTGTTGGGGAGCCCATTCCCCCGAAGGATGCCATGACAAAATGGGCAGAAGAGGCAGACCCCGAGGTGGTCGCCGCCCAGGAGAAGAAGGAGAGGGAGACAGCTGCTCGCCTTGCGGCGAAGAAGAGAGGTGAGGGGACCTCCGGTGTTCAAAATAAAAAGAAGAAACGACGCCAATTAGTCGAGCACATCTCTTCCGGTTCTCGCATTGAGAACGCAAAGCCATTAAATCAAGTCCTTCCGGGAGGCAGCCAAGGGGTTAATGTGGAGATGAAATTGAGCAGGAAATTCCCAATACTGCTGCCGGAGGAGGTGGCTAGGATGTGCCCAGCAAAGGTATGGGGGAAAATGAACGAAATTTCCAGCAGGTGCCCACCCCTCTCTTCAATGAAGGCGGCCAATCTTAGCCGACAGATTCTCTTCCACATGATTCTGAGGGTAAGCACACATAGCTCTCCCTAACTGACTTGCTTTTGTAGCCTTTCTTTACTTATCCTGGTATAATTTTATATCTTTCAGGTCACTCGGCTCATCACTCCCACCGTTCCAGGCGTATAGATAAGGTTAACCTGGATTCGGGTACATTTGATTTTTACACATTTAATTGTTTTACTTATCAACTACCTCTCTTAATTCCATCCTTTTCTTATGTAGATGAGGCTACAAACGTCTTCATTCCCAATTGGGCTCTTCGTGATGACGTTCGTATCGACTCCTTCCGGTCCTGCCGTGAGTTGATTGACAATCTCGCCACTCCAGCTAAGAGGGAGGATCTTGATGAGTTGAACAACGTTCAACTGACCCGCCGAGCATATGAGGAGTTCGACCTGAGCGTGGTGACTTAGGGGGAGCTTTTGAGGAGATCCTAGAGCCTCAATACGGAGTACTGGCAGTTGACCCAAACTCACAATGGTTGCCAAGGGATTTCTGATAGGTTAACTGCTGCCGAGCAAGAGAATGATAGGTTGACGGAGGATTTGAAAATTTTGGGAGCCGATCACGAGGCTAGTTTGGGCAAGGAAAAAAGCTTGGAGGACGAAGTAGACCGGTTGACCCGAGACAGGAATGAGTGGCAAGAGACTTCTTCTTCCCAAGCCGAAAAGATCAGGAAGCTAGAGAGCGAATTAAACGCCAAGAATCAATCTTTGGAGGCTTTACAGGTGGGGAAAGGGAATCTAGCGGCCGAGGTCGCTCAGGCTGAGGTTGTGAAACAGAATGCCGTTCGCTGCCTTCTTCCCACGGTCGTTCGTTGGTTGTTTGACATCGCTGAATACAAGAAGAGCATGGCTAAAGTATATAGTTTAACATATCAGGCCGGGTTCGTTACTGGGCGAGTGTGGGAAGGAAGGGGGCGGAAATAGATGAAGCTCTTAAAGGTATTGATCGGGTTAACAGGGATGCTCCAAGCCTATGGAAGGCTAAGTACAATAAGCTTTTCAAGGCAGAGTATCCTTATATTCAGAAGTTGGCTGACTCATATCGCCTACCCTTGGGAGACTTGCTGAACATGGAGCCGGAAGCTCCTTCCCGCAGGGATCCCGGTGGTCCTTCTACTCGGCCTCCTGTTGTGAGCACACCACCGGTCAACACTCCGGCCAATGAAATCCAGGGGCAAATGCTTAAGCTCCGGTCTTAATGATTTATGCCTGGAAACAATTATTCGGATAATATGGTTGTAATAATTAAAAATTTATCTTTTGTGGTTTGTTATTTTTGCACGTCCTTTGTGACCAGACAAAATTCAAATGACGTGGTTCATAATATCAGCAGGCTTATTTTTGTTCATGTATAAGTGTTTCTTCTCCTTTTCTGCTTTCATATTTCGCATTGACATACCTCCTTAGTTTATTCTAAGGGCATCCGACCACGTAGGCCGTGCATCCGGGTTTCGGGCATCCTTAAGGGGTTTCAGGGCATCCATTTTTGGGCATCCGACATGTGTACTCGGGCATCTGCGTGGTCATTCCACCAGGCATCCAAAGTGTTTTATTATTATTATTTTTACTTGGGCATCCATTTTTCGGGCATCCGAATGGAGTTTTCTCGGGCATCCATATTTGGGCATCTGGCATACATGCTCGGGTAGATCTTATATCAACTATATTCGACGGGGGCCAGCCGTCGGAATTGTCACACATCACACAAGTCATCACGGAAAATTGTATCCCAATTGTAGGGAGACTTTCATAATTAAACAAAAAAACATAATAAGTTCATACTATGCAATAGCTATAGGATTCTTATCACAATAGCGATTATAAGAAACAATTTCTGAGGTTTGTCGCGTGCCAAGTCCGAGGTACTTCTTTTTCTTCCATTATTTGTTACTTATAAGAGCCATTCTGACTTGCTCCTACTACCCGGTAAGAACCTTCCCAATTGGGTCCCAGCTTCCCTTGGTTTTCCACCCTGCTTGCCTCATTCCTTCTGTAAAAAAAAATCTCCCACTTTGAAGTTCATCGGCCTGACTCTCCGATTGTAATACTGTTCCACCAGCGTCTTGTACTTGGCCTCTTGAATGGCAGCATTTTCCCTTCTCTCTTGCAAGAGATCCAGGTTCAAACATTGCTCCTACTCATTCTGGTCTTCTCAGAACATCATCGTTCGGTGTATGGGCATTCCTATTTCTGCTGGAATCACAGCTTCACTTCCGTACGTCAGACTGAACGAGGTTTCCCTATTGCTTCTTTGAGAGTCGTACGGTGGGCCCATAGGATGTTAGGCAACTCATCAACCCATTCGCTTCTCTCCCGTCCCAGTCTTGTTTTTATCCTGTAAAAAACTAGAAGAGGGGTTGAATAGTTTACCAATTAAAAACTTTGTTTTGAAACTTATTGAAAAATCAATTGATATTGATCTTAGATATGTTAATGAAATATGCAAGCAATATGTAAAGAGTAAATAAGGAAAGAAATGATCAAACTACAACAAGTTGTTTATAGTGGTTCGGTCTACAAGGACTCTTTTTCCTTGCCCTACTCCACTCCTCGAGTCTCACACTCGAGAGTTTAACTTCACTAGTCAACAAGCTCCTTTCACCGGCGGAGAAAACCTTTACACTTCGCTTACACTATTTCTGACACTAAGCTAGATGTCGAGTTCTTTCCAAGGGTACAACTACTCCCACACACAATGTATTTTGAGGACTAAAATACTAACCACTCACACTCACAAGATTATGATGGTTTAATACAACAATGAAGTATGAATCAACACAAGATCATACAACACTAAACAAACAAGACTTCCAACTTCTCGTTTGAAGCTTGAATGTGACTTGATCTTCTTTGCTACAAAAGAGATCACTAATATGATATGAAACTGAGTTGGAAAGGTTAGAGAGAAGATATGTAAGAGAGTATGATCGAAAGGGATGAAAAACTACTTGGTTTGGCTTTGCTATTTATAGCCAAAACCATCAGCAGCATCCACGGACCGCGGACCCCTTAAAAGGGTTCCACCCGTTGTGGATTTTGGTGCCGCCAGGTCTGACAGCAAGATATCAAGATCTTGCCAAAGTCAACCATATCTATGTAAGATTGTGTAAGATATGAAGAGTACAAATCCACACAAAATATCTAATGAAATCTTCCAATGATTTCCATGATGCATCACATGATGTCATGTGTTGTTTTTCTATTTTTAGAAATATGCAAATACATAAGTAATGTTTAGTTTTTAAGAAACTAAAACATTCTAAAAACTACTATCATACATTATGCTTAGACTCATATTAAGATATGATTAGTCACAATGTAAATGCTTAAATGATGAAGATATTGTTTGAAAAAGCTTGTTTTAATATCTATTAAACTTGACAAGCTTTAAGCTTTATACAAATTAAATTTACTTTTGTCGTGAACAAAACTTAGGTAAAGATCAAAAATATAAATAACGTTTAGTGACGATATTTGTATTAACATATCCCTTCCATCAAACTCTTGTTTGCTCGTTCCACCAATCCATTAGCTTGCGGGTGTGCAACAGCCGTATTTATCTGCTTGATCTTCAACCGCTCACACCAGCTTTTGAATGGATCATTAACAAAGTTAGTTATGTTATCAGTGACTATGACTACCGGCAATCCATACCTGCATACAATGTTTTCCCATACGAACTTCTTGACATCCTTCCCTGTCGTCTTTGCCAGCGGTTTTGCCTCTATCCACTTCGTGAAATAATCTATGGCCACAATAACATACTTCACCCTTCCTGGTGCTTTCGGAAGGGGCCCCAACACATCCATTCCCCATTGGTAAAAAGGCCATGGGGCCATGATGGAGGTTAGCACTGTTTTGGGGAACTTTGGCACTAGAGCGTGTATTTGACAAGAGTCGCATTTCTGAATTTCCTCACTTGAATCCCTATGCATGGTGGGCCAGTAATACCCTTGTCTCATGAGCTTGGCCACTATGGTTCTCGGTCCGGAATGCATCCCACAACATCCCTCGTGTACCTCGCGGATTATGTTGTTGGCCTGTAGTGGCCCCACACATCTCAGCATTGGTCCTAAGTATGATTTCTTAAAGAGAACTCCCTCCTGCATCACGTAGTGTGGGATCTTCATCCGGAGGCTCCTGGCCTTGTTCAAGTCCTAAGGCCAAATTTCCTCCTGTAGATACTTGATAATTGGTGTCATCCAGTTGTCTTCTTCCTCCTCCATTATGGCATTCACCACTTCCTCTTCCCCTGAAGGTTTTTCCAGGACTTCCACTAGCACTTTTTTGGTGAGATGATCAAAAGCAACCGACGCCAACTTACTCAATATATCCGCTTTTTGATTTTGAGCTCTTGGAATGTTGCAAATTCTGAAGCTCTGAAACCCAGCGATATATTCTTTTGCCCCAGCCAAGTATTTCTGCATACTTTCTGTTAATGCAAATATCGTCATTAAACTTTATTTATATTTTTGATCTTTACCTAAGTTTTGTTAAAGACAAAAGTAAATTTAATTTTTATAAAGCTTAAAGCTTGTCAAGTTTAATAGATATTAAAACAAGCTTTTTCAAACAATATCTTCATCACTCAAGCATTTACATTGTGATTAATCATATATTAATATGACTCTAACCATAATGTATGATAGTAGTTTTTAGAATGTTTTAGTTTCTTAAAAACTAAACATTACTTATGTATTTGCATATTTCTAAAAATAGAAAAACAACACATGACATCATGTGATGCATCATGGAAATCATTGGAAGATTTCATAAGATATTTTGTGTAGATTTGGACTCTTCATATCTTACACAATCTTGCATAGATATGGTTGACTTTGGCAAGATCTTGATATCTTGTTGTCAGACCTCGGCGGCACCAAAATCTATAACAAGCGGAACCCTTTTTAGGGGTCCACGGTCGGTGATGCCTGTTGATGGTTTTGGCTATAAATAGCAAAGCCAAACCAAGTATTTTTTCATCCCTTTCTATCATACTCTCATACATATCTTCTCTCTAACCTTTCTAACTCAGTTTCATAGCATATTAGTGATCTCTTTTGTAGCAAAGAAGATCAAGTCACATTCAAGCTTCAAACGAGAAGTTGGAAGTCTTGTTTGTTTAGTGTTGTATGATCTTGTGTTGATTCATACTTCATTGTTGTACTAAACTATCATAATCTTGTGAGTGTGAGTGGTTAGTATTTTAGTCCTCAAAATACATTGTGTGTGGAAGTGGTTGTACCCTTGGAAAGAACTCGACATTTAGCTTAGTGTCGGAAATAGTGTAAGCGAAGTGTAAAGGTTTCTCCACCGGTGAAAGGAGCTTGTTGACTAGTGAAGTTAAACTCTCGAGTGTGAGACTCGGGGAGTGGAGTAGGGCAAGGAGAAACAGTCCTTGTAGACCGAACCACTATAAACAACTTGTTGTGGTTTGATCATTTCTTTCCTTATTTACTCTTTACATATTGCTTACATATTTCATTAACATATCTAAAATCAATATCAATTGATCTTTCAATAAGTTTCAAAACAAAGTTTTTAATTGGTAAACTATTCAACCCCCCTTCTAGTTTTCTACAATTGGTACAAGAGCCTCGTTGCTCAATAATTTCTAAAATAATTTGTATTTTATAAACTTGAAACGATCCATGGATTCTGAAAACTTTAAAGAAGGGCAATCTATGCTGTGGAAAACTAGAAGGGGGGGTTGAATAGTTTTACCAATTAAAACTTCATTTTAATCTATTTAGATCGACTTATGACAATCTATTTGGATGTGTGTGTTGGATGTTGATAAACAAACATATAAAGGTAAGTAATGACTACACCAATCTCCTTATGGCGGAGAAGCCTTCACAACGTCGCCTACTCTTTTTCCGGTACTAGGCTAACCACCAGGTTCTTTCACTCCAAGGTGAATGATGAGTGTCTAAATACTCATCATTTTTGTACAAATTAAACTGCAAAAACATCTGAAAACACTCAGAAATGCATCAAAATGATAAAAATATCACAAATAAGTGTTTTATGTGTTTTAAATGCAAAAATATCAAAATCTGGTGAAAAACGTATCAAGTTTGCATAATTGGCGCTTTTAGTCCCCAAGTTTCAAAAGTTGTCAAAACAGTCCCTGGTAAAACAAAATAAAGAAAAATATCATTTTAAGTCCTTAGGGATTCTTAAGTTGTCAAAATTAGTCCTTGAGATTTAAAATTGCAAATTTACAACTAAGGTCCCTCAACTTTCAAAAATGTCAAGTTTGGTCCCTCGAAAATTGAAAATGTCAAAAATGGTACTTGTACTATTGAAACTTGTCAAAATTGATCCTTGTGTAAACTTTGAGAAAATGGCGTGAATGGCCCTCAAGTTTGGAAGAATTGCACAAATAGTCCTTGTATACTAAACAAATCAAATGACCCCTTTGTCTCTTTTAGACCCCTGCCTTTATACAATTTGGACCCCCTGTCATTACCTCTATTTTGGACCCCAGTCAAACACTAGTCAAACACTCCATTTCCCTCCCACCTCCTGCTTCCCCACCACTTGCCCTGCTACACCCTGCAACCTCTCACCCATCACCTCCCACCTCACCTTATCTCCTCAAAACCTCACCCACATCATCATCACACCTAGCCACCCCCCCTAGTGCTAGCTCAGTCCACACGGGTCAAAATAGGCTTTCCCGCCAAAATTGAGAAAAGGACCAAAACCCACAAAACTCATCTATTGGCTCACAAGGGTGGTGGGATTTGATCAGAGGACACGTGGAAAGCCATTTGAAGTATAAAAAGAGAAAGAGGAGAAGAGAGAAAGGAGTAGTTAGTTTTTATCTTTTCCTTGTATGTCGTATTTTATAAAGATATCTTAGTTAATGTTTTAAAATGTAATTTTAAGTTTCAATGTAATAAACATAAGTCACTTAATCATTATAAACTCATTTCAAGTACTAATTCAAGGTTTCAGTTATATTTCAAAATTTCAAGTTATGTTGCAAATTTCGGGCCATTTTCTTAGTTACAAGCTTCTATTAGCTTCTTTGTAAGCTCAAACAAGTTTATTCAAGCTTATCATTGCTTTTGATAAGCTTGTAACTCAGTTTCAAGTAATTCTCATGGTTGGTCAACAAAAGTCACACTTTGGACAATCCTGGTTCAAGCAGTTTGGAATTGGAAATGTGGTTGATGCAGAGTGATTTTGGGTTGGTTTAGACTAATTTAGCATAGTGGGGATTCTGGTTTTAGTCTGCATACCAGCTGGACATTTGTGAGTTCTATTCTCATTTCCAAATTTTTTCAATATTGCATTTTATGCTTATAGTGAATCTGTGATCATTAATAGTTGAAACCTGTTGATTAAGTTGTATTTAGCATAGTTAGATTCAGTTTAAGTGTTTGCAAGAGTTAGTGTAACAGTTGGTTTAGTTTTAATCTCATTATCAATGTTTTAAGGGTGTTTGGATTTGACAGCAAATCTGTCTTTAAGGTTATTTCAGTGAGTAAGACCTGTGGTTTCATGTTTGTTTAGCTCATTTGAGCCCATATCAGTCATCAAAGTGCATCCTAGAATCTTGAAAGTCAAAATTACATCTCCACTGTCTTACATGCTTCACTGTTGGATTTTTACAAAAGCAAAAACCTGTTTTGTGTTTCAAATTCTTAGATATAACTTGCATTAGATCTATTTCATCAATAAACATCATATTCAGTCCTTGAATTGGTTGCAAATCTCAAATTAGTCAACTCTCCATTTCTTTATCAAAAGTCAAATTTGAAAAAAGTCATTTTGGGCTCAACTGAAATGAATTTTCCTTGATTCATTTCTGGGCCAAATCATGAGAATCTTGTGGTTTTAAAAACTTCCATTGGTCTAATTTCTTATGGTGATTTTTACAGATTTTTGTAAAATTTTTATAAGCATTAAAACTACTTGTCAACATGGCCTCACTTGCCCTGTGCATTGACTCAGTGAAAGCTGAGTCTGCACAGGGACTTGCAGATAGTGGGAAAAGCTCATAAGAGCTTGTGAGCAGCTCAGCTTTGGTTTAGACAAACTTGGCCAGGTCCTCTCTAGGTCCCTTCTTCTGTTTTCTAGTTTCAAGCTTAATTAAGTGCTTATTTTCTAGTCCTAAGTAGGAGCTTAAAACTGTTTTTAGCTCAAAAGCTCATTTCATCAAATCTTGGTAATTTGCAATTCTGTGGTTTATGCTTGTTGTTTTTAGTTGCATTTGAGTTCTTTTAGCTTAATATACATTCTGTTTCAGTTGGGTGGCCTTGGGTGTCCATTTGCTTATTTCAAGTGCTTATTTCTAAGCACTTGACATAGCAGCTTCTTATTCCTCCACACAACCCCTATTTTTTATATTTTTCCTAGATTCCTTGTATTATTTTAAGCTTATCTTGAATTTTCCAGATTTTTCTAAGCTAGTTTGCTATTTTTCTTGATTTTAATTAGTTTTTAAGCATTTTTAATTAGCATTTAATACAATTAAATCAGAAAAGGTTCAAAAAAATAATTTTTCATTTTTCTTAAGTTAAGATAAATATAAAAAGCCAAAAAAATATTTTTCTAGATTTTTCTTAGTTAAATTTGTATTTTTAAGCAATTTAAGTAATTTTAAATAGTTTTTAATTCCTAGAAAATAGAAAAATAATCAGAAAAATACAAAAATAGTTTTGAAAATTCTATTTTGATATTTTAGATTTTTCTAAGTCATAATTTTATTTTTCTAGCTTTATTTCATATTTTCTTGTATTTTAGATTATTATTTAATAGTTAAAAATAGTTTTTAATTAATAATAATTAGATAAATAGTTTTAAAAATAATTTTCTTTTTCTAAATATTTTCTTTTATCCTTATTATTGTAAAAATGTCATTTTCATATTTTTAGGATTTATATTGTGTAAGTTTAGCATTTTCTCTTGTACGTTACGTAGTTTTAAATTAAGTTTTATAAAATCACGTTCATCATTTTGCAAATAGTGATAGCGTTTATTTAATATTTTTTTATCTTTTTAATTTCCTTTAATTTGCATTTAAGCCCCTGTAATTTATAAACTTTCTCTTTAGGTATAGATCAATCACAATCCTTTCCCGTTCAAATCCTCTCGATCACTAAACGTTTGTCTATTCTCGCACAGATCGTTGGGACTTAACGACCTGGGGAAACACTATACTCTCCTGATCTTCATTGCATTTGTGTTTTAAACTGTTTTAAGTTTGTTACGGTCGGCCATTCACAAGTGGCCGGCTTGAGTGATAAAACTTGACGGTTTTGCACGGATCAAAATTTTGGCGCCGCTGCCGGGGAGGCTGTAAGCGTGTTCTAAGCATTTTTCAGACCAGTACTTGCACATATACCACGCTTTGTAAAAGTTTTCGTAAAGTTATAACAAGATCAAAAAGTTCATTAACACTTTTCCTAAAGTGTTAAAAACACCAAACAAAATACAAAACAACAAAACAATCGTAACGTTTTCTAGCTTGTGTTTCTTTTAAGGTGATTCTTAAAGAAATACGATTTGGTTAAACGAGACGATACCAAAAATATTGTCAAAAGTTTTAAACCCTTTGCACAAATCATACCTACGTCTTTTCAGTGGTACTTAATATTTACATAAAAATCAACCACCGCAAATCAAGGCAGTACACCTACTAACTGGGGTGTGACCATAATAAGTTCCCGAACATCAGATTTAAAACTTGCCTTTGTGTCCTTGTGATTTGGTGTACCTTTTTCAAAGAAGCCATTTCATTTGTGATTATTGGTTAAGTTCACTTGTCGCTTTGCCTCGCATTTGTTTTGAAAATTGATTTTTAAACTTAGTGCATGCGCTCGTTCTTCCAGCTCTACAAGTCCACTTTCCGAGCTTGGAAAGATTCCTCGAGACGAGGGACGTTCGCTCCTTCACCGTGATCGAGGAACGCCTACCATCACCACCCCCGCCGTGATGGCGAAGATAAGCCTATGAATCAGCTTCTCCAAGCACCCATCGAGGGTTACGGAGATGCCATTGTTGTCCCAGCCATCGTGGTTGAGACCTTTGAGCTCAAAACCGGGTTGCTTAATCTTGTAACCCAAAGCCAATTCTATGGTTTTGAGCGGGATGATCCTCATGCACACATTCGATGGTTTAACAAGATTGCATCTACCATCAAGTACAAGAATGTCCCACATGAAGCCATTAAGCTTCTTCTGTTCCCATTTTCTCTAGAGGGACAAGCCCGGAATTGGCTTGAGAAACAACCTCCTCGTTCCATTGAGACATGGGAAGATCTAGTCACCAAGTTTGTTAACGAATTCTATCCTCCATCACGAACTACAAGTCTTAAGAATGAGATAATGAAATTCTCTCAGAGATTTGATGAATCATTCGGGGAGGCGTGGGATCGTTACAAAGAATTGCTCCGCAAGTGTCCGCATCATGGTTTTACCGAGTTAATGCAAATGGATACTTTCTACAATGGTCTGCACCAAGCCGACCAAGACTCTTTAAATGCCTCCGCGAGGTAATTTCTGAGCAAGACCACAAAAGAAGCCTTGCAAATAATTGAAAACAAGTCCCAGGTCCGCCCTTTCCGAGCGAAGACATATCAATCTCAGTCTAATGCTGGACCTTCTACTTCATCTCCAGTGGGTACATCTAGCACCGATGCTAAGATTGACAAACTCACAGATATTGTTCAGGCTTTGGTTCTTGCTAACCAAAGGAAAATCACTTTCACACAAACACCATCACATGGTGAAGTGAAGAAAGTTGAAGTTTGTGTTACTTGTGGTGGTCCTCATGCATACTACAACTGTATTGCCACCGATGGTAGTCCTTTTGAAGCTAATGCTATAGCCGGTACTTCAAATCAAGGAGGTAATCAATACCGTCCTCAAAATGAACCAAACTACCGTGCTAACACTTATCAAGCACCACCCGGTTTTAACCAGAATCCTAACCGAAATCAGAACCAACCTAGAATGAACCAAGGTTATCAAAACCAAGGTAATTTCTATTCGGGACCAAATCAAGGTTTCCAACATCAAGGAAACCTTAATCAAAACAATTTCAATCGAGGGAATCAACTTCAAGGGAATGTGAATCCTAACCAAGGGAATTTTCAACAACAAGGTCATAATCAAAACATACGACCTCAAAATTTCCCTCCACTTCCTCCAGTACCATCATCTGATGAGCTATTGAAGCAATTCATGAAATCCCAAGATAAAATGAACAGTTGTTGGTTAGCCAGATTTCTGACATTAAGAAGTCTTTAAATGATCGACCCTCGAGCTCAAGTACTTTACCGAGCAACACGATCGCTAACCCGAGGGGCGATGCAAAGGCGATCACAACCAGAAGTGGTAAGACACACAATGGACCTTCGACTCCAATGCCTCCTCCACCAGGAGCAATGAGTCAAGTTACCAAGGATACAACGGACAAGGTGCAATTCTCAAGCCCACGAAGTACCACACACGTCCCACCTTCGGTAGTCCAAGCTTTAAGTCCGAACCCGAAGTTCAAGACAAATTCGAGCCATAAATAACTTCCATCCGGCCAAAAGTCTAGTCAGCCTCCTTACCCATCAAGAATGCATGATGAGAAGCTCAAAGACAAAAACAAAGAGCAAATGGAAAAATTTTTCCAAATTTTCAATGAACTACACTTTGATATAAGCTTCGTTGATGCTCTCGTTCTAATGCCCAAATTTGCATCCACACTTAAAGGCTTACTGACCAACAAAGATAAGTTATCCAAATGGCTAAAACCCTCTCAATGAGCAATGCTCAGCGTCCTTCTTAAGAAGCTTCCTAAAAGCTTGAAGACCCTGGCGTGTTTTAATCCCTTGTGATTTCTTAGGGATGGTTCAATGCTCCGCCTTGGCCGATCTTGGCGCCAACATTAACCTCATGCCACTTTCAGTATGGAAGAAACTGTCTCTTCCTAAACTTACATCTACTTGTATGACACTCGAGCTAGCGGACTGTACCATAACTCGTCCCCTTGGGATAGCCGAGGATGTCGTGGTAAAAGTAGGAAAGTTTCATTTTCATACTGATTTTGTTGTAGTAGACTTTGATGCAGATCCTAGAGTTCCCCTCATCTTAGGGAGAGCTTTCTTGAGAACAAGCCGTGCTCTAATTGATGTATTTGCTGAAGAATTGACCATACGGGTTGACAACGAAGAACTCACGTTTAAGATCAACCAGAACTCCAAACCTCTATCCAAACATAGTGTTGCCACAATTGATCAAAAATCTGAAAGAATCAATGCAACACTCTCAAATTTCACGGTTAAGAGGAGTCACCAAAAACGTGCTGAGTTAAAAGCTTTGAAAATCAACCCTGGTTCAAACAAATGGTTTGAAAGTTGTACCAAGGAAGTCAAGAGTGTTCTTGATGATGATGATCTAGAATCGGAGACTTTATCGGAAGTGGTGGAAATTGCTAGCTCTAAGAGCACACCACTTGTCCCACCTCCGGATTCAGTTTATCGTATCGAGTTTGTTAACTCCGTGGATGAAACCAATCTCTTCGTTTCATCCGGATTGGATGATGATGTTGATAATCCAATAGGAGACATTCTTCCCATTCAAGAATTGCTCAAAAATGATCCATCATCTCCTAGTCTTATTATTTCCGACTCTTCCATTCCTTCTCTCACTCCTAGTGAGGAAGATGACAACTTTTGGAATGAAGTCGATGCCTTTCTTAGTGATGAGTCGATTCCAACAGGAATTGATAATACTTACTTTGATCCGGAGGGGACATTCTTTTTCTCGGAAAATCTTGATTGAAGAACCGTTTCCAACCCTCCCTACCGGAAATTCTGTTGACAATCACCATACAAGCTTCAAGTTTAAGCTTAAAATGTCAAAAATGGTGATTTGCTTCTTACTAATGAGGAATGGACATGCATTCTCATGCACATCTTTATTCCATTCTTCACAGATGGTGTGGTTGCTCTTTCCCTTTTCTCTTTCGGAAATGAGGACACCATCTTTGACCCCGTATTATCCTTTATAGTTTCTACTATTAAAATACGGTCGTATCTCGTCGGTGTGGAACTTTCTGATGTTCATATACACTATGAACGAAAGTCTGATCGAGATTGGTTTTCCACTTTGCTTTCCCCATGAACCAATAAATGCGGGGATCGAGTCAAGCTAGCGACTCGGTAATCAAAAACAGTAGCTAAACATGGGTTTTCACCCGTGTGTACCACCCTAGTGTGGGGGAGTTGCCCCACATGTTGTGTATATATATAAAAGTTTCATTCAAAAAAAAAAAAAAAAAATCTTCTTGCTAAATAATGGCCGTAGTATTTCCCTTTTAGGTTCTATGTTTCGGCATAAAAGCCGATACTTTGAATATTGAGGGCAATATTCATTTCTAAGTGTGGGGGGGAATTCTCACGAATTTTATCATGTAATTATACCGCCTAATTCCCCCATTTTTGGCCAAAATTTTTTTTGGAGTAAGTATTTTGCACTTACTCATCTTATGGTTATCAGTCCGCCTTTTCTAATAAACAGAAGGATTGGCTAATCCAGGAGCAAACGGCTCTTGGTAAAGATATCTCAAATCCGTTGACGGCTTGCAATTTGCCCAAAATTGTATGGTATTCAGCTCACCATATCCTTAAAAGTGAAGAGTTGGCTAGTCCAGAAGCAAACGGCTTCTGGTAAAGACAAATCAAATCTGTTGGAAGCTGGTGATTTGCTCAAAATCATTTGGTTATCGGTGTACCAAGGTTCTTACTTGAACTGAAACATTTGGCTACTCCGGAAGTAATGGCTTTTGGTAAAGAGATAAAATCCATTAATTTTTCTCAAAACATTGCTAGGGACTAGCAATATCTTAGTGTGGGGGATTGATGAGTGTCTAAATACTCATCATTTTTGTACAAATTAAATGCAAAAATATCCGAAAACACTCAGAAAATCATCAAAATGATAAAAATATCACAAATAAGTGTTTTATGTGTTTTAAATGCAAAAATATCAAAATCTGGTGAAAACGTATCAAGTTTGCATAATTGGCGCTTTAGTCCCCAAGTTTCAAAAGTTGTTAAAAAACAGTCCCTGGTAAAACCAAATAAAGAAAAATATCATTTTAAGTCCTTAGGAATTCTTAAGTTGTCAAAATTAGTCCTTGAGATTTAAAATTGCAAATTTACAATTAAGGTCCCTCAACTTTCAAAAATGTCAAGTTTGGTCCCTGGAAAATTGAAAATGTCAAAAATGGTACTTGTACTATTGAAACTTGTCAAAATTGATCCTTGTGTAAACTTTTAGAAAATGGCAGGAATGGCCCCTCAAGTTTGGAAGAATTGCACAAATAGTCCTTGTATACTAAACAAACCAAATGACCCCTTTGTCTCTTTTAGACCCCTGCCTTTATACAATTTGGACCCCCTGTCATTACCTCTATTTTGGACCCCAGTCAAACACTCCATTTCCCTCCCACCTCCTGCTTCCCCACCACTTGCCCTGCTACACCCTGCAACCTCTCACCCATCACCTCCCACCTCACCTTATCTCCTCAAAACCTCACCCACATCATCATCACACCTAGCCACCCCCCCTAGTGCTAGCTCAGTCCACACGGGTCAAAATAGGCTTTCCCGCCAAAATTGAGAAAAGGACCAAAACCCACAAAACTCATCTATTGGCTCACAAGGGTGGTGGGATTTGATCAGAGGACACGTGGAAAGCCATTTGAAGTATAAAAAGAGAAAGAGGAGAAGAGAGAAAGGAGTAGTTAGTTTTTATCTTTTCCTTGTATGTCGTATTTTATAAAGATATCTTAGTTAATGTTTTAAAATGTAATTTTAAGTTTCAATGTAATAAACATAAGTCACTTAATCATTATAAACTCATTTCAAGTACTAATTCAAGGTTTCAGTTATATTTCAAAATTTCAAGTTACTGTTGCAAATTTCAGTTTCATTTTCTTAGTTACAAGCTTCTATTAGCTTCTTTGTAAGCTCAAACAAGTTTATTCAAGCTTATCATTGCTTTTGATAAGCTTGTAACTCAGTTTCAAGTAATTCTCATGGTTGGTCAACAAAAGTCACACTTTGGACAATCCTGGTTCAAGCAGTTTGGAATTGGAAATGTGGTTGATGCAGAGTGATTTTGGGTTGGTTTAGACTAATTTAGCATAGTGGGGATTCTGGTTTTAGTCTGCATACCAGCTGGACATTTGTGAGTTCTATTCTCATTTCCAAATTTTTTCAATATTGCATTTTATGCTTATAGTGAATCTGTGATCATTAATAGTTGAAACCTGTTGATTAAGTTGTATTTAGCATAGTTAGATTCAGTTTAAGTGTTTGCAAGAGTTAGTGTAACAGTTGGTTTAGTTTTAATCTCATTATCAATGTTTTAAGGGTGTTTGGATTTGACAAAGAAATCTGTCTTTAAGGTTATTTCAGTGAGTAAGACCTGTGGTTTCATGTTTGTTTAGCTCATTTGAGCCCATATCAGTCATCAAAGTGCATCCTAGAATCTTGAAAGTCAAAATTACATCTCCACTGTCTTACATGCTTCACTGTTGGATTTTACAAAAGCAAAACCGTTTTGTGTTTCAAATTCTTAGATATAACTTGCATTAGATCTATTTCATCAATAAACATCATATTCAGTCCTTGAATTGGTTGCAAATCTCAAATTAGTCAACTCTCCATTTCTTTATCAAAAGTCAAATTTGAAAAAAGTCATTTTGGGCTCAACTGAAATGAATTTTCCTTGATTCATTTCTGGGCCAAATCATGAGAATCTTGTGGTTTTAAAAACTTCCATTGGTCTAATTTCTTATGGTGATTTTTACAGATTTTTGTAAAATTTTTATAAGCATTAAAACTGCTTGTCAACATGGTTTCACTTGCCTGCATTGACTCGTGAAAGTCGAGTCTTGGACTTGCAGATAGTGGGAAAAGCTCATAAGAGCTTGTGAGCAGCTCATCTTTGGTTTAGACAAACTTGGCCAGGTCCTCTCTAGGTCCCTTCTTCTGTTTTCTAGTTTCAAGCTTAATTAAGTGCTTATTTTCTAGTCCTAAGTAGGAGCTTAAAACTGTTTTTAGCTCAAAAGCTCATTTCATCAAATCTTGGTAATTTGCAATTCTGTGGTTTATGCTTGTTGTTTTTAGTTGCATTTGAGTTCTTTTAGCTTAATATACATTCTGTTTGGTTGGGTGGCCTTGGGTGTCCATTTGCTTATTTCAAGTGCTTATTTCTAAGCACTTGACATGCAGCCTTCTTATTCCTCCACACAACCCCTGTTTTTTATATTTTTCCTAGATTCCTTGTATTATTTTAAGCTTATCTTGAATTTTCCAGATTTTTCTAAGCTAGTTTGCTATTTTTCTTGATTTTAATTAGTTTTTAAGCATTTTTAATTAGCATTTAATACAATTAAATCAGAAAAGGTTCAAAAAAATAATTTTTCATTTTTCTTAAGTTAAGATAAATATAAAAAGCCAAAAAATATTTTTCTAGATTTTTCTTAGTTAAATTTGTATTTTTAAGCAATTTAAGTAATTTTAAATAGTTTTAAATTCCTAGAAAATAGAAAAATAATCAGAAAAATACAAAAATAGTTTTGAAAATTCTATTTTGATATTTTAGATTTTTCTAAGTCATAATTTTATTTTTCTAGCTTTATTTCATATTTTCTTGTATTTTAGATTATTATTTAATAGTTAAAAATAGTTTTTAATTAATAATAATTAGATAAATAGTTTTAAAAATAATTTTCTTTTTCTAAATATTTTCTTTTATCCTTAGTATTGTAAAAATGTCATTTTCATATTTTTAGGATTTATATTGTGTAAGTTTAGCATTTTCTCTTGTACGTTACGTAGTTTTAAATTAAGTTTTATAAAATCACGTTCATCATTTTGCAAATAGTGATAGCGTTTATTTAATATTTTTTTATCTTTTTAATTTCCTTTAATTAGCATTTAAGCCCCTGTAATTTATAAACTTTCTCTTTAGGTATAGATCAATCACAATCCTTTCCCCGCTCAAATCCTGCGATCAATAAACGTTTGTCTATTCTCGCATGCATCGTTGGGACTTAACGACACGGGAAACACTATACTCTCCCGATCTTCATTGCATTTGTGTTTTAAACTGCTTTTAAGTTTGTTACGATCGACCATTCACAAGTGGCGGCAGTGATAAACTTGACGGTTTTGCACGGATCAGTGAACCACACCTACACAACGTCGCCTACCCTTTATAAGGTACTAGGCTAAGTACCTAGTTCTTTCACACCAAGGTGAACTACACCTTCACAACATCGCCTACCCTTTATTAGGTACTAGGCCAAGCACCTAGTTCCATTGCAATGGAGGAACTACTACCACACTACACCAACGACTAATCCCAAAGGAGATCTACTCCTTTACAACATCATCAAGGATATCAATATCCTTGGATCTAATACTAGTCTATCTTGTACATCGAAACACACCATATCGAATGTACATCTAAGGCACCTTTCACTAATACCTTTGACTAGATCTACAAGACACCTTTCACTAATGTCTTGTGTCTTAACTTCTAAGCACCTTTCACTAATGCTTCTTTGTCTTGACTTCTAAGCACCTTTCACTAATGCTTCTTTGTCTTGACTTCCAAGCACCTACCATAAGTGCTTTATCCTATAGACGATAGATACCTTTCACTAATATCTTCGTCTTGACTCTTGAGACATCTTTCACTAATGTCTTCAACCCTACACTTCTTTGAAGAAAGAAAGGAATCATCAACAAGAAGACTTCAGTAGCCTTGATGATGAGGAAGCTTGGCAACTCATGGACTTGAGCTTGCTCGACTTCAAAGGTGGTGATCTTGCCTTTAAGAGGAACCTAAAAGATCACACAAAAACAAAACTACAAACATAGATCTCTTGGATCTAAGATTAGTGAGATTTAACTCAGGGGGGAAAGTGTGTTAGAAAGGGATTCAAAAGGGGTTAGAAATAATGAAGACATGGCTCACTATTTATAGGGGAAAAACACTAATCGTTCCTGGATCCCACGGATCCCTACCACAAGGGATCCGCTAGCACAAAGCTAGGGATCCGTGGTCCGCTCCTCTTTGCCCATGGGTATTTTTGGTTATGGGTCATAGGTCATGGGTTATGGGTTGATCCATGGTTTTCTTTCTAGGTACAATGTATCTTAAGGATACAATGAGCTTGGTTAAGTGGTATATATAAAACCATGGGTTGTGGGTCAAAACCATTTGCTAGTATTTACCCATTTAGTATATACTTGTATTTACCCATTTTAGCATATACTTAGTTTTTACCCATTTTAGTATACTTAGTTTAAGTATATGTTTAACCCAATATGTAAACACTAGTTGTTGTACATATGTATCTAAATCATAAAATCACTTATACTTGTTTTAGTGTTTTATGTGAAAGCGTAAGTGTGTTAGAAAACTATTAGTTCAAACCATTTCACGCATTTTATTTGTTTCGTAAAAATGATTTTACTTTTGTTATCGACAAAACATTAGAAGATCGTAAAATATAAATAAACGCTTTTACTGCTTATTTGTATTAACAATCTCCCCTTTTGTTGATGACAAAACATAAAATTATTTTAAGGAAAAAGCTAAAATTAAAAAAATTTGAACTTGTAGTTTTACTTTTTCTCCCCCTTTTGTCGAAACAAAAAGTGTTTGAAGGATGGCAACACATTGTTTTTAAGAAAAACATGTGAAAGAAAAAGTAAAAAGAAATAGAGAGCAAATAACGGGAAAGGATCTCGTCTTTTACTCCCCCTTGACGAGTCCATCCCTATGTAAAATGATACTAATCTAGTTTGTTTGTAAATAAGTTTGCAAAAGATATCGTCTACGAGACGAATGTGCTCCCCCTTGATTAGTGCAAAGGGATGTCACGAAATGTAAACCTAGTATTGCAAGTAATTTGCAATGTATTGCTTTGACATAAAGCTCCCCCTAGCTTTAGGATGTCAAAGTCTTCATATGTAAATTGAATTACTACAAAACAAAGGTTAGAAATCAAGTACAATTCACAATTTCCTGCAAACGTGATTCAAGTTAGTAGAAAGAAATATTTCTGTCTCATGGATCCCACGGTTCCCTCCTAGTAGGGATCCGTCTAGGAAAATCTGAGGGATCCGTTTGGCTGATGAATAAAGTCAGCAAAGATTGGTATAACAAGAAATGTTAATACCGAAAAGAGATATGGATTATATAGTATACTCATATACTCAGAAATATAGCAAGTAGCATGTAATTCCATTTAATAAACAAGAGTTATGATATACATGACAAAAACAAGAAAATAGACAATACATGACTAGGAATTTCTAGATCACCTAACGCTTGAAGCTAAGACACCACTATAATCTTCTAGCTCAAGTTTTGTTTAGGTTTAATCTCGTGAAACGCTTCGAGGAGATGATAGAACATGAAACGCTTGGTCTTCGTACTTCATGTATCAAACTTTCAACATGTTGACAATGATAGCAATCTTTTCATGGCTAGGTAGTGGTGGTGGATGAAATGAAATGGCTTGATTCGAAGGATCAAGTGAAGCGGCTTGTGGAGCTTCAAACGATGGAGGGATTGGTGGAGGTGCATTTAAGAATGACTCAACCAAGAATGATGGTGGTGGTAGAGAAGTGTCAACTTCCATATGGTTGGGTGGTTGACTTTAATGATTTGTCATAATCCAAATGGGATTATATGATGAAAACGCCGAGAAGGAAGCTGGAGCAAGTGTTGACTCAACACCTTGATTTTGAACCATTATTACTCCTAATGAGGAGAATGTTGTCGGTGGAAGCGGATGAGACGGCCTAGGAGGCAAGTCCTCTAAATTGTAGAGGTGTGGTGATGATAGTGGGGATGTAAATGAAATAGCTCTAGGAACCAATGGTGATGGTTTGGTGGAGATGATATTGTTTGGCCTAGGAGGTATGGTGGTGTTTGGTAAAGGTAGTTTTGTGGGTACTATCCTTTTAGGAATTGGTTTGATTGGATGATGAAGGATTCTATCATTTGTTGGCTTGACCGGAGATGATTCGGTTGAAGAAATTTCGTGTATAACACGAGCTCTTTTCATGGGTGGTTCTTTGGTGGATAAGTTACTACTTGGGGTTTTCCTCATGATGAGATGATTTCAAGAGTTTGCAAGAGCTGAAAGTTAGGATGAGAGTGATGACTATGGAGGTCCTAACAAGGTGGTTTATAAACTAAGAGATTTGGCAAGTGCATTTAAGCCTTAAGCCACTAGAATTCATTGAAATGTGATGATTGACATGCACAAGAGTCAACTTCAGAGGTTGCACTGGTCTAGGAACTCATTTAAGATGAGATGGAGTGTTTGAGTTAGGAAGATAAGTTTAAATGATTGTTTTTGCAAGATTTGACATAAACTGTCATCCGGATCCCACGGTTCCCTCCCCAGAGGGATCCGTCTAGGCTAATCCTAGGGATCCGGCTCTCAGCAGCTATGAAAGAGTGGAAATGATGTTTCTATGATCTAAGACCTATATCATCTTGAGTGTTTCAGTCCTCCTAAGTGTTTTAAATGAAGGGATGCTTGAGTACTTGAAGGTAATGAATGATTGTCATTTATGGAAGGATTTGGAACTTTTCAAGAGTACCAATGGATAAGCAAGGATGACACTAAAGATTTGGAGTGTCAATTGAAGCTAAATGATCCTAGAGATCAGGTTGTGTCTTAGGATAGTGTTTTGGAAAATATCCTAGAAGCTTTGAGATGAGAAAATTAGATTTTGATCAACTTTGATCAATTTTGAGGTGAGGATGATTTATGATCAATCTTGCCATAATCGAAAGATTTCTAAGACTAGATGTGAGGGATCAAGTAGAAAATGAAGTGTGAGTTTAAGAGCGGAAGAGTAATGGATTTAAAAACGAAACGGTAGATATACAAGCGTCTTAGAGTGTGATCTATGTGAGTTAGAATGAGTAGGAAAGATCAACCTATCTTGATAAGGACTTAATCTGCCTTAAGACCCTATGTTTAGCTTAGTGAGATGTTCTAAGGATATGTTTGAAATATAATGCTTGCAATTGCATTTTGCTTTCTTGGATCCCACGGTTCCTAAGTGTAGGGATCCATCTAGCACAATCTTTGGGATCCTACCATCTGCCAAGACCTTTACTAAAGATATGCAATGATCTTGACAATGCATTATATCTCAAGGATAGTCTAAAGGGAGTTCTAATACTAAGATATCAAATGTAAAATGTTTTATTTCATGAAGGAAATTGGATTACATTGATAAAGCACGAGTACAAGAGAATTGATCCTATTTTAGAATACTACTAGGTTCCTTGAGTGTTTTCGCTAGGAGGATCATTATGTGATTGATGAGTGTTGGTGGAGTCAAGAATGAAGAAAGTCTTCATGAGAGATATGTTTAGCGGTTCCATCATCTTGTTCACAAGTATGTACAACGGACTTTGAAATTGAGGATGGAAGTGCATAACATTATGATAGAGGCGTGTCAAGAACATTCCATAAGGGATGAGTTTATTCTTGGAGCCTTGAAGATTTGCAATTAAGCCTTTGTAGAAGTAGGCGATTGTATGGTTGTTGTGTTAGCAAACAAGCATAAACATGTGAGCACAACAAGCGGGAAGGATTTCTCGATTTCCCCTAAGACTCCAAACATTTACACGTAGGATGAGTGCAAGAGGCTTGTACTCTTCTCGGATATCCCTTGTAAAGATGATGTTTGGATCGGAGTAATATGGTCGAGGTTTGCATATTATGCGATTTAAATCTTCCGGAGGGGGTATGTGTGAACAATATGGACTATTTTCTTCACGAAAGTTGAAGAGAGAATCAAGAGACCAATCTTCGGTGAAGGCACATTGTCCATGATTTGGAATCCGGAGGATGTGAGCAAAATGCCCAAGTGTTAGAGCAAACTTTTGGTTTTTGATATAAAACCAAAGAGATAAAGAGCGATCCTCGCTACTTAACGAAGTTCGACTTGACGAAGAATTCCATTATGAACCTTGGACATATCTTCTCGTTGATTTCAAGAAGACATTCTAGTCCTATGGCTCGAAAGGAGGTATTGATACCTTCTTCGAATTGTAGAGAGGTGTCTACAATACGCCCTTCATGGAAGTGACGGTTTCAAGATTATTGAACCCACGAACATGATTGCCGGTGTGTTGGGTTGAGAGAGATGTTCGGAGTGTAGACGCTAGTGAGTGAAAAATCAAACTCATATTCATGCGTCATAGTTGAGCCTATAGAAATGACATGTTAATAAAAGAAGATGTTTGTGGTCAACTTATGATAATCTAATGTTTTTACTAGATTTTTATTAACAATGGTTTTAACAAGAAATATACTTAACTCACTTATGGTTTTGACATATAAGTTAAAGTATTACTCTTAGAAGAAAAGAGGTTTTTGATTTGCATGAAAAATAGTTTTCCAGTAGGACGGATCCCGTGGTTCCTTTTCAAAAGGGATCCGGCTAGTATATCTTCCGGGATTCGTGGATCTGTAGTAGCAAAAACAAATTTGATAAAAACATAGGTTTTACAGTTTTTATACCACGATATATGTTTTAACCTACATTTTCTTTTAGCATGCATACATGACTTCTAATGTATCACAAAAGAATATAAAACATATAGATCAAAATAAGTGAAAAAACAAATTATGATAACAACAACCTAGATAAACAAGATTATTAATAATATTGCATTTCAATACTAAGGATGATACAAAAGATTGGGTATATGATCCCAATATAGATTAACAACACAAAGTAAATGTCTTCGTATGTGAACTTCATCATAGGGAACACAAGTGCGATGAGTGTTATGGCGATGAGCACGAAAAGTGATGTAAACCATGTTTAAGACGGATCTTTCTTGGTTTCGGTTGAGATGGAGTGAGGAGGAAGATGAAATTTTTGAGTGAAAGGAAATTTTTGAAATAGGAAGATTTTGAAAAAGTGAGGGTTTTTGGGGAGTGGCCGAAGGTGGGATTATAAATAGGGAAAGGAGAATTTTTGAAATTGGTGTTTTGTTTTATTATTGGATTGAAAAGAAATAAACCATAAGTTTTATATACTATGACCATAGATGAGAAATATAACACGTATTGTAAGAAAAAGGCTTCCTAACGAAGCTTCACGTAAAACATGTATGAGCACAAAAAAGATAATTATATAAATACGTAAATAGGCATATTTAATTATCAAGCATAATAAAAGGAGAATCATACCTCTAGCGCACTTAGGAATGTCTTTACAAATGACACAACAAATGTCACTTAGACGATTCCCGCTCCTTTGCGATTAAGATACCTTTTTAAGGAAGGTATTCTTGTTACCAAGCTACTCCTAAAGCTTGGTGGGTATGAGCTTTGACTAATCAACATGATAAAGAAGATTAGTGCAATTAAATGAAAAAATAAAAAAAGAAAAAATATTGTTATCAACTTCAACATCCAAACATATAGTTTTGAAAAACATGGTGTTTGCTTTTATGAAAAACCTTCTTTGTAGTTTTCAATTAATCATGGATCGTATCAAGTTTTTAAAGTACAATATACTTCAAGAACCTTGGTAACGAAGCTCTGATACCAATTGTGGAAAACTAAAAGGGGGGGGGGGTTGAATAGTTTTACCAATTAAAACTTCATTTTAATCTATTTAGATCGACTTATGTCAATCTATTTGGATGTGTGTGTTGGATGTTGATAAACAAACATATAAAGGTAAGTAATGAAAAGATAAGAGTAAGAAGCACAAAACCACAACGCAAGTATTTATAGTAGTTCAGCTAAAAGGTCACCTTCCTTGCCCTACTCTACTCCCCGAGTCACCTACTCGAGAGTTCGTAATCACTACACCAATCTCCTTATGGAGGAGAAGCCTACACAACGTCGCCTACTCTTTTTTCGGTACTAGGCTAACCACCGGGTTCTTTCACTCCAAGGTAAACCACACCTACACAACGTCGCCTACCCTTTATAAGGTACTAGGCTAAGTACCTAGTTCTTTCACACCTTAGGTAAACTACACCTTCACAACGTCACCTACCCTTTATTAGGTACTAGGCTAAGCACCTAGTTCCATTGCAATGGAGGAACTACTACCACACTACACCAACGACTAATCCCAAAGGAGATCTACTCCTTTACAACATCATCAAGGATATCAATATCCTTGGATCTAATACTAGTCTATCTTGTACATCGAAACACACCATATCGAATGTACATCTAAGGCACCTTTCACTAATACCTTTGACTAGATCTACAAGACACCTTTCACTAATGTCTTGTGTCTTCACTTCTAAGCACCTTTCACTAATGCTTCTTTGTCTTGACTTCTAAGCACCTTTCACTAATGCTTCTTTGTCTTGACTTCCAAGCACCTACCACAAGTGCTTTATCCTATAGACGATAGATACCTTTCACTAATATCTTCGTCTTGACTCTTGAGACATCTTTCACTAATGTCTTCAACACTACACTTCTTTGAAGAAAGAAAGGAATCATCAACAAGAAGACTTCAGTAGCCTTGATGAAGAGGAAGCATGGCAACTCATGGACTTGAGCTTGCTCGACTTCAATGGTGGTGATCTTGCCTTTAAGAGGAACCTAAAAGATCACACAAAAACAAAACTACAAATATAGATCTCTTGGATCTAAGGTTAGTGAGATTTAACTCAGGGGGAAAGTGTGTTATAAAGGGATTCAAAAGGGGTTAGAAATAATGAAGACATGGCTCACTATTTATAGAGGAAAAATCCTACTGTTCCCCGGATCCCACGGATCCCTACCACAAGGGATCCGGCTAGCACAAAGCTAGGGATCCGTGGTACGCTCCTCTTTGCCCATGGGTATTTTTGGTTATGGGTCATGGGTCATGGGTTGATCCATGGTTTTCTTTCTAGGTACAATGTATCTTAAGGATACAATGAACTTGGTTAAGTGGTATATATAAAACCATGGGTTGTGGGTCAAAACCATTTGCTAGTATTTACCCATTTAGTATATACTTGTATTTACCCATTTTAGCATATACTTAGTTTTTACCCATTTTAGTATACTTAGTTTAAGTATATGTTTAACCCAATATGTAAACACTAGTTGTTGTACATATGTATCTAAATCATAAAATCACTTATACTTGTTTTAGTGTTTTATGTGAAAGCGTAAGTGTGTTAGAAAACTATTAGTCTAAACCATTTACGTATTTTATTTGTTTCGTTAAAATGATTTTACTTTTGTTATCGACAAAACATTAGAAGATCGTAAAATATAAATAAACGTTTTTACGGCTTATTTGTATTAACATATGCAAAGACCACCACTCTTTGAAACCAATGGATTTATCTATTGGAAAAACCGTTTTGAAACATATGTAAAATCAAAAGATATAGATCTTTGGTTTGTTATTGTTAAAGGGGATTTTAGTTCTACAACAAAGGATATTTCTGTTGATGAACAAAAGAAATTAATTGCTAAAAATAATGAAGCTAAAATGATGCTTTATAATGCTTTGCCTAGAAAAGAATATGAAAGATTTTTTATGTGTGAAACCGCCAAAGATATTTGAGAATCTTCGATTGTTACACATCAAGGTAATTCACAAGTCAAGGATAAAAAAATTGATTTTCTTGTTCAACAATATGAACAATTTGTTATCCCTGAAGATGAAACCATTGATTGTGGCTTTGCTCGTTTTAATACTATTATTACATCACTTAAAGCACTTGATGAATCTTTTCGTAGTAAGAACTTTGTCAGGAAATTTCTTAGAGCACTCCATCCGAAATGGAGAGCTAAAGTGACCGCTATTGAAGAATCAAAAGATCTCTCAAAAATGTCACCAGACGAGCTAATCGGTAACCTTAAAGTACATGAAATGGTGATGGAGAAAGATTCGGAGATCATCAAAGGAAAAAGGGAGAAGATCAAATCCATTGCTCTAAAAGCAAAGGCGGAATCAAGTGATGATGACGAATCTTGCTCCGGTAGTGAAGAGGAGGAGTAGGCCATGGCCGTTAGAGACTTTAAAAATTTCTTTAGAAGAAGAGGAAAGTTTGTAAGACAACCTCGAGAAGAAAAGAAGTCATTCCGAAAAGATCGGGATGACAAAAAGGGTAAAGGTGAAAGAAAGTGTTTTAGATGTGGTGATGCAAGTCATCTCATAGGAGAATGTCCCAAGCCACCTAAAAGAAAAACTCAATGAGCTTTTGTGAGTGGTGCTTGGAGTGATAGTGAAGATGATGAAGAGTCAAGCAAGGAAGAGATCGCTCTAATGGCACATGAGTCAAACGAGGTACATTCCGACTCTTCTTATTCTTCTATTGATGATGACACTTTACAAAAACAATACAATCAATTGTGTGAGCTAAGACTAAAAATCATAACTAAAAATAGATTTTTAAAAACTAAAAAGGAATTTTTGGAAAATGAAGTCTATGAGTTAAAAGAAAAAGCAAAACGACTAGAAAAGGGAAAAGCAAATGACGATAGTTGTAAATCATGTCAAGAGCTTAATCTTGAAATATAAAAACTAAAGCTCACGCAAGATGTTCTAATCGAACATAATTCTAAATTTAAAAGGTTTAACAAAAACATCGCTCTTGCCGATGAAATAGTTAAAATTCATAAAACATCAGGAGACATGAATGGGCTAGGATTTAATGAGGTATTAATTCCAAAGAGTCAAAACAAAACGGCCGAAAAGGACGAACAAACTGTCAAAATTGCTGCAGTACAGCACGGACCAGACGAACCCAAAATAAGGGTTCCGTCCGTTGAATGAAATGGTGCCGTGGGTATTTCAGCAGGACATAATGTTTGTGATACGGACCATAATGAATTTGTCAAAGTAACAAAGAAAACCAAGGATAGTGTTAAACTAAAACCAGCCGTTACATCAGGAGTAGGACTTGCTAAAAATGAATTTAGATAAAAAAAACTACTCAACAACGACATAAAACACCTTTTGCCAAACGCCCCTTTCCTAAGAGCAACTACAACGTACAACCCAACTACCAACACAACGGTTGGAATCAAAACTTTCCTAGACCATATCAAACTCCATATTACATGTCATGGAACTCTTACCCATCGTTTCCATACATGAATCAAATAAATGGTATGTTTAACCCAAACGGACCCATGAGATATTGGGGACCAAATGCTTGAGTTATTTGCTTCTTAGGTATGCTTGAAAGTTGGATTGGAACCTGATGAGTGGATAAAAGATAGTGGATGCTCACGGCACATGACGAGCAACAAAAGTCTCTTCTCATCATACCATGAGTATGACGGAGGTAATGTCACTTTTGGTAGCAATCTCAAAAGCAAAATCATTGGCAAAGGTACCATCGCTCATGACTCCCTAACTATTGAAAATGTTGCTCATGTAGATAGGTTAGGATTTAATCTACTTAGTATTAGCCAATTATGTGACAAAAAGTATAAAGTACTATTTGATGAAAATGGTAGTAAAATACTAAAAGATGGTATCACCATAGCTAAAGGAGTTAGGAAAAATAACATATACGTCATGAAAATAGATAAAACATCTAATAACAAACTTTGTCTAACAACGTTAGATGATAGCTCATCTCTTTGGCATAGACGCTTAGGTCACGCTAATATGAGACTTATACAAAACCTATCTTCAAAAGAGCTAGTTAGGAATTTACCAAAACTTAAATATGACCAACACTTTTGCGACGCTTGCAAAATTGGAAAACAAACCCATAGTAGTCATAAATCTAAAAATATGGTGTCCACATCTAAGTGTCTAGAATTATTGCATATGGACTTGTTTGGTTCATCCGCTATAAGAAGCTACGGAGGCAACTTATACACTTGGACGTTGTTTTTGAAAACCAAAAATGAAGCTTTTGATAAATTTGAAATTCTTAGCAAGAAAATTCAAAATCAACTAGGTGTTAAAATTGTGTCGATCCGAACGAATTATGGTCGTGAATTTGACAACGAAACTCAATTTGGAAACTTTTGTGATACAAATGGTATAACACACAACTTTTCGGCTCCACGAACACCTCAATCAAATGGAGTAGTAGAACGTAAAAATAGAACAATTCAAGAAATGAGTAGAACAATGCTTAATGAACAAAACATTCCTCAAAAGTTTTGGTGTAACGCCGTTGACACTTCTACATATATTTTGAATAGAGTCTTATTACGTCCTTTCTTAAACAAAACACCATATGAGCTTTATAAAGGTAAAAAGCCAACTTTAGGATATTTTAGAGTTTTTGGATGTAAATGCTTCATTCTTAATACTAAAGATTATCTCACCAAGTTTGACCCAAAGTCTTATGAAGGTGTATTTCTTGGTTATTCTCAAACTAGTAAAGCTTACATTGTCTTAAACAATGATAGTCGAGGAATTGTTGAACATAACATTCGACGAAAGTCCACCTCCCTCTAAGACATCACCTTTGGTAGATGATGACTTAGTTGAAAGTCAAATGATAGAAAGTCAAGAAATAATTAAAAATGACAAGGAAGATGAACCATTAAATAAAGAGATTATAAACATCAAAGAATCTAAAAGTCATCCTTTAGAAAAGGTCATAGGACAACTTAATCAAAGAACCTTAAGGTCAAAAGCCCAAAATCAAAGTAATTATTTTTGTTTTGTATCCACCAATTAACCGAAAAACATAAATGAAGCAATAAAAGATGAATCATGGGTAATTGCCATGCAAGAAGAGTTAAACCAATTTGTTAGAAATGATGTTTGGAAATTAGTTCCAAAATGTTAGGTTCCCATATTTGCAACACAAGCATCAATAGAAGAAATAAGATGAAAGAATGGATTGGATGAACACACACACTTATGCGTAAGATATGAGAGAAAGGTTTATGCTTAGGATAAATGTAAATGTGAACAACTAACTCTCTAATGAGAGTTACAAGATTATTTATAGGAGGGAACCAGGGCAGCACACCAAGTTCCCATCCTTTCCTTATTGGGCTTTGCATAGGCTCATGAGCTTTCTACATGAGCCTAGCCTTGTTTACTAACATAAAAGCCTTAATTAAGCTAACTATTACATATTAATTACTAAAACTTGAATTCTAGTTTAGGAGTGATTCCAACAATCTCCCCCTAAGTGTTAGTAATTGATGATTTGATCTTTAAAACGTTGTAGATCTTTGATATAATAATAGCTTTGACGTCTTCTAACATTCTTCTTTCTTGTGAGAAGAAGTGCCTTGATTCGAACAATCTCCCCAGTGTAGGGAAATTGTTTCCTTTGAAGTATTCTACTTTGACGTCTTCATTATCGTTGTTCTTTGATCTTTGTTCTTTGTGATGGTAGTGATAGTATGTTGTTGTTGTCTGCATCATGTCCGCTTCGTTGCTCCAGTGTCTCCACGTCTTTCTCCAACATGCTCACACGCTCTTTAACGTTGGATTACAGTACTGATGTAGTTCTCTTAGTCTTAAAACTTTATAGATTCTTTGACTTTGATGAAGAATCATTCTGACTTTGTGATGCCTTTTGAGAGAACTTCAATTACTGATGTTGTAGGCATGAGCATGTGGAGAATCTGCACGATCTTTTCCACCCGCAAGCATCCATAAGAAGAAAACATAAAACATGGGTTAGAAATAATCCAGCGCTTATAAGTTTAAACTTCGAGAGTGTTAACAGCATAGTGTGAAAACACAACTCTAATTCTCACAAAGGCTTTTCCTGAACTGGAGTCCCACTAGTGAGATAACGTGATGTACCGAAGTACACCTCATTCGAGATGAGTCGCTGAGGTTCACCAAAGCATCACCCCATGACTGTAGACCGTTTGAGACACACTAAGCGTAACCCACAAGAATTACAGTGACACTGGCTGTCAGGTACGTTCTATGTTGACCCTGGCAGGAGTTTCCATTCAATCACTGAGGATCACATGTGTGAGCCTCTCATAAATGTTCTCGACAGATTGCTAAGATCTGTGTAGGACTCAATAATGTATCACTTGCGTCCTTGTTGTTGAACGACAAGTGATAAAATGTCAAGTGTACCTAAGAGATCTTTTGATGAATCTCGTGGCTCTAGACTCAATAGTGCGCTATGGTTTTTCCTTAGCGGAGACGAGGGAGAGGGTCGCCTTCTTCAATACTAGCAATCTCTAAGAGAAAGCCGATAGTTTACGTAGGGTTCCCTGTGAGAATGAAACAAGCTTCTATTGAGAGAAACTTAAGTGGCTAAGAAAGTTTAGTACATGCGTCCTTTGGGTCCATGACGACTTTGTTGATGACTTTGATGTTCATAACCGGTGTCATCAAGTGACAACCAGTAGCATATGAATTGAACCCGGTGTCTGCACTAAGTTGAATAATCTAGAGGGCTATTTGTTTTCACCCTTTTCTTTACTTTTCTTTTTAATTCTTCAACTCCTTCTTTCTCCGATTCTCATTTTCTCCTTTTTATAATCATACCTAAGGACTTCTAATTCTAACTATTTGTGGTGTCCTTGGGTAGATCCCTCCGGCTTTGGCGGATCATAGGACGGTTATTCCTAACCTTAGTCACCTTATAACTCCATGACTAACCTATGTTGCCATAAAACCATTTTCATGAAAATCTCTCAAAGTGGTTATGAGTAAAAGCATTTAATACCACTGTTGAGAGTTTAAGACATTGCAGAAATACTCCCCCTCCACACGTGCTTAAGTATTTTGATAGAAATCTGCACTGTGAGAGAAGAGCGCGCACTTTCAAATTGATCAACTCAAGATAGACAATTCCCCGCGAGACACGGTTACGTTGCATAGTTAAAGAGTTACATTATCAGCTTTTAGGTTACAACTAGCTCTAATAACTACCTTGAAGGTGTGGATAAACCTTGAAAGGTTGTCAAACCCGTCAAAGTTTATGTCTACCAAGAGTTTCTCGAATGGTACATTCTACTAGGACAAGTCCTTTGCGAGACACGTTTACATCACTAGCGAACTAGCTTCAAATTATTACCCGTCCCGGACAAGTCTTTTCGAGTTACTAACTTTTCAGATCTCGTCAATTCAATGGTTAAGTCTTTAGTACGACGATTCATTTGCAATTCACAACATATTTCTTATCACATAATTTTTTTCTCCCCCTAAAAAATGGCATATAAATGGTATTTTTGATGAAATTTGAAATCGAGTATGACCATTTCGAGTTTTGTGGGAAGATTACCACGAAGAAAAATTTGTAAACAAAGTTTTTAAGCAAATACTCCCCCTCAACAAGTGATATTAACTTTTGAGGTTTTGAAAATCATAAGGGGAAGTACTTGTTCTTTTGAGCAAAACTTTGAAATAATGAAAGTTTTGATTAGTTTTACTCAAAAGTAAGAAGCTTGTGCTCCTTTTATAGGATTGTGGCACTGAAGCGTACCACAGGGTACTTTCATTACAAGTACGGGTTGTACACTGTTATGTGTGCACAAGCCATTGTCATATAAAAAATCACACAACCAAATGATAAGATAATGAAACAAATCAAGGGTTACCAGGAGAATCTGGTAGTCCAGCAATAACTCTAGGAATGCGTTCTGGACGTTGATAGCCTGTGAGAGATATGCTAGGACGACCACCTATGAAACTCTCCAAAGTTCTGAACTGATCCCTTCTAAACAACGTTTCATTGATGCGAGTGTTGATCTTCTTCACATCCCTTCTCTCCCTCGAATTCCATCTCTTAGATGACCCAATGCCTTCTTGTATCGCCTTTAACCAATAAGCTAACCCGTCCCTGACTTTCTTCAATGTGTGATCCCCAAACTTATGAAGCTCTTTGCACGCCATGAAGCAATTGCGGTGTAGTTCACTACGGTAGACTACTCCAAATGGTTTGCTGATGAGGGTGTATTAAGCCAGTTGGTTAATGTCAGGAAAGTCTAGCTGTGGTTTAGTGAGGTTAACAGCGTCGATACAATTCCACGGCAAGCTGTATGTCTTATACACGTTCTTGGATCACAATGCTTCTGATGTAGATAAGTAATGACTTGATGTATTCGCGTTGGATAGTTGTAGAGAAATGTCTCATTCATCCTTGCACCTTAGCGAGATACATATCTTCAATGTCATTTAGCGACAGTCTCAGAAAATCCGCTTCATAGAAGTCATAGTCCTCTTCGTCTTGTCGTTTGACCACAATGTTCTTGAGGAATGTGTAGTCCCACTTTGACGAAAGTGTAACATGCTTAATAGCAACGATCCGTTTATCACTAAACACTTCCTTTGTTAGGTTCCCAAATATGCAACACAAGTATCACAAGAAGAAATAGATGAAGAGAATGATCGGTTGAACAATAAACAAACAAACACACACGTATGAGTAAGAATGGTTATGCGTAGAGTATGAATGAAAGAGTAAATTGAACAACCAACCCTCAAGTGAGGGTTATTACAATGTATTTATAGGAGGGAAGCTAGGGCAACACTCCTAGTTCCCATCCTTTTCCTTATTGGACTAGGCCTAGGCTTATGGGCCTTCTACATAAGCCTAAGGCTAATTACTAACATAAAGGCCATATTAAGCTAACTATTACATATAAATTACTAACACTTGAATTAAGGTTTAGGAGTGATTCCAACAATCTCCCCCTCAAGTGTTGGTGATGAATACAAGCGGTGAAAGTACTGATGTAATAGTAGCTTTGACGTCTTCTGAAATTCTTCTTTCTTGTGAGAAGAATTGCCTTGATTTGAACAATCTCCCGGTGTAGAGAATTGTTTTCTTTAAACAGTTACGCTTTGGCGTCATCTTAATCTTTGTTCTTTGATCATTATTCTTTGTGATGGTAGTGATAGTATGTTGTTGTTGTCTACATCAAGTCTGCCTCAGGCCTGCTTCGCTGCTCTAGTGTCTCCAAGTCATTCTTCAACATGCTCACACTCTCTTTGACATTGGAATTCAGTACTGATGAAGTTCTTTAAGTCTTTAACTTTGTAGATTCTTTGGTTTGACGAAGAATCATTCTGACTTTTGTGTTGCTTTTAGTTAGAACTTCCATTAGTGATAATGTTGGCATGAGCATGTGAAGAATCTGCACGATCATTCCGCTCCAGAGCTTCCATAAGAAGAAAAACATGAAAACGGTTAGTAATAAGCGGATACCGGCACTTACAAGTTCGAACTTCGAGAGTGTTGATAGCATAGTGTGAAAACACAACTCTAATTCTCACAAAGGCCGTTCCTGAACCGGAGTCCCACAAGTGAGATAAAACGATGCACCAAAGTACATCTACGGTTCATATGAGTCGCTGAGGTACACCGAAGCATCACCTCACGACTGTAGACCGTTTGAGACACACTAAATGTAATCCACGGGGAGTTACCGAGTGACACGCTATCAGGTGTTTGATGTTGACCTGGCGGGAGTTTCTATTTAATCACTGAGGATCACAATTGTGAACCTCTCATAAATGTTCTCGACAGATTGCTAAGATCTGTGAAGGACTCGATAATGTACCGCTGATGTTATTATTGTTGAACACCAAGTGATGAAATGTCAAGTGTACCTAAGAGATCTTTTGATGAATCTCATGGCTCTAGACTCAATAGTGCGTTTTGGTTTTCCTGAGCGGAGACTAGGGAGAGGGTCTCCTTCTTCAATACCAGCAATCTCTAAGAGAAAGCCGATAGTTTACGTAGGGTTCCCTGTGAGAATGAAACAAGCTTTTATTGAGAGAAACTTGAGTGGCTAAGAAGGTTTAGTGCATGCGTCAGTGGGTCCATGACGTCTTTTAATCTTCAATACCGGTGTCACTAAGTGACAACCAATAGCATATGAATTGAACCCGGTTATGCGCCCTAAGTTGAATAACTTGGAGGGCTATTTCTTTTCACCCTTTTCTTTACATTTCTTTTTAATTCTTCAACTCCTTCTTTCTCCGATTCTCATTTTCTCCTTTTTACAATCATACATAAGGACTTCTAATTCTAACTATTGGTAGTGTCCTTGGGTAGATCCCTCCGGCTCTGGCGGATCATAGGACGTTATTCCTAACCTTAATCACCTTATAACTCCATTGCCATAAAACCATTTTCAAGAAAATCTCTCATAGTGTTTGTGAATGAAAAACATTTTGTACCACTTGTGAGAGTTTATATTTTAAAATAAATACTCCCCCTCCACACGTGCTTAAGTGTTAAGACAGAAATCGCGGTGAGAGAAGCGCTTTTGAATTGATCGACTCAAGATAGACAATTCCCCGCGAGACACGGTTACGTTGAATAGTTAAGGAGTTACATTGTCAGCTTTTAGGTGACAACTAGCTCTAATAACTATCTTGAAGGTGTGGACAAACCTCGAAAGGTTGTCAAACCCGTCAAAGATCATGTCTACCAGGAGTTTCTCGAATGCTACATTCTACTCGGACAAGTCTTTTGCGAGACACGTTTACATCACTAGCGAACTAGCTTGAAATTATTACCCGTCCCGGACAAGTCTTTTCAAGTTACTAACAGTTAAGATCTCGTCAATTCGTTGGTTAAGTCTGCAGCACAAAGATTCATTTGCAGTTACACAACATATTTCTTATCACATAAATTTTCTCCCCCTAAAAAATGGCATATAAATGTTATTTTTGAAGAAGTGTTGAGAATAAATATGACCATTTTGAGTTTTATGGGAAAATGACCACTGTGAACAATGTGTGAACAAAGATATTAAGTCAAATACTCCCCCTCAACGAGTGATATAAACGGTTGAGGTTTTGAAAAATCATAAGGGGAAGTACTTGTTCTTTTGAGCAAAACCTTGAAAAGTGAAAGGTTTGATAGGTTTTACTCAAAAGTAAGAAGCTTTCGCTCCTTTTATAAGGATTGTGGCACTGAAGTGTACCACAGGGTCCTTTCTTGACAAGTACGGGTTGTACACTGTTATGTGTGCACAAGCCACAGACATAAATAATCACACATCCAAATTATATGAAAAAGAAGCAGTTCAAGGGGTACCAGGAAGTCCATCAATGTTTCGAGGAATGCGGCGTTGATAGCCGGCAAGAGCAATCTGGGACAACCGCCTACAATGCTCTCCGGTGTTACGGCCGATCCCTCCGATACAACCTTTCATCAATCATGGTGATGATCCTCTTCACATCCCGTCTTTCCTTAGAATTCCATCGCTTTTAGACCCAATTCCTTCATGAATATCCTTCAACCTATAAGCTAATCCGTCCCTAACCTTCTTCAATGTGTGATCCCCAAACTTGTGAAGATCGCCACACGCCATCAAGCGATTCGCGTAGTGTTTCACTAAGGTAAACCACTCCGAATGGTTTGATGATGAGTGTGTATTGTGAAAGCTGGTTGATGTCGGGAAGATCTAGGCGAGGTGGAGTGAAGTTGACAGTCGATATGATTCAACGCAAAATTTGGAGATCTTCTACAAGTTCTTTGATGACTATGCGTCTGATGAAGATAAGCAAGGACTTGATGAATTCACGTTGTACTTCAGTCGAAAATTGTCTCATGCGACCCTATACTTTGGCAAGGTACATGTCTTCAATGTCGTTGAGAGAAAAATTTTCAAAGTCCGCTTCAGAGAATGCATAATCCCTTTCGTCTTGCCTTTTGACCACAATATTCTTGAGGAAAGTGTAGTACCATTTAGACGAAAGATCAACATGTTTGATGGCAGCGATATTCTTAGTCTTGAACACTTCATGTTGAGACTTCGAACCTGGCGGCTTCGTAGTAGATTCTTGGCGTTCGGCCAATGGTGAATCCCATACAGTGCATCATGATCATACTCTTCCACATTGTTGGAGAACATGTGGTTAGCTCTTTCCTCGATGGCTATCAGTTAGAGTATATGGCTGCCGGGAATGGAAGTGTCAGTGATGTAGCGTATTTCCTTGAACCATCGCCACCGTGAAGAAGAAATTCCAAGTCTTTGTTGAAGAATTATCTGAATGGAATCCTAGGCTGTCACGGTTGGCCAATTGTTAGTAGAGGTTTGGACCAGTCGGTGTAATATGGAGGATTGTCCCGTTTGGTGAAGTCGATGCTTGCTTCTGGGTTAAGCCAATCCATGTTGTTAGACATGGCTCGTGCTATATTATCAAGGTGATACTCGACTTCAATAGCACTTTCCGAGTTGTCTTTTAGCAGTTGAAATGCTTCATTCTTGATTCGCTTCAACTTGGATTTCGTCATCTTTTTCACACGGAATTTTTCTTGCAGTAGTTTCGCATGCTCCAATGTACTACATTCGGTAACCTCTTGACCTTCAGATGGGTAGGGAGTGGAATCAACAAGCTTCAAGAACCATTCAAATTCAGTGTTATCCTCGTCCAGCCATGATAAGACGTCGGTCATGAGCCTTCTTCTTCTTTTCTTAGGCACGGTTGAAGATTTTGGTTTCTTAGTGTGTCGGGAGATGGGTTGTTGTTGTGGTTCAGGGATTTCCTCATCGTCACCACCCGTATACTCAAAGTGATCACCGGTTTTGAGTGCGGGGTGGTGTCTTGGAATCTCGAGGTTTTTCAGTTGAAGAGCGAGGAGGGGATCTTTGTTGAGCTGGAGTCCTTTGGGGTGGAGGCTGCATTGAGTACTGAATGGAGGATGATTCACCAGACTTCTTCGTGTGTTTGGGCTCGTTATCCTTATCCTGATCTTTGTCTTTGTCGTCTCTTGAATGTTTAGGCCTTACAGCTTCTTCTCTGAATGCTGACCTGAGTTGGTATTCTAGCAATGCTTCAAACAGTTTAGCTTCGTGGGAGTCAACGTTGTAGAGCGTTTCGACATTTGAGCTACTAGCCGGTTCACCAATTCATCATCTGAGAAGATTGTGAGTTCAACTGGATTGATGCTCAAATTCATTGGAGTTGATTTCATGGCTTGCTTGGCGGATGTAAGAGATTAGGATAAAGTTGTGCGGTATACATCTCCTTTGTCATTTTAGGAACGACCTCCATGAGGAACTTGTGAGAGTATCCTTTGATCATCTCGTCCATTTTCCCTTGAAGATCATCTTTCATGAGCTTCAGGACATACTCCCTTTCAACTTGCATCTTGTCATTCTCATCATGGAATCGTTATCGATCGTGAGAAAATTCAGCTTTTTGTAGAGTATGTCTTTCTTTCGACACAGCACTGCTTGACAGCCTTAACGATTCGAGTCTTTGCATGAGAGATCCAAGATGCAGTTGGCTTCTTCACTGATATGGATGTGGATCTGGTTGTTCTTTTTGATGGTGGTGGTGAAGAATGAGAGGATGAATCTGATGATGAGGAGACATGAGGAGACTCGGGGTCCTTAGGAGGTTCCGAGGTTTTCTCCTTGGGACGTGTTGGACTGTCTAGAAGAAGCTTATCATAATCAACATCATCATCTTTTCCATTCTTAGTCGTATCATCAGTCTTTGTTGCATCACCAGAAGTCTTGTCAGTCTTTTCCTTTTCTGGTTCTTCAAATTCATACTCAATAGTGTCCTCCACACGCGTTTATTGTTGCTCAAGAGTGGTGGCACCAGATCCCTTATCGGGTCGATTAACCGCATCAGGATTTGGTGTGGGTTGAACTCCACCACTTGACCCTCCGGGGCCACCCATTTGATCTTTAGCAAATTCTTTTGCAACGTGTTGGAGTCTAAGGAATTTGAACTTTTTCTTGTATGTTGCATCTAGTTGCTCTTCATCTGAATCTTCTTCTTCTTGTTGCTCAATGACTGGAGTCTTACCTTTGCCGTGTTCAGCTGGTGGACTGGGAGGTTTAGGTACTGTTGTAGTGTCATCTTTAGCAGTTTCAGAGTAGAAAATCTCTTCATCTGATGCAGTACCCTCCGAGTCCTCGTCAATTAGCTTTCTTTGTGGTTTAGGCTTAGGTACGGGAATAGGAACAGCTTCCTTGGAAGGAACTTTCCTCTTAAGTGGAGGATTCCTCTTGGGGAACTTCCTCTGACTCTCAGTGCTTGCAACACTTCCTCCACTTCCTCTTACGGTTTTCCGGTAGGTGTACCAGAAGATTTATCATCTAGAATACCAACTTTGTTCTCTTCCACAGCTTTCAGATACCTTTTGTAAGAGTTGAGCTGTTTGAGTTCGATCGAGAGAAGGTGATCGGCAACCACAGCACCTTGTTTCTTGGCAGTTGACTCCTTAAATCTGACTGTTAAAGTGGGTTCAGTCAACATGTCATGATTGTCGGGGTCATTAATTCTTTTGGGGATGTCAGGGTTGTACCCAAGTGCTCTCTGGATTAACAGTTTAGTATATCTGATGTAGGGAATCTTTGAGCCAAGCTTTTTGAGGAATGTCATCATGTCATCCCAAATCGAAGCTTCAACTTCAATGTGCTTCATGTTGATTAGAGCCCAAAAGATTTGCAGTTCCATGAGCTTGGGATGCTCATAGCCGTTGTCACGACCAGAAATGGATTTTGTGATGATGATATAAAGGGTTCTCCAAAGCTGAGGGATGTTCTTGAGATCCACGTGAGAATGCTTAATGATAACCCCTGAAGCTTCGTCATACCCAATATTAATCAAAAATTGTAGAACCGTGTCTTGATTAGGTGTGAGAGAGAATTGAGTTGGTATGATGTCGGGAATGAGGAGAAACGACCCTTAAGTCTGCGGGAGTGATGGTGAGTTGCTTGTGATTGAGCGTCACCATCACAGCATTTTGACCTTTGACCATCGCATTATGTCGAATTGTATGTAGATCTCCGAACGATGGCGAGTTGGTGAGCATGTTACGATAGGGATGATTCTTCATAATATCCACTGCAATGAGACAAGAAGATTCCGAGCAGGTGAGAGTTTCAAAGTCAACTCTGAGATTGTTCTTTCCAATCTTCATTGGATAGCCATGTGGGAAGATATCAGCAATGGTGAGGACATTTGGTGCATCCATATTCAGTTGAGCTTCCATGTCGTGATCTGAAACACATTTAGCCAAAAGAACCAACATATTGAAAGACATAATGTTAGTCAACAGAAGGTTTTATTGTCTTCTTATTGAATGATATATGTCAATGATTGTTACAAGTCCAACGTCACTTGTTTGTTCAACAGTCCAATAACGTCGAGAAAAGTTTCGTGAGTTATTTAACTTTAAGTTTTAAAGTTTATGTTATCACTTATTTTCACAACATATTAAACATTTAAGCTTATTAGTGACATTTATTGGTTTCGTGACGTTATGAGTTATTTATTTACAAGTTTGCATGCGTAACAATTCACAATGAAGATTTGATCAAGGCTTAGGTGTAGAAATGGTAGCTTATGCGTAAACAGGAGAAGTATACGCGTAGGCGCAAGCTTATGCGTAGGATCCTTACTTACGCGTAAGAAATATTACGCGTAGGAAAAGGGGACCTTATCGTAGAGCTTACTGTGGCGCATATAACACCTTACGCATAAGGTTTACTCGTAAGATTAGACCTTATGCGTAGTGGTCACTGTTTATGCATATCCTTCACAGGATACGCGTAGTCCCTTTGTAGAACCTTACGCGTAACGCTACGCGTAAGATTTCTCTTACGCATAACCTTCTACGCGTAAGGTGATCCTTATGCGTAGATTGCTAATGACCTTGATTCTGAATTATACGGGTAGCAGACCTGAAATAAAGTCATCATAGCGACAATATTAACACATACACCCATTATATAACAGATCATGGCATGAGTGCTTATCAAACAGTTACGCGTAAAAAGTCTTACGCGTAGACCAAAACCCTAATGGTTCAAAGATTACGCGTAAGATTTTTAGCCATGGATTTTGCACCAAACTTTTTATGGTAGTTCTTAGATGTCATGTGAGTGTAGTAACCAAGTTTTAACATCAGATTCGCAGTGAATCAAAAATACCCAATTCTCAAGAACATTAAACCCTAATTTCAAATTTATAATCAATTAGTGTTTCTGGGTTGTTTTAAAGCCTGGATATCATCAATTCACCATGATAACAACATCACACAACTATCTTTTTGACCAAAAACATTCACATTTGAAAATACCCAAAACCACGCATAAACCCTAATTCCTCAAAACAATCAATTAGTGTTTCTGGATGTGTTTAAGTGATGAAAATGTATTCCTTGATGTTATACAAACGTTTTGACACAATCTTTTTCACCAAAAACACTAAACCACGATTAAGTGTTCATACGCTTATGCGTAGAACACTAAAATCACTATAACTCAAGTTTTAACCGTTAGATTAATGAAAGATTTAAAACCATTGTTTAAAAACTTGTTATAAACATGAAATCACTTACAGATTGATGATCAGAAATACGGATTTGAAGAACGAATATTGTGCGTAGGATGATATTTGGTTTGTAATAAATGTGAAGTGATAAGTTAGGTGGGGGTGTTTTATTAAAATAGCTTTAAGCATTTGGCAGTTTTAGTCCCTCCACCTTTTCCATTATCATCCAAAGCCTTTTAACTTCCATTTTGGTTACCAAACGAAAGATTTTAAGACAGAAACATGATAACACTCCCCCTCGACTTAAGAAATAATGAAAGTTTATAAATTTTAGTCCGAGGAGTGTTAGAAACCAGAAATGTGACCATCATTATTAAAAGAAACAACCGGGATAGGATAACATGCAAGTACACAGTTATTTTTGAAACTGTTAAGTATTTATTTTCTCCCCCTCAACACTTGATCGGAAAAATACTGAATTTTGAAAGATTTGAGTGTTGACGGAAGAGATGTACTTGCCATGTTGAAAGAAAAATAGATAGAAGAATATTTTTGTTGTTTTATCTGATTTTGTATTTTTGTATTTTGTTTTTTGAAAAAATATTTACAAAAGAGGTTTTGGTGTTTGACTGGTTTTAAGAATGTTTTAAGAGTTCATCCAGTTCCTCTTGAGTCAAACACCGCATACCAATCCGGTGGACCAACTCATTAAACCTAGCAGGAGCTAAGGCTTTGGTGAGAAGATCTGCCAATTGGTATTCTGTACCCACAAAGTATAATTCAACAGTACCCTGTTCCACGTGGTCCTTGATGAAGTGATATCGAAGATCGATGTGCTTTGACTTTGAGTGTTGAACATAGTTGCACGAGATCGCAATAGCACTTCGATTGTCGCAGTACATCGGGATTCTGTCAAATATGTAACCATAGTCTTTGAGTTGTGTTCTCATCCAAATGACTTGAGCACAACATGCTGACATGGCTACATATTCTGCTTCGGTTGAGGACAGCGATGTACAATCCTGCTTCTTCGATTGCCATGACACCAGTTTATCACCAAGAAATTGTAGAGCCCTTGAAGTACTTTTTCGTGAATCTAAGCATCCTGCGTGGTGTCGAAAAAGCGATTAGTTCAAAACCGAATCCTTCGGATACCGAGATTCCCAAATTAATGTTTCCCTTGATGTATGGAGGATTCTTTTAGCCTCGAGAGGTGGGTTTCATTGGTCGCGCCGATAACGAGGAGCAAAGATAAGCGGCAAAGACAATATGAGGTCGATGGTACTTAGATACATGAGAGACCCAATTATACTTCGGTATTTGGTAGGGTCAACCAATTTCCCATACAAATCGGCGTCGGCTTCTTGGTATGTGCCATTGGTGTGGCATAAGTATCACAAGTATTCATTCGAATTTGTTCGAATTTCAATGGCATATTTGGGTGACTCAAGAAAATAACACGGGGTGATTGATGAACTTGCAGTCCTAGAAAGAACGTAAGTTCACCCATCATGGACATTTCAAAATGTTTCTTCATTAGTTTTGCAAAAGCGATTGAGTACTTTTTATGAGTTGACCCAAAAATGATGTCACCCACATAAATTTGAACAATTAAAATATGTTCCCCATGATATTGTATGAAAAGAGTTGGGTCGACCGAACCTTTGGTAAAATTATTGGCAATGAGGAAAGATGATAGCTTATCATACCATGCCCGAGGAGCTTGTTTGAGACCATCTGAGCTTTGTTCGGTTTGTAGACATGGTTGAGCGGGATCAACGAATCCTTACGGTGACATAAAGCGTTTCTTCGGTTGACCATTCGAGCGTTTTGACATCCATCGAAAGACCGTTATGTTCATATGAGCTGCGAACGCTAGAAATATCGAACGACCTCAAGGCGAGCAACGGGAGCGAATGATTCTTCAAAGTCAATACGCTCTTCGTCTATAACCCTTAGCCACCGGGCGTGACTTGTTTATGATAGCGTTTCCTTGCATCAATTTGTTTTCCAAATCCATTTTAGACCAATGACATAGACTCCTGTTGGTCTTTCAACCAGTTCCCATACTTCAAGGCGTTTGAATTGGTTGAGTTCTTCTTGAATGGATTCAATCGTTATCTTTGTCATTGCATCCTTAATGTTTTGGGTTCGGTTGGCGAGCGGTGAGTGCATAAATGCAATGTTCACCGTGCTGTGTGAAGGCGTTGTCTCGTAACTGGCTTGGTTGATTCGGGTTGCCAATAATATTTTCAGAGGATGGTCTTTTGTCCATCGATGTGTAGAGGGTTGATGTTGATATACATTATGCGGTCGAGGATTCAAATGGCTTGTAGATGATTCAGCGACATCAGGTGCAGCGGTTTCATTAGCAAGCGGATTAAAGAGCATTTGGATCAAAATCTGCGGGTGGGGTACTTCATTCAGAACATCATCAGTTGGTTCTGCGTCGTTGGATGCAGTTTGTTCAACTGTTGTTGTAGAGTCAAGTGGTGGTGCTTCTTCAACGAAGTTGTTGTAGCGAGTGTATCGGTATAGGAGTATTATCGGGTTGAGCGGCAAAGCGGATACACTGGAGCATGTTCATGAATATCGTCACTGAGCGAGAGGATCAAATAGTCTTTCCATTTGTTGTGAGTAAGAGGGCTTGTATGGTGATGATGGGGTTTGGGGAAGTTTAAGCGGTTGTGATCGGGTTCCAAATGTTATACTTTCGAAAGCCATTTCGGTGAGTTCATCAAAATTAGCATGAATCGTTTCCATAACCTGCTTTGTACGACGATTCCATATCCGGTAACCTTTGGAATTCTCACAATATCCAATAAAGACTCCAATGTCAGCTTTAGCTTTGAGCTTTCCAAAGTCATCACGATCATTATTTGGATAGCATAGAGATCCAAAGACATGAAAGTATTTGAGATTCGGTTTACGATTGTGGAGAAGCTCAAATGGTGTTTTGTTGTGGCGTTTTGTAATCATTGAACGGTTTTGAGTGTAGCATGCGGTTGAGGCGACTTCACCCACAAGTAATCTGGAAGTTTAGCATTGATTAACATCGTTCTAGCAACTTCCACTAACGTACGGTTTCGTCTTTCAACAACTCCGTTTTGTTCTGATGTGCGGGCAATAGATGTTTGATGTTCAATTCCCACTTTCTCATAATATTCCCGAAGAGTTTGATTCACAAATTCAGTTCCTTTGTCCGTTCGAATTTGTCTAACGGTGTTCCGGAGCTGAATTTGAATTTTCGTGAGAAAGGTGATGATAAATTGTGGAGCTTGATCTTTACTTCGAAGAAAATAAAAGTCCATCTTGAGTAGTCATCAACAATTACCAAAATGTAGCGTTTGCCATTTATCGTCTGCACGCGCATCGGGCCACACAAATCCATGTGAAGAAGATGAAGCACATCTTTGAGGCGTGTTCCACCTTTGAAAGAAAATGAGCACGAGTGCTTTTCCCTTGTTCACAAACTGAGCATAGGTGATCTTTAGAATACGAGATCGTGGGAGACCTTCAACAAGTTTGTGTCGAGCAAGGTTGGTGATGGTTTGAAAGTTTAGGTGTGAGAGCCGACGGTGCCATAGCCAAGATTTTGTAGATGTAGCCTTTGATAGTAGAAAAATGGGAGATGAAGCAATCATGTCTTGCATGGAGATAGTGTAGAGACTAGAATTGCGAGAGCCAGACATGAGATCGTTTCCTTGTTGATCACGAATGAAACAAGTTTTCTCCCGAAATGCAACTTCCAAATCTCCATCACAGAATTGACCAACAGAGAATAGATTGTGACCGAGGCCTTCCACATAATAAACCATGCTAATCTCGATGTTTCCATTAATGTAATCTCTGTAGCCCATGATAGCTGCGAAGTGATCATTCCCGAATCTGACAGTGCCAATGAACTTTGAAACAAAGTTTGATAACAGTTTAAGATTGCCTGTCATGTGTCGGGAACATCAGCTATCAACAATCAAAGGATGATCGTATCACTGCATTACACCGCACGACGGACGAGATGGAATAGAAGTAGATGTGGAACCCAAAATGTTAGAGGGTTCCAAAGCAGTTATAGTAGAAATACACACATCAATGATTTTACGCATCCATTTAAATCCTAGTGTATTATGTAACCATTTCTGCCATCTCCAACTAGTCTTAGCTTTAGTCTTAGTGAATGTGGTAGGTGGTACAACAATCCTTGGAGGTGATACTAGGGCTACAGGGACATTAATGCGTTTCTTAGAATCTAAAGAAGGCGGTCTACCAAGCACAGACTTAGAAGCAGTAGTGGGCCTAGAGGTATTCCGGGTCTTAGGATTCCGTAAACGAGACAAGATAGCCTTAGCAACACATTTATCATGACAATCGAGCATACTTTTACGACAAATAACACAAGATGCATCGGTGAATATCAAAAGAACTTAAAGGTTCAGCATTTGTTACAACACTTTTTCCATTACATTTGCGAGACGCAATATCTAAAGTGGGTGCAACTGGAGTCTTATTCAAAGTCCTACGGTGTTCTTCTACTTCAATATTCTTTATTTGTCTTTTCTTAGGTCGCAACTTCCTATTCTTCTTTGTAGTGCTCCTAGGTGTGAAGTGTGAACGTTTGGAAAAGAGGCAATTAGTCTGTTTCATGAGGGAAGCACATTAGAAACTTGTGTTTTGTCAGTAGGTATTCTGGGGACATGATTGCTAAGTGTTACAGGTGCAACTCTCTTAATGATGCTAGGCTGAACTTGTTCATACTTTCCTAACATTTTCCTTAACTTAGTGATAGTGTGCACCAAATCTTGATTTTCAGAACGAAGATTTCCAGCAAAATTCATGACTTCTTTAGTGTGTGCAAGATAATGATCAAGTTCGTTTGATGCTTCATCACGAGTCTGTTTGGGTAAATCAAATATGACACCATATTCCGTTTTAACTTTTGCAAGTTCTTGTTCATATTTTGAGATTTGACACTTAAAAGACACGTTTTGATCATCCAGTTGCTCAATTTTAGGATCAGAATGTTTTGCACGAATGGGGCGATTTTTGTTGAAAAGCAATTCGTTGATCGTGAATATCTTTTTGACACCAATTAAGACGACGTATTGCATTTGAAAGCTCATTTGATAATCGTTTATTTTCAACTGTTAAAGACTCGATCTGATGCACCATATCAGTATTCACACCATTATCAACAGAATCAACATAATCAACATAATCAGCAGAGATATCATCAGATGCATATGGCAAAGAATGTAATAACACAACATTATGGATATCAGCACATATAACATCTTCCAAGAGTCGATCAACATCTTTTCTCAACAGTTTCTTTTTACGTTTAGTGTTTGAAATCAATGTTTCTGTTTTCTCGAAAACTGTTTTCATGAGACCAAATTCCTTGTGAAAATCCTTTTCCCAATATAGTGCACAATTTTTCAAATTTTTGACATGGGGTAAAATTCTTTTCTGAAGAATATCTCTATGTTCTCGCGCCATTGGCGAGGTAAAATGTTGAACTTTTATTTCAGAATGAAATTCAATCTCACGTTCCAAAATTTTGAGGTCAGATAAGAAAGTGTCATAGTATTTGATAACGCGACAACTTTCGGCATTAGTTTTTACTTCACTGAGTGAGGGTAAAGGACCATTAATTTGTGCACCTTTTGGTTGAGGATGACTTGAAAGCTGGTGTGATAACCAAAGGTTTGTTAGAAGTATCTTGTTGTGTGACAAAAGTTACGGCTTTGAATAGTTAAATGGTTTATTGTAACGACATTTTCCATTTTTGACCGACTCTCGTCATCCGCATCTAATTCCTCCATCCGATTATATTCAACAACAGTCATAATTGAATCATCAATTCTATGTTACACTTTGTAAACATCGGGATTTGGTTTGAATGCTCTGTGTGAAAACTTAGGTTTAGAATCAGCAAGATTCGGTCCATATCCATTTGGATTTGGTTTGAAAGAAAAATTTTGAATCGTTGTGATTGATTCACCATGTTTATAAACAACAGTTTTAAACTCTTTGATTTTGGTTTGTAAGTCGACAATTTCCTCAAGATAGTCATCTATTCGTTTCGTTGAATGCTTTTTGTACTTAGAGAACTGTTTTTGACAAGTTAACAACTCAGCCTTGGCTTTTGAGTTTCCAAAGTAAGAGCGTTAAGTTGTTGTTTATGTTCATGTTTCATTTGTTCTATTTGAGACAACAAAGCATTCTTCGAAGCGGCTAGATCACAAATCTGTCGTTCCAAATATTTTTCATTTTGGTGTGATTTGGCAAAAGCGGCTTCAAAACCTTTTTCACGGTTTTCTTGAGTTTTGAAAAAGTTGAGTTGTCGAATTAAGCATTCATTATCCCTGGTTAACAGTGCATTTTTCTTTTAATTTCGTGCAAATTTCCAAACGAGAATGTTGGTCTTTAATTAAGGTCAAGAGCTCAGTTTCTCTGTCAGACAAAAGCTCATTTTGTTCGACGTAAGTCTCAACATTATCATTATTTAGATCCTCAAATATAACCACGGAGTCAACTTGATTGTCAATATTAACCATAAGGTCATTTTGATCATCAAATATAACTACGGGATCTATTTGATAATCATCGGAATGAGATGTGGAGGACTCATGTTGAACACTCTGATCCTTGTCAGATAGAGAAAGTGGCGGAGATATCGAGTCATTGATGATAATTGTTTGTTCAGTACTGAGACAAGCCGTCGGTGTCATACACCGGGCCTGTATCACTCATGTGTAGTGCTTGCATTTATGCCATCAACATCATTCTTTGCATTAGCCGCAGTCCTCTATATCATCATCTGAATCTGTATCTGCCATAAAGCTCTGTTCCTTGTTGGTAAGAGTTCCACCAGCTTCATCCTTAAGAGCCAAGAGCAAAGCCTCTTTGAAATAAGCACTTCCTCTTGTCCTCGGTTTAGGACATGCATTAGCCAGATGACCCTTCTCATTACAGTTATAGCATCGAAGACCATTAACCCCATTTCGAGCATTCCCCTGTTCAACCACTTGAGCCCGTTGCTGCTACGGAGCACCCATATTATTCCTTCCCATAGCATTGAACCCTTGACCACCTCCCATTTGACGACCATAACCATGATTTTGAACTTCAACGCGGCCATTGTTCACAACAGCCTGATTCCTTGTATTAGATGAAGAACGAATGCGATTGTTGGATTTGTTTGTATAACGGCCAAATGCTTTAGCAATCATAACAAATCCTTGTTGCAATTCATCGAAGGCATCGGAGTCCTCATCAGCTTCACTGTAAAGAGCTTGAGCAGTGTTGTTGTATGGAACCAATTGATTTTGTTGAGGTTGTTGCTGTGACGGATCAGAAGGTTTGATGGTTGCAGTTGTTTGAGGAGCGGGTTGAATAGCTTGTTGAGGAGGAATGTTTGTTTGAGCCCACAAAGCAAGTTGTTGATTGTCCGGAAGTGATGGTGGAACAGTTTGACCACGGAGAATCCTTTCCTTATCAACTTCTTTTTGGTGAGGCTTGAGATAGTCGTACAACAATCCATAGGTAGCATGATGCATATCTTTAGCTTAACGGAGAAAAATGACATACTTCTCCCATTCCGGACCAAGACTACTTAGGAACTTTGTGTTGACAGCAATTCGTGGCATGATGATATTGTGTTTGTCCAAATCATTAATGATGTCTGAAAACCGATGATGATAAGATTCTAATGACTCTCCTGGTTCAATCATGAAGTGTTCATAAGCCAAGTAGATTTTGGATTCCATGTCTTCCTGATTGAGTGTTGTGCCTTGTATAAGAAGATGAATCTGTTCCCACATTGCTTTGACAGTCTTTTGAGCATCAACACTTCGAAGGATTGGATTGGGTAATCCTAAAAGGATGTATTGCATTGCAAGTTCGTCGGCTTCAAAGTGTAGAAGTTGATCACCCGTGAGTTCTGCAACAGTTGCAATGTTGGTGACATCATCTCTTGGTGGAACATCATTAGGATCTCCGGGTGTAACAACAGTAGGCATCTGAAATGGACCTTCCATAATGAACTTCTTTAAAAACTTTCCATGTGGCTTCTTTAGATCACAAAACCTAAAGAACCGAATCACCCATTGATCATAATTACCGGGAGTGAGCATTTGTGACAACTCGTACTTTCAAGTCATTTTTCAAAACATTACTCATGCTTCACCATTTATCGTTTATCGTAAACTAGGTTTACGAGTATCAAATTCGCGTAACCTTAATGGTTTAGCTGTGAATTCATGAACAATCATCAAGGACATTCCATATAGACTAGGTTTAGTCTACATATCATTGGCATCATTATCATCATATTAGTTCATGCATGGTTTTGCATATTACATTAAACGTATAATTTCATATTAAATAAACGCTATCGCGTAATTAATTATTTTGAACAATTGATCCGATACTTCTAAAAATTATCCCGATATATTTTTATACTTATATTAAGATTATAAAATAATATTATGAGTTTACCCAGTGTTTTAAATTTATTTTGTATATAAATTGTTATATTTATATAATTACGACGGTTTTCTTAAATACTACACGATAATTATTATTTCACTCAAATTTTGCAAGAAATGTATTTTTATAATTTTTATGACCTCAATATATTTTATCTTGACCCGTTAAAAGTTATTTTTAACTAACGCTACCCTAAATACTCAAATGCGTATACAAGTTACCACATGTCTTCAATTAACTTTACATTATACTTCATTATACATAATAAAAAAAAATGTGTGTTATTAATGACTAATACCCCCTTGTCGACACAAGGGGGTGAGTCATTGAACATTTGCTAAATATCTACTCTTGTGTAATTGTATTATACTTTAACAAACAACACATACTACTCATTATCTCAAGTGTAAGATCAAATATCTCTCTTTCTCTCCTCTTGCAAAACCGGCCAACCATAGGACCAAGGAGAAGTTCATCCAAAATTTTCTAGACAAGTTTTATACACTCTAGTTACACTCTTGATTAAGGTTGTGAAATAAAAACCTTGGGTGATTAGGAAAAATCCTTTGTTCTTATAACCTCATCAAGTTAACTAGTAAGCATCTCATATTCATGATCATATTTCATATTTATTTTTATGTTCATTTCATTAAGCTTGAGAAAACATGCAAGTCATATGATGTTTATACCACTTTTTCATTTGTTTTTAAGAGTTATATATATATGTCATCCTATAATTACTCCTTGGTATATATCACTTTTGGTGATGTCTAGGATCCCATGACACCATAAGAAGGTGTATGGTAGGATTAGAATAGCTTCGGAGTTGTTTTGAATTGGTTAGAATAGGTTTGGCGCGAGAAAAACTCATTTCGACAAGTTTTCTAAAGGGTCTGTCCATATTTTTGAAATATGGAAAATTAGACAGTAGGTAAAATTTTTTGGCCTATATATTTATAAAATACACTTTAAAACGAAAATGTGGCCGCTTGAACGGATTAAAACGGAGCAATAACGAAGAAGTTATGAATTTTTCAAGTTAGGCGACGAAAACTATAAAATTCTGAAAATTTCAGCATGTTACGTCTACTTTGTACGAGTCAAAAATGAGGCTTAGGCGTTATAAATTGTGTCGACTTATCAAAAATATACTAGTATACTTTGATACAAAGCTAAGGACATATAAAACGTAGAAAACGGAATTGTAACGATTAAATTGTACACGTTTACACAAAGTTGTCGTAACTTTATTATATAAGAAAAACTATTAAATTTCTAATAAACAAGTATTACGGCAACAAGTGACCATGTTGAAGGTCGTTTTTAACATTGATGTAGAACTTTTTATAAAGTGATGTCTTCTAGTAAAAGTAAGTTCGCCAAGTATATTTTCCAAAATGTCCGACCGTTTGTCAAGCGGAGTTGTAATGAATTATATACGGTTACTTAAACTTTGACGAAAACCACCCTTAAACTATATTTTGGACACAAGTACCATACTTAACCTATATTTTTCTTTATGATCGAGACCTCTAGGATGAAATCTTAAATACTAAAACTTTGAGATAATGATACCAGGTTCCCAAAACCGTTGAGTTCGTTTCCTAACGCTCGACGTGCATCATTTTACGACTAGCTTTTCGAGGCCGTTTAGTCACTTTCATGAAAATTTCAACGACATTATTTTACGACGAAAAGTTATAATTTCATAATAAATCACTAAATGATTATCGTCGGATATCATTTCAACGTAAATACATGTGGAGTAATTTAAAAATGGTCAAGACGTTAAAAGATTATTTTTCGACGAAAAGTATTATTTTCAAAAATTCATAAGTGGTATAAATATCATCCGAATTGCATGCATAACATTACATCATAACTTATTACGTATCATATCATTCATAATAGGTCAAGGTTAGAGATTCACGCTACATTTCGGTGTACTCATTTTTGTCATCGCATCAATTCATCAAGTGAGTTTTCATAGCCCCGTTGTACATGTTTATACTTATTTTCAAACATACGGGGGAGAATACATTGCACATCATTTTTATTACGATACCAAGTATATCAAATACATTACATTGCTTAAGTTACCTCATGCCAATTGAATGTCCCCATTATATAACATGAACCGTTAATTTCATAGAAGTGAGGGTGAGTGGATAGATCTATCGAGGGTGACTCCTCCATCCGGGTTGGTGGATTCCAATTGGTTAAACGGATGCATTTCATTTAATATCATTATTTGAGTTGTTTGGCAAACACTCTGTTGGGGCGAACATCATGATCAGTCTAGTTTCGGTGTCATGGACTTATAGCAATTGTAACATTTTTATGTGGCATGATTGTCATACATGGTCTATACTTGTGTAGTCGTATAAAACATTTTCATAAACCTATGATTTCTCACCAACATTATTGTTGACCGTTTTAGCAATGTATTTTCAGGTAACTAAGACATTCGCATCATGGCACGAATAAGGAACCCTCATAGAGTCGCGGCATCGACGCGTCTCATTGTATATTATGGCATTTTCAAAACATCGTTTGGCTTGTAATGAACATATTTTCTGCAAACTTTATCAACTTTTGGGACCTATCTTGTAACTCTGAATGTTTTAAATAAATATCAAACGATGTGTTTATAAAACGACACTTTAGGTCGTTCAATATAACTGTGATTGTGATGCTATGACAGTCAATCCCCAGGAATTCCATTCCGCTGCAAAACAGGTAATTTGGGGGTGTGACAGCATTGGAGGTCTATTAAGTGAGCCAGCTTCATGAATTGATTGTTGGCTACTCAAGGCTTCACACATCTTGCCAAACCATGCCGGTTCCTTCATAGTATTCCTTGATGGATGTTGATTGTAGAAGTTTGTGTAAGGTTGTACTTGAAGACTAGGTGGTGGTTGTACCATTTGAGGTTGTGGAATTGCTGCAAGTAGTGGAGTATGTTGTTGATTAAATTGTTGTTGATAAACTGCTTGTTGTTGATTCCATTGTTGATGTTGTGGACTTAGTTGTTGTTGTTGTTGTTGATTATAAGTGTAAGGAAAATAGTTAGAGTATGGTGGTTGTGACATGTTGAAAACTTGTGTTGGTTAAAAGGATCTTTGTAGTCGAATGAACCTTTGTTGATGAAGTATCCTTAGGCGTAGAAATCACAATAGCCAAGTAGCACTTATGCGTAAAAACACCAAAGTTACGCGTAACAGCAAGAGTTACGCGTAGGTTTAGCTTACGCGTAAGAAAGGAACAAACACTAAAGTTAAGCGTAAAACAAGAAGTTAGGCGTAGAAAACTTAGGCGTAGGATTACCTTATGCGTAAGACTAAGCTTAGGCGTAAGATAAATCTTATGCGTAGGATTTTCTACGCGTAAGCTTTATGCTTATGTGTAATTTTAGGGTTTTGCCCAAATGATCTTTTACACTATCACAGTGCAAAAGATATCCAAAGTCGACGTGTTTTCAGGCTTATCCAAGCAAGAAACCACGGAGTAAACCACGAAACTGAAGATCAAACCAAGGAGTGAGTTACGCGTAGAACTAGGGTTTTGATACGCGTAGTTCTACTCGTAAGGTGATTTTTTCCCAAAGATGTTTCTAAACCAGATTTTTGTGTTGAAATAGCTTCAATATCACCAAAATAACACAAAAGTGTGAAACTTGATGATCCAAAGCGTCTAAAACAGTTACGCGTAGGATGAAACCCTCGTTAAAAACCAAGCTCAAAAACAACGATCCACACGTAAAGGTTGAAATTTTTTGCCAAAAACAGTTATTTTAACACCTTAAAACATTGAAAGTACAAGAATCTTGGATTAAAAAGTGTAAAAAATGTGTTTTTAAGCGAACCAAAGTATCACGTATGCTTTACGCGTAGGACCAAAACCTACTTCAAAAACAATACGATTCACCCAACTAGTAGGCGATTGATACCACAGTTAGGTTCCCAAATATGCAACACAAGTATCACAAGAAGAAATAGATGAAGAGAATGATCGGTTGAACAATAAACAAACAAACACACACGTATGAGTAAGAATGGTTATGCGTAGAGTATGAATGAAAGAGTAAATTGAACAACCAACCCTCAAGTGAGGGTTATTACAATGTATTTATAGGAGGGAAGCTAGGGCAACACTCCTAGTTCCCGTCCTTTTCCTTATTGGACTAGGCCTAGGCTTATGGGCCTTCTACATAAGCCTAAGGCTAATTACTAACATAAAGGCCATATCTATTACATATAAATTACTAACACTTGAATTAAGGTTTAGGAGTGATTCCAATATCCTTCTTCGATCTTTGAACCTGACAGCTTTTGTAGAAGATTCTTCGGCGTTCAGGCCAATGATGAATCCCATACATCGCATCAAGGTCATACTTTTCCACTTGGTTAGCAAACATGTGTGTGGCTTCTTCCTCGATGGCTAGATTGTTAGAATATATTGCTGCTGGGAAAGGAAATGTGAGTGACGTAGCGTACTTCCTTGTAACATCACTACCGTGTAGAAGAAACTCGAGGTCATTGTTGAAGAAGTAACGGTATGGAATTTGAGGTTGATCCAGTCGGCCAATTGTTGGTAGAGGTATGGTCCAGTCTGTGTAGTATGGAGCTTTGTCTTGTCTTGTCTTGTGAAGTTGATGTTAGCTTCGGGATTGAGCCAATCGATATTGTTCGACATGGCTCGTGCAATGTTTTCAAGATGGTATTCAACTTCAATTGCACTTTCTGAGCCGTCTTTAAGCAGTTGGAAGGCATCATTCTTTATTCGCCTTAGCTCAGCCTTAGTCATCTTCTTCACTTTAAACTGTTCTTGAATAAACTTCACATGCTCTATAGTACGGCCATCTACCATCTCTTGACCTTCAGGTAATGAGGGAGTAGCATCAACAAGTGTAGAAAACCAGTCATATTCTGCAGTGTCATCTTCGTCTAGCCATGAGACAACATTGGTCTTTGTCTTCTTCTTCTTTGGCTTTGAGGAGGATTTTGGTTTCTTTGTTGTGGCGGGAGAGGTGGGTTATTGTTGGGGCTCTGGGATCTCTTCATCATCACCACCAGTGTACTCGAAATGATCACCAGTTTTCTCTGTGTGAGGTGGTAACTCAAAGTCCTGAGGTTTTTCTGTAGCAGCAGAACTTGGAGGAAATCTTCTTTCGGTTGGAGTCCTTTGGAGTGGTGGTGGCATAGAGGAGGATTCACCAGATTTCTTTGGGCGTTTAGGCTCTTTGTCTTTATCCGCATTATCATCGTCTCTAGGACGCTTAGCCGTTTTAGCTGCCGCTTTGCATGATGTTTGAAGTTGGAAATTCAGCAATGCGTCAAACAGTTTACCTTCGTCAGAGGTAAACGTTCCAGATCGTTTTGACATTTGAAGTACAAGCTTGGAAACCAATTCTAAGTCGGAGAAAGCTACAGGCTCAGTTGGATTGATTGTAACTATTAAGGGCGTTGATCTTATTGTTTGCTTGACTATCTGCATGAGATTCGGATAGAGTTGTCTGGTGAACATCTCTTTTGTCACTCTAGGAACAATGTCGAGAAGGAACTTATGAGTATATTCCCTAATCGTCTTGTTCATTTCCCCTTGGACATCACGATTGATAAACTTCTGGATTTGCTCCCTTTCACTCAACATCTCGTTTATCCCGTCTTGTAGAGGATTGGTCCTGTCAGCGAGTTGATTCAGCTTTTTGTTGGTCACGTCTTTCTTCCTGACTTGCCTGACAGCTTTGACAATCTTTGTCTTAGCTCGGGATATCCAAGAGTTGGTTGGTTTCTTCACTGACTTGGATGCGAATCTGGTTGAGCCTTTGGATGGTGGTGGAGAAGAGTGAGAAGACGATTCTGATGATGATGAGACATGAGGAGGCTCAGGGTCTTTTGGTGGCTTAGAAGTTAGTTCCTTGGAGTGTGCTGGACTATCTAGAAGAAAATCATCATAGTCAACTTCGTCATCTTTTCCAGATTTAGCCATTTCTTCAGCCTTAATCCTGGCTTCTTCATCTGCTTGAGCTTGAGCTTCTTTTTCTGCTTTTTCTTTAGCTACAACCTCAGCATCTTCTTCAGGAATTTTCTCAAACTTCTCCATTTCTGGTTCCTCAAAGTCATAGGTGATGGTATCCTCCAGTTGCCTTTGTTGTTGTTCGTGGGTGGTGGTACCAGTTCCCTTATCGGGTTGATTAACCGCATTGGAAACTGGTGTAGATAGTGAACCACCACGCCACTAGTTTGTTGATGTACTAACTCTTTAGCAACGTGTTGGAGTCTTAGATTCTTCAGCTTTTTCCTATAGTCTTTGTCCAGTGGTTCTTCATCTGAGCTCTCCTCTTCCTCTGGTACAACAACTGGGGTTTTACCTTTATCAGCCTTAGGACTTAGAGGTTTTGCTACTGTCAAAGTATCATCAATTGTAGTTTCAGAGTAGATGACTTCTTCGTCTGTTTCAGTGTCCTCTGAGTGCTCGTCCATTAGCTTTTGTTGCGGTTCAGGTTTGGGAATAGGGATTGCCTCCTTTAATGGAACTTTCCTTTTACGGGAAGGACTCCTCTTCGGATACCTTCTAGTACTCTCAGTGCTCACTATACTTCCTGTACTGCTTCTTCTGGTTTTCCTAACAGGTGTCCCAGAAGATTTTTCACCAATAAATCCCACTTTGCCTGCTTCCACTGCTACCAGATATCTTTTGTACGAATAAATTCCTTTGATAACATCAGTGAGAAGAATATTTGGCAACACTACACCTTGTTTCTTCGTAGTTGATTCTTTGAATCTTACCACATTGAGTGTGGGTTCAAGTAGCACAGAGTGATGGTTGGGGTCTTCACGTCTTTGGGGAATATCTGGATTGGTTTCAAGAATCCTTCTGATCAGCAATTTTGTATATCTGATATAGGGAATCTTGGTGCCAGGCTTTTTCAGGTACGTCATCATGTCATCCCATATCAAAGCAGCATATTCAATGTGTTTCATGTTGACCATGCCCCAATAGATTTGAAGTTCCATAAGCTTTGGGTGCTCATATCCACTGTCACGTCCGGACACTGATTTAGCAATCATGATGTACAGCGTTCTCCATGGTTGAGGGATGTTCTTGAGATCTGCTGAGGAGTGCTTTGTTATAACCCCAGCAGTTTCATCATAGCCGATGTCGACCATGAATTGGAGAACGACCTATTCTGTAGGAGTAGCAGAGAAGTTAGTAGGCTCGACAGTTGGTAGAAGAAGAACAGCTCTCAAATTTGCAGGAGTGTATGTGACTTGTTTGTTGTTCAATGTTACCGTCACAGCACTTTGACCTTTGACCTTTTGAATTGTGTGCCAGAATTGATGAATGTAAATCTTCGGCACAGTAGCAGAATTCGTGAGCATATTCTGGTAAGGACGAGTCTTCAGAATATCCACGGCAATCAGACAGGAAGACTCGGAACATGTGAAGTTATCAAAGTCGACTCTGAGGTTGTTCTTTACGATCTTCATTGGGTAACCATTGGGGAAGATGTCTTCAACAGTGAGAACATTTGGTGCATCCACATTTTACATTTGAACGTCCATATCGTGATCTGAAAGAAATTTAGCCAAACGAACCAACATATCGAAAGACATTATGTTAGTCAAAAGTTGATTTTATTGTCTATTTATTGAATATGATATGTTAACAAATGTTACGTGTCCAATGTCACTTGTTAGTCCAATAGTCCAAAGACGTCGTGATAAGTTTCGTGAGTTGATTAATTTTGAGTTTTAAATTCCAAGTTTTCACTTATTTTCACAACTTATTAAACATTTAAGCTTATTAGTGACATTTTGGTTTCGTGACGTTATGATTTATTTATTTACAAGTTTGCACGCTTAACAATTCACAATTTTGGTTAAAATTAGGCTTAGGCATAGGTTTTGCAAGCTTATGCGTAAACAGTGAACCATACGCGTAGTTATAAGCTTATGCGTAGGATCTTGACATACGCGTAAGAAATGTTACGCGTAGGAAAAGAGGGCCTTAAGCATAGAGCTTACGCGTAAGCGTATATGGGAGCTTACGCGTAAGGCTTACTCGTAAGAGTGAACCTTATGCGTAAAGCTTACTGTTTACGCATATCCTTCACAGGATAAGCGTAGTCCCCTTTGTAGAACCTTATGCATAAAGGTTACGCGTAAGATTTCTCTTACGCATAACATTCTACGCGTAAGGTGATCCTTATGCGTAGAAGCTCAATTAACCTTGATTCTGAATTTTCACGCGTAATAATCCTGAAATAAATTCATCATAACATCTTTATTAACACCACATTCAATCTCTTTCAGTCTAACATGAAATCTCTATTAAGATAGGTTACGCGTAGGATATGCATACGCGTAAAACTTAAACCCTAGGTTTCAAAAATTACGAGTATGAAATCTAGCCATAGGAATGACACCAAACAATTTCTGGGATATCTAAGAGGGCATATGAGTTATCTTAAACAAGTTTTAACATTAAAACCTTCATGAATCAAGAAAACCTAATTCTTATGAACATGAACCCTAAATCTTAATTTTCACAAAATTGATGTTTCTGGGTATGTATCAAGCATGGTTTTGGTCAATTAAACATGTTAAGAACATAACACACCCATCTTTTTAACCAGAAACACTCTCATTTGAAAACACCCAATTCACGCGTATAAACCCTAATTTTGAAAATGGTCAATTCGTGTTTCTGGGTGAATTTATTTGATAGAAATGGTATTACAGTGATCATATAAGCATTTTAACACAACCATTTTATCGAGAAACACCCAAATGATGATTTTGTGTTCATAGCATACGCGTAGAACACAAAGATCAATCAAACAAAAAATCCATCCGTTGGATGTTTATGATTTTAAAAACCTATGTTTGTAAACACCTTAGGATCATATAAACACTTACAAATCAAGAATTTAAAGCACGGATTGATGGATTGAATCTTAAGTGTAGATATTGATAGTTGGAGAAGTAAATATATGAAGTTAATGTTTTTGAAAGATCAGGTGAGGTATTTTGTTAAAAAATACTTTGAACTTTTGACAATTTCAGTCCCTCCACCTTAACCATTTTCATCCAATGCCCATAACTTCCATTTTGGTTACCAAAAGTATGATTTTTTGGAAAGAAACTTGACGACACTCCCCATCGACTTAAGAAATAATGAAATTTTATAAATTTGAGCCCGGAGGGTGTCGGTAAACTAGAAATGTGACCACCATTATCAAAGAAACAACCGGGATAAGGTAACATGCAAGTACAAGGTTTAGGAAACCGAAAAATATTTACTTTCTCCCCCTCAACACTTGACCAAGAAAAATACTTAATTTTGAAAGAGTAAAGTGTTGACGGAAGATTTGTACTTGCCATATTGAAAGAAATTTGAAAAGAAGAACATTTTTGTTGCTATATCAGATTTTGTATTTTTGTATTTTGATTTTTGAAAATATTTACAAAAGAGGTTTTGGTGTTTGACTGTTTTTAAGAATGTTTTAAAAGTTCATCCAGTTCCTCTGGAGTCAAACACCGCATACCAATCCGGTGGACCAACTCATTAAACCTAGCAGGAGCTAAGGCTTTGGTGAGAAGATCTGCCAGTTGGTATTCAGTACCCACAAAGTATAATTCAACAGTACCATTTTCCACGTGCTCCTTGATGAAATGATATCGAAGATCGATGTGCTTTGATTTCGAATGTTGAACAGAGTTGCACGAGATCGCAATAGCACTTCGATTGTCGCAGTACATCGGGATTCTGTCAAATACGTAACCATAGTCTTTGAGTTGTGTTCTCATCCAAATGACTTGAGCACAACACGCCGACATGGCTACATATTCTGCTTCAGTTGAGGATAGTGATGTACAATCCCGCTTTTTCGATTGCCATGACACCAGTTTATCACCAAGAAATTGTAATGCTCCTGAAGTACTTTTCCGAGAGTCTAAGCATCCTGCGTGATCAGCGTCTGAAAAAGCTATTAGTTCAAAACCAGAATCCTTCGGATACCAGATACCCAAGTTAATGATTCCCTTGATGTATCAGAGGATTCTTTTAGCCTCAGAGAGGTGGGTTTCAGTTGGTCTCGACTGATAACGGGAGCAAAGGTATACGGCAAAAACAATATCAGGCCTGCTTGATGTTAGATACATGAGAGACCCAATAATACTTCGGTATTTGGTAGGGTCAACCAATTTCTCATGCAAATCAGTGTCTAGTTTCTTGGTGTGTGCCATTGGGGTGGCATAGGTATCACAACTTGTCATTCCTTGTTTGTTTAAACCTTCAAGGGCATATTTGGACTAACTTAGAAAAATACCACGGGGTGATTGATGAACTTGTAGTCCTAGAAAGAACGTAAGTTCACCCATCATGGACATTTCAAAATGTTTTTTCATGAGTTTTGAAAAAGCGTTTGAGTACTTTAGATGTGTTGAACCAAAAATGATGTCATCTACATAGATTTGAACAATTAAAATGTGTGCCCCATGATACTGTATGAAAAGTGTAGGGTCGACCGAACCTTTGACGAAATTATTAGCGATCAGAAAGGATGATAACTTATCATACCACGCCCGAGGGGCTTGTTTGAGACCGTATAGAGCCTTCTTCAGTTTGTAGACATGATTAGGGAACTCAGGATCAACGAATCCTTTTGGCTGGCTAACATAGACCGTTTCTTTCAGTTGTCCATTGAGAAAAGCAGTTTTGACATCCATCTGAAAGACCGTGATGTTCATGTGAGCCGCAAACGCCAGAAAAATCCGTACAGCCTCAAGACGAGCAACCGGAGCGAATGATTCTTCAAACTCAATACCCTCTTCCTGTCTGTAACCCTTAGCCACCAGACGTGACTTAGTTCTGATTACAGTTCCTTCAGCATCCAATTTGTTTTTCCAAATCCATTTGAGACCAATGACGAAGACCCATGTTGGTCTTTCAACTAATTCCCATACATCAAGACGTTTAAACTGATTGAGTTCTTCTTGCATGGATTCAATCCAGTTGTCTTTTGTCATTGCATCTTTAATGTTTTTAGGTTTAGATTGGCAGACAGTGAGTGCATAAATGCAATGTTCACCGTCTGTGTAAAGACGTTGTCTTGTTACGACTGGTTGATTCGGGTTACCAATAATGTTCTCAAGAGGATGGTATTTCGTCCAACGATGTGTGAAAGGTTGATGTTGATATACACTCTGCAGATTGGGAGGATTCAAATGGCTTGTAGATGATTCTGCAACATCAGGTGCAGCAGTTTCATTAGAAAATAGGTTGAAGAACGCATTTGGATCATAATCTGTAGGTGGGGGAACTTTATTGTTCAGAACATCATCAACTGGTTTAGTTTCGTTGGATGCTGTTTGTTCAACTTTTGTTGTAGAATCAACTGGTGGTGCTTCCTCAACAGTAGTTGTTGTAGCAGGTGTATCAGGTATTGGAGTTTGATCAGGTTGAGCAGCGGAAACATTGGATACACCTGGAGCACATTCATCAATATCATCACTAAACAGAGGAGCAAATAGTTGTTCCATTTGACGTCGAGTTAGTTGTAAACTAGGTTCAACTGATGATGGGGTTTGAGGGATGTTTAAACGGTTACGACCGGGTTCCAAGCGGTTATGCTCATAAGCCATTTCTGTAAGCTCATCGAAATTGGCATGAATCGTTTCCATAATCTCCTTTGTACGACGATTCCAGATCCGGTAACCCTTGGAGTTTTCACAATATCCTACAAATACTCCAATGTCAGCTTTGGCTTTGAGCTTACCAAAGTCATCACGCTCATTATTCAGATAACAAAGGGATCCAAATACAAGAAAGTGTTTCAGATTCGGTTTACGGTTGTGGATAAGCTCATAAGTTGTTTTGTTGTGGCGCTTGGTAATCATTGAGCGATTCTGAGTGTAGCATGCAGTTGACACGACTTCAGCCCACAAGTAATCTGGAAGTTTAGCATTAATTAACATTGTTCTTGAAGCTTCCACTAACGTACGGTTTCGTCTTTCAACAACTCCGTTTTGTTCCAGTGTACGTTCAATAGATGTTTGATGCTCAATTTCCACTTTTTCATAAAATGCACGAAGAGTTTGATTTACAAATTCAGTTCCTTTTTCTGTTCTGATTTGTCTGACTGTGTTCCGGAGCTGAACTTGAATTTTCGTGAGAAAGGTGATGATCATCTGTGGAGCTTGATCTTTACTTCGAAGAAAATAAACCCAAGTCCATCTTGAGTAGTCATCTACAATTACCAAGATGTAGCATTTGCCATTAATTGTCTGCACGCGCATCAGGCCACACAAATCCATGTAAAGAAAATGAAGCACATTCTGTGAGCTGTGTTCCACCTTTGAAAGAAAGTGAGCACGAGTGCTTTTCCCTTGTTCACAAGCTGAGCAGAGGTGATCTTTAGAATATCGGAATCTTGGGAGACCTTCAACAAGTTTGTATCGAGCAAGGTTGGTTATGGTTTAAAAGTTTAAATGTGAGAGACGACGGTGCCATAGCCATGATTTTGTAGATGTTGCCTTTGAAAGTAGACAGATGGGAGATGAAGCAATCATTTCTTGCATTGAGATTGTGTAAAGACTTGAATTGCGGGTGCCAGACATAAGATCGTTTCCTTGTAGATCACGAATGAAACAAGTTTTCTCCTGAAAAGCAACTTCCAAATCCCCATCACAGAATTGACCAACAGAGAAGAGATTGTGACCGAGGCCTTCCACATAATAAATCCTGCTAATTTCGATGTTGCCATTGATGTAATCTTCGTAGCCCATGATAGCTGCGAAGTGATCATTCCCGAATCTGACAGTGCCAATGAACTTTGCAATAAAGTTTGATAACAGTTTGAGATTGCCTGTCATGTGTCGGGAACATCCGCTGTCAACAATCCAAAGGATGATCTGTATCACCTGCATTACACACAGACGACACAGATGGAATAGAAGTAGATGTGGAACACGAAGAGTTAGAGGGTTTCGAAGCAGTTATAGTAGAAACACACATATCAATGATTTTAGGTATCCATATAAATCCAAGTGTATTATGTAACCATTTCTGCCATCTCCAACTAGTCTTAGCTTTGGTCTTTGTGAATGCACTAGGTGATAAGTTCTTCCTCGGAGGTGAAGGTGGTTCTATGGGTACATCAATGATCGTAGTTGGAACACTAGATGGTGGTTTACCTAGCACAGACTTAGAAGCATTAGTGGGCCTAGAGGTATTCCGTTTTCTATTATTCCGCTTACGATTCAAGATAGTTTTAGCAACACATTTATCATAACAACCAGAAAACATGCTTTTATGACAACCAACACAAGAGGCTTCAAACAAAACATTAAGGGTACTTAAAGATTCAGCATTCACTACATCACTTTGTTCATTACATTTGTCAGACGCAATATCTAAAGTGGGTGCAAATTGAGTTTTATTCAAAGTCCTAGGGTGTTCTTCTACTTCAGCATTCTTTATTGTTCTTTTCTTATGATGTAACTTCCTATTCTTCCTTGTATTGCTCCTAGGCTGTGAAGTGCGGGCGTTGGGAAAAGAGGTAATTATTCCTGTTTCAGTAGAGGGAAGCACATTAGTTTCTTGTGGTATGGCATTAGATGTTCTAGAGTCATTTTGAATCTGTTTAGATGCTGATACTATAGCGTTACTATTCCTATCTTGCTTAAGTTTCACCAACTCTGCTTTAAGATCATGAATTTTGTGTAACAAATCTAGATTTTCAGAACGAGTGAGACCATCTCGTCATAAGACATCTTTCATGTATGCAAGATGATCATCAAGGTCTTTTGATGCTTTAGCACGAGTCGTTTTGAGTAAATCAAATATGACACCATATTCCTTTTTAACTTTTGAAATTTCTTGTTCATATTTTGAGATTCGACACTTCAAAGACACATTTTCATCATCCAGTTGCTCAATTTTTGGAGTAAAATTTTGGTATGCAACTGGTGGAGTTTGTTTTGCCAAGCGAGTTCACGAGTGTGACAATCTTTTTGACACCATTGAAGACGACGGTTTGCATTTGAAAGCTCGTTAATCAATCGTTCATTTTCAACTTTTAAAGACTCGATTTGTGACACAGTATCAGTATTCTCAACAATTTCAACAGAATCAACAGAATCAGCAGAGATATAATCAAATGCATATGCAACAGAATGTAATAACACCACATTATGGATATCAGCACAGATAACATCTTCCAAGAGTCGATCAACATCTTTTCGTAACATTTTCTTTTTACGTTTTGTATTTGAAATAGATGTTTCTGTTTTCTCGAAAACTATTTTCATCAGTCCAAGTTCCTTATGAAATTCCCTTTCCCAATACAATGCACAATTTTTCAAATTTTGAACATGGGGTAAAATTCTTTTCTGAAAAATATCTCTTTGTTCTCGCGCCTGAGGCGATTGAAAATGTTCAACTTTTATTTCAGAATGAAATTCAATCTCACGTTCTAAAAGTTTGATGTCAGATATGCAAGTGTCAAAATATCTAAGAATTTGACGACTTTCGGGTATTGATTTTACTTCACTGAGTGAAGGTAAAGGACCATTAATTTGTGCAGAATTGGGTTGGGGACCAACATTACAAGACTCATACATAGGTGTGATAACCCAAGGTGTGTTAGAAGTATCCTTTTGTGCGATGAAAGTGACGGATTTTAAATAGTTAAATGGTTTGTTATAAACAACATTTTCTAATTTTGATCGACTCTCGTCTTCTGCATCTAATTCCTCTTGATGATTATATTCAACAACACTCATTATGGAATCATCAATTCTATGTTCTGCACTGTAAACTTCAGGATTTGGTTTGAATGCTCTATTTGAAAACTTAGGTTTGTAATCAGCAAGATTCGGTCCATATCCATTTGGATTTGGTTTGAAAGTAAACTTTTGAATCGTTGTGATTGATTCACCATGTTTATAAACAACATTTCGAAACTCTTTGATTTTTTTCTGTAAGTCGACAATTTCTTCAAGATAGTTATCTATTCGTTTCGTGGAATTCTTTTTGTACTCGAGAGAACTTTTTGACAAGTTAACAACTCAGCCTTAGCTTTTTGAGTTTCCAAAGTAAGAGCGTTAAGTTGTTGTTTATGATCATATTTCAGTTGTTCTATTTGAGACAACAAAGCATTCTTGGATGCGACTAGATCACGTATCTGGCGTTCTAATGATTTTTCGTTTTGGAAAGATTTAGCAAAAGCGACTTCAAAACCTTGTTCACGTTTTTCTTGAGTATTAAAAACGTTGAGTTGTCTTTTTAAGCATTCAATATCCCTGGTTAACAGTCCATTTTTGTTTTTTAATTGCTGATTGAGTTCACAACATTGTTCCATTCGGGATCGTTGGTCATTAAGTAAGAGGTCAATATATGGATTAGGCAAAGGTCCAGCGTGTTCAACGTGAGTCTCAACATGATCATTATTCAGATCCTCAAGTATAACCACGGAGTCAACTTGATTATCAATGGTAACCAGGAGGTCATCTTGATCGTCAAATGTAACTACTGGATCTAGTTGAGTATCATCAGAATGAGATGTGGACGGCTCATGTTAAACATTCTGAGCCTCGTCGGATTCAGATGTTGACTGACATATTAAATCAGTGATGAATATGGTTTGATCCGGTACCTGAGACAAGCCGTCAGTGTCATACACTGGGCCTGTGTCACTAATGTGGAGTTCGTGCATGTTTGCCATCAACATAACTGTTGCATTAGCCTGCAAGTCCTCCATATCATCTTCAGAATCTACATTTGCCATGAAGCTCTATTCCTTGTTGGTAAGAGTTCCACCAGCTTCATCCTTAAGAGCCAAGAGTAAAGCTTCTTTGTGATAAGCGCTGCCTATTGTCCTCGGCTTTGGGCATGCATTAGCCAGATGACCCTTCTCATTACAGTTATAGCAACGAAGACCATTAATCCCATTCTGAGCATTACCCTGTTCAACCACTTGAGCCCTTTGTTGTTGTGGAGCACCCATGTTATTCCTTCCCATTGGATTAAACTCTTGACCACCGCCCATCTGACGAACATTACCACGATTATGAACTTCAGCACATCCATTGTTAACAACAGCTTGATTCCTTGTGTTTGATGAGGTACGAATGCGATTTTTGGATATATTTGAATATCGGCCGAAGGCTCTAGCAATCATGACAAACCCTTGCTGCAATGCATTGAAAGCTTCTGTATCCTCATTAGATTCACTGTAAAGAGCTTGATCATTGTGTTTGTTGTTGTTTGGAACCAATTGAGTTTCTTGAGATTGGTGTTGTGACGGATCATATGGTGTTATCTTAGCAGATGGTTGAGCAGTGGGTTGTGGAGGATTTGTGAATACTATTTGTAATGTCGAGAATTGAGGATAACAAGCTTCAACCCACACAGCTAATTGTTGATTATCCAGAAGTGAAGGTGAAATAGTTTGTCCACGGATAACCCTCTCTTTGTCAACTTCTTTTTGATGGGGCTTCAAATAGTAGTACAACAATCCGTATGTAGCATGATGAAGATTCTTTGCTTGACGGATGAATATGACATACTTTTCCCAATCAGGACCAAGGCTACTTAGGAACTTAGTGTTGACTGCAATTCTTGGCATAATGATGTTATGTTTTTCCAAGTCATTGATGATGTCTGAGAATCGATGATGATAAGACTCTAATGTCTCTCCTGGTTCAATCATGAAGTGTTCGTAAGCCAAGTAGATTTTGGATTCCATGTCCTCTTGATTGAGTTCAGTGCCTTCCATGAGAAGATGAATATGTTCCCACATTGCTTTAGCAGTCTTTTGAGCATCAACACTTCGAAGGATCGGATTGGGTAATCCCAAAAGGATGTATTGCATTGCTAGTTCATCGGCTTCAAAATGTAGAAGTTCATCAGCAGTGAGGTCAGTAATACTTGCAATGTTGGTGACGTCACCTCTTGGTGGATTGGCATTTGGATTTCCGGGTATAACGACAGTAGGCATCTGAAATGGACCTTCCAGGATGACCTTCTTTAAGAACTTTCCATGTGGCTTCTTTAGATCACAAAACCTAAAGAACCTAATCACCCATTGATCGTAGTTTCCGGGAGTGAGCATTGGAGGTCTATCAAGTGATCCAGCCTCATGAATGGATTGTTGGCTGCTTAAAGCTTCACACATCTTTGCAAACCAAGACGGTTCTTTCATAGTATTCCTGGAAGGATGTTGATTGTTAAAGTTTGTGTAAAGTTGTACTTGAAGACTAGGTGGTGGTTGAATCATTTGTGGTTGAATTGCTCCTTGAGGAAATTGTTGTTGAAATTGTTGCTGATAAACTTGTTGTTGTAGATTGAATTGTTGTTGTTGTTGACTGAGTTGTTGTTGTTGAGGATACACATGAGGAAAGTAATTAGAGTATGGTGGTTGAGACATCTTGAAATTTGTGTTAATGATGGATCTTTGTAGTCGAATGAAACTTTGTTGATGAAGTATCCATAGGCGTAGAAAAGGCAGTTTACGCAAAGAAAACCTTATGCGTAAAAACACCAACTTACGCGTAAGAACAGATCTTACGCGTAGGATTAGCTTACGTGTAAGGCTGAGAAGACCTTAGCTTATGCGTAAACGAAAAGCTTAGTTGTATAATGCTTATGCGTAAGAATTGCTTATGCGTAAGACAAGGCTTAGGCGTAAAGATGCTACGCGTAAGAGTTTGCTTAGGCGTAAAACTAAGGTTTTGCCCAAAAATCCTTTACACTTATCCCAGTGTAAAAGATATCCAAAGTATAAGTGTTTTCAGGCTTATCCAAGCAAGAAAACACTGAGTAAACCAAGAACACTGCAGATCAAACCTTGAAGAACTTACGCGTAAATTTAGGGTTTACTTATGCGTAAGAATTAACCAAAACTGATTTTCTGCCCAAAGTGTTTCGAAACCTGATTTTTGTGATGAAACAGCTTCAATATCACCAAAATAACACAAAAGTGTGAAACTTGATGATCCAAAACTTTGATACACCTTACGCGTAGAAGAGACCACACGATTAAAATCAAGCTTAAAAATAATGAAATACACGTAAAGTTTTAAACTTTTTGCCAAAAACTTAAACTTTAACACCTAATAACCATGAAAGTACTAGAATCTTGGATTTGAAAGTGAAAAAAAGAGTTTTTATGCGTTTGAAAGTTTTAAACCCGAGACTTACGCGTATAGCGTATAACTTCAAAAACAAAAATCGTTTTCACCCAACTATATGGCGAATGATACCACTGTTAGTGATTGTACAAAAGATTGCACTACCAGGCTTCGATGATGATCAAAGGTATGAGGGGTGTATGTTCCAGCCAAGACTTACCTTTCACCTGAGAATAAGAAATATGAAACACTACGTTAAGTGATTACGCAGGGGTAGGACCCTGCGAACCACCTCCGGTGTGAGAGTAAGTATGAGTTATGGTTGTATAACTGTGTGTAAGTAAAGAGATGAGTGTGAAATGAGCATACCATAATCCATTGCCCGTCCAACCTATTTATAGTGGAAGAAATAGGGTTAGAGGCACTTCTGCGCGAATGTCGGAGATCATGGGGGCGTCCCATGATTGTGGGTAACCGCTAGGGCTTAGTGACCCATGTTCTCCAGCTTGGCGGGGAAGCCAGGAAAGAGAGGGAGATCGTGGGTTTGACCAAGTCAGGAGGTTCTTCTATCCATTACTCCTTTGTCAACTTTACCCCGAAGGGCTTAGTGCTTCGAATGACGAATTCCCCTAAGGTAACCTTCGTGATAACAAATGGTTTGACGCCTATGGATATTTTGGAATCCTAACTTGGGCCTTCGAATGGAAGGGCTTCAACACGTCTCGGAGGAATGTCCTTCGAGCTACTCGGAGGGTACATCATCAAGCCCCCAGTCGAAAGTGATGTATATGAGCGAAGAGGCATTGCTTTCGACTTCATGCTTCAAAAAAATACCATCCTGCTGCTAATCGTATTAGTTGGAAGATAACTATGCACCTAACTCAGCGCATTTAATGCTAATTAAACTTTTCGGCTGCCCGCTACAGGAATCACAATTTCCCATCTTACCCGGAGACCAAAAGACTATTTTTAAAATTTAAAAAGTTTAAATCGGATAAGAGTAATTATCCAGGACACGTGTGTGGTGCTTAAGAGAAGTTAAAAAGAGTATTTAAGCGTAGGTGGTTGAAACCCTAGCACATTTTACTCTCTCCGCCTCTTTCTACACGCAGTAAAATTTGATCGCCACCACTCCGAAATCAAAAGGTAAACCTTATATCTCACTTGTAGCTTGTTTTGTTTTTTGTTAAAAAATGAACTCCAAGTTTATCATAAAACAGCAAAAATGTACATTGTCTGCAAAAGATTTACACGATCACTTAGCTGATTTTCCGATCCCATTGGAGTATAAAATCATGTTGGCTAAGTCTAATCAGGGTATATTTGATGCTCCTGAAGGTTTTGTAGGGCTATATACACATGCATTTAGCCATTCCAACCTTAGGATTCCACTGCACCCACTGATATTAGAGTTTATGCAATACTACAAGGTTCATATCTCTAGGCTCAACCCATTTGGTTTAGCCAAACTGAGCACATTCATAGTGATGTGCAAAGCGTACGGCTATGAACCAACTTTAAAGGTGTTAAGAGGTTTTTTGAACTTGTATCCTAGGGGCAACTGGTTAACTTTAGCTAAAAGGCCTGAATCGGATGTGCCAAACCTGTTTGGGAGGGCGTATACCAATATAACAGGTTGGAAAGGTAGCTTTTTCTTTGTGCAAAACACTATTGTTCCCCCAAACTATCCAGAGCTGTTGAATAAGGAGAATATGTTTGATGCAAAACGGTACAATGACCCCTTGCCATATGAGGTGCGAAGGGATCCCTGCTATCAGCGTTTGGCTAAATATCCTGTTGATGTGCAAGTGTTCCCCGAAGCCATCTTATACATGGCTGGGATTGCCCAGAGCTGGGAGGGGTCTCCCAAGAAGCCTGTTATCATGTACCATGGACAAAGTATGTTTCTCTACTTCTTGTAAAGTAGGACCAATGTAGCACTGATATTTATTTCTTTTTGTTTCTTTTTTGCAGAGATGTCATTCAGGAACTTTATGTACCAAGATTTGGATGAAGACTTAAGCTTTATGCCAGCTGATAAGGTCGAAGAGTCTTACAGTGTTGGCTCTCCTTCTACATATGTCAATAATGATGAGGTGGATACTCCGAAGCCAGAGCCTATTGCATCAGCACCCCCACAAGTTGCGCTGGAGGGTCCTTCTCAGCTTGTTGAGAATGTTGCTGATTCGGACGATCCTGCGGAGGAGGATGTCCAGGTTGTAGGTTCCACCGGGATAGCTGACAGGTTAAAAAGCCGAAAAGCCAAGGCTATTAAGTCTACCAACAAGAGGAAGAATCCCCTTCCCGCCTCCGGATCTAGGGCTGTGAAGCAGAAGAGTGCTGAAGGCAGAAAGTTTGTGAATTTAGCCTTCGAGTTACCAGATGAGTCAGTGGAGGTGCATGGTAAGCAGTTTCTCCTTATAAAACATGTGAAGTGATAATTGTCAAAATTAACTTAGCCCTTATACATTGTATCGGTCGCAGGCCTTCCAGAAACGAAGGAGCTTCCCAATGCTTTGGCCTGTCACCGGATTGTCGACCATGTCACCCCTCCTCAATGGAAAGGTATGCTGGACAATATGTCCATTGAAAGGGTTTGTGATATGCATGACAATGGTGTTGCGAGGCAGGCGGTATTGGATAACCACTTAAATGCCAGAACCAGAGAGTTGCTCAGAGCTATGACCAAGGCTAGACAGGAGATGGATGTCATGTTGGAGAGGGAAAAGCACAGGGACCAAGAGTATGCCGAGCTGGAGGCTAAGTGTGACGAGATTAAGAGGGATGTTGAGAAGAACCCTATCATCCTAGACCTTCGTGGAAAGGTAGCCCAGCTGACAGTTGAAATTGGCAAGCTTAAGTTGGAAGAAGCTAAGGTTATCACTCTAACAGGTCAGAATGTTGTGCTTGAGGCAAAATGTGCTGGGTTGGAAAGTGAGAGGGCTAGGCTCGGAGAGATAGAAGTTAAGTTAAGGGAGGAAGTTGATGGCTTGCAGATGAGGTACAAGATGCTGCAAAAGGATCGTGCGGAGGTTGTGTCGAAGGTGGTGCCATACATAGCCATGGAACTCTATCACAGTGATGAGTTGGGAGCACAGATGTGGAAGGTCATCAAATCAGCTATTTTTCATGGACGGTGCTTGGCGTTGGAGGAGGCTGCCAAAACAGGTAAGCCCATGGACCTTTCCAAGATTGAATGCTACCGTCCCACTTCGAAGGTTGAATATGATGAGGCAGGAAATGCGTTTGCAACCGCAGAGTACTCCTTCCTTGCTGAGGCGACCAAAGATCCTATGGCACCCCTCGAAGACCTCCTTTCCAAGAAGCCTCGCAAGCTGAAGCCTACCACTCCTACCAAGAAGACAATATCTACCAAGCCTGTCTCAGCTCAACCATCCCCCACTCCATCTCCAAAAAAGCAGGAATGAAGGCTGCCATGTCGGCAGTAATTTGGTTTCAAGGGTGGCATGTACCCTTTAAAACAATTTGTGTTATTTAACAATGTTTGTCTAAACAATTTAAATATCTGTGAAGTATGGCCTTGGGCCAAAGACAACGTAATTGGGGCTTCGGTCCCTTATGCAGGTGCAAGGGCATTAGCCCTTATTTTGAATGATAAAGTGTGGGGGAGTACCTCTGCACACTTAGTTATTATTTGTGTTTGTCTTGTTAACTTCTCGTACGCCATTTTTCCGACGCTTAAGTTTTACAACCTAAGGTTAAACAACCTCATTGTGTGTAAATTCCAAAACCAAGAATATAATGACCAAATTTGATCATTGACAGAGGGTCGCGACCCACTCTATCTCAAATCCTTTAAGTAGTATGACTTTGTACATATTTTTACAAGTGCCATAAACTACTAGGAGAGTTAATGTGAATGTTTAAGTAGGCGTAAATGATAAGGTGTTTATTACACCTTGAGCCCTTTTATTCGACATTGAAACTCATAAACGACTTGGTTGAACAAATCTTTGTGTTTAAGAAACGAAGCAAGAGATTTGTGGGAAATGTCTTATTTATTATTGAATTGGTAGAGAGGATTACATCATTCTTGAAATGAAAACTAAGACAACTACCAATAATGTTTGATTTCCCTTGAGAAGCTTCTAATTACAAGAATTAAAAATTAAAAGTACTTCTTAAACATAGAACTTTCGAAGGTTCGTACCATTCCATGTTCTGTCTATGGGTTCTCCGAGAAGAGTGGCCAATTTGTAGGCTCTGTTGTCGTAAGCCTCAACTATCATGTAGGGTCCTTCCCAAGTAGGTCCCAGCTTTCCCTGGTACTCTGCTTTGCTTGCGTTGTTGAGGCGTAGCACATATTCCCCTGGCTTGAAGGTGGAAGGCCTGACCCTTTTGTTATAATAGCCTTCGATCTTGTGCTTGTGCATGGCTTCTCGGATGGAGGCTATCTCTCTTCTTTCTTCTAACAGATCAAGGTTTTCCCTGATCCTTTCGTCATTTTGGGAGGCATCATACGTTGCCACACGCTCCGTGTGTACACTTAGCTCCGAAGGGATGACCGCTTCTGTTCCGTATGTTAGGCTGAAGGGGGTTTCACCATTGCTTGACTTAGGGTGCGTCCTGTGAGCCCATAGCACTTGAGGGAGTTCGTCCACCCATCCATGGTGAGTTCGTCCCAGCCTTTTCTCGATCCCTTTGACGATGTCTCTGTTTGTAACCTCCACCATTCCGTTACCTTGTGGATGATAAACGGATGTTGATGATGTACCCTCCAAGTAGCTCGAAGGACCTTCCATACGAAGGCCCATGTTAGGATCCCAAAATATCCATAGGCGTCAAACCATTCGTTAGCACGAAGGTTACCTAAGGGGAATTCTCCATTCGAAGCCCTAAGCCCTTCGGGGTATGGCTGACGAAGGAACGATGGATAAGGGAACCTCCTGACTTGGTCAAACCTACGATCTCCCTCTCTCTCTTGGCTTCCCCGTCAAGTCTGAGAACGTGGGTCACTAAGCCATAGCGGTTACCCACAATCATGGGACGCCCCCATGATCTCCAAAATTCATGCAGAAGTGCTCTCAACCCTATTTCGTTCACTATAAATAGGTTGGACGGGCAATGGATTATGGTATGCTCATTTCACACTCATTTCTTAACTTACACACATTTATACAACCATAACTCATACTTACTCTCACGCCAGAGGTGGTTCGTAGGGTCATACCCCTGCGTAATCACTTAACGTAGTGTTTCGTATTTCTTATTCTCAGGTGAAAGGCAAGTCTTGGCTGGAACATACACCCCTCATACCTTTGATCATTATCGAAGCCTGGTAGTGCAATCTATTTTACAATCAGTGGCGCAATCCGTGGGACCACTATTATTAGTCCCGTAATCACCCAGTCCTAAAACCCTAACCAACTACACTACATTTCCGGCTTGGAACCAGGAAGAGAAGATACACCTCCACCAGGTTTCTCTACCCTAGTCCCTCTCAACACAACTAACACCGATAATCTCGCCCCCATAACGGCCTCAACCTTTACCACACGATCTCGTTTAGAAACTACTCCCGTACATCACGCCTCAACATCCGCTAACCCTATCCCTGATATTAGCCCCGCCTTCGTTGAGGCAAACTTTGAAGCCTTGGATTCTTTACTTAGGGCTCACAAAAGGCAGGTTCGCAATACTGAAATGCGCAGAGAGTTGGAATACTCCAGCGAGGAGTATGATGAAGAGATTGAAATAGAGGAGAGGCCTCAACCTGTTAGCCGGTGATGCTCGGCCCTGCAAAATGGTTCTCCTTCCATCAGAAGGCCAAACGGAAGGACTGTAGGCTTTGAAGAAGGACCCGGAGGAGATCCGGGAAGAAGGGAAAGAATGCATGGTGAAAGAAGGAGCGAGAACTCTAACGGAGGAAGCAACCCGGTAGGGAACGGAGGAGTAAACCTACCCCCTCTCCTAGCTGCTCATTTAGGAAGAGAGGGGATGGGGGCTCCAATACCCCCTTCATATGTTTCGAGTATCGGAGGCCCTCCTCCATACTCAGGCATGAGTCAGTTACCCCCTCCGGTAATGAACCTCTACCTACCTGCTCAAACCTACAACACTTACCCTCCGAATGGTTCACTCCCAAAGAATTACCAGCAAATGCCCTATGGACATGTTCCTACGCAATCAACGGGTGTAAACCCTTCGTACCAACCTTCTACTGTTTACCCTACCTACACACAGCCATTTCCTAACCCCGTATAATCCTACACCTGTTTATCCACCTCCATACAACCCTTTCTATGCCGAAGCCTCTGGAGCTTGCACACCATTCGTGAAGTGGATCGAAGACTACCCCCTACCTGACGGTGTAAAGATGCCTACTCATATAGGCACCTACGATGGGAAAGGCGATCCTGATAACTTCCTCCATCTATTCGAGGGCGCTATCAAGATGAAAACGTGGGTCATGCCCGTAGCGTACCACATGTTCACTTATACGCTCCAAGACTCCGCGAGAATATGGTGGAATGGGCAAAAGTTGGGAAGAATTGTAAGTCTAGACGAACTCAAGGCTAAGTTCCGATCACACTTTAGCCAACATAAGAAGTACACCAAGACCCATCTAGCCGTGCACACCATCAAGCAAAGGGACAACGAAAGTACAAGGGCCTTCGTTACGAGGTACACCGATGAAACTTTGCAAATTCTGGGTTTGCACGAAGATCAGAGGATTTCAGGTTTTGTGCATGGCCTCCGGACGCGAAGCTTGGTGGAATTCCTGTCCACCGATCTTCCCATCACTTATAAGGCGCTGATGGAGAAGACTTACACTTGGATTGAATCCAAAGAGGTAGCAGCAAACGGGGCTCCAATAGAGCAAAATAAAGTTTCTGACAAATTCTCTCGTAGGTCCTCATGGGAAGGATCCAAGAACAAGAAGAAGAACAGAGATCGCTTCACTCCATACAACAAAGGTTCAAACCACGGATTCTTGGCGAACTTAGTCAAATCTCCCAGGGAGATTCTAGCTACCGAGAAAGTCGCTAAGTCCTTCGATCCACCACCTCGGATTACAGCATGAAGCAAAGCCAGGGACATGTCCAAGTATTGCCATTTCCATGAAGACCATGGACACGATACGAACAACTGCAGAGAACTAAAGAAGCAGATCGAAGAGGCAGTGCGGTCCGGACAGTTAGCGCATCTGGTTAAAGGCATCAAAAAGGGAAAGGACAAGTTCTCCGACACCCAACTAGGTGAACGGAAGGGGAACAAGAAGGAGTCTACGCCCACAGAAGGTCCGATACTAATGGTGCACAGGCATGATCCAACCTTGAAAGGGAAGGAAGCAGACAGGGAGCTGGGAAGCGTAGGGGAAATAACCTTCCCTCACATCTTGGGGCAGACACCTTCAACTGACCCCGTGGTCATCAGGGTACGAATCTCAAACATGGAGGTGAATCGAGCATATATGGATTGTGGAAGCTTCTGCGAGATCATTTATGAGCATTGTTTCCTAAAGCTCAAGTCATCCATACGCTCACGAAGGGTGGACTCGAAAACACCACTAGTAGGGTTCTCCGGCGAGCACTCATGGCCTTTGGGAGAAGTACCGTTGGAAATCACCATAGGCGAAGGCCCCTTATCCCGCACAGAAACACTCACCTTCGCTATAGTCAGGTCAGACTCTCCTTATAATTTGTTAATAGGGAGAACAACTATGCAAAAGATGGGCATTGTGGTTTCCACCATACATGCTACTATTAAGTTCCAGACCCCCTTCAGAGTAGGAACTGTTCATTCTAATTATGGGGCGGATAAGGGTGTATATGGTGTCAAAAAGATCAAAGAAGAATCGGGGGAGCCTCCGATAGCAATTATAAGCTGCACAGATGCGGAGGAGCGAGTTGTAGTTAATCCTAGCTACCCTGAACAAACGGTGGTAGTAGAAAAGCAACTCTCGGGGAATTTCAAGGCGAAGCTCGTGGAACTGTTGCGGACTAACTTTGATATTTTTGCTTGGAAATATTCTGACATGACAAGGTTACCGAGAACTTTGCTGATCGACGGACAGTCCTTCGGAACGGAGCATAAACTCAATGAGTACAAACACATTGAACCGATAAAATAGAAAAGGAGGAATCTAGCCCTCGAAAGAAACACTGCAGCCTGCAAAGAAGTGGACGAACTCACACAAGCAGGCATCCTAAGGGAAGTTAAGTACCAAACCTGGGTAGCCAACCCAGTAATGGTCAAAAAAAGCGATGGAGGGTGGCGCATGTGCGTTGACTTCACTGATATCAACAAAGCATGCCCGAAGGATTGCTACCCCCTACCAGAAATTGACTGGAAGGTAGAATCCTTGGCAGGCTTCCGGTTAAAATGCTTCTTAGACGCCTACAAAGGGTATCATCAGATCCAGATGGCAAAGGAGGACGAAGAAAATACAGCCTTCTACACGAGCAAAGTTGTCTACTGTTACAGAAAGATGCCATTCGGATTAAAGAACGCAGGGGCCACTTACCAACGGCTCGTAGATAAAGCCTTCAACAAACAAATGGGCAGAAATCTCGAAGCATACGTTGACGAAATGGTTATCAAAAGCAAGACGGAGGAGGACCTACTCCTCGATGTACAGGAAACCTTTGACCAACTTCGAGCGATTAGCATGAAGCTGAACCCTAAGAAATGCTCCTTCGGTGTCGAAGAGGGACAATTCCTAGGGCATTTGATCACTAAGCAGGGGATAAAGGCTAATCCCTCCAAGGTCAAGGCAATTTCGGATCTCCAAGCCCCTAAGTGTCTAAAAGATGTGCAGAGTCTAAATGGAAAGCTGGCAGCTTTAAGCCGGTTTTTGTCGAAGGGGGCTGACAGGTCCCTACCATTCTTCAAAACACTCAAGGGATGCGTGGATAAGAAAACTTTTCAATGGAGTCAGGATGCTGAAGCTGCCTTCCAGAAGATGAAGGAGTTTATTGAAATCCTTCCAACACTTACAGCCCCAATCAAAGGCGAAGTGTTGTTCATGTACCTAGCATCCTCAATGGAGAGTATTAGCGCAGTCCTTATGGTAGAACGAGACAAATGGCAGATCCCTATTTACTTTGTAAGCAGGGTCCTACAGGGGGCAGAGATCAACTATCCAACATTGGAGAAGTTGATACTAGCCCTAATCTACGCAGCAAGGAGGCTCCGACGCTATTTCCAAGCCCATCCAATCACAGTCTTAACCGACAAGCCGCTCAAACAGATCCTGTCAAATCCCGAAAAGTCTAGGAGGGTGGCTAAATGGGCTATCGAGTTGGGAGAGCACGAAATAGAGTTCAAGGGACGAAACTCTATTAAAGGCCAAATTCTCGCATATTTCTTGGCAGAAACACCTTCCGAGCCCGACGTAGAAAAAGAAGAGACCAAAACCAACCTCACTCAAGTACAGGCTGAATGGAAGCTTTACACGGACGGAGCATCCAGCTCCGATGGTTCGGGAGCAGGCTTAATGCTGGTCAGCCCTGATGGGAAGGAGCATACATATGCTCTTCGTTTTGAGTTCGAAGCCACAAACAATGAAGCGGAGTATGAAGCACTGCTAGCAGGCCTCCGGCTAGCTAAAGATATGGAGGTCAACGATCTCGCTATTTTCGTAGACTCCCAATTGGTCGCAAACCAAGTGACAGGCTCCTATGAAGCAAGGCAGCCCGTCATCAAACAGTACCTGGAAAAAAAAAGGAGATGCTGGAGAGCTTCGACTCCTACACCATCCAGCATGTTCGTAGGAATCAGAACAAGAAGGCAGATGCACTAAGCAAGCTAGCTTCAATGGCCTTCGCTCATCTCACTAAAGAAGTACTTGTCGAAGTCCTTCCTGAAAGATCCATTGTTCGCAAAGAAGTTGTCGATGTGATTCACGAAGAAGGAGAGACGTGGATGACTCCGATAAGGGAATATTTGATAAGTGGTCTTCTACCTGAAGATCCCAAGCTATCAAGAAAGGTTCGGGTTAAGTCCCCGCAGTACCGGCTAATAAGGGAAACCCTATATAGAAGGTCATTTTTATCACCTTGGTTAAGATGTGTGGGACCCAAGCAAGCAACGAGCATTATCTCTGAAGTCCACGAAGGATCCTACGGCCTCCATGCAGGACCCCACTCAGTTGTCTCGAAGATAATGAAATTGGGCTATTATTGGCCTTTGATGCATAGGGACGCAGCAGAAATCATTCTCAAATATGAAGCTTGTCAGATACACTCAAACGTTCCAAAGATGCCAAATCAAGACATGACAAGTGTGACATCCGCATGGCCCTTCTCTCAGTGGGGCATCGATATCGTAGGACCTATGCCTATAGCGCCCGGAGGAGTCAAATTCTTGTTGGTAGCAATCGATTACTTTACTAAGTGGGTGGAAGCTAAACCCTTAGCCTCCGTAACAGGGAGACAGATCGAGAATTTTGTATGGGAGCACATTGTGTGCAGATTCGGAGTGCCCCATATAATCATATCTGAAAACGGGAAGCAGTTTTCCGAAGGAGTCTTCTACGACTTCTATCAAGGGCTTAACATAAAACAGTCCTGGACATCCGTTTATCATCCACAAGGTAACGGAATGGTGGAGGTTACAAACAGAGACATCGTCAAAGGGATCGAGAAAAGGCTAGGATGAACTCACCTTCAGCCTAACAATGGTGAAACCCCCTTCAGCCTAACATACGGAACAGAAGCGGTCATCCTTTCAGAACTGATTGTACACACGGAGCGTGTGGCAACGTATGATGCCTCCCAAAATGACGAAAGGATCAAGTAAAACCTTGATCTGCTATAAGAAAGACGAGAAATAGCCTCCATCCGAGAAGCAATACACAAACATAATATCAAAGGCTACTATAAGAAAAGGGTCAGACCTTCCACTTTCAAGCCTGGAGAATATGTGCTACGCCTCAACAGTGCAAGAAAAGCAGAGTACCAGGGAAAGCTGGGACCAACTTGGGAAGGACCCTACATGGTAGCTGAAGCCTACGGCAACGGAGCCTACAAACTGGCCACTCTTCTCGGAGAACCCATCGACAGGACATGGAATGGTATGAACCTTCGAAAGTTCTATGTTTAAGAAGTACTTTTACTTTTTTCTTGTAATTAGAAGCTTCTCAAGGGAAAGCAAGCATTATTGGTAGTTGTCTTAGTTTTCATTTTGAGAATGATGTAATCCTCCCTACCAATATAATGATAAATAAGACATTTCCCACAAATCTCTTGCTTCATTTCTTAAACACAAAGATTTGTTCAGCCAAGTCGTTAATGAGTTTCAATGTCGAATAAAATGGCTCAAGGTGTAATACATGCCTTATCATTCAAGCCAACTTTAACATTCACATTAACTCTCCTAGTAGTTGTTGGCGCTTGTAAAAATATTTACAAAGTCATACTACTTAAAGGATTTGAGATAGAGTGGGTCGCGACCCTCTGTCAATGATCAAATTTGGTCATTATATTCTTGGTGTTGTAATTTACACACAATGAGGTTGTTTAACCTTAGGTTGTAAAACTTAAGCGTCGGAAAAATGGCGTACGAGAAGTTAACAAAACAAACATAAATAATAACTAAGTGTGTAGAGGTATTTCCCCTACACCATACCATTCAAAATGAGGGCTAGTGCCCTTGTACCTGCACGAGGAGCCTAAGCCCCAGTTAAATTGTTTTTGGCCCATGGCCATACATCAAAAGCATTTAAATTGTTTGGAGAACAAGACAAACATTGTCAAATAAGATAAATTGTCTTAAGGGTACATGCCACCCTTTGAAACCAAATTACTGCCGACATGGCAGCCTTCATTCCTGCTTTTTTAGGGATGGAGTGGGGGATGGTTGCACTGAGACAAGCTTGGTAGACATAGTCTTCTTGGTGGGAGTGGTAGGCTTCAGCTTCCGAGGTTTCTTGGAAAGGAGGTCTTCAAGGGGTGCCATAGGATCTTTGGTAGCCTCAGCAAGGAAGGAGGACTCTGCGGTTGCGAACGCATTTCCTGCCTCATCATACTCAGCCTTCAAAGTGGGATGGTAGCATTCAATCTTGGAAAGGTCCACGGGCTTGCCTGTTTTGGCAGCCTCCTCCAACGCTAAGCACCGTCCATGAAAAATGGCTGATTTGATGACCTTCCACATCTGAGCTCCCAATTCATCATTGTGGTAGATCTTCATGGCTATGTAAGGTACCACCTTTGAAACGACCTCCGCACGATCCTTTTAAAGCATTTTATACCTCATCTGCAAGCCATCGACTTCCTCCCTCAACTTTACTTCTACCTCTCCGAGCCTAGCCTTTTCGCCCTCCAGACTAGCACACTTTGCGTCAAGCACAACATTTTGACCAATGAGTGTGGCTACCTACCTCCTCCACCATTGAGTCTAACAACTTCGGTTGTCAACTCTTCATTTTTTACGGAGGTCTTGAACGAGGGGATTCTTTTCCAGGTCCTTCTCTATCTCATCACACTTAGCCTCCAATTCAGCATACTCCCGATCCCTATGTTTTTCCCTTTCCAACATCACATCCATCTCCTGTCTAGCCTTGGTGATAGCCCTGAGCAACTCCCTGGTCCTAGTATTCAAGTGATTATCCAATACTGCTTGCCTCGCTACACTATTGTCATGCATATCACAAACCCTTTCAATGGACATATTGTCCAGCAAACCCTTCCATGAAGGGGGGGTAACATGATTCACAATCTGATGACAAGCTAAAGCATTGGGGAGCTCCTTTTTCTCTGGAAGGCCTACGATCAAAGCAATGTATAAAGGTTAAGTAAATTTTGATACTTATCACTTCCCATGTTTCATAAGGAAAAACTACTTACCATGAACCTCAACAGATTCATCTAGTAACTCGAAGGCTGATTTCACAAACTTTCTGCCCTCAGCACTCTTTTGCTTCACAACTCTTGATCCTGAGGCAGGGAGAGGATTCTTCCTTTTGTTGGTAGACTTAACAGCCTTGGCTGTTGTTCCCTTTCTATTCTTTAATCTGTCAGCTATCCCTGTTGACCCTATAACTGGGACATCCTCATCCGCAGGATCGTCCAAGTCAGCAACATTCTCAACCAGTTGGGACGGACCCTCCAACGCAGCTTGGGGGGGGGGGCACCGATGCAATAGGAACAGGATTCGGAGTGTCTACCTCATTGTTGTTCACAAATGTCGAAGGAGAGCCAACACCATAAGACTCTTCGGCCTTCTCCGCAAGCATAAAACTTAAATCTTTATCCAAATCTTGGTACATGACGTTTCTGAACGACATCTCTGCAAAATAGAAACAAGAAGAAATAAATATCAGTGCTACATTGGTCCTACTTAAATAAAAGTAGATAAACATACTTTGTCCTTGGTATATGATCACAGGCTTCTTGGGAGACCCCTCCCAGCTCTGGGCAATCCCAGCCATGTATAAAATGGCTTCAGGGAACACTTGCACATCCACATGATATTTGGCCAAACACTGGTAAAAGGGATCCCTTCGCACCTCATATGGCAAGGGGTCATTATACCATTTTGCATCAAACATATTTTCCTTATTCAGCAGCTCTGGATATTTAGGGGGAACAATGGTGTCTTGCACGTAGAAAAAGCTACCTTTCCAACCTGTTATGTTTGTATATACCCTCCCAAACAGGTTTGGAACATCCGATTCAGGCCTTTTTGCTAACGTTAACCAATTGCCCCCAGGATACAAGTTCAGAAATCCTCTTAAAACCATTAATGTTGGTTCATAGCCGTATGCTTTGCACATCACTATGAATGTGGTCAGCTTGGCTAAACCAAAGGGGTTAAACCTAGAGATGTGAACCTTGTAGTATTGCATAAACTCTAATATCAATGGGTGCAGCGGAATCCTAAGGTTTGAATGGTTAAATGCATGTGTGTACAGCCCTACGAAACCTCGAGGAGCATCAAAGATACGCTGATTAGGTTTGGGTAACATCACTTTGTGTTCCAGTGGGATGGGGTAATCGGATAAGTGATCATGTAGATCTTTTGCAGACAATGTACACTTTTGCTGTTTTATAATAAACTTGGAATCCATTTTTTTTAAAAAAAACAAGCTATCGGTGAGAAAGAAGGATTACCTTTGATTTCGGAGTGATGGCGATGAAGTTTTACTGCGTGTGGAAATAGACGGAGAGAGTAAAATAAGTTAGGGTTTCAGCTACCCCTTTTTATAAATCTTTATCTCTTAAACACCGCATACGTGTCCCAAAAATAACTCTTATCCGGTTTAAATTTTTTAAATTTTGAATAAAAACGACTTTTGGTCTCCGGGTAAGTTGGGGAAATGTGATTCCTATAGCGGGCAGTCGTAATGAGTAATTAGCATTAAATGCGCTAAGTTAGGTGCACTATTATCCTCTAACTAACGCAATTTGCAGCAGGATGGTATTTTTTCGAAGCATGAAGTCGAAAGCAATGTCTCCTCGCTCATATACATCACTTTTGACTGGGGGGGCTTGATGATGTACCCTCCAAGTAGCTCGAAGGACACTCCTCCAAGACGTGTCGAAGCCCTTCCATACGAGGCCCAAGTTAGGATCCCAAAATATCCATAGGCGTCAAACCATTCGTTAGCACGAAGGTTACCTAAGGGGAATTCGCCATTCGAAGCCCTAAGCCCTTTAGGGTATGGCTGACGAAGGAACGATGGATAAGGGAACCTCCTGACTTGGTCAAACCCACAATCTCCCTCTCTCTCTTGGCTTCCCCGTCAATCTGAGAACGTGGTCACTCACAAAAGCTAGGTACCCACAATCATGGACGCCCCATGATCTCCGAAATTCATGCAGAAGTGCTCTCAACCCTATTTCATTCACTATAAATAGGTTGGACGGGCAATGGATTATGGTATGCTCATTTCACACTCATTTCTTTACTTACACACACTTATACAACCATAACTCATACTTACTCTCACGCCGGAGGTGGTTCGCAGGGTCATACCCCTGCGTAATCACTTAACGTAGTGTTTCGTATTTCTTATTCTCAGGTGAAAGGCAAGTCTTGGTTGGAACATACACCCCTCATACCTTTGATCATTATCGAAGCCTGGTAGTGCAATCTATTGTACAATCAGATGTCCAGGACTGTTTTATGTTAAGCCCTTGACATAAGTCGTAGAAGACTCCTTCGGCAAACTGCTTTCCATTGTTAGATATGATGATGTGTGGAACTCCGAATCTGCATACAATGTGCTCCCACACAAACTTCTCGATCTGTCTCCCCGTAACGGATGCTAAAGGTTTAGCTTCTACCCACTTGGTGAAATAATCAATTGCCACCAGCAAGAATTTGACTCCTCCGGGGGCCATAGGCATAGGTCCTACGAGGTCAATGCCCCAGTGAGAGAAGGGCCATGCGGATGTCACACTTGTCATGTCCTGCTTCGGCATCTTTGGAACGTTTGAGTGTATATGACAAGCTTCACATTTGAGAATGATTTCCGCCGCATCCCTGTGCATCGAAGGCCAATAATAGCCCAACTTCATTATTTTCTAGACAACTGAGCGGGAGTGGGGTCCGGAGGCCGAGGCAGCCATGATCCATCGTAGACTTCAGTGATAATGCTCGTAGCCCGTTTGGGTCCCACACATCTTAACCAGGGTGATAGAAATGACCTTCTATATAGGGTTTCCCCTATTAGCCGGTACTGTGGGGACTTAACCTGAATCTTCCTTGCTAGCTTGGGATCTTCAGGGAGAAGACCGCTTATCAAATATTCCCTTATGGGAGTCATCCATGTCTCTCCTTCTTCGTGAACTACGTCCGAAACTTCCTTGCGAATGATGGACCTTTCAGGTAAGACTTTGACAAGTACTTCTTTGGTAAGATGAGCGAAGGCCATAGAGGCTAGCTTGCTCAGTGCATCTGCCTTCTTGTTCTGATTCCTACGAACATGCTGGATGGTGTAGGAGTCAAAACTTTCCAGCATCTCCTTTGTTTTTTCCAAGTATTGTTTGTTGACGGGCTGCCTTGCTTCATAGGAGCCTGTCACTTGGTTTGCTACCAATTGAGAGTCTACGAAAACAGCGAGAGCTTTGACTTCCATATCTTTACCTAATCGGAGACCCGCTAGAAACGCTTCGTACTCCGCTTCATTGTTTGTGGCTTCGAACTCAAAACGAAGAGCATACGTATGCTCCTTCCCGTCAGGGGTATGCCCAACATTAGACTGCTCCAGAACGCGGCGCTAGATGCGACGTCCTGTATAAAAGTTCCAGCGTACTGTGAGGAAGTGAGTTTTGCTTTCTTCCTTTTCTGGATGGTTCAGGAAGGTGTCTTGCAAGAAGTCTGCTAGCCTTTGCCATTAATAGA